>BPTQ01000005.1:135826762-136472778 GCA_019973895.1 Chrysanthemum seticuspe | reverse complement strand
GACTGGTCTAAACCACTACCAACGATCGGCCAACCAGATGAACCTAGGATTCCATTCAGATATTTCTTCAACAAAGACTTGGAATTTCTTCTACACGGTGGCGATGGATCAAGGAAATACGCTACATCTTTGACACTTCCATTCCCAGCAGCCATATACTCAAACTGCATAGCCATCGAGGAAAGAGCTACTCACTTGTTCTCCGACAAAGTGGAAGCATATGACCGAGATGCAATGTACGGGATTCATCATTGGCCGGAACGCCGAAGAATCTACTACAGAAGCTGCTAGGTTCAGAAGTCTCAACATGCAGTGTTCAGTACTAAGGATATCGTTGCCATCAAACACGTTGATCTTTCGACCAAATGGGACTACACTTTTCTCAAGAAGATTGTGGTCAAAAGGCAAGATGAACGGGATTATGGATTATCTGAAGCTGACTTTGAGAATTTGTCTATCAACGACATTGAAGACATGTACCTTGCCAAAGTACAGGGTCGCATGAGGCAATTTTCAACCGAAGTACAACGTGAATTCATCAAGTCACAGCTCATCTTCATCAGACGCATAGTCATCAAAGAACGTGTAGAAGATCTCCAACTCGCAGTTGAATCATATCAGACTCGTGTTAACTTCACTCCACCTCAGCTTGATCTTCCCGACATCAACCAGCTCTCACAATATACACTCATCAGCAAACCATTCGGCGTCGTTTACCGCAGTGAACTTCAACAAAATTGCTTAATGGCGTGTAGTGATCTTCACAAGTTTGGGGATCACACTTTGAAGATGGTTAGGGACGGATTAGCTTATAGGTTGAAGGATATACGTCAAAAGATTGGGTCTCCTAAGCGATGGAATTCTCAGGATAGAAGGGATGTGAGGAGGATCATCAAAATGATTGATGAAAGGTTGTTTCGAAGGGATCAGTTCAGAACATTGGAAAGCTTTGTTGGTGGTCGACCCAGGATTAACATCACCGGCTATCAACGCCCTGTTTGCACTCCTGGTAACATCACTGCACTTCCTGGTACCCCTTGAACTGCTTCTTTCATTATAAATTTGGATGTGTGATTTATATATGTGTATGGCTTGTGCACACATAACAATGTACAACCCGTAATTGTCAAGCAAGGACTCTGTGGTACGTTTCAGTGCCACAATCCTTACAAAAGGAGCGAAAGCTTCTTACTTTTGAGTAAAACCTATCAAACCTTTCATTTTTCAAGGTTTTTCTCAAAAGGACAAGTACTTCCCCGTATGATTTTCAAAACCTCAACCATTTATATCACTTGTTGAGGGGGAGTATTTGAATTAAAACTTTGTTCAAAAATTGTTCATAGTGGTCATCTTCCCGCAACACTCGAAATGGTCATATTTATTCTCAACTTTTCAAAAATAACATTTTATATGCCATTTTTGAGGGGGAGAAAATTATGTGATAAGAAATATGTTGTGTAAATGCAAATGAATCTTTGTGTAATAGACTTAACCAACGAATTGACGGTACTAAACTGTTAGTAACTCGAAAAGACTTGTCCGGGACGGGTAATAATTTCAAGCTAGTTCGCTAGTAATGTAAACGTGTCTCGCAAAGGACTTGTCCAAGTAGAAAGTACCATTCGAGAAACTCTTGGTAGACATGAACTATGACGGGTATGACAACCTTTCGAGGCTTGTCTACACCTTCAAGGTAGTTATTAGAGCTAGTTGTCACCTAAAAGCTGACAATGTAACTCTTTAACTATGCAACGTAACCGTGTCTCGCGGGGGATTGTCTATCTTGAGTTGATCAATTCAAAAGTGCGCGCTCTTCCCACACAGTGCAGATTTCCGTCAAAACTCTAAAGCACATGCGGAGGGGGAGTATTTCTGCTAAAAGACAAAACTCTCACAGTGGTTCAAACATGTTTTTCATTTACAAACCCTTTGAGAGATTTTCTTGAAAATTGGTTTTATGGCAACATAGGTTAGTCATGGAGTGATAAGGTGACTAAGGTTATGAATAACCGTCCTATGATCCGCCAGAGCCGGAGGGATCTACCCAAGGACATCACAAATAGTTAGTACTTAGAAGTCCTTAGGTACGATTATAAAAAGGAGAAAATGAGAATCGGAGAAAGAAGAAGTTGAATAATTAAAAAGAAATGCAAAGAAAAGGGTGAAAAGAAATAGCCCTCCAAATTATTCAACTTAGGGCAGACATCGGGTTCAATTCATATGCTACTGGTTATCACTTAGTGACGTTGGTATTGAAGATTAAAAGTCGTCATGGACCCAGTGACGCATGCACTATACCTTCTTAACCACTCAAGTTTCTCTCAAAAGAAGCTTGTTTCATTCTCATAGGGAACCCTACGTAAACTATTGGCTTTCTCTTAGAGATCGCTGGTATTGAAGAAGGAGACCCTCTCCCTAGTCTCCACTCAGGAAAACCAAAATGCACTATTGAGTCTAGAGCCACGAGATTCATTAAAAGATCTCTTAGGTACACTTGACATTTCATCACTTGACATTCAACAATAAGAATTTCAGTGGTACATTATCGAGTCCTTCACAGATCTTAGCAATCTGTAGAGAACATTTATGAGAGGTTCACATCTGTGATCCTCAGTGATTGAATGGAAACTCCTGCCAGGGTCAACATCAAACAACCCTGACAGCAGGTCACTTCGGTAACTCCCCGTGGATTACGCTTAGTGTGTCTCAAACGGTCTACAGTCGTGAGGTGATGCTTCGGTGTACCTCAGCGACTCATCTGAACTGTAGGTGTACTTCGGTACATCGCGTTATCTCACTTGCGGGACTCCAGTTCAGGAACGGCCTTTGTGAGAATTAGAGTTATGTTTTCACACTATGTTGTTAACACTCTCGAAGTTCAAACTTGTAAGTGCCGGAATCCGCTTATTGCTAACCGTTTTAAATCTTTTCTTCTTATCGAAGCTCCGGAGCGGGATGATCGTGCAGATTCTTCTCATGCTCACGCCAACATCATCACTAATGGAAGTTCTATCCAAAAGTAACACAACAGTCAGAATGATTCTTCGTCAAATCAAAGAATCTACAAAGTTAAAGACTTAAAGAACTTCATCAGTACTGAATTCCAACTTCAAAGAGCATGTGAGCATGTTGAAGAATGACGTGGAGACACTGTAGCAGCGAAGCAGACCTGAGGAAGACTTGATGCAGACAACAACATACTATCACTTTCATCACAAAGAACAATGATCAAAGAACAAAGTTAAAGATGACGTCAAAGCATAACTGTTCAAAGAAAACTATCTCTCTACACTGGGGAGATTGTTCGAATCAATGCAATTCTTCGCACAAGAAAGAAGAATGTCAGAAGACGTCAAAGCTACTATTACATCAACGCCTTCACCGTTTTTCATCACTAACACTTGAGGGGGAGATTGTTGGAATCACTCCTAAACCATAATTCAAGTGTTAGTTACTCATATGTAATAGGTAGTTTATTATGGCCTTTATGTTTGTTTACGGTCAAGCTTATGTAGAAGGCCCATAAGCTTAGGCCCATGTCCAATAAGGAAAAGGGAAGGAGTGGGAGTGTTGCCCTAGCTCCTTGCCTATAAATACTCTTGTAAACCTTCATTTGAAGGTTGGTTCTTCAATGCATTTCTCTTTCACACTCTACGCCTAACCATCATAATTTATACGTGTGTGTTTGTGTGTGTATTGTTCATCCGCCACTCTATCTCCTCTCTATTTCTTTCTATGTTGCTTGTGTTGTAAAACTAGTGACCTAACACATTCAATTGTGGATTTTCAAGAGGTAATGTACGTCTTATACTTGATGGTTGGTTGGTTGAAGAGTATAGAGTACATAGAGAGTACTTAGAGATGCTAATGGAAATCGGCACCGCTCTTTGTTACATATGTGCAAGTTTAAGTCAAGAGTTCGGGGTAGGTTACTTCAGGGTCAAATTCATTATATGGGGTTTTCTCCATCAGCTGTCACTACAAAGAGCCTACTGAATGATAATGGGGTTGATTACATGTTTTGCCAAGAGATGATGAAAAAGAGAGATTATGACGTCTGTTCACATCAGTTCAGGCCTCGTACTCCAAAGAAAAGAAATGTGTACGTTTCAGTGTGCATTATCTTCCGAAGAAGAGAAATCTTCTTATGACGTATGAATACAACAGTTCATGCCTCGTTCTCTAAAGAAAAGAAAAGTGTACGCGTCAGTGCGCTTTATCTTCTGAAGAAGAGAAGTCTTCTTATTATGACCATTCTCATCAACATGCTTCATACTTTTTCCATGCGCTTTCAGTCATCAAGTGAACCGGGCTGCTGTTGATTTATTTTCTTATTCCACTTGCTCAACTATAATGAAGATGGAGACATCATGTGCTAATTTTGCGGGGGAGAAGTGTAAATAGACTACATTTGGATGATTTTCACTTATTTAATCAAGAATGGCAACTCCGTATGCAATTCTTGAGGGGGAGAAGAAGTGTGAATTCTGCATGGTTGATCGATATCTGAGAATAAATGGTCAAACGGCTCCAAACTCATGTAAGAACCGAGCTTCTTCTTATCGGGTCATCGTTACATGGAGTTATCTTCTAAGAGTCGTTGGTTGAAATCTTCACACGGGCTAATAAGTTTAATGACAAAGTGCTTCCAGTTGCTGGGTTGATTTCCTTGATGAACATCTTTCTGTTCTTGTTTGATTGGGAGGGATTTGATTTAAGGGGATTTGCTACATATATGTTAACGGGAATGCATTTGGTGAGAAGAAGATGTTAACTTTCTATTCCCCATTCGGACAATCTTGAAGAAGGTCGAGTCTACAGTCGATTCTACATTTTCTGCTATATGTTAGAAGACTAAAGACGAGTTGCATTTGATTATCAAAAGACTTCTTCTTAATATGGGCATTTATCAAACAGATTGTCAGTTTAGGGGAGAGCACTAATTGGGGGTGAGTGATAAGTCGGATTCAATCCCTAATTAGATTTGCTCACAATGTACTTCAGCAAGTTGATTCTCACAGATATATTTGTGCTAATGGTATTCTTCTCAAAAGATTTCGAGTATATGGGCTTACAATGAGTTGCTGATTACGAAGTATCAAAACCAGCAAGGGGGAAGGAGACACACATCTAAACACAAAGCGAGTAAACTTGATGAACTTAATTCTTCTAAGTGATTGAAGATATCCCAGGAAGACAAATGTTATTACCGTAGAGAAACTCAAGGTTTTACTCATGGCGAGTAAACTTGATGAACTTAATTCTTCTAAGTGATTGAAGATATCCCGGGAAGACAATTGTCATGACCGCAGAGAAACTCAAGGTTTTACTCATCAAGGCTTTTAGTGTTATTATTCAAACTACGTGGGGGAAGTGATGTAAGAGAAAGTTTCTGAAGATAAAAAGAGGTACACAAATGTGTGATGATTTCGATGTTATCACAATCATCAGGGAAGAGAGAATTGTGTACATTGGGGGCGCTCAGCTGTTTTACTTGAGGGCTTAATCTGTGATTCAGAGATATAATCACTTATTCCGGAGTGGACATCCGCAGAGATAGTCATCCGCAGAGATAATCAGTGATTCGGCCTGCTTCTTCAATGTTATCGGTTATTCACTCTTTGGGCACTTTCTTCGGGGGAGAGAAAAGTATACTTCGGGTTATTGAGCTTCATACACTTTCTTCAGGGGAGATAAAAGTATACATCGGGGTTACTCTTTGAATATTGGACTTAATCTGCTACTTCGATGGTATAAGTTTCTTTGTCTTCGGGTATGTGTATTCGGGTTCGTGAGCTCTAGTCTAAGAGACTGACTGCATCAATTCAACTACATGGGGGAAGTGGTCTCTTGACACCTTTTAGAATGGATTGCTTCTGACTTCAGTGGAATGAAACTTGAGAAGATTATTTAAATGTGGGATGATACGTTGCTGTTGTTCTATTGGATGATATAACCTCGAACAAAGAATCACGGTGATTATTCTTAAAAGGAGCAGCAAGTTCAATGATAATGGTGTGCTTCTTTGTGCACCTGGCTAAGGGAAGCTTTAAAGAAAGCTTTGAATCTGATCAGCTAAAGGATTTTCCGTTTGGGGGGAAGCTGCCAAAGTCTCACTTTCAGATGGTTCAATTTCTTTCTTCAGTACAAGAGCCTTGGAAGCTTTGGTGGTGGAAGTTTAAGAGATGACGAATTCTATCTTCTACGACGTGCTGCTCGATATCTTTATCTCGGTACTCGTATCATCATCTTCTTTAACTATATCATCTTCTCTATCTTTGTAAATATTTATCAGAAAAACAAAATACAAAAATATAAAACCAACTAAAAGAAAATATAAAAATATAAAATCATCAAAAATCCATAAAAATCAGAAAATTTCAAAAAATACCAGAAATATTGTTTTTCTAAGACATGTCTTCTAGTATCGATAACATCTGCGGTCTTAGAAATGTCATTCAATAATGGCACGGGACCATAGATGAAGTTCGAGCAGGAGGTGTAAATATTCTTTTCCAAAACATGTCTCAACTATAGCTTATAGTAATTTCAGACTGTAACCCGCGCTTCAAAAAAAATGGTTTGCTATTATTTCAGATAGCAACCCGCTCTTTTAAAGAAAGGAAAGTGCTGCGCTAAACCAATTTTCAAATATTTCGAGCACTTATCCTAAAAACAAAATGAGGAAAGTATGTCGAAGGACTGCTGTTCCTACACAAATGTTTTTCCGTCTAAAATTCTTCAGAAAAATATTTGTTGTTTTCAAAAAGTGGTGGTAAATGAGTTGCTTAAAAATCAATCAGATTCAGAGTTTTTCGTAAAAATTGAAAACTCAATCAATGACTTCAGCGCTTTTAATCTTTTCAGAAAATAAGTCATTGATTGAGGGGGAGAATGTTTTCAAATTTACATCATTTAACGGGCTTTCTAAATTATCCTGTACGCTTAATTAAAAATGATGTTAACCTACGTTGAAGGACTAGGTGCCCAGGATATGATTGTTAGGATTAGATGATTAGAGTTTGATTAACACATAAATCCCATACCTTATATGAACTGATTGTTATGTTGGATTGACTTTTATTAGTCGATTGTTGTTTGGGTGATGTCGACCACCATATATCTGTTTGTGTCTACTAACGTATGCAGGTATATTGGTAAATAAGAATGTTCCCGATCCGGATCCCACAAATGAATATGATTGGATGCCGAATGGAAAAGGTAACCATCTCTTGGGTTGGCAAATGAAGAAACGGAGCTTAATTGGACTTCTATGGAGAGTTGGCATGAAATACAACGTAAGAGGTCTCACTGCAACAACAGATTGTTTTCTTCTAAGTGATTGAAGAAACGGAGCTTAATTTTATCTCAGTTATCATTAAAATGCAACGTAAGAAGTCTCACTGCATTAGCAGACGGGTTTTCTTCCTGCCCTACAGCATCAACAGAAGCTTCTCAATCACCTAACGTATCTTTGTGCAGGATGCCATTTTTAAACAATTTTGAAAAATTTGATTCAAACTGTTTTGAAAATGGAAAAATATTGTTTTTGAAAATAAATTGGACTAAATTTTTAAAAAATAACCGGACTTCATTTTGTCAAAAATATAAGTCACTCAATCATCGACTACGGTCATCGATTGAGGGGAGAGTGATTTAAAATAAATTATTTTCAAACAATATTTCTTCATAAAAGTTCGTTTGTACGTTAAAATGTGGTGATCTAAAGATTTAATGTTATGTCATGGTATGATTTTCTTTAAAACTCAAAAATCTGTCAAAATAAAAATTTTTATGTTCTTGTTTGATTGTGAAATTGTTTTATTTTACTTAAAGATCTCTTAAAACAATCATACCTGACACTAACAATCTTTAATGTCTTAATATGTTCCTTATCTGTCATTTTTCAAAATCAAATCTTGCCACGTCTTTCCCCAAAATTCTCTAAATGATTTAAATCTTTTGGGATCACAAATCTCAAATGGTTTGAAATTTTTGATCGGGGGAGAGATCGTGATTTAAATCTCTTATCTGTTTAAATGGAATTGGTTTTAGTCCTTTAAATGCACTCCTGCCTCCATGTGCCAAACGATTTCAATATACATAATGCACATGTTGAGGGGGAGCATTTATTCAAAAACATGATGAGTATTTAAACCAGGCGCATTTTCTCCCATGTTTTCAAAACCTTATTAAATCACTTGGGGTCCAAAATCTCAAAGGGTTTGATATTTTTGATCGGGGGAGAATTTGTGATTTTAATATGAAATTTGATAAAAGGTGATCATTTGATTCAATGTGCTGGCTCTCTCTAATATGTGCTAAACTCTTTCATATATTGATGCACATATTGAGGGGGGGCGAATGGTTTCTTAATGGCTTGTGTGATCGTAAAAGTACTTTAGAAAGAACTCTTGCCTCTATGTGCAAAATGATTTTCAAATATCCAACGCACATATTGAGAGGGAGAATTTACCAAGAAAATCAAAAGGCTTTTCCTAAGGAAATTGTGATCAAAGAAAATATTTCAAAGTCCTCTTGCCTCCATGTGCTAAAAAATTTCTAAATCATATGCACATGTTGAGGGGGAGGTTTTCTAAATGATCAAAACTATTAAGGTACAAAATTCTTTGATCTCGTATCACAAGTACCTTGATTGGTTTTCCAAATGATTTTTCAATTGGTTTCAAGGAAGAAATGAGCTGTACCAAAAGACCAGCCATTTTACTTTATGTATGGAGTTATAAGGATGGTTAGGTTAGGTATTTGTTCCCACGATCCAGCCAGAACCGGAGGGATCTACCCAGGGACAATCCACTAGATAGTGTAGAGTCCTTAGGTATGATGAAAAAAAAGGAGAAAAATGAGAATATGGGAAGAGTACAGACTGAGATAGAGCTAGTACTGGAATAAACCCAACAAGGTTCTAGTTATAAAATCTCGGTAAGCACTGAAGAGGTTGAAGAATGAAAAAGAATTATATGTGAAAAAGGGTGAAATGAAATAGTCCTCCAATAATTCAACCTTAGGGCAGTAACCGGGTTCAATACATATGCTACTGGTGGTTACCAAGGTAACGCCGGTATTGAAGACAAGAGGTCATGGACCCAGTGACGCACTGCACTAAACTTCCCAAGCTACTCAAGTTCCTCTTAAAAGAGCTTGTTTCATTCTCACGGGGAACCGACATTATCTATCGACTTTCTCTTAGAGATTGTTGATATTGAAGAAGGAGACCCTCTCCCTAGTCTCCGGCATAGGAACCAAATGTGCACAATTGAGTCTAGAGCCAAGAGATCATCCACAATATCTCATTAGGACACTATTCTTGAATACTTGCTGTTTCACACAATGTGGAAAGTAAGAATATATTAAGAGTCCTACGCATTATCCTTTTGGTATTGCCAGAACATCCGAGTGATATGTAAAAATATTCACAATGAAGATGGAAATCCTTCTAGAGCCAACATCAAACAAGCTCTTGGTGGATGACATGTGAGATCTTGCAAAAGATCAAGCTTGTGACAACTGGATAGAAACGATGGGGCGATTCACTCGTGAATCAACCTTGGTCCAGGATTGGAATTGACGAATACTTTTGCAAAAACCGTTCGATGTGCAAATCTTCTTTTCTCTAGCACATCGAATGTGTATTCATATTTCAAATTCAAAAAGTATCTCAGATTGAAAAAATACTTTTGAAAAAACCGTTCGATGTGCGAATCTCTTCTTTTCTCTAGCACATCGAATGTGTATTCTCATTCAAATACAAAAGGTATTTTTAATTGAAAATTGATCTTTCTCATAAAACCTTCGTCGTATTGCAAAACTCTTTCTTCAAGCAATACACGATTGTTTTCAAATCAATCTTTCATCAATCAGTGAATCTCAATTCGCTGGTTCACTCACTCCATGTTGTCTTCTTTGAGACGTTCCGGTTTGAGAACAACTAGAACAGCTGCGAAACCCTGTCAAGGAGATTCTTTGAAATTATACCTGATCACAGGCAGTACTTGTACTGATCAACGGGGAACCGTGGGCCGTGTATCTCAATTCAACGAAAGTGGTCAAAGACACTTTCGTGTGTTTTATTGCTAACTGTTGTTTGCAGGTACATTTGGACGGTTGCAGCTGATCAGAATTGAGGAGTCAATTCAAAGCCGCATGCTCAGGCTGCCCACAGTAGGGGGATTCAATCCCCCTACTTTTCCCTGCCACGTCAGCTTTCTCTCTCCAGCGACCTGCAGGCGATTAGGTGCCCCAGTAAGGGCGATTGTTTTTTTTTTTTTTTTTTTTTTTTTTTTTTTTAAACAATTTTAACACAAAATAAAATTTCATTAATAATTAAAACGTTACATAATAATTCAAATAAAATTAAAACATTACGACAATACAACGACTAAACTAATTTTGATTCTGACGATGCCAAATGTCTTCAACCAAATCGGCTTTGAGGCTAAGATGAGTTGTTTTGTCGCATATCTCCTTGGTAATTTTCAACGATTCCACATGCGTTCTTATGGGATCATAAGAACGGTGCTGCTCTGCTGGAAAGAATACGGGAGATATCGCCGCCTGTTCGTCCTGAATTATCATATTATGTAATATGATACATGTGTACATTATATGCGATAGACGCTCTTTGTCAAACCCTCTAGCCGGATATTTAATCATTATCCACTTCTTCTTTAGTACACCAAAAGCACGTTCCACATCTTTTCTTGCTGCTTCGTGCATCGTCTTATACAATATTCGTTTGTGATCATTCGTCCCTGGATTTTTAATGGACTTCATAATAACCGACCATTCCGGATATATCCCATCAGCAAGATAATATCCGCGTTTATAAGGCACGCCGTTAGCAACGAATTCCACATCCGGAGCCCTCCCCGTTTTGAGATCATTGAAAAGAGGTGATGCACGTAAAACATTTATGTCGTTATTCATCCCGGCGACACCAAAGAACGCATGCCAAATCCATAAATCTTGGGAGGCGATCGCTTCCAATAAAATGAAAGGATCCTGCCCGTGATCACCCCTACAAAATTGAGCTTTTAAAGCATGTGGGCAATTCGCCCACGGCCAATCTGTGCAATCGATGCTACCTATCATCCTTGGAAACCCATGAGTTTCGTAGTGATGAGCATAGAGTTTGTCAACGTCACTAACCGTCGGCTTTCGCAAATACTCTGCACCATATAACTCCATTATGACCTCACAAAAGTTTTCGAGACACTCACGAATTGTTGACGCACCCATTTGCACGTATTCGTCTAGAGCATCAGCATTGACTCCGTATGCCAATTGACGAATTGACGAAGTACACTTCATCAATGGAGAAATACCTAGTACGCCTGTACAATTAGGAGTTTGTTGGAAATAAGGTGAATGATCGGTTATATCTCGGACAATTCGTGTGAATAGTCTTCGGTTCATACGGAAACGATCATGGAATGCTTGATAGCCGTATCTTGGGTTCTCGCTGAAGCAAGCATCCACTAAACGGTTATGAGCACCCACACGATCCCTAATAAACTGGGTTCGTGAGACTTTTTGTGATGCTTGAAAAGCCTCCCAACAGTCTTCCGCAAACATCATAAACTCGGTACTAACTTCATTTTTATCATCCGATGACGAATCGGCAATGAATAGCTCGTAAGAATTAAAACTCATAGTGTGTAAATAGAGAATAAGATTTTTTGGTTTGGATATACAGAATGTGTGAGATTTGTGTGTAAATAAGTTGTATATTTATAGGATAGTTTTAGTAGTAATTTTTTTTTTTTTTTTTTTTTTTTTTTTCTATAACGGTTACACTTTTTTTTTTTTTTTGCACCTCAACGGCTAGCTCCTTTGTTCTTGTCGATCGTCCACACGAACGATACACAAGTTTTTTCATGCGATCGACACAAGCCACACCAAGGGGATCGATCGCCCTGGTGCTCGATCGACACTCGATCGATAGACGATTTCGTCTACTGCGTCTAGCCTCACAGCATCCACACTTAATTTGAAGAAATCATGACTGGTGCATATCTACATAACCTAGTTCTGATATTTTTATACTATGCTTCTGCTACGCGGCTGCAAATATCATGAACCAGTAAAGCTTCCGCTACTCTGATAGAAAGATGTCATGATTCAAAAATGTGAGCATGTCGGTCCGAAAGTCACAACTTCACATGAAGGCAACACAACAAAGGGTGATCCAGAGATTTACTGTGGCTGGTGATCTCAATGAAAGCTCGAAGATCATCAAAGATGTGGATCAGTTAAAGGCCTCCACTTAAAAGTACAAATCAATGCGGACTTTGAAGAATCGCTACAAAAGCACAAAGATTGCGGAAATTGAAGAATAGAAGTCTACGAGCTCAGAACAGTAGACAAAGAAAGAATGCTAGGATGCAAAATGTATTTCATGGGGTGACCTCCCTTAGGGGGAGATTGTTAGGAATTGGAAATTCCATGTTAAAGTGTCGGTCACCCCAATTATGGTCTAGCATATGTTAGCTCGTAGACGTGGTGTTATTTACGTTATTTAGTAGTTTATTAGTTAGTTTGTAGCGTAGAATAGTTTAGTGTAACACCGTGGAGGAAGGACGGGTCTTTACCCACTGTATGCCTGATCCACAGGCCGATAGGAGGTCGTGTATTGTGTAACTATAAATACCCCTTCCATTCATGGAAGGGGTGGTGCTTTTCAATCTAACATTCCATAATTTACAAAGCAACTCTCTAGCAAGAACACACATCTCTCTACTTTCTCTCTCTAAAATGGCTATCATGTATTTCCATCATCCAAGACCACCCGAATCATCAAACATAATAATATTATCGATCCTACAAATGTTCGCAAACTTATAGGGTAAAATAGTTATCATAGGGTTTCACTACACACATAAAGACAAAAGTGTTAACATTTATACTCATATAAAGACAATATGTCAAAATTAATACTTAGTCAGTTTTTTTTTTTTTTTTTTTTTCGCTATTAGAAAAAGTATTTTTGAACAAGTGTAATGTTTTTTGAATGTATTATCCCTAAAAGATATCGCCATACTTATTTTAGGCTTTTTTCATGTTTTAACTTGCACTGTTTATTTTTTAATTTAAATTAATGATTTTTGCTGAAATTGATGTATGGTCAACTTTTTGTCGAAAAGAATAATTTCAAGGGTTGAAATTTGTGATTTTATATAGAAAACTTTATCGAAAGCAATATGGGAGTCTCCCGTAACCATTCTTTAGCTTTGAGAAAGAATAAGATAGGTTGAGAAATTCCATCGACCTTTCTTTGTTTGATGATCTATACATCCACTAATTGAATATAGAATCTCATTCTTCGAGCGGATTTGTACAAGGTGCATTTGTAGTTCCAAACTTCCAATTAGAGTTGGAGTTTGTTTTTTCTTGTTAACCGCGATTTTTAATATTTTGATCGACATGCCCGCTGGTTTATTTGCAGGAAACATTATTCGTACTTGTTATCTCTCATATTTTTGCAATGATAGTTGCAAGCTTTTATCAACTTGACCACCTTTTGGTAGTTGTAGGCAAAAAATTAAGTAATTGAAAAACGTAAAACAGGAATGCTTGTACTAGTATATAAAATTAGCAGGATCACTAACAAATTTTGTATTATAATTCTGTTAAAACAATGCTAGTCATGTATAAACGAGTTGTCTAGTAGGTTTATATGAACCTTCTCTAGATATGAATTTTGCCTCTTGTTAGAATTTGCATTAGTGAAATCTCTATCAACATCAGGACTAAGACGCATGTATGACTTGTTCGCTAATCATTGGGAGTCATACGCTAGTTTAACCTAGAAGTGTTCAAGGGTGGCTTAACTTTTACGGAAACTTACAGCGCATCTTTAAAACATGGCTTTTTAATCCAAGTTTTTTTTCGAAAAATATTTATTTGAAATTTACATTTCTAGCTTTTTCTTTGGGAAATGTTTGATTAATTTTTAGGATCATCATGGTATAATACTTCATTTCCAAATGAGTCAATTCAACTAATATTTCCTACGACATTTCCGATCTTAGATAAATTTTAATTAACTTTAGTTTCAAGAAATTCTTTTCTATCAAAAACCTGTCACCGGAATAGTTAACATCACTCTATAAGCATTTTTTACATAAGGAAAGAATTTAAATTTCTAACATAGTTAAGTATACTGGTCGTTAAAATATTTTTTACATGTATAATTTCTCAAAAAACTTTTAGTTCTAAAAATAAATCAATGCTATTAATCTACGGAAAATGCTTGTAGCATAAAAAACTTTCATGAATAAAACAACATTTAACTTGTTACCATTAAGTAACTTTTTATTTTAACTTTAATATATATATATATATATATATATATATATATATATATATATATATATATATATATATATATATATATATATATATAGTGTTTTATTATATACAGTATCAATATTAGATACAGTACTTTACAGTACCATCCTTGACCAATCAAAATTTAATAAATTAGTTTCTATTTATTTAATTCATGTTATTATCCAAGGGTATTGATGGTATTTACTATTTTTTTTTTTCTAAAAATTCCTCCATATATTTTGGAAACTGACTTCACAATCAGTTATCTGTTTCTCTGTCACATATGTATCTCTCCTTCAAACCCTAGCCTCCACCCACAACCTAACTCTAACAACCATCAACACGATCATTCTAAATGACTCCCATCGCCATCGGTATTATAGCAGACTGATCCGGTCTGTGGTTTCGTAAATCTTATTTTGGATTGCATGGTTGGTTTATGTTGATTGAAGAAACTAGATGTTTATCCAAGACAATTGTTTTTAATTTTTTCGATTGATATATGGTTGTTCATCATAATTTAAGGTTAGATTTTAAGTTTTGTTTTTTTATTTTACACTTTGCGATGATTCTAAATCTTGTTTGATTACATGTCTTTGTATAAAAAATGGATCAGTTCATACGTTTTCTATATACGTTGATAATCTGATTTGAAGAATTTGTGGATGTGTTGACTATGTATATGTGTAGTTATGTTATTTGAATAATGTAATATTTTGTTTCATTCAGGTTATTATTTATAGTTTTTGCCAAATTTATATTTATTATTATAGATTAACTGTGAATCTGAGTGTATTATAATGTTTGAATGAATAGGCGATAACATTTGTGATATTACAATTATTTTCTAAAAGTTTCTTACTTTCTTTAGAAGGATGGACCGATTGGTTGCTGAGCTTTCATGGTTGGAGCTTGTTTGGGTCATTGATTGGTGGGTTGGTGTTAGGTAATGACTTTTATTCAATCACTTGTTAAGTTAAAACTGCTAATCTGATTATTTTCCTAGTTGTTTTTGGGGGTAAAGTGAATACTGGATTCCAAAATGACTATGTGATTAGGGATTTGTTGGATGGGGTTTGTGAATGTGAATGCATATGGATAGTAACTGAATATAACTTCAAATAGTCAATTTTAAATCTATAACCCATAAAAGTACTAATAAAGTTTTGTTCTGTATGCTTGTTGCTTTCTAAATCATTTTCCAATATCTAATAAAAGTTTTAATAAAAGAGGACTGCGTATGTGATTTAAGAATGATATGAAAAAATGACAGCAAAAAAGGGTGTGCATAGATGTTTATTAGTTGATACAATACCTGGTGTAGACCATTTACTTGTTTACTTGATATGATACAATACCTGATATGATACAATACCTAATATTCATCAGTTTATATATGATTTTGAAAAAACTGTGTTGGATCGTAAATATTATTGTGTTGATGATTCGGGTGGTCTTGGATGAGGGAAATACATGTTAGCCATTTAGAGAGAGAAAGATAAGAGAGGGTGTTCTTGGTAGAGACTTGTAGCACAAAATGTGAATGTTAGATTATTAAAGAAGCACCACCCCTTTCATGGATGGAAGGGGTATTTATAGTTACAAAGCTTACGTCCTCCTGTCGGACTGTGGATCAGGCATACAGTGGGTAAAGACCCGTCCTTCCTCCACGGTGTTACACTAAACTATTATACGCTACAGACTAACTAATAAACTACTAAATAACGTAAATAACTACATGTCTACGAGCTAACATATGCTAGACCATAATTGGGGTGACCGACACTTTAACATGGAATTTCCAATTCCTAACAATCTCTCCCAAAGGGAGGTCACCCCATGAAATAAATTTTGCATCCTAGCATTCTATCTTTGTCATTAGTTCTGAGCTCGTAGACTTCAATTCTTCAAGTTCCGCAATCTTTGTGCTTTTGTAGCGATTCTTCAAAGTCTGCATAGTTTTGTACTTTGAGTGGAGGTCTTTGAACTGATCCACATCTTTGATGATCATTGAGCTTTCATTGAGATCATCAGCCACAGTAAATCTCTGGATCATCCATAGTTGTGTTGCCTTCATGTGATGTTGTGACTTTTGGACCGACATGCTCACACTTTCAGGATCATGACATCTTTCCATCAAAGTAGCGAAAGCTTTACTGGTTCATGATATTTGCAGCCGCGTAGCAGAAGCATAGTATAAAAATATCAGAGCCAGGTTTTGTAGATATGCACCAGTCATGATTTCTTCAATTAAGTGTGGATGCTGTGAGCATGCGGCTTTGGATTGACTTCTCAATTCTGATCAGCTGCAACCGTCCAAATGTACCAGCAAACAACAGTTAGCAATAAAGCACACGAAAGTGTCTTTGATCACTTTCGTTGAATTGAGGTACATGTCCCACGGTTCCCCGTTGATCAGTACAAGTACTGCCTGTGATCATGTATAATTCCGAAGAATCTCCTTGACAGGGTTTCGCAGCTGTTCTAGCTGTTCTCAAACCGGAACATCTCAAAGAAGACAACAAGGAGTGAGTGAATCAGCGAATTGAGATTCACTGATTGATGAAAAATTGATTTTAAAAACAATCGTGTATTTCTTAGAAGAAAGAGTTTTGCAACACGACGAAGGTTTTATGAGAAAGATCAATTTTCAATCATAAATACTTTTTTCATTTGAAAATAGTACACATTCGATGTGCTAGATAAAAGAAGAGATTCGCACATCGAACGGTTTTTCCAAAAGTATTTTTTCAATCAGAGATACTTTTTGTGTTTGAAAACATGAATACACATTCGATATGCTAGAGAAAAGAAGATTTGCACATCGAACGGTTTTCCAAAAGTATTCGTCAATTCATTTCCTGGACCAAGGTTGATTCAAGAATGAATCTCCCCATTGTTTCTATCCAGTTGTCACAAGCTTGATCTTTTGAAAAGATCTCACATGTGACCCACCAAGAGCTTGTTTGATGTTGGCTCTAGAAGGATTTCCATCTTCATCGTGAATACTTTTACATATCACTCAGATGTTCTAGCAAAACCACAAAGATAATGCTTAGGACTCTCAATATATACTTACTTTACACATTGTGTGAAACAACAAGTCTTCATTAATTTTGTGTCCTAATGAGATATTGTGGATGATCTCTTGGCTCTAGACTCAATTGTGCACATTTGGTTTCCTATGTCGGAGACTAGGGAGAGGGTCTCCTTCTTCAATATCAGCAATCTCTAAGAGAGAGTCGATAGATAATGTCGGTTCCCCGTGAGAATGAAACAAGCCTTTTAAGAGGAACTTGAGTAGCTTGGGAAGTTTAGTGCAGTGCGTCACTGGGTCCATGACGTCTTGTCTTCAATACCAGTGTTACCTTGGTAACAACCAGTAGCATATGTATTGAACCCGGTTTCTGCCCTAAGGTTGAATTATTGGAGGGCTATTTCTTTTCACCCTTTTTCAAATTCATTTCTTTTTCACTCTTCAACCCCTTCAGTGCTTACCGAGACTTCATTACTAGAACCTTGTTGGGTATATTCCAGTACTAGCTCTGTCTCAGTCCGCACTCTTCCCATATCTCACTTTTCTTCTTTTTCCATCATACCTAAGGACTCTACACTATCTAGTGGATTGTCCCTGGGTAGATCCCTCCGGTTCTGGCGGATCGTAGGAACTAATACCTAACCACACTATCCTTATAACTCCATTCATAAAGTAGAATGGTTGGTCTTTTGGTACAATTCATTCCTTCTCGAAACCAATTGAAAAATCATTTGGAAAATCAATCAAGGTACTTGTGATATAAAATCAAAGCATTTTGTACCTTAATTATTTTGATCATTTAGAAATGCTCCCCCTCAACATGTTCATATGATATTTAAATTGTTTAGCACATGGAGCCAAGAGTTCTTTGAAATAATTTCTTGATCACAATTTCCGTAGAAAAAGCCATTTGATTTTCTTGGTAAGTTCTCCCCCTCAATATGTGCGTAGGATATTTGAAATCATTTTATCACATAGAGGAAAGAGTTCTTTTGAAGCACATTTACGATCACACAAGCCATTAAGAAACCATTCGCCCCCCCCCCCCCCTCAATATGTGCATCAATATATGAAAGAGTTTAGCACATATTAGAGAGAGCCAGCACATTGAATCAAAATGATCATCTTTTATCAAATTTCATATTAAATCACAATTTCTCCCCCCGATAAAAAATATCAAACCCTTTGAGATTTTGGATCCCAAGTGATTTAATAAGGTTTGGAAAACATGGGAGAAAATGTGGCCTTGTTTAAATACTCATCTTGTTTTTGAATAAATGCTCCTCCTCAATCATGTGCATCATATATTGAAATCGTTTGGCACATGGAGGCAGGAGTGCCTTTAAAGAACTAAAACAGATTTGAGATTTAAATCACGATCTCTCCCCCGATCAAAAATTTCAAACAAATTGAGATTTTGGATCCCGATTGATTTAAATCATTTGGAAAATTTTAGGGGAAAGACGTGGCAAGATTTAATTTTGAAAAATGACAGATGAGGACCAATAAAAGACATTAAAGATTGTTAGTGTCAGGTATGATAGTTTTTAGGAGATCTTTAAGTAAAATAAAACAATTTCACAATCAAACAAGAACAGAAAAATATTCATTTTGAAAGATCTTTGAGTTTTAAAGAAAATCATACCATGACATAACATTAAATCTTTAGATCACCACTTATTATTGTACAAACCGGAACTTTTGTGAAGAAATATCGTTTGAAAATATTTTAATTTAAATCACTCTCCTCCTCAATCGATGACCGTAGTCGATGATTGATTGACTTAAGTTTTGATAAAATGAAGTCCGGTGATTTTCAAAATTTAGTCCAATTTATTTTCAAAACAATATTTTTTCATTTTCAAAACAATTTAATCAAATTTTTCAAAATTGTTTAAAAATGGTATCATGCACAAAGATACGTTAGGTGGTTCAGAAGCTTCTGTTGTCGCTGTAGGGCTGGAAGAAAACCATCTGCTGAAGCATTGAGACTTCATACGTTGCATTTTTTCATGCCAACTGAGGTCAAATTAAGCTCCGTTTCTTCATTTGATGATGAAGAAAACCATCTGATGATGCAGTGAGACCTCTTACGTTGCATTTCATGCCAAGTCTCCATAGAAGTCAAATTAAGCTCCGTTTCTTCATTTGTCGACCCAAGATATAGTTGCCATTTCCTTTCGGCATCCAATCATCTTAAATTGTGTGGGATCCGGACAGGGAACATTCTTATATACCAATATACCTGCATATGTTAGTGAACACACATACAAATATATGGTGGTCGACATCACCCAAACAACTATCGACTAATAAAAGTCAATTCAACATATCAATCAGATCATGTAAAGCATGGGAATAATGTGATTATCAAACTCTAATCATCTAATCCTAACAGTCATATCCTAAATTCCTAGTCCTTCGACATAGGCAAATATCATTTTTAATTAAGCACGTAGGATAATTAAGAAAGCCCGTTAGATGATGTAAATTTGAAGAACATTCTCCCCCTCAATCAATGACTTATTTTCTGAAAAGATTAAAAGCGCTGAAGTCATTGATTGAGTTTTCAATTTTCACAATAAATCTGAATCTGATTGATTTTCAAGCAACTCATTTACCACCATTTTTCAAAAACAACAAATATTTTTCTGAAGAATTTTAGAAGGAAAAATATTTGAGTAGGAACAGCAGTCCTTCGACATACTTTCCTCAATTTGTTTTAGGATAAGTGCACGAAATATTTTTAAAATCGGTTTAAGCGTAGCACTTTCCTTCTTTGAAAAACGGGTTGCTATCTGAAATAATAGCAAGCCTTAGTTAAGCACGGGTTACAGTCTCAAATAACTGCAAGCCATAGTTTTAGCACGGGTTACAGTCTGAAATAACTGTAAGCCATTTGATTTGTGACATGTTTTGAAAAAATAATATTTACACCTCCTGCTCGAACTTCATCTATGGTCCCGTGCCATTATTGAATGACATTTCTAAGATCGCAGATGTTATCGATACCAGAAGACATGTCTTGAGAAAACATATTTTTGGAGTTTTTAAATTTTCTGATTTTTATGGGTTTTTGAAGGTTTTATATTTTTATATTTTCTTTTTGATGGTTTTATATTTTTGTATTTTGTTTTTGATAAATATATAAAAAGATAGATAAGATGATCTAGTTTAAGAAGATGATGATACGAGTACCGAGATAAGGATATCGAGCAGCCACGTTGTAGAAGATAGAAGTCATAATCTCTAAAACATTCACCACCAAAGCTTTCGAGGCTCCTGAATTAAGAGAAATTGAACCATCTGAAAGAGAGACTCTGGCAGCTTCCCCCCAAACCGAAAATCCTTTTGATGAGCAGATTCGAAGCTCTATTTCAAGCTTGCCTTAGCCAGGTGTACAGAAAAGCACACCATTATCATAAATCCCGCTGCTCCTTTTAAGAACGATAATCTTGATTCTTCGTTCGAGGTTATATCATCAACAAGAACATAAACGTATCATCCCACTCATAAATAATCTTCTCAAATTTCATAACCACTGAAGTCTGACTCAATCCATTCCAAAAGGTGTCAAGAGACCACTTCCCCTGAGTAGTTAAAATGCTTGTCTCCTTCCCCCTTGCTGGTTTTGATACTTCAGAATCAGCAACAAGTAATAAGCCCGTATACTAGAAACTTGTTGAGAAGAACACTTGAACTCTTGTGAGAATCAACTTGCTGAAGAAAATGAGCAAGTCTAACTGGGGATTAAATCAGACATTTCACTCTCCCCCAATTAGTGCTCTCCCCTAAACTGACAATGCCCGGAATATGAAGAAGTCTTTGGATAATCAAATGCAACTCGTCTTTAGTCTTCTAACATGCAGCATAAAATGTAGAACAGACTGTAGACTCGACCTTCTTCAAGATTGTGCAGTTGGGGAATAGATAGTTAACATCTTCATCTCACCAAAAAACAAGAACATCACCAAAAAGCATCCCAATTAACTTACATCTTACAAGTCCCCTTAACTAAAATCTCTCCCAATCAAACAAGAACAGAAAGATATCCATCAAGGAAATCAGCAGTCAGCCCGCAACGAACACACTAAATGGTAACACTAAACTACCAATCACATCAAACAAGAACGGAGAGATTGTTCGGAATCATCATGTTGATGTGTACGTGAAGCATTAACCGGAAACACTTTGTCAATAAACTCATCAGTCCGTGAGAAGATGTTAACCAACGGCTCTTAGAAGAAACTCCATGTGAAGATGACCCAATAAGAAGAAGCTCGGTTCTTACATGAGTTTGGAGCCGTTTGACCATATATTCTCATAAATAACTCAACATGCAGAATTATCACACTTCTTCTCCCCCTCAAGAATTGCATACGGAGATGCCATTCTTGATTAAACAAGTGAATATTTTCATAATGTAGTCTCTTCACACTTCTCCCCTTCAAAGGTAGCATATGATGTCGCCATCGTCATTATAATCGAGCAAGTGGAATAAGAGAACAATCAGCGGTAGTCTGGTTCACTTGATAACTGAAAGCGCGTGGAAAAAGTATGAAGCATGTTGATGAGAATGGTCATAATAAGAAGATTTCTCTTCTTCAGAAGATAATGCGCACTGAAGCGTACACATTTCTTTTCTTTAGAGTACGAGGCTTGAACTGTTGTGTTCAAACGTCATAAGAAGATTTCTCTTCTTTCGAAGATAAAGCGCACTGAAACGTACACTTTTCTTTTCTTTAGAGTACGAAGCATGAATTGTTGTGTTCATACGTCATCATCTCTCTCTTTTCAGCTCTCTTGGCAAAACTTGTAATCAACCCCATTATCATTCAGTGGGCTCTTTGTAGTGACAGCTGATGGAGAAAATCCAATATGATGAATTTGAGCCTGAAGTAAACTGACCCGAACTCGTGACTTAAACTTGCACGTATGTAACAAAGAGCGGTGCTGAGACTTCATCCTCCATTGAATCTCTAAGTACTCTATACTCTTCAACCAGTCAACCATCAAGTATAAGACGTACATCACCTCTTGAGAATCCACAATTAAATGTGACACTGAGCACTACAACGTAACTCCTTAAAGTGATAGTTATTTTGAGGTGATAAGAGCCCAATTCCCCCAAGTGGTAAAAGAAAAGGAAAAAATCACCCAACAATAACTAGATTTCCAAGTCTTCATTTTTGATAAGAAGCTCGAACAAGGATCATGAAGAATCTTCATCCAACCATCCCCGATACCTTCAGATACTAAGTACACTTGCCCGTGATAATTCACTTCAACCTCAAATAAATAATAGTGAAATAACGTCGTTGTCACATCTTCTGGTTAACTGGTCAAATCTAGCCTTTTTAGACATTTAAATGAACTTTGATAATGGTTTCATCCCGACCATGGTTAAAAACACATACCCCCGTAAAACCATGTAATAACCAAACTGCCATGACGAATATCCAAACACACATCCAATTCATGAAGTACACCCTTTTATCCCTTCTTCTAAGTAGAAACCGTACCACCAGCATCAGATAAGATCCCAACATACACTTTCCTTTCTCCAGGATGGTTCCATCATCACAGGATTTTACTGTTAGGTCACCATATATGTAACACAAGCATCCATAGAAGAAATAGAGAAGAGATGAAGGCGGATGAACAATAAACCAAACACACACACGCGTAAGAATAATGAAGAGTTTAGGCGTAGAATATGAATGAAAGATAAATTGAACAACCAACCTTCTAAGGAAGGTTTACATGTGTTTATATAGGGGAAGGAACTAGGGCAACATCCAAGTTCCCTTCCTTTCCTATATGGGCTTGGGCCTAGGATTATGGGCCTTCTACATAAGCCTAAGGCTAATTACTAACATAAAGGCCATATTAAGCTAACTATTACATATGAATCACTAACACTTGAATTAAGGTTTAGGAGTGATTCCAACAATCTCCCCCTAAGTGTTAGTGATGAATGAAAGAGTGATAAACGATTTAGGTGCTAATGTAATAGTAGCTTTCACTTCTTCTGACATTCTTCTTTCTTGAGAAGAATTATCTTGATTTGAACAATCTCCCCAGTGTAGAGAAATTGTTTACTTTGAGCAGTTCTGCTTTGACGTCTTCTTTGTTCTTTGATCTTTGTTCTTTGTGGTGGAAGTGATAGTATGTTGTTGTTGTCTGCATCAGGTCAGCTTCGTTGCTCCATTGTCTCCACGTCATTCTTCAACATGCTTACACGCTCTTTGACGTTGGATTTCAGTACTGATGAAGTTCTTTAAGTCTTTAACTTTGTAGATTCTTTGACTTGACGAAGAATCATTCTGACCTTTGTGTTGCCTTTTGAGAGAACTTCCATTAGTGATGATGTTGGTATGAGCATGTAAAGAATCTGCACGATCATTCCGCTCCAGAGCTTCCATAAGAAGAAAACATTAAAAACGGTTAGTAATAAGCGGATTCCGGCACGTACAAGTTTGAACTTCGAGAGTGTTAACAGCATAGTGTGAAAACACAACTCTAATTCTCACAAAGGCCGTTCCTGAACTGGAGTCTCATAAGTGAGATAACGCGATGTACCGAAGTACATCTACAGTTCAGATGAGTCGCTGAGGTACACCGAAGCATCACCTCACGACTGTAGACCGTTTGAGACACACTAAGCGTAATCCACGGGGTGTTACCGAAGTGACCTGCTGTCAGGGCTGTTTGATGTTGACCCTGGCAGGAGTTTCCATTCAATCACTGAGGATCACAGTTGTGAACCTCTCATAAATGTTCTCGACAGATTGCTAAGATCTGTGAAGGACTCGATAACGTACCACTGAAGTTCTTATTGTTGAACAACAAGTGATGAAATGTCAAGTGTACCTAAGAGATCTTTTGATGAATCTCGTGGCTCTAGACTCAATAGTGCGTTTTGGTTTTCCTGAGCGGAGACTAGGGAGAGGGTCTCCTTCTTCAATACCAGCTATCTCTAAGAGAAAGCCAATAGTTTATGTAGGGTTCCCTGTGAGAATGAAACAAGCTCCTGTTGAGAGAAACTTGAGTGGCTAAGAAGGTTTAGTGCATGCGTCACTGGGTCCATGACGACTTTTAATCTTCAATAACGGCGTCATCAAGTGACAACCAGTAGCATATGAATTGAACTCGGTGTCTGCCCTAAGTTGAATAATCTGGAGGGCTATTTCTTTTCACCCTTTACTTTACATTTCTTTTTAATTCTTCAACTCCTTCTTTCTCCAATTCTCATTTTCTCCTTTTTATAATCATACCTAAGGACTTCTAACTTCTAACTATTTGTGATGTCCTTGGTTAGATCCCTCTGGATCTGGCGGATCATAGGATGGTTATTCCTAACCTTAATCACCTTATAACTCCATTGCCATAAAAACCATTTTTAAGAAAATCTCTTAAAGTGTTTGTGAATGAAAAACATTTTGTACCACTGTAAGAGTTTGATCTTTTGAAGAAATACTCCCCCTCCACACATGCTTAAGAGTTTTGACAGAAATTTGCATGGTGAGGGAAGAGCGCGCACTTTTTGAATTGATCGACTCAAGATAAACAATTCCTTGCGAGACACGATTACGTTGCATAGTTAAAGAGATGCATTGTCAGCTTTTAGGTGACAACAAGCTCTAATAACTACCTTGAAGATGTGAACAACCCCGAAAGGTTGTGAAACCCGTCAAAGTTCATGTCTATCAAGAGCTTCTCGAATGGGTACAATTTACTTGGATAAGTCTTGGAAGACAAATCTTTTCAATGTATGACTGTTCAGATCTCGTCAATTCATGGGTTGAAGTCTTTTCACACGAGAATTCAATAGCAATTCACAACATATTTCTTATCACATTTTTTTCTCCCCCTCAAAAATGGCATATAAATGTTATTTTTGACGAAATGTTGATATCAAATATGACCATTTTGAGTTTTGTGGGAAAAGTACCACTGAGAACAATTTTATGAACAAAGATTTTAGTCAAATACTCCCCCTCAACAAGTGATATAAACAGTTGAGGTTTTGAAAATCATAAGGGGAAGTACCTGCTCTTTTGAGCAAAACCTTTGAAAAATGAAAGGTTTGATAGGTTTTACTCAAAAGTAAGAAGCTTTCGCTCCTTTTATAAGGATTGTGGCACTGAAGCGTACCACAGGGTCCTTTCATTACAAGAATTGGTTGTACACTGTTATGTGTGCACAAGCCATAGTCATGAATAATCACACATCCAAAATATTATGAAATAGAAGCAGTTTAAGGGGTACCAGGAAGTCCATCGATCTTTCCAGGAATGCGAACAGGGCGTTGATAGCCAGCGAGAGCAATCCTGGGATGACCACCTACAAAGCTTTCAAGTGTTCTGAACTGGTCCCGTCGGTACAACCTTTCATCAATCCTAGTGATTATCCTCTTCACATCCCTTCTGTCTTGAGAATTCCATCGCTTTGGAGACCCAATGCCTTCATATATCTCCTTCAACCGATAAGCCAAGTCATCCCTAACCTTCTTCAATGTGTGATCCCCAAACTTGTGAAGATCTCTACACACCATTAAGCAGTTTCATTGTAGTTCACTATGGTAAATTACTCCGAACGGTTTGCTGGCGAGAGTGCATTGAGGAAGTTGGTTGATGTTTGGTAGTTCTAGTTGAGGTCTTGTGAAATTGACACGGGTCTGATATGATTCAACTGCAAGTTGGAGATCTTCTACACGTTCTTTGATTACTATGCTTCTGATAAAGATAAGCAAGGACTTGATGTATTCACGTTGTACTTCAGTCGAGAATTGTCTCATGCGACCCTGTACTTTGGCAAGGTACATGTCTTCAATGTCGTTGAGAGACAAATTCTCAAAGTCCGCTTCAGAGAATGCATAATCCCTTTCGTCTTGCCTTTTGACCACAATATTCTTAAGGAAAGTGTAGTCCCATTTAGACGAAAGATCAACATGTTTAATAGCAACGATTTCTTTAGTACTGAACACTTCATGTTGAGACTTCTGAACCTGGCAGCTTCTGTAGTAGATTCGTCGGCGTTCCGGCCAATGGTGAATCCCATACAATGCATCACGGTCATATACTTCCACATTGTTGGAGAACACGTGGTTAGCACTTTCCTCGATGGCTATGCAGTTAGAGTATATGGCTGCCAGGAATGGAAGTGTCAGTGATGTAGCGTATTTCCTTGAACCATCGCCACCGTGAAGAAGAAATTCCAAGTCTTTGTTGAAGAAATATCGGAATGGAATCCTAGGCTGATCTGGTTGGCCAATTGTTGGTAGAGGTTTAGACCAGTCGGTGTAATATGGAGGGTTGTCCCGTTTAGTGAAGTCGATGTTTGCTTCGGGGTTGAGCCAATCCATGTTGTTAGACATAGCTCGTGTTATATTATCAAGGTGATACTCAACTTCAATAGCACTTTTGGAGCTGTCTTTGAGCAGTTGAAATGCTTCATTCCTCATTCGCTTCAACTCGGATTTCGTCATCTTTTTCACACGGAATTTCTCTTGCAAGAACTTAGCATGCTCCAATGTACGACTTTCTACCGCATCTTGACCTTCAGGTGGGTAGGGAGTATAATCAACAAGCTTCGAGAACCAGTCGAATTCAGTGTCATCCTCGTCCAGCCATGATACGACGTCAATCATAGGCGCCTTCTTCTTCTTTTTCTTTGGCCTAGAGGAGGATTCTGGTTTCTTGGCTGTGTCGGGAGAGATGGGTTGTTGTTGGGGCTCAGAGACTTCCTCATCGTCACCACCCGTATACTCAAAGTAATCACCGGTTTTCTGAGTCTGGGGTGGTAACTCGGAATCCTGAGGTTTATCTGTAGAAGAACGAGGAGGAGATCTTTGTAGAGCTGGAGTCCTTTGGGGTGGAGGTTGCATTGAAGATGATTCACCAGACTTCTTCGAGCGTTTGGGCTCGTTATCCTTATCCTTATCTTTATCATCATCGTCTCTTGGACATTTAGGACTTTCAGCTTCTTCTCTGCATGCTGACTTGAGTTGATATTCCAGCAATGCTTCAAACAATTTACCTTCGTAGGAGGCAAATGTTGCAGAGCATTTCGACATTTGAGCTACCAGCTGGTTAACCAATTCGGCATCTGAGAAGATTATAGGATCAACTGGATTGATGTTTACATGCATTGGTGTTGATTTCATAGTCTGCTTGGCCAGATGTAATAGATTCGGATATAGTTGTTTGGTAAACATCTCCTTTGTGATTCCAGGAACGATGTCAAGAAGGAACTTGTGAGTGTATCCTTTGATCATCTCGTCCATTTTCCCTTGAAGATCATCTTTCATGAGCTTCTGGACATACTCCCTTTCAACTTGCATCTTGTCTTTCTCATCATGAAGATACTGTATCTGGTCAGCAAGAAAATCTAACTTCTTCTTTGTAATATCTTTCTCTCTGACCTGCTTGACAACTTTAACGATTCTGGTCTTTGCTTGAGAGATCCAAGATGCAGTTGGCTTCTTCACTGATTTGGATGTTGATTTGGTTGATCTTTTTGATGGTGGTGGTGAAGAGTGAGGAGACTCTGGGTCATCTGACTTTTCTTTGATACCAAAGGACCCAGAGTCTCCTCACTCTTCACCACCACCATCAAAAAGATCAACCAAATCAACATCCAAATCAGTGAAGAAGCCAACTGCATCTTGGATCTCTCAAGCAAAGACCAGAATCGTTAAAGTTGTCAAGCAGGTCAGAGAGAAAGATATTACAAATTGGATGTTGATTTGGTTGATCCAAGATAAGTTTCTCCTTTGAGCGAGCAGGACTGTCTAGAAGAAACTTATCATAATTAATATCTGCATCATCTCCAGACTTTTCTTTCTCTTCAGTCTTTTCCTTCTCAGACTTTTCTTTATCACCCTCAAAGTCATATTCAATAGATTCTTCCACGCGCTTTTGTTGTTGCTCCAAAGTGGTGGCACCAGATCCCTTATCGGGTTGATTAACCGCATCAGGACTTGGTGTAGGTTGAACTCCACCACTTGACCCTCCGGGGCCACCCATCTGATCCTTAGCAAATTTTTTTGCAACGTGATGGAGTCTAATGAATTTGAACTTTTTCCTGTAATCAGTTTCTAGTGGCTCATCTTCTGAGCTTTCCTTTTCGTGCTCAATCACTGGAATCTTCCCTTTTCCTGTATCTGCTGGTGGACTGGGAGGTTTAGCTACTGTTGGAGTGATGTCAGTTGCAGTTTCAGAGTAGGTAACCTCTTCGTCTGATTGAGTATCTTCAGAACTTTCATCCACTAGCTGTTTTGGCGGTTCAGACTTTGGAGTGGGAATAGGAATAGCTTCCTTAGAAGGAACTCTCCGTCTGTGTCCAGGTTTCCTCTTGGGGAACTTCCTTTGACTCTCAGTGGTTGCAGCACTTCCTGCACTTGCTCTTCTGGTTTTCCTGGAAGGTGTGCCAGAAGTTTTTTCATCAAGAAAACCAACTTTGTTCTCTTCCACAGCTACTAGATACCTTTTGTAAGAGTATAGCTGTTTGAGTTCAGCAGAGATAAGGTGATCTGGCAACACAACACCTTGTTTATTAGTAGTTGACTCCTTAAATCTGACTGTTAGAGTGGGTTCAGACAACATGTCGTGATTGTCGGGGTCATTGATTCTCTTGGGGATATCTGGGTTATACCCAAGTGCTTTTTGGATCAACAGTTTAGTATATCTGATATAAGGAATCTTTGAGCCAAGCTTTTTGAGGAATGTCATCATGTCATCCCATATCAGAGCTTCAACTTCGATGTGCTTCATGTTGATCAAAGCCCAAAAGATTTGCAGTTCTACGAGCTTGGGATGCTCATAGCCGCTGTCACGACCAGAAACGGATTTTGTGATGATGATATAAAGGGTTCTCCAAGGCTGAGGAATGTTCTTTAGATCCACGTGAGAATGCTTAGTAATAACCCCTGAAGCTTCGTCATACCCAATATCAATCAAAAATTGCAGAACAATCTCTTCAGTAGGTGCAGCAGAGTATTCAGTTGGTATGATGTCAGGAATGAGGAGAACGGCTCTTAAATCTGCAGGAGTGATGGTGATTTGCTTGTGATTGAGTGTCACCGTCATAGCATACTGACCTTTGATCTGTTGCATTGTATTCCAGAACTGCTGAATGTAGATCTCCGGTACAGTAGCAGAATTGGAGAGCATATTCTGATAAGGATGATTCTTCAGAATGTCAACAGCAACGAGACAAGAAGATTCTGAGCAGGTGAGGGTATCAAAGTCAACACGAAGTTTGTTCTTTCCAATCTTCATTGGATAGCCATGTGGGAAGATATCAGCAATGGTGAGTACATTTGGTGCATACACATTCATTTGAGCGTCCATGTCGTGATCTGAAATACATTTAGCCAAAAGAACCAACATATCGAAAGACATTTTGTTAGTCAACAAATGGTTTTATTGTCTAATAATTGAATGAGATATGTCAATGATTGTTACGAGTCCAAAATCACTTGTTTGTTCAATAGTCCAATGACGTCGTGATAAGTTTTGAGGGTTAGTTAACTTTAGGTTTTAAAGTTTATGTTATCTCATATTTTTCACAACATATTAAACGTTTAAGCTTATTAGTGACATTATTGGTTTTGTGACGTTATGATTCATTTATTTACAAGTTTGCACGCGTAACAATTCATAATGAAGGTTTGATCAAGGCTTAAGCGTAGTAATGATAACTTATGCGTAAACAGGAGTTATACGCGTAGACACAAGCTTATGCGTAGGATCCTGACTTACGCGTAAGAAATATTACGCGTAGGAACAGGGAGACCTTATGCGTAGAGCTTACGCGTAAGCGCATATAAAACCTTACGCGTAAGGCTTACTCGTAAGAGTAGCCCTTATGCGTAGAGGTCACTGTTTTCGCATATCCTTCACAGGATACGCGTAGTCCCTTATGTAGAACCTTACGCATATCCTTCTACGCGTAAGGTGATCCTTATGCGTAGATTGCTAATAACCTTGATTCTGAATTTTCACTTGTAACAAACCTGAAATAAATTCATCATAGCATTAATATTTACATGCACATTCAATATTTATCAGATCAAACAAGGAAAACTCATCAAACAGTTACGGGTAAGATATGTTACGCGTTGCCTAAAACCCTAAAGTTCAAGATTTACGCGTATGAAATCTAGCCATAGGATTTGCACCAAAGTTTTTCTAGTAGTCCTAAGTAGTCATGTGAGTGATATGATCAAGTTTTAACATCAAGTTCGCAGTGAATCAAAAGTACCCAAATATCAAGAACATTAAACCCTAATTACTAATTCTCAATCAATTAGTGTTTCTGGGTTGTTTCAGAGCCTAGATAACATCATTTCACTATAATAACAACATCACGAAACTATCTTTTTGACCAAAAACATTCACATTTGAAAATACCCAAATCCACGCATAAACCCTAATTCCTAAAAAACAATCAATTCGTGTTTCTGGGTAAGTTTTGAGGATAAAAACAGTATCATTGATGTTATAGAAACGTTTTGACACTATCTTTTTAACCACAAACGCATAAACAAGATTATGTGTTCATACGCATACGCGTAGAACACAAAATCGTCCCTAGTTTAAAATCTAACCGTTATTTTTCAAAACGATTCCAAACCATTGTTTGAAATCTTGTTAAGAACATAAAAACACTTACAGATTGTTGATCCAAAAAACGGATTTGAAGATCAAATTATAGGCGTAGGATTAGTTTGGTGTGAGTAATAAATGTGAAGTATTAAAGTTAGGTGAGATATTTTATTAGAAATAACTTTCAGATTTTGACAGTTTTAGTCCCTCCACCTTTTCCATTTTCATACAAAGCCTTTAACTTCCTCTTTGGTTACCAAACGAAGAAATTTTGAAATAACTTTGACGACACTCCCCCTCGACTTAAGAAATAATGAAAGTTTATAAATTCTAGTCCGAGGAGTGCCAGAAAACCAGAAATGTGACCACCATTATTAAAGAAACAACCGGGATAGGATAACATGCAAGTACACGGTTTTATGAAACTGAAAAATATTTACTTTCTCCCCCTCAACACTTGATCGGAAAAATACTGAATTTTGAAAGATTTGAGTGTTGACGGAAGATTTGTACTTGCCATGTTGAAACAAGAAATAGATAGAAGAATATTTTTGATGTTTTATCTGATTTTATATTTTTGTATTTTGTTTTTGAAAAAAATATTTACAAAAGAGATTTTGGTGTTTGACTGGTTTTTAAGAATGTTTTAAGAGTTCATCGAGTTCCTCTTGAGTCAAACACTGCATACCAATCCGGTGGACCAACTCATTAAACCTAGCAGGAGCTAAGGCTTTGGTGAGAAGATCTGCCAGTTGGTATTCTGTACTCACAAAATATAATTCAACAGTACCCTGTTAAACGTGGTCCTTTATGAAGTGATATCGAAGATCGATGTGCTTTGATTTCGAATGCTGAACTGAGTTGCACGAGATCGCAATGGCACTCCGATTGTCGTAGTACATCGGGATTCTGTCAAATACGTAACCATAGTCTTTGAGTTGTGTTCTCATCCAAATGACTTCAGCACAACACGCCGAAATGGATACATATTCTGCTTCTGTTGAGGACAGCGATGTACAGTCTTGCTTCTTCGATTGCCAAGACACCAGTTTGTCACCAAGAAATTGTAGTGCGCCTGAAGTACTTTTCCGAGAGTCTAAGCATCCTGCGTGGTCGGCATCAGAAAAAGCTATTAGTTCAAAACCAGAATCCTTCGGATACCAGATCCCCAAATTAATGGTTCCCTTGATGTATCGGAGGATTCTTTTAGCCTCTGAGAGGTGGGTTTCAGTTGGTCTCGACTGATAACGGGAGCAAATATATACGGCAAAGACAATATCAGGTCTGCTGGTTGTTAGATACATGAGAGACCCAATGATACTACGGTATTTTGTAGGGTCAACCAGTTTCCCATGCAAATCAACGTCCAGCTTCTTGGTATGTGACATTGGTGTGGCATAAGTATCACAAGTATTCATTCCGAATTTGTTCAGAATTTCAAGTGCATATTTGGACTAACTCAGGAAAATACCACGGGGTGATTGATGAACTTGCAATCCGAGAAAGAATGTAAGTTCACCCATCATTGACATTTCAAAATGTTTTGTCATAAGTTTTGCAAAAGCATTTGAATATTTTAAATGTGCTGACCCAAAAATGATGTCATCCACATAAATTGGAACTATTAAAATATGTTCCCCGTGATACTGTATGAAAAGTGTAGGGTCGACCGAACCTTTGGTGAAATTATTGGCAATCAGGAAAGATGATAGCTTATCATACCACGCCCGAGGAGCTTGTTTGAGACCATACAGAGCTTTGTTCAACGAATCCTTCTGGTTAGCTGACATAGACTGTTTCTTTCAGTTGACCATACAGAAAAGCAGTTATACATCCATTTGAAAGACCGTGATGTTAAGATGAGCCGCGAACGCGAGAAATATCCGAACAGCCTCAAGACGAGCAACCGGAGCAAAAGATTCTTCAAAGTCAATACCCTCTTCCTGTCGATAACCCTTAGCCACCAGACGTGACTTGTTTCTGATTACATTCCCTTCAGCATCTAATTTGTTTTTCCAAATCCACTTTAGACCAATGACGAAGACCCTGTTGGTCTTTCAACCAATTCCCATACTTCTAGACGTTTGAATTGATTGAGTTCTTCTTGCATGGATTCAATCCAGTTGTCTTTTGTCATTGCGTCCTTGATGTTTTTAGCTTCAGATTGGCAGACAGTGAGTGCATAAATGCAATGTTCACCGTTTGTGTGAAGACGTTGTCTCGTAACGACTGGTTGATTTGGGTTTCCAATAATATTCTCAAGGGGATGGTCTATAGTCCAACAATGTGTAGAGGGTTGATGTTGGTATACATTGTGCAGATTTTGAGGATTCAAATGGCTTGTAGATGATTCCGCGACATCAGGTGCAGCAGTTTCATTAACAAACGGGTTAAAGAACGCATTTGGATCAAAACCTGCAGGCGGTGGTACTTCATTGAGAACATCATCAGTTGGTTCAGCGTCGTTGGAAGCAATTTGTTCAACTGTTGTTGTAGAGTCAACTGGTGGTGCTTCTTCAACAGTGGTTGTTGTAGCAGGTGTATCAGGTATAGGAATATTATCAGGTTGAGCAGCGGAAACAGCGGATACACCTGGAGCACGTTCATCAATATCGTCACTAAATACAGGAGCAAATAGCCTTTCCATTTGTTGACGAGTAAGCTGAGGGCTTGATTCAACTGATGATGGGGTTTGGGGGAAGTTTAAACGGTTATGACCGGGTTCCAAGCTGTTATACTCAGAAGCCATATCAGTAAGTTCATCGAAATGAACATGAATCGTTTCCATAACCTGCTTTGTACGACGATTCCAGATCCGGTAACCTTTAGAATTCTCACAATATCCAATAAAGACTCAAATTTCAGCTTTTGCTTTGAGCTTTCCAAAGTCATCACGATCATTATTCGGATAGCAGAGGGATCCAAATACATGAAAGTGTTTTAGATTCGGTTTTCGGTTATGGAGAAGCTCAAATGGTGTTTTGTTGTGGCGTTTTGTAATCATTGAGCAGTTCTGAGTGTAGCATGCAGTTGAGACAGCTTCAGCCCACAAGTAATCTGGAAGTTTAGCATTAATTAACATTGTTCTTTCAGCTTCCACTAACGTTCGGTTTCGTCTTTCAACAACTCCGTTTTGTTCTGGTGTCCGTGCAATGGATGTTTGATGCTCTATTCCCACTTTCTCATAAAATTCTCGAAGAGTTTGGTTCACAAATTCAGTTCCTTTGTCTGTTCTGATTTGGCGGACGGTGTTCCGGAGCTGGACTTGAATTTTCGTGAGAAAGGTGATGATCATCTGTGGAGCTTGGTCTTTGCTTCGAAGAAAGTAGACCCAAGTCCAGCGTTAGTAGTCACCAACAATTACTAAGATGTAGTGTTTGCCATTAATCGTTTGCACGCGCATCGGGCCACACAAATCCATGTGAAGAAGATGAAGCACATGCTGAGTGTTGTGTTCCACCTCTGAAGGAAAATGAGCACGAGTGCTTTTCCCTTGTTCATAAGCTGAGCATAAGTGATCTTTAGAATACCGGAATCGTGGGAGACCTTCAACAAGTTTGTGTCGAGCAAGGTTGGTGATGGTTAGAAAGTTTAGATGTGAGAGGCGACGGTGCCATAGCCAAGATTTTGTAGATGTAGCCTTTGAAAGTAGACATATGGGAGATGAAGCGATCATGTCTTGCATTGAGATAGTGTAGAGACTGGATGAGCGTTGGCCGGACATAAGATCATTTCCTTGAAGATCACGAATGAAACAAGTTTTCTCCCTGAAAGCGACTTCCAAATCACCATCACAAAATTGACCAACAGAAAAGAGATTGTGACCGAGACCTTCCACATAATAAACCCTGCTAATTTCGATGTTTCCATTGATGTAATCTCCGTAGCCCATGATAGCTGCGAAGTGATCATTCCCGAATCTGACAGTGCCAATGAACTTTGCAACAAAGTTTGATAACAGTTTAAGGTTGCCTGTCATTTGTCGGGAACATCCGCTATCAACAATCCAAAGGATGATCTGTATCACCTACATTACACACAGACGACACAGATGGAATAGAAGTAGATGTGGAACCCGATGAGTTAGAGGGTTCCGAAGCAGTTATAGTTGAAATAAACACATCAATGATTTTAGGCATCCATTTAAATCCTAGTGTATTATGTATCCATTTCTGCCATCTCCAACTAGTCTTAGCTTTAGTCTTAGTGAATGGACTAGGTGATAATACATTCTTTGGAGGTGATACTGGAGCTATGGGGATATCAATTTGTTTCTTAGAATCTAAATAGGGCGGTTTACCAAGCACAGACTTAGAAGTATTAGTGTGCCTAGAGGTATTCCGAATCTTAGGATTCCGTAAACGTGACAAGATAGCCTTAGCAACGCACTTATCATGACAATCAGAACGCATACTTTTACGAAAAATAACACAAGAAGCATCAGACTGAATATCGAAAGTACTTAAAGGTTTAGCATTCGTTACATCACTATTTCTATTACATTTTCCAGACGCGATGTTTATAGTGGAAGCAACGTGAGTCTTATTCATAGTCCTAGGGTGTTCTTCTACTTCAGCATTCTTTATTGTTCTTTTCTTAGGTCGCAACTTCCTATTCTTCCTTGTATTGCTCCTAGGCTGTGAAGTGCGGACGTTTGGAAAAGAGGAAACTACTCATGTTTTAGTAGAAGGAAACACGTTAGCAACTTGTGATTTGGCAGTAGGGATTCTAGGTTCACGATTACTAAGTGTTACTGGTGCTATTCTCTTAATCACGGTAGGGGGAAGTTGTTCATACTTTCCTAACATTTCTCTTAACTTAAAGATAGTGTGCAACAATTCTTGATTTTTAGAACGAAGATTTCTCGAAAAATTCATGACTTCCTTAGTGTGTGCAAGAAAATGATCAAGCTCGTTTGATGCTTCATCACGAGTCTTTTTAAGTAAATCAAATATGACACCATATTCTTCTTTAACTTTTACAAGTTCTTGTTCATATTTTGAGATTTGACATTTCAAAGACACGTTTTGATCATCCAGTTGCTCAAATTTTGGATTAAACGTTTTGGATTGCAACTGGTTGATTTTGTTTTGCAAAGCAAGTTCACGATTTTGACAATCTTTTTGACACCATTGAAGACGACGTTTTGCATTTGAAAGCTCGTTAATCAATCGTTCATTTTCAGCTTTTAAAGACTCGATCTGATGCACATTATCATAATTCTCAACAGTTACAACATTATCAACAGTATCAGCATAGATATAATCAGATGCATGTGGCAAAGAATTGAATAACACAACATTATGGATATCAGCACAGATAACATCTTCCAAGAGTCGATCAACATCTTTTCGTAACATTTTCTTTTTACGTTTAGTATTAGAAATAGATGTTTCTGTTTTCTCGAAAACGACCTTCATCAATCGAAGTTCCTTATTAAAGTCCCGTTCCCAAGACAATGCACAATGTTTCAAATTTTTAACATTTGGTAAAAGATTTTTTTGAAAAATGTCTCTTTGCTCTCGCGCCAGAGGCGATTGAAAGTGTTGAACTTTGATTTCAGAATGATATTCTATCTCATGTTGTAAAAGTTTGAGGTCAGCCATGAAAAGATCAAAATATCTAAGAATTTTGCGATTTTCAGGTTTTGAATTTACTTCACTGATGGAAGGTAAAGGACCATAAATTTGTGCATAATCTGGTTGGGGATTAACATTAGAAGACTCAGAAGTTTTTATGATAATCCTTGGTGAGTTAGAAGAATCCGTTGGTGTGACGAAAGTGACCGGTTTTGAATAGTTAAAAGGTTTGTTGTGAACAACAGTTTCTAATTTTGATCAACTCTCGTCTTCTGCATCTAATTCCTCTTGACGATGATTTTCAACAACACTCATAATAGAATCATCAATTTTATATTCTGCACTGGAAACTTCAGGATTTGGTTTGAATGCTTTGATTGAAAGCTTAGGTTTGTAATCAGCAAGATTCGGTCCATATCCAGCTGGATTGGGTTTTAAAGTAAACTTTTGAATAGCTGTGACTGACTCACCATGCTTATAAACAACATTTCGAAACTCTTTGAGTTTGTTTTGTAAACCGTCAATTTCTTCCAGTTGGTCATGTATTCGTTTCGTTGAATGCTTTTTGTATGCAGAGAACTATTTTTGACAAGTTAACAACTCAGCCTTAGCTTTTTGATTTTCCAAGGTGAGAGCGTTAATTTGCTTTTTATCTTCATGTTTCAGTTGTTCTATTTCAAACAACAAAGCATTCTTCGAAGCGGCTAGATCACGCATCTGTCGCTCTAAATATTTTTCGTTTTGATGAGATTTAGCAAAAGCGGCTTCAAAACCTTTTTCACGTTTTTCTTGAGTTTTGAAAAAGTTGAGTTGCATTTTTAAACATTCAAAATCCTTGGTTAACAGTGCATTTTTACTTTTTAAGTCCTGATTTACTGCACGACATTCTTCCACTATGGATTGTTGGTTTTTAAGCAACAGATCAACATCTGGACGAGGCAAAAGTTCGGTGTGTTCAACGTGAGTCACAATATGATCATTATTTAGATCCTCAAGTATAACCACGGAGTCAATTTGATTATCAAGGGAAACCATAAGGTCATCTTGATCGTCAAATGTAACTACGGGGTCTAGTTGAAAATCGTCGGAATGAGATGTGGACGACTCATTTTGAACATTCTGAGCCTTGCCGGATTCAGATGTTGGCGGAGATATAAGATCAGAGATAAATATGGTTTGTTCGGGTACCTGAGACAAGCCATCAGTGTCATACACTGGGCCTGTGTCACTCATGTGTAGCTCATGCATATTAGCCATCAACATAACAGCTGCATTGGCCTGCAAGTCCTCCATATCATCATCTGAGTCTGCATCTGCCATAAAACTCTGTTCTTTGTCTGTGAGAGTTCCACCAGCTTCATCCTTAAGAGCCAAAAGAAGAGCCTCTTTGAAATAAGCACTGCCCCTAGTCCTTGGCTTTGGGCATGCATTAGCCAGGTGTCCCTTCTCATTGCAGTTGTAGCATCGAAGACCATTCAACCCATTCTGAGCATTTCCCTGTTCCACCATTTGAGCTCTGTTGTTATTCCTACCCATAGCATTAAACCCTTGACCACCGCCCATCTGACGACCATAACCACGATTCTGAACTTCAACTTGTCCATTGTTCACAACATCCTGATTCCTTGTGTTTGATGAGGAATGAATGCGATTGTTGGATTTGTTTGTATAACGGCCAAAAGCATTAGCAATCATAACAAATCCTTGTTGCAATGCTTCGAACGGATTGGATTCCTCATTAGCTTGACTATAAAGTGCTTGATCATTGTTGTTGTTGTAAGGAACCAATTGAGTTTGTTGAGATTGCTGTGATTGATCATGTGGTGTGATAGTGGTAGTTGGTTGAGTTGCTGGTTGAGGAGGATAACTGTTTTGAGCATACAAGGCAAGTTGTTGATTTTCCGGATGTGAAGATGAAGCAATTTGAGCACGGAGAATCCTTTCCTTATCAACTTCCTTTTGATGAGGCTTCAAGTAATCGTACAACAATCCGTATGTAGAATGATGCATGTTCTTCGCTTGACGGAGAAAAATGACATACTTCTCCCATTCAGGACCAAGACTACTCAGGAACTTAGTATTAACTGCAATTCTTGGCATGATGATGTTGTGTTTATCCAAATCATTTATGATGTCTGAGAATCGATGATGATAAGACTCTAGTGTCTCTCCAGGTTCAATCATGAAGTGTTCATAAGCCAAGTAAATTTTGGATTCCATATCCTCCTGATTGAGTGCAGATCCTTCCATAAGAAGATGAATATGTTCCCACATCGCCTTTGTAGTCTTTTGAGCATCAACACTTCGAAGAATTGGATTTGGTAATCCTAAAAGGATATATTGCATTCCAAGCTCATCAGCTTCATAGTGTAGAAGTTCTTCTGCATTCAGGTCTGCAACAGTAGCAATGTTTGATTGTTCATCTCTTGGTGGATTAGCATTTGGATCTCCGGGTACAATGACAGTAGGCATCTAAAATGGACCTTCCAAGATAACCTTCTTTAAGAACTTTCCATGTGGCTTCTTCAGATCACAAAACCTAAAGAACCTAATCACCCATTGATCGTAGTTTCCTGGAGTGAGCATTGGAGGTCTATCAAGTGATCCAGCCTCATGAATTGATTGTTGGCTGCTTAAAGCTTCACACATCTTTGCAAACCAAGTGGGTTCCTTCATAGTGTTCCTTGATGTTGAGTATAAGTGTAAGGGAAATAATTAGAGTATGGTGGTTGTGACATGTTGAAAAACTTGTGTTATAAAATGGATCTTTGTAGTCGAATGAACCTTTGTTGATGAAGTATCCTTAGGAGTAGAAATCACAATAAACCAAGTAGCACTTATGCGTAAAAACACCAAAGTTACGCGTAACAGCAAGAGTAACGCGTAGGTTTAGCTTACGCGTAAGTAAGGTGAAAACACTAAAGTTATGCGTAAAACAAGAAGTTAGGCGTAGAAAACTTAGGCGTAGGATGACCTTATGCGTAAGACAAAGCTTAGGCGTAAGATAAATCTTATGCGTAGAAGTTTCTACGCGTAAGCTTATGCTTATGCGTAATTTTAGGGTTTTTGCCCAAGTGATATTTTACACTATCACAGTGCAAAAGATATCCCAAGTGGACGTATTTTCAGGCTTATCCAAACAAGAAAACACGGAGTAAACTACGAAACTGAAGATCAAACCAAGGAAAAAGTTACGCGTAAGATTAGGGTTTTCTTACGCGTAGAATTTAGCCAAAAATGATTTATGCCACTTGGTGTTTCCAAACCAGTTTTTTTATGATGAGATAGCTTCAATATCACCAAAATAACACAAAAGTGTGAAACTTGATGATCCAAGGCTTAAAAACAAGTTATGCGTAGAACGAAACCCTCGTTCAAAAACTAGCTTAAAAACTATGATCCACGCGTAAAGGTTGAAACTTTTTGCCAAAAACAGATAGTTTAACACCTAAAAACGTTGAAAGGACAAGAATCTTGGATTAAAAAGTGTAAAAAATCGATTTTTTAAGCGAATCAAAGTTCTAACTAACGAACCGTATGTTGTACGCGTAGGACCAAAACCCACTTCAAAAACAATACGTTTACCCAACTATTTGGCTCTGATACCACTGTTAGGTCACCATATATGTAACACAAGCATCCATAGAAGAAATAGAGAAGAGATGAAGGCGGATGAACAATAAACCAAACACACACACGCGTAAGAATAATGAAGAGTTTAGGCGTAGAGTATGAATGAAAGATAAATTGAACAACCAACCTTCTAAGGAAGGTTTACATGTGTTTATATAGGGGAAGGAACTAGGGCAACATCCAAGTTCCCTTCCTTTCCTATATGGGCTTGGGCCTAGGCTTATGGGCCTTCTACATAAGCCTAAGGCTAATTAATAACATAAAGGCCATATTAAGCTAACTATTACATATGAATCACTAACACTTGAATTAAGGTTTAGGAGTGATTCCAACAATTACAATTCTATAGTTTAAACCGAGAAATAGTTTCTTTCGCGGGATTTTACAAAACCAAGAATAAACCGAGAGATAGAGCCGGAAATGCACTTTACTTACACCGGGATGATTCCATTGTCACGGGATTTTACAAGTCTATGATTTAAACCGAGAAATAGGTTCTTTCGTGGGATTTTACAAAATCAAGACAAAACCGTAAACAATGTCAGTTTGAACGTGTTATGACAACTTTGGTTTCGGCGAATATCTATTTAAAGGGGAACATGCAGCGGTTCATCAGTGGTTTATTATCCAACATCAACAACATCATCAACCATCCAATAAACACTTTGAAAAACACATCATTCACACATTTTGTAGGCAATTGCAGTGACCATATGGTGAAGTAAACCCGATATGCCAAACTTGATCATGAAGTGAAATTCCCCAGAGTTATTACTTAAACTTGTACTAATCCTTGTGAAGAAGAAACGGTGTACCCAATGTACAAAACCTCTTGACGTATCCTCAACTGCGTGAGACACCAAAGTGATAGTTACGTTGTGGGTTGAGCGAGAAAGAATCACAAACGTAATTAAATAGCCAAGTCTTTATCACACTCTATAAGTGCCCAAACAAGTCATCTTTGTGGAAGGGTAGAAATAAAGAAGACGAAATAAGTAAACGCGCCCGGAAAATCTCACTGCAAATCCAAATACGAAATACCGTCCAAACAACCCCGCAGTCAACTTTGTTCAATGACAATTCAAGACGTGACATAAAATCCTTCGTGGAAATGTATATACCAAAGTATCAAACCCCATAATACAACAAATCTCATCAACATACCCAAACTCATCATCGACTTACATCATCATCAAGTCTCTTCAGCAAATCTTATTTTAACCAAGTCTCATGAAATCTAAATCTTGAGAAGCCCGTTCGACCCAATCGTGTGTACGGCCCAAACATGGTTACTTGTATTAATCGAGGACCGGTCCATGAATAGTCATCTCACGGCAAAATCTTAAAAGCACAACATCCGATCCAAATTAGTTGAGGCCCATTGATCACATTTTTCATAAATAAAAAATTATACGTGACCAAGCCCATTAATAAGCCGCACAATCCAATCCATTTCATTTGGATCAATGGAACTTAATCAATCCACGACCCGATCAATGATGACAAATATAACTATTCACCACAAAAAATCGGATATTACTTTATGTTCCATGGGAATTTCACATCTCTTTTGTTGATTTAACCATTAATCGGATACTACTTTAGTTTACGTATTAGTAATAGATTGAATTTTTATTCCATGAAGGCCCATCACAATATGATGTGCATATCCGGTTAGCCCACACGAGATATATCAGATCCAAAGTCCAATTCATACCCTAATTATTAGGATGTATAAAAGAACACTCACATCTCACACTTACCCCAATATTTCATCACATAAACTCACGCAGTCATCCAAAAACTTCTCATAAACAAACCCTAAACACCAAGAGTACGCCTCCCTCTTTCACTTACCCCACAAACTTCTTAAAAACCAAAGACATGGTTACCTTTGTACATCATTAAAACCAAATCAAACGCATCAAATCTTAAACCTGAAACCTTTTAAACTTGTCATTCGCAATGACTATGCCACAGGGATGGTACGATATGGCCACAGGGATGGCTTGAAGTTGTTATGTGACCGCCACAGAGATGGCACGAGCTCTTTTGAGGCGACTTCAAGGTAGGTATTGTTTGTGATGTTGTTTAAGACTGGACGAATCAAATAGAGAAACTAACACAAATGTTAGGTTTCTTCACTTTTATGTTCCGATATACTAACTGAGTTCGATTTGATTCATTTACTTATTAACGAAACAAACAAATGATTCAATAAAGTTGTTGACATCATTTCTTTACCTTCGAGAAATATCAAGGTCACTTGATCAATGATGGTTGTAACATTCGTGTATAAGGGCTCTTTGAGTCTTGATATCTTGAATGTCACACGAATTAGAACTGAGATCAATTACTTATCTTGTATATGGATCTGTGATGATATTCATTCAATTGTAAAGGTCTTTAGAAGATTTTTAAAACAATTGAAACAAACTGAGGTCCATTTATTTTCTGATTTCGAATTGATTTGAAGTTTGGAGTTGAGTCTTGATTCTTGTATAGACGAAGGAGATGGGATTGAAGGTGAGTTAGGTTAGAAATGGATTTGTTGTTGGAGTGGTCGAATCTTAGTATGCTTTGTTCTCCTCGAGTTCTTTTTACATAAAAACCATGGACCACGGATGTTTTGAGAACTGAGGTGTTGATTGAGTCATGGTATATGGTTTATTTTTGGTATTGTTGTGGTCAAGTTTTATACTCTTCTTCATCTACTTCTTGTTACAAGTCGCTGCATTCTTTTGACACAAGTCGCTACATCACATATTATTGACTCAATAGTCAAACAACCATAAATCGCTATTAATTTTTGACCCAAATCGCTACTTAAGACACAACTCGCTACTTGTTAAATAACAAGTCGCTAGGTTAAGTCGCTAGGTCAAGTCGCTAGGTCAAGTCGCTTTCAAAAAAACGATTTAGACAAGTCGCTGCCCTTTTTTTTAAACACAAATCGCTAACTTGTAAATACAAGTCGCTAGAAGATTTTTGACTTTTTCCGATGAGTTTTCCGACCACTTTTTCGATCATCTTCATAGCAAACCCAGAAAACTTGCATAAAAAAATGCAATTTTAAACCGATTTTGACCATTGTTTGGACCTTAAAAATCTGACCATATGACCACTTGTAGCTTCACGGATATGGAACAAAACAATCACTAAAAAGATGAGACACAAGACTGTTTAGACAAAAGGTTGACCCAAAACAGATATGTCAACAATGATAGACCAGGACAGTTTTGGACCAAAAATAAGGACACACAAACCAGATAATACCAAGAATAGACCATATGACAAAAAAAATTATTTGTGTAAACCAATAAAGAGGATACAACAAAACCATGTAAAAACCTGTTTAACAAAAGTACCAAAAACAATTTTGACAAGAATCAAAAGACCACAATAAATCAACACAACACAATAACCATGGCTCTGGTACCAATTGTTGGATCGTAAATATTATTGTCTTGATGATTCGGGTGGTCTTGGATGATGGAAATACATGTTAGCCATTTAGAGAGAGAAAGATAAGAGAGGGTGTTCTTGGTAGAGACTTGTAGAACAAAATGTGAATGTTAGATTATTAAAGAAGCACCACCCCTTTCATGGATGGAAGGGGTATTTATAGTTACAAAGCTTACGTCCTCGTGTCGGACTGTGGATCAGGCATACAGTGGGTAAAGACCCGTCCTTCCTCCACGGTGTTACACTAAACTATTGGCAAGATTAAGATTGGTAGATTGTTTCGTTTGATATGTGAATTGACGTAAATAAAGATTGATTAAGATTGGTAGATTGTTTCGTTTGATATATGAATTGATGTAAATAAAGATTGTGCATATATGTGATAAGGATTGTGCATATGTGTTAGGCTAGTTGTTATGTTTATTGATATATGAATTGATGTAAATAAGGATTGTGCATATGTGTTAGGCTAGTTGTTATGTTTATTGTTATTTTCTTGCCCAAGTTGTTATTGTTAAGCCACTAGTCACGAATTTTGGTTTAGAACATACATGTTTTCTTGTTTATTTTTTATTTTACTAACTACTTTTATAGGTAATTTAATGGATATGCATCATTAAGCAACAATGTTTTGGTATAACTTTGATTTCTTAGTAAAAGTTTATGCAAATAATAGGTTGCCAATAAGTGTGCATATGTGTTATGCTAGTTATGGTTAATTCGTTCTTACGTAATTTAATATAACCAAAGAATGTGCACACATGTTATACTAATTTTTACATTTTAAATACAAGTTTGTATACTCTAATATAACTAGAGATTGTACATATCTAATTTTTGTGATTAGATGTTTGTGAGAAACTATGTGCACATGTGCTACGATAGTTATTGCCATCATATAATTTATTTACATCATTAATTTGGTATAGACAAAGATTATGCATATATGTTATACTAGTTGTTTTGGTTTTAAAATTCGTTTACTCATTTTTTGCGGTCTAATTATATTTGAACATGTTTGTGTAGAGATTTATGAAGATGATTATAACATTCAAGACATATGAGATGATAAGGATCATGTTGAAGGAATGTAGCCGAATGCACACATGCATACAAGAGGATAATTTGTGGAAGCCATACGATTATTACTTATGTGTTTTTTTATTGCGAGCGCACAAATGAATTTCATCAAGAAACACAATTATTGCATATGTGTTTTTTTACTTGTAATCAAATGAAATGTGACGTAAAGTATATGATTTTTGAATTATTATAGAGGTTTTATTCTCTAGTTTTTGTTTTAAAATTGAAACGTATAAATGTAACATATATGTTAAGAAAGATTGGTTGATTGAATATTATTAATTTTAGCAATATAGATTATGCAACTCTATACTAAAAACACATGTTATATAAGAAAAACATGTATGCACCGACATTATTTAAAACATGCTTGCTGAAACTTAAAAAAAAAAAAAGGTGTTTCAATTAAAGTTCCTAAAATCCAGGATTTTAAAAAAACGTTTTTTTAATAAAAATATTCAAAAAATAAAATAAAAATGTATTTTATTATTATACCCTTTTGAATTAAATAAAAAGTTTAAATATTTACATAAATGCCATCATGGATTATTAACCATTGATCAAATGATCCAAGGGTCTAGATTGGTCTAAAATGGTACTGTAAAGTACTGTATCTAATATTGGTACTGTATAGAAGGCGCCTCTATATATATATATATATATATATATATATGTAAAGTGTTTAGGACATTCTAAATATAGAAGTCTTAAAATTTTTAAGACAAAAAACATTTCTAATTAAAGTAACCCACTAAACTTGTAACCTAAAGTACAATTAATATAACACTTGGTACAAAACAATAATACATAAATCATCTAATTTTATTTTTTCATTAAAACACTCACTAATGAAATTTACAAATCATTAATACAGTAAGATAATTAAAATAATCCATCACTCAAAAGTACAATTAATATATCAAATGGTGCAAAACAATAATGCATAAATCATTTTTTCATTTATATCTTTCAAACACCTATTAAATAATGATATTATTAAAATACTCTTCAGTCAAAAGTACACTTAATATATCACATGGTATAAAATAATAACGCGTAAAACATCTTATTTTATATTTCTTCTTTAAAACACCTACTAAATAAAATTTACAAATCATTAAGCGAATCATAGAAACCAATCTTTTATGAAGTCTGAATTTCTGACACAACCTTTTTCGACCACGCAACGGACCACAATTTACCATCACAACTTAGCAATATAGACACCACTATATGGTGCTAAAACCGCTATTTGAAAACACCTTGTATGTTTAAAAGATATATAATATTACACGTCCTAAACGAATAGCTATATCGTCGACCATCGTTTCCGTATCGTGATGCAAGTCTGCCATTTTTTAAAGCAACATTGTGCGGTAAAGTTGTTCCATTAAGTTATCGCCATGTGTTAAGTTAGCATCATGAAAAACATATAATCGCGTAGGTACCCTGTAATAAAAGTTTTTTATTATGTTACTAAATGCGTAATTAATAACTTCTATTAGACATTCTTTTTTTTTCCTTCTTTAAAAGTAATGCCTCGAAAAAATCTTGCTATCGCTAAAAAGTATAATCACACGTGTACTACCGCTGCAACGCGCGGGTACCCAACTAGTATATATATATATATATATATATATATATATATATATATATATATATATATATATATATATATATATATATATATATATATATATATATATAAATATATATATAGAGTTAGGATCAAATAAGAAGAATAATTAAAATGAGAATGATAAGAAGAAATCACAACCACACATTTCAGATGCACCTATAAGAATAGATGCATCTCCCCTCAAAAATCTCCCCTTTATTTGAAATGTGTAGCTAGAAATTCTTCTTATTCTTCTCATTTTAGTTTTTCTTCTTACTAGATCCCTTCCCTATATATATATATATATATATATATATATATATATATATATATATATATATATATATATATATATATATAGAATGAGGATCAGGTGCGGATTTTTTTAATTCGTGCGGATGTGCGGATGGATCTGGACCGCCCATTCCAGATCTGATCTTGACTTTTTGTAAAAAAGTCAAGATCTGCACTAATTTCACGGTAGCAATTGACCATGTAAACGATTTTTTTAATTTTTTTCCTTTTGTGGGATCGTTACTATTGTTATCTTCTTTCATTTTTTAATTTTTTCAGATTTTTCAGAGCAATTTTTGTTTTTTTGATTATGAGTTCTATCGTGATATTAACGATATTATGAGTCCTACTGTGATATTAACAATTTTACTTAATATCACTGCCTTTTTTATTACGATATTAAGAAAACTTACGGTGATATTAAAAAAATTAACTTTGATATTAAGAAAACATGTAAAAAGTAACTGGGATATTAACAATTTTACTTAAAAAGTTACTTTGATATTAGAAAAAAACTTAATATCACTGCTAGTTTAGAAACTACTGCTAGCCTTAGTGAAACTACTGCTAGCCTTAGTGAAACTACTGCTAGCCTTAGTTAGTAGTGATATTAAGAAAGCTTGATAATTACGGTGATATTAACAAAATTCATAATATCATTGTACCTTTTAACCATGAAAATGATTTTTTTTCTGAATTTTTTTTCAGCGATTCTTAATAAATTGTTGTCCTCTTTCTTTTTTTAATTTTTTCAGATTTTTTTGAATTAATTTTTTTTTGAATGTTACTGTGATATTATCCGCACCATCCCTACTTAAAATGTAATCCGCACCCGATCCCTTCCCTATATATATATATATATATATATATATATATATATAGAGTTAGGATCAAATAAGAAGTAAAATTAAAATAAGAATGATAAGAAGAAACCACAACCACTCATTTCAGATGCACCTACAAAAATAGATGCATCTCCCCTTAAATTTCTCCCTCCTATTTGAAATGTGTGGCTAGAAATTCTTCTTATTCTTCTTATTTTAGTTTTTCTTCTTACCGGATCTCTTCCCTATATATATATATATATATATATATATATATATATATATATAGGGAAGGGATCTAGTAAGAAGATTAATTAAAATAAGAAGGGTAAGAAGTAATTCTAGCCACACAATTTGAATAGGGAGGGAAAATTTGAAGGGACATGCATCCACTTTTTTAGGTGCATCTAAAATATGTGGTTGTGGTTTCTTCTTATCCTTCCTATTTTAATTATTCTTCTTATTTGATCCTAACTCTATATATATATATATATATAACACTCGCAAATTAACAAATTATAACCCGACGTCGCTCTACGTAAGTAATCATCTAAAATATTAAAAAGGAAATACATTGAATGTGGTTTTTGGGAAGAAGTCAAATCGAATTCACCATAGATATCGTATTTAAGTTACCGGTAGGATCGATTTTTTTACGAGTGTCAGTTATGTTATGAATTATTAAATTTACCATATTAAATCCCCTTTTAATGAAAATTATTAAATTTACCATATTAAATCCTCTTTTAATGAAATTTTATATTGAATGTCAATTTATTAGTGAATGGTCAACTTAGAAGGCAAGTTTCATGCCTTCAGAAATCTAATTAATTAAGCCAACAATCAAGCAGTTATATAACACTTTTATATAAGGGCATCGGGTATGATGTATATTTATAAAAAAAATATAATAAAGTTATCTTACATTTCTAATTCATAAACTTTTAAGTTATAGACTTTTCACCATTATGAATAAACTTTTTAAAAGATTACAAAAATCACATTAAAACTCAAGTGCATTAAATTTACAAGAGTTTTAAGATGTTAAACTTTTTTATTTCATATAAGCAAAAAACACAACTCTAGTGTAATTAACAAAATGATAAACTTCTTCATAATTATTTTAAACCCTCTACAACCTAGAAGTTGTTCTAAATGTGACACAAATTCAAAATTTTTCTTCCTTATACAGACAATGAAAAAGTTGTATTACGTACTTTTTCATTTCAAGGTTGTCAATTATACACATAGATTGTTAGCATTATATATACTAATATCTTATATTAACGAGTTTTACCCGGTGGAAAAATGTCCCAAAATGATCCCGTTTGATGCATATAAGTTAACACATAAACACATAAAATACTAACCTCTTGATTCAAAGAGAGTGATCAACACATGGTTCTTGATCTTGTTCTTGCAACACACGAAACACCAATAACAACTAAAGCAAGTTGTTTTTATGGATTGCTCACACTACATGTCACGCTGCTATGCACGAATGGTAGTTCTAGCTCACGTAGAACACAACGAAACTCACGGATCAGGTGTTCTTGATCTCTGGGCGAAAATCTCTAAGGGTTTAGGACTTGTTTTCGGTCGACTAAAGCTAAGGGAGAGGAGAGGATTTTGTTCTTTTTTTAGGTTATGCAAGATTAGTAAATAATGAACCTAGGGGGTTCCTTATATAGCCTAATCTTAGCTTATCCTCCAAGCAAACAACCCTAATCCTTCTTGAATCCTTATTCGGCTGATTCATGGGTTCAAATGGACTCATGGTTTTGTTTGGGCTTTATCATTAATTAACTAGTCCATTACTAATTAATTACAAAAGTCTATTAGTTATTTTAGCGTCCAACGATAACTAACGACCGTTAAATCATTTCGTGAACTATTAATGAATATAATTAACACATTCAATAAATATAGTAATTACATTAATTAAAAACATACCCTCGGTGTATACGTGTGTGCCATCAATATGCTCGCGTATTTCTAGCCGTATAATTACGATTATATAACTTGAGCACTACCAATAGCTCCTACTTGCTATGCCATTATCTTAGTAAATCACACTAACAATGGTAAGTGTCTAGCACTGTTAGGAATATTTGTAATATTTAGTTAAAATTGTAATACTAGTAGGTATGTAGTTCCTACTTGTAGAGTTATAGTTCCTACTGGCACGTATATAGTTCCTGCTGGTATCGTTAGTAGTATAGTTACTACTGGTCGTTCCTACTGGTAGTATAGTTAGTCCTGGTTTGGTTAAATAGTTATTTCATGATAATATTTAGTTTGTTAAAGTTGAGGATATGCATGAGATAAATTAGGAAGAGATATGCATATCTCCTCTATACGTTTTCTAGTAAATGCTGATTAGGGTTTCTTGAAGTATAAAAGAAACCATCGGCTATGAAGAATGCACACCTTGAAAAACACTTTTAATAGTTAGTAATATAGATCCATAGAGGATCATCATTATTTAGTTATTCTTTTTTAACTATGTTGTTTATATTCCGCGTAAACATCAGTTTATTGTTAGAGTCTCTCTTGTAGTTTGCTTGTGATTACATAAGTATTCTACCTATTTCAACCAGCTCAGAAGATCTATCTAGGACTGATCCAACAAGTGGTATCAGAGCCTGGTGAGAGTCTCTGTAAAAGAAGAAACCTGTTTTAACAAATCTCTTGAACCTTTCTACACTGTCAGCATCCACATCAGACGATACTTCAAACACCCAAGACAAATCTCAAACACAGAATGTTCAACAAATTCTCACAACCACTGTAACCAACAACAATGCTAAATTTCCCTACCTAAAGAAGGATGAATATGAGACGTGGGCTATGAAAATGGAGTATTGGATCACAAATAGTGATCACAATCTCAGGAATATCATTCTGAAAGGTAACAGCAGGAAAAAGACAGGAAGAGATACTAAAAGAAACGTCATAATTCTTCCTCCTTGTTCTGCAGAAGAACATATTGCTGTTCAGAAGGAGACCAAGGCCAGAACATTACTTCTTCAGTCTCTCTTAGAAGACCACATGGGTGATTTTCATCATCTAGATGATGCAAGGGACATTTGGTTGGCTGTTAAAGCCAGATTTGGAAGGAATGATGAATCAAAGAAGATGAATAAATCAATGCTGAAGCAGGAATTTCAAGAATTCAAGATCTCTGAACCTGAAGGTCTGCATAAAGGGTATGATTGGTTCCAGAAAATTTGAGCCAACTCAATCAGTTACAGGCAAAACCAGATAATGAAGACTGCAATGTAAAGTTCTTGAGGGCATTGCCTTCCTCCAGGTCACATGTATTCATCACTCTTAAAGCAAAGGGTGGTCTTGACTACTTGAACTTTGATGACTTGTACAACAAACTCAAGTCTCTTGAGATAGACATCAAAGGAGGCTCAAGCTATTCTGTGAATAACTCAATTACTCCAATTCACCCAGCATTTGTTGGTACTACTAGTACTAACCATAAGATGACATATTCTTATATTTCAAGCTCATCATCATCAACCTCATCTCCTGGTAATCTGATTGAAGATGTACTTCACTCATTTGTTGCTGAAAGTGCACCACAACAACAACTAGCATATGAAGACTTTGAACATATTAATAAGATTGATTTGGAAGAATTGGATATCAAATGGCAAATGGCAATGCTTTCAGTAAGGGTGAATAAATTTGAAAAGAAGGCTGGAAGGAAGATCCAATTCAACCAGAAGGACTCAGCAAGGTTTGACAAAAACGAAGGCTAAATGTTATAAATGCTCACAACTAGGTCACTTTGCAAGAGAATGCCCATGAAAGAAGACAGGTGATCAGGCTAGATACTCTGCATAAAAGGTTCATGAATTAAACTCAGAAGAGCCCAAAGCCCTTTTGTCTGTTGATTCTATGGTGAACTTGTCTGATCATGAGGGAGAAGATGAAGGAAGTAATGCTACTCCAGCATTTGGTATGGTTGCTAATTGTGAGACAGAGGATGAGACAGAAGAGGTAGAAGAAATTTCTTTGATGTGGGTCACTTCTCAGGTACACATTTGTCCTTTTGGCTGTCATGATAAATATGCTGAACTTCAAAAGGAATTTAATGATTTAGAAAATCAGTTTAAAGAGTATTACATTCAAGTTCAAGCATATAAAAGTACTCTTCAAACTTTAGAAAAACAAAAGGCTTGGTACCAAACTAATCATTTAGCTTATGAGGAAAAGATTAAGGTTTTGGAAAGATATTTGGAAAACACTTCTAACTTACTAAAACATTCTGAAAGTGTAAATGCTAAGGTGTCTTTAGAAAATCAGGACTTACAGACTAAGCTAGATAATACCTTGGCCAGTTTTAATAAATGGAAAGAATCATCTAAAAATTTAGCCAAGTTGATTGATAGTTCTATGTCTATAAGAGCTAAGATTAGGTTGGGATATAGGGACTATATAGGGGAAAATAAAGTTTATGACCCACATATGGCAAGTATTTTTGACTCTACCCCTGAAGAGGTGGATTTTACAACTCCTGTTAAATTTGTTAAAGAAGGAGAAATGCATATTGTTTCTCCACCTATAATAGGGAAATTTAAGCCTACCTCCACCCACACTAACTTTGATGAATCACAAAAGACCTATGGAAAAAATACCAATGACTTGTCTGAAACTAATAGTAAATCTAATGATTTTGTCTCTTGTTCTTTCAGTGACAAGTATTCAGAACCCAAGACCAATGACTTTGCCTCCTGTGATTCAAATGATAAGTCACCCACACCCAAGTCTGATGACTTCTTAGCTGCTGGAATCCAATTCAGAGACAGCTACTTCAGAAGACAATATTTTCTGCATTCATTTTGTTCCTAGGTTTTCTTGTGATAGGGTTTTTTGTAATAAGACAAGGAATGTTAAAAACAGTTCTTTTGGTAATAAATCATGTTTTGTTTGTGGTAGTTTCTCTCATCTTATTAAATATTGTGATTTCTATGAGAAAAAGATGGGTGTTCATAGTGGCCAAAGACCCTTGTGGACTGATCTTAACAAAATTGCACCATTTGTACCCCAAGCAACACATATAAGGAATGGGAAATCTACCTTTCCTAGACCAGCACCTATTACTGATGTTAGTAGACCATCACCAGTTTCTGCTGGTAGGTATACTAGACCAGCACCAATTCCTGCTGGTAATTATGTTCCTGCTGGTAGAAGGAATTTCTCTCCAGTTCCTACTGGTTGGAGAAGAAGTGTTGCTAGACAATCGACCAGACCTACAAGCTCTTACTTTCAAAGATTTTATAGGCATGTTACTTGTGACCACATGTATATGTGGGGGGGGAAACAATGGGGAACTGCTGTTAATTCCTCAGCAGGTTGTTCTTGGACACATAATATACCACATCTAAAACAGGGATTCAATAACAATGGTGGATCTCATCAATCTACATGGTCTAATTCCTACTGATCCACAAGGCAGGCCCAAATCAGTCATGAATTGGGTCTCCCAATGAATCTAATGTTGTTGTATTTCTTTTCTTGTAGGATAATCCTCATAAAAATAAAGATGTAGGCATTGTTGATAGTGGCTGCTCTAGAAGCATGACAGGGAACAAAGACAGGTTGGATGATTTTGTGAAGATTAAAGGAGGTACTCTGACTTTTGGAGGAGGAGATGGTAAGATAACTGGTAAAGGAACCATCAGGACTTCCAAGTTGGATTTTGAGAATGTCTACTATGTGGAAGAGTTGCAAAATTTTAATCTGTTCTATGTTTCACAAACTTTTGACAAAAAGAAAAGTGTCCTCTTCACTGCCACTAAATGTCTTGTGCTATCCAAAGACTTCCAGTTTCCTGGTGATAGTCAGGTTTTTCTTAGAGTTCCAAGAAATCTCAACCTCTACAGTCTCAACTTGAATGATCTCCAGCCTAAGGGTAATTTAGCCTGCTTGGTGGCAAAGGAATCCTTGGATGAATCTACAAAATGGCATAGGAGGATGGCTCATGTTAATTTCAAAACCATCAACAAGCTGGCAAAGCATGGATTGGTTAAAGGGCTCCCTTCCAAACTCTTCACAAATGAGCATAACTATGTTGCCTGCAACAAAGGAAAGCAACACAAGGCATCTTATAAGCCCATCACAGCTGTGAGCACCATAACTGCACCTCTTCAGTTACTTCATATGTATCTTTTTGGTCCTACTTCCATAAGAAGTATTGACCACAAGTACTACTTCCTGGTGATTACAGATGACTTTAGCAGGTTTTTTTGGGTTTTCTTTTTAGGTACTAAGAATGAAACCTATCATATTATTAAGGATTTTATTGCCTTAATTGAAAACCAGCTGAATAAAAAGGTTAAGACCATAAGGTGTGACAATGGGACATAGTTTAAAAATTATCAATTAATAGAACTCCATGGTTGAAAGAGGATTAAAAGGGACTACAGTAATGCCAGAACTCCACAACAAAATGGGGTTGCTGAAAGAAAGAATAAAACCCTTATAGAAGCAGCAAGATCTATGCTGGCTGATTCTAAGTTACCTACCATGTTCTGGACTGAAGCAGTTTCTACTGCTTGTTATGTTTTGAACAGGGTTCTGATCACAAGTCCTCACAACAAAACACCTTATGAACTGTTATCTGGGAATGTTCCCAACATCAGTCACCTTAAACCTTTTGGATGTCATGTAACCATCCTTAACACCAATGATCACTTGGGTAAATTTGAAGGGAAAGCAGATGAGGGGTTTATTGTTGGGTACTCTGCACATAGTAAGGCTTACAGAGTCTACAATTTATCTGCTAAAAGGATAGAAGAGACACTCAATCTGAGATATCTTGAGGATAAACCTAACACTCAGGGTTCAGGTCCTGGATGGTATTTTGACCTTGACTATCTGACTGATTCTTTAGGTTATACTCGTTTCAAAGCTAACCAATCTGCAGGTTCACTGGATTCTCCCATTAACAATGCAGGTTCTTTAGAAGATGATTCAGATTCTGAGTGTGATGAATAATCCATTGTTGTTCCCTCTTTTCCTTCTAACCCCTTTTCAAGTACTGACTTCAAAGATACTTCTGATGTGGGTGAAAGTTATGCAGAAGATCTTGCTAAGCTTCAAAGACAAGAACATGAGGCTAAAGAAGCTGCTGACAAGCTTGGCTTTGAGTTTATAAAAGACACCGAGGAACTCCTGAGGCAAGCTACTATTCAAGCCCGCAGTAATCTGGATTCTACTGGTACTTCATCACTTCCTGCTGGTAGTGTTACAGTTCCTACTAGTTGTTCGGTTCCTGCTGGTTATGCATCACTTTCTCCTGATGCATCTTGTTGCTACTAAGTCCATTCCTTCTACTGACTCATTGGGTTTGAATGTTCCTCATACAAGATTTCCAAGCCCGACTGATCTTGGCAACTCCCTGTCTTGAAGCTTTCAAATGGACAATATTCATCATCACCAAAGTACTGGCATTTTCACCTCCTCCTCATATGATGATGACTTTTGTCCTACTGTCAATAACCTTGCACCCACTGTTGATGTCAACCCTATTGCTACTACAAGAATCAACACTGTTCATCCTCAGTCTTTAATTCTTGGAGATCCTACTGCAACTGTTCAGACAAGGAGTGCTGTGAAGAAGACAAAGTATGGTGAAAGTGCTTTTTTCAGCTATCTTCACCATCAGCAAAGAAACAATCACACAGATTATCAACACTGCCTCTTTGCTTGTTTTCTGTCTCAAGTTGAACCAAGTAGTGTCTCACAAGCTCTTGAAGATTCAGCATGGATAGAGGCTATGCAGGAGGAAATGCAACAGTTTCTAAATCAAAATGTGTGGAATCTTCTGGCTTTCCCTGCAGGAAAAACTGCAATTGGGGCAAAATGGATTCTAAAGAACAAGAAGGATGCTAGAGGTATTGTGGTAAGAAATAAAGCTATATTATTTTCTCAAGGTCACAGGCAAGAGGAGGGTATTTATTATGATGAGGTGTTTGCTCTAGTGGCAAGGGTTGAAGCCATTAGACTGTTTTTAGCTTTTGCATCATATATGGGTTTCTTGGTATATCAAATGGATGTGAAGAGTGTCTTTTTCTATGAGGAGATTGAAGAGGAGGTCCATGTCACTCAACCCAAGGGATTTGTGGATCCTCATAACCCTAACCTGGTCTACAAAGTATGTTAATACAAATAAACCGTAAAAACGTTTATTTATATTTTACGATCTTCTAATGTTTTGTCGATAACAAACGTAAAATCATTTTAACGAAAAAAATAAAATACGTAAATGGTTTGAGCCAATAGTTTACTAACACACTTAAGTTTCACATAAAACACCAAACAAGTAATAGTGTTTTCACGATTTAGTAATACATATGTAAAACAACTAGTGTTTACATATTGGGTAGATATATACATAACTAGTATGTATTATAATGGGTAATATAATGGGTAGAAGTTTAAGTATTTGACCCATTGACCAAATACATTGAATGTAGTTGGGTTTAACCCAAAGTCCATGACCCATACCCATGGAGCATAACCCATAACCCATTGCATGACATCATGCATAATTCATAAATGGGTATTATCCATGACCCATGGATTTAACCAATGACCCATGGACTAGATGCATTGCACCTACTAGATACATTATATCTACTTGGATACCCATGGTCCAAAGTCTAGGACCCATGACCCATAACCCATAACCCATGACCCATGACCCAAAACCCATGGGCAAAGAGGAGTGTCCCACGGTTCCCTTAGTTTACACTGGACGGATGCCTCAAGTAAGGGATCCATGGAACAGTAGCTTATTTTCTTCTATAAATAGTGAGCCATTTCTTCATTTTGGGTTGCCACTCCTACACATACTTTCACCTAGTATTGTAAACTTTCTAACCTCAGATCCAAAGGATCTCTCTAGGTAGTTTTTGTTTGTTTTTGTGTGATTCTCTAGGTTCCTCTTAAAGGCGAGATCACCACCTCTTGGAGTCAAGCAAGCTCAAGTCTATGGGTTGCCATGCTTCGTCATCATCAAGAATACTGAGGTTCTCTTGTTGATAGTTCTTTCTTCCTCCCTAGAAGTGTTGTGTCAAATGCATTAGTGAAGGATGCTAAAAGAGTCAAGATGAAGGCATTAGTGAAAGGTGCTTAACGTTCGTGTCAAAGGCATTAGTGAAGGATGCTAAAAGAGTTAAGACGAAGGCATTAGTGAAAGGTTCTTAACGTCCGTGTCAAAGGCATTAGTGAAGGATGCTAAAAGAGTCAAGACGAAGGCATTAGTGAAAGGAGCTGAATGCCCGTGTCAAAGGCATTAGTGAAGGATGCCAAAAAGGGTCAAGTCAAAGGCATTAGTGAAAGATGCCAAGGGTGTACAATCGATATGGTGTATCGATGTACAAATAAAGATAGGTTATATCCAAGGATATTGATATCCTTGATGATGTTGTAATAAGGAGTGGGTCTCGTTTGGGATAGGTGTTGTGTAGTGTTGGGTAATAGTTCCTCCTTAGCAATGGAACTCGATATCTAGCCTTGTACCGAATAAAGTGTAGGCGACGTTGTGATAGGTTTGGTTCTACCTCGGGAAGAACACGGTGACTAGCCCTGTACCGTAAAAAGAGTAGGTGACGTTGTGAAGGCTTCTCCGCCATAAGGAGTTGTGTCGTGTAGTGATTACTAACTCTCGAGTAGGTGACTCGGGGAGTGGAGTAGGGCAAGGAAGGTGTCCTTGTAGCCGAACCACTATAAATACTTGTGTCGTGGTTTTTTGTTTCTTACTCTTTACCTTTACATTACATACTTTCATATCTATCTATCAATGTCCAACATATACATCTAAATAGATTGACATAAGTCGATCTAAATATTTTAAAACGAAGTTTTAATCGGTAAAACTATTCAACCTCCCTTCTAGTTTTCCACAATTGGCATCAGAGCTTCGCTACCAAGTTTCTTAGAGTATGTTGTACTTTAAAAACTTGATACGATCCGTGTATGTTTGAAAACTACAAAGAAGGAAATCTTTTAAAACAAATTGTTTCTTTTATGTTGGATAGTGGTAGATTATTCTAACATTTTCTTTTTAAGAAATCTTCATGCTAGGATCTCTCCAAAGTATTCATTTCGATACAAAGATAAATGAAGTCAACTTTCAAGGAAGAACCTAAAAGTAATAGCAACCTACTTATTCTAAGTACAACAGATTACTTTAAAAGCTCATGAAGTATTTCGGTTTTATGGTTTCCATAAACCATATCAAGAGTTTAGAGGTATGTTTACTTATCCACAAATTAGCTAGTTTACGTTTACATGGATATGTTGATATTAATTTTTATTTAGACGTTAATAATTGCTAGTCTCTAAAAAGTCTCTTTTCGCTACTTTCCCGACTTACTCATCATCGGGAATAGTATTCCTCCTTGATTTTCTAAAATATCGTCAAACTAATGCCACCGTCACAAATAGATCCTTGATAATTAACTTAGCAAATCCCATTGACCAAACATCCATTCAATTAGGAACTTCAAAAGCTATTTTTGTTCCATAAGCTAGTGTATAACTTATTACAAAAATAACACCAAACACCCTTTTTCTGTGCACAGTAGCCGGATCCCACAAGTTATACTAGCCGGATCCCAATTACAAGGGATCCGGGGGAACCGTGTGACAGAAACCAACCATACATTTTTCAAAACCAATTCTTCTCTTTTCCCTCTCCTCACAAAACACAAAAACAACCCAATTGCTGCTCTCATCTCCATAGGGCTTCATATCCTCAAGCATCTTCCTCTAGAACATCATTGTAAGTAATTACACTCATATGTTCTAATCTTCATCATCCTCATCCTAGGGTTTATGGTTTTCAATTTTTCTTAATCAATTGATGAAATTAGGTTTTGCAAAATTGATCACTAGAAAAGGTTTTCACATAACTAAGATTCCATTGTGCTTAAAACATTGTTGATACAAATCAAAACCATAAACCCATCTCAACAAATTTTACTTAATTGGAATATTTGTTTTTCTAGGACCAACCATGCCTAAAGCTACCCAACAAGACCACCATGATACCGTTCACTACCTCACTAAATACTATCGAAAAGAGGGGTTTTCAAAAACCGATCGTAAAATCTTCAAAAGACTTGAAAAATGACTTATCCACGAAGGTCGTGTGGTCAAGGAATGTTTCCTTGAATATACCGACATTCGTCAAGTCTTCTCGGCAATCAACTTTGATTGTCTCCTTGATATTGATGAACAAATTTGTCCGGTTTTCATCTTTGAATTCTACAAAAGTGTTAGGATCATTCGAAATAGTGATGATAGAATCTCAATCACTTTTATCATCAATAAGCAAAACTTTACTCTACCCCTCAACACATTTGCATAAATCCTCCGCATTCCTTGTAAAGGAATTTGTATGTACTCCCAAGATTGGGCAATATCCACTCAATCCTTTGCATTAGATTCTAAACCAATCTACCGCACTCCTCTTGATGACCCCGTATTTTTTCGAGACACCATTTTCCAAATTAGAGCCGACCAATCTCGCTTCAACCGCAACAAAGAGCTTATTCACCGTGATCCCTTTCAAATGGAACTCTTCAAAATGCATCCCATCTATAGAAAGTGGGAAGAAATTCTTAAGGAAAATGTCATTAGTTTGGTCGGAAACAAAGACCATCCAAATGCATGTCTTGTCCAAATGATATATTGCCTCATTCACCAAAGGCCATTTAATCTTGCCTATTACATGGTGAAGAGAATGGCTGGTGTATTCAAAGTCGCCAGCATGGTACTTCCCTATGGTATGCTCCTAACACGACTCCGTGAGTATGTTAGTGCAATTCAAGCTTCTCCAATCAATGATGATCATTTCCTTTCCGATCGCGTCATGGTACCACTCACCAAACAACCTCTAAACGGTTCATGGTAAATGGAAGAAGACCTCGGGCTCTCCCAGACTCCCCGGACAAAGAAGAAGTAAATATCAACCCCGTCGCCAACATCAACTTGGACCCCATAACCTACCGTGAACAACTTCCAACTCTTCCAAATGGGACCGAAGAATTCAAACAATTGAAGGGCATGATCCAATGCCTAACTAACTACGTTGTGAAGTCAGGAAAGAGGAAGAGAAAAGATTGACAAAAGAGACATTAGGATTATGGTTGCTTTTAGACATTTTTGTTTATCATTTTACAATGGATGCTTATGTTTGTAAAATGCTTTATTTTGGTTGTTTGGATATTGTCATTACTACTCTTATTTATGATATGGTTTATGAGATATTTTGCTTGTTTTGTTGTTCTTTTAGAGTAGAGACCAATGACAATTGGTATACATATACATAGTATAGTGCAAAATCTGCATTCTTTTCTGTGATGCTTCTGATCTGCAGTTGCCGGATCCCTAAAGATATACTAGACGAATCCCTCCTTTTAGGGAACCATGGGATCCGAGGTGACAGATTTACAATGCAGATCCCCACACATCAAAACAGATCACTAGATCACTTTACACTAGCTAAACACAAGGCCTTAGGACCACTTAAGTCTTCTTCAAGCTTAGTAAGCTTCACACTCACTCATAGCTCATTTAGGATCACACTCAAAGTGCTTTTTAATTTATCATATCACCAAAACTCATCATCCTTCCGCTCCTATACTCACACATCATCCCTCACATGTCAAAACATCTAGTTTTATAAATTTCTCAATTTTAGCAAATTGATTTTAGTCATCTCTACCTCAAAATAGGTCAAAAAATAGTTTTTCAATTCTAATAATTTTTAAGGAATTTTCAAATTTTATCCCAAGGTGCCATCTGATCTCTAAGATCATTTAACATCACTTGACATTATCAATATTCCTAGTGTCATCCTTAATCACTCATTGGTGGTCATAAAGTCTCATTTTCCTTCCATAAAAGGCAATCATTAGCTACCACAACTCATTATCCTTGATCTTTTAAGTCACACCTCATCTAAAACACTTAAGAAAACTGAGACACTCAAGATGTATAGGTATTAGAATCTACCAACATCATTTTCTCTTTTCTTGACTGCTGGTAGCCGGATCCCTATGATTAGCCTAGAAGGATCCCTCATTGGAGGGAACTGTGGGAACCGGCTGACAGTTTCAGCAAATCCTACCTAAAACAATCATTTCAAGCTCTCCTTGATAACTTGAACACTCCATCTTGCCTTAATTAAACTCATAGATCAGTGCAAATATGTAGTTGACCCTTGTGCATGCAAATCATAACATTTCTAAGGATCTTAGTGGCTTAAGTGTTTAATGCACTTCCCAAATCCTTCCCTTTATAAGTCATCTTGTTAGAACTTCTTAGTCATCAACCAAAACTTAATTCTCAGCATTTAGAAACCTTTTCCTTAGTCATTTCATCATGAGGAAAGCTCCTAGTGCTAACTCATCCACCAAAGGACCACCCAAGAAACTTGCTCGTGTTGTACACGAAATTTCCTCAACCGAATCATCTCCCGTTAAATCCACAAATGCTAGGATCTCTCCTCCACCAACTCAACCAATCAAACCAATCCCCAAAAGGATTGTTCCCACAATAATATCATCATCAAACACCACAATTCCTACTAAACCAAACACACCCATTTCCACCCAACCATCATCTTTGGTGCCTAGAGCCATATCATTTACCACTTCACAATCATCTCCACATCTCTACAACTTAGAGGAATTACCTCCTAGGTCATCTCATCCTCCACCATTGCCAACATTCTCAATGGAAAGAATAGCGCAACAAAATCAAGGTGTTGAATCAACACTAGCCCCGACATCCTTTTCTTTGTCACCCTGAAATAGTCCATTTTGGATTATGAGGAATCATCAAAGTCAACCACCCGACTACATGGAAGTCGACACCTTTCTACCTCCACCATCATCCTTTGTTGAGCCATCATTGAATGTGCCTCCACCAATCCCTCCTCATTTTGAGGATCCTCAACCCTCTTCACTTGATCCTCCACATCAAGCCGCTCCATTTCTACCACCACCTTTTCCGAGCCATGAGAGGGATTGTTATCATTGTCAACACGTTGAAGGCTTGATACATGAACAACATGAAGAGAATCAATTCATGTTTTATCACCTCCTCGAATGTTTTGAAGAGGTCAACAAACCTAAACAACCGTGAGCTTAAGGATTCAAATGGTGTCCTAGTTTTAAGCTTAATTTAGATAGTTTAGGAATCATATTACATGGTTAAATCATTCCCTTAGTTTTAGAGATTTGTAGATCATCTCTCGTATTTTATTGAATGAAATTACATGTTTTATGCCATATTGTCTTGAGTATATGTTTGGTGCCTTAATACATATCTCATTTTGATGTTGACATAATTTGTTATCATCACCATTGTTGTCTTAAACTTTCAGACAGGCGGATCCCTCTGTTTTGCCTAGACGAATCCCTCTAAAGAGGGAACCGTGGGATCCGTGCAACAGAAGACTTGTTTACTACTAAATTGAGTCTTATTTGCAGGAAATTATGCATTATATACTTGTTTTCTAACCTTTGTTTTGTAGATTTTCAATATACACATGAAGACTTTGACATCCTAAGCTAGGGGGAGTTTCGTGTCAAAGCAATACATTGCAAAATCATTTGCAATATAACTCACAGTAGGACTACATTACATGACGTCCCCTTACAAAGTTGCAATCATCAAGGGGGAGCCTATTCGTCACATAGACGAAATCATTTGCAAACATAGTTGCAATGCATTAGTTTAGTATTTCTTGTTACTTAACGCCCTCACAAATGGATGGACTCGTCAAGCGGGAGCTAAGTCGAGAATTCTTCTCCTCACTTACTCTCTATTTTTCATATTTTTCTTTCACATGTTTTTCTCAAAACAAGATGTTAGTTTCTTTTCGACGCACTTTTTGTTTCGACAAAAAGGGGGAGAAGAGAGTAAAAACTACAATTCAAACTTTTACGAATTTTAGTTTTTCCTTAAAATAATTTTATGTTTTGTCATCAACAAAAAGGGGGAGATTGTTAATACAAATAAACCGTAAAAATGTTTATTTATATTTTACGGTCTTCTAATGTTTTGTCGATAACAAACGTAAAATCATTTTAACAAAACAAATAAAATATGTAAATGGTTTGAGCCAATACTTTACTAACACACTTACGTTTTCACATAAAACACCAAACAAGTAATAGTGTTTTCATGATTTAGTAATACATATGTACAACAACTAGTGTTTACATATTGGGTAGATATATACATAACTAGTATGTATTATAATGGGTAATATAATGGGTAGAAGTTTAAGTATTTAACCCATTGACCAAATACATTAAATGTAGTTGGGTTTAACCCAAAGTCCATGACCCATACCCATGGAACATAACCCATAACCCATTGCATGACATCATGCATAAGTCATAAATGGGTATTATCCATGACCCATGGATTTAACCCATGACCCATGGACTAGATGCATTGAATCTACTAGATATATTGTATCTACTTGGATACCCATGGTCCAAAATCTAGGACCCATGACCCATAACCCATGAACCATGACCCAAAACCCATGGGCAAAGAGGAGCGTCCCACGGTTCCCCCAGTTTACACTGGCCGGATCCCTCAAGTAATGGATCCGTGGGATCCGTGGAACAATAGCTTATTTTCTTCTATAAATAGTGAGTCATTTCTTCATTTTGGGTTGCCACTCCTACACATACTTTCACCTAGTATTGTAAACTTTCTAACCTCAGATCTAAAGGATCTCTCTATGTAGTTTGTATTTGTTTTTGTGTGATTCTATAGGTTCCTCTTAAAGGCGAGATCACCACCTCTTGGAGTCAAGTAAGCTCAAGTCCATGAGTTGCCATGCTTCGTCATCATCAAGACTACTGAGGTTCTCTTGTTGATAGTTCTTTCTTCCTCCCTAGAAGTGTTGTGTCAAAGGCATTAGTGAAGGATGCTAAAAGAGTCAAGACGAAGGCATTAGTGAAATGTGCTTAACGTCCGTGTCAAAGGCATTAGTGAAGGATGCTAAAAGAGTCAAGACGAAGGCATTAGTGAAAGGTGATTAACGTCCGTGTCAAAGGCATTAGTGAAGGATGCTAAAAGATTCAAGACGTAGGCATTAGTGAAAGGTGCCGAATGTCCGTGTCAAAGGCATTAGTGAAGGATGCCAAAAAGGGTCAAGTCAAAGGCATTAGTGAAGGATGCCAAAAAGGGTCAAGTCAAAGGCATTAGTGAAAGATGCCAAGGGTGTACAATCGATATGGTGTATCGATGTACAAATAGAGATAGGTTGTATCCAAGGATATTGATATCCTTGATGATGTTGTAATAAGGAGTGGGTCTTGTTTGGGATAGGTGTTGTGTAGTAGTTCCTCCTTAGCAATGGAACTCGGTATCTAGCCTTGTACCGAATAAAGTGTAGGCGACGTTGTGATAGGTTTGGTTCTACCTCGTGGAAGAACCCGGTGTCTAGCCTTGTACCGGAAAAAGAGTAGGTGACGTTGTGAAGGCTTCTCCGTCATAAGGAGTTGTGTCGTGTAGTGATTACGAACTCTCGAGTAGGTGACTCGGGGAATGGAGTAGGGATAGGAAGGTGTCCTTGTAGCCGAACCACTATAAATACTTGTGTTGTGGTTTTGTGTTTCTTACTCTTTACCTTTACATTACAAACTTTCATATCTATCTATCAACGTCCAACATACACATCTAAATAGATTGACATAAGTCGATCTAAATATTTTAAAATGAAGTTTTAATCGGTAAAACTATTCAACCCCCCTTCTAGTTTTCCACAAAGTAGTCAAAGCACTTAATGGTCTTCATTAAGCACCTAGGGCATGGTATGCTAGATTATCTACCTTCCTGTCAAAGCATGGCTACAGAAGAGGTACTGTTGGATCGATGTACTCTAACCAAACTAACTTAAATAGCTTGTTAAGGTTTAATAACCTCGGATAAATCCTAAGTTATTAACAATGAAACACTGAGCAAACTCTATTAAGTATGCGGAATTTACTTAACAAAGCTAAGAAGAATAACTTTAACTTTGAACAATTTTATTAATAACTCTAACTCTGCTTATTATGCAGACTCTTTAACAACTCTAATAATATCGAACTTCTCTAAAACTCTAATAATATCACGTACATCTAATGCCAATCTAGAGATCCTTTTATAGGCTCAAGGATAACCCTAAACGATTTACAATTCTTATCCTTGTACGTCAAGTAAACAATACTTAGAAAGTTCTAGATAAACATTACTTTCTATCTTTAATCTAATACAACCGACTTTAAACTTTGCACTACTTCGATGAATAAGCAGTACTTTGACTTTAACTTAGCAGTACTTTGACTTCTTGCAGTACTTTGTCTTTCTGCAGTACTTTGTTAATCTTCAGTACTTTATTCTTCTGTATCCCAACAATCCTCCCCTAACTTGAATTATACTTGTTTGATTTCAAGTTTCTTTGTAGATTTAGCTTTAACATCTTTATCTTCAAAGAGGAATTGTGACTTTATCTTCAGATTTTATCTTTGTAGTTTCTCTGCTTATATCATCATCAAAGTAGTCTTTATTTGTATAATTCTTTTCAGCATCAAACAACAATCTTATTTCTTTTCTGCAACATTCAGCAAGCTCCATCTTTTCAGCAACATAAGACAATGTGTACATTTAATTCAGTTAAGTTTCAGTCTATTCTCATCACTTCTAGGTGTGTAAACTCCTGTGAGAGGTGAATCATTGAAAATTTAATGGATTTGAGTTCTCTTTACCAAAGCCATTAACTCTGGAGTAGCCAAATGTTTTGATGTGTAAGATCATGGTACACTGATAACCATATGATTTTTAGCAAATCATCAGCTATCAACAGATTTGATTTGTCTTTACCAAAAGCTGTACCCTTTTGGACTAGTTAGTTCTTTCATCATGGTGAACTAATTACCATATAATGGTTTTTCCACAGCCTTTACCACAAGCCATTTTCTTGTGGGCTAGCCAACTCTTCACATTACTGATATGGTGAGTTGATGACCATACAACTTATTAGCAAGTTGTTAACTAAAAACGGATTTGAAATATCTTTACCAGAGCCGTTTGCTCATGGATTAGCCAATCCTTTTGTAACCATGGTGGATTGATAACCTATTGGTATTACCATCTCAAAAACCATTTATTTCTTTTAACCTTTGTTTCAAAATATTTATTACTTAACAAAAGTTTTTCAAAATCAGTAACTGGTTTAAAAAACTGCAAGCAGTACTTTGATGAAAGCACTGTTTGATCGGCAGTACTTTGAATAAAATACTGATATATCAAAATTTTTAATCAATTAAGATTCATACCAGTTATTCATCATCATCAGCAATTGTAGTCCATCTGATAAACAGCTTGATGACCAGACGTGCTATTTCATTATCTTCTTCTACTTCCATTCCATGCTCCAGCATCCTCCTCATAAGTTCTGGTGTAAGAGGATATCTTCTATTAGCTAACATGTGAATCATAATTCCATCTTCTAGCTCTAGAACGTGTACTCCAGATTCTTCAAAGAATCTCCAGCTAACAATCTCCCAATTCTCTTGATTCTTCCAAATTTCAGCAGTGCTTTGTTCTTCAGTTTCCCATACAGTTGTGAGATCTCCAAGCAATACTAAACCAACTCCTTCTGATGGATTTTGTTCAAAGTAATCTCGCACCACATGATATAAATAAAATAAATCCACTCTATCTATGATGTGCAATAAATCCCATAGCCTGTCGAACACTCTGAAGCTTTCATCATCTCTATGAAACATCAGATAACTTCCATCTTTTGATTCTACAACTTCAAAAGCAATAATTTGAGATTTGTTCATTTTCATCTCAGCATCATCTGTAGAATACTCAAAATCCACTATTCTTAAGTAATTCCTTAGTTCATCATTAGTATCAGATCGTAACTCAACTTTCTCTTTCTTTGATGACTGTATTTCTTCGACATCAGTTTTTCTTTTTCTTTTTAAGCTCCTTTTTCTATCTTTTTCTTTCCAAGCAGCATCATCGTTATAATATTTGATGCTTTCAACACTTTTCTTATAAGCTTCCCTAACAGCATCATACAATTCTTTCATCTCAAAATAATTAAACCTCTGTAATCCTTTATACCATTGACTTTTTAAATAAGCCATCATTGCAGTTCTGTCTCTAGCTCGATTTGGTCTTCTAGGTAGAAAAGAAACAGGAATAGGCGACTCTAATGATTCATCAACTTCAGCATTCAATTGCTCTTGCAATTTCTTAGCTGCTTCTCTATTATGAGCTTCTTCAATTTCCTTGGCTTCTCTATCTTTAGCATTTAATTCCTCTTGAAACTTTCTAGCTGCTTCCTCATTCATAGCAACTTGAGCAGCTCTTATCTGTGCTAAAGTAGGTTTCTTTTTCTTCTTTGTCTCTACCAACTTGAGCTTACCTTTATCTTTTGGATCAATAATAGCTTGAGAAACTCTTGGTTGTTCCTCTTCTTGCACTCCTGAAATGCTAACACCTCTTGGTCTTGATAAATCATGCAAGATCTCAGCAATGGTTTCGTCATCACTTGCTGTATGTATAGGTTTGAGTGTATCAGCTTCCTTTTCTGGTATGACATTTGAAGGACCAGCTTCTTCTTCAAAATCTAACAACCTTGGAGTAATCAATTCTTGCCTGTAAGTTCCAGGAAAAACAGTACTTTGATCAGCAGTACCTTGATCATCAGTACTTTGAACTTGAACATCAATAACTTGCTCCTCAGTACTTTGAATAACCTGTTCTTCAGTTTCTTGTGACTGAATATTTGTACCTTGAACTTCAGTCCTTTCATGTTCTTCAGTACCTTCAGGTTCATTCTCCTTAACAACATCTTCTTTCAAATTCTTTTCTTCTAAATTCCACCCCAATTGGAATGAAGATTGTTTTTGAACCTTTTGGCGTTTAGTCTTCTTAAACTGCCTTTGCTCATTCTTTTTAGATTTGACCCACAGAAGATGATGTTGAACCCATGGCAAGACAAAATTTTTGAGTCTTCTAAACTTGAGCTTCAACTTCTTAATCTGTTTAGCTTGAGCCTCAGTAGTTTTCTTCAATTTGACTAACTCCCTTGTCAGAACATAATTATCCAATGTCAAACCTTCAGGGGATATAGTATGGGGATCATCCCCTTGAATTGGTGAATGTTCCTCTGGTTGAGAATCAGGAACATATTTTTGAGGAGATGGAGAAGGTGAAACTGCAACATCAGCTTGAACTTCAGTTCTTTGCGAAGCAGTACCTTGTGATGCAGTACCTTCTTGAGATGCAGCACTCTGAGAAGCAGTACCTTGAGATGTAGCAGTAACTTCAGAAGCATTACCTTCTCTATCTTCATCTTCTGCAGCATCAGCTCTGACAGCTTGAACAACTTCCATCATAGAAGTAGTTAAGGGAGTGACCCTTCCAGTGAATAAATCACTCTTCCTAGTCATGAAAGTGAAAATCTTGGCTTGTTGTACCACAACAGGTAAAAGACTTGTAGGTTTAGGTACATCTGAAAGTTGTTTATTGAGGAATACTTGAACAAACCTTGGATACATCAACCATTTTGAACCATGAGTGATGTGTGAAAGCATTCCATCTAGAATTAGCCTTGAAAAATTGAAAACACGATCAATAACCAATCCTACTATAGCAGATGCTATGTTAGATCCAAATTGCTCCAATGATGTACTTTTAGCACTAATACAATGAAGCAAAACATGCACTAAAAACTTCCAGTGAGGACAAAATAAGGGTTTCCTGAACGTTTGTTCAGTTAAGGACCCTTCATAACCAATGTGCCCAAAAGTATCCCAAATCAGTTGCTTATCAAAACGAACAGCCCCATCAGCATCATTAAACAATAAATCTTCACGAATAGAGGCTTCAGTAATCTTGACATTTTTCCCAGCAACCATAGCATGAATATATTCTTCATCATTCTCCATATGAACCCTAGCAGTTTCCTAAAATTGTTGAATCCAGGGCTCAATAATATCTGGTTCTACTAACAGCGCATAACTAATTGGCGATCCAGTAAGAAAATCGATAATATCATGAAAGATTACATTCGCTTCAGTCTTGTCTAAATTCGCCACCATGTTGTGTTTAGAAACAGTATTACGACTCGCCATGGTTGATTATATGAGCACAGTAAGAAATAGAACGAATAATATAGGTGAAAGTAAGAGAACTATGGAAAAGATTAGGAGTTATCAATATTAGAGGGAAATTCGGAGAGTAGGTATTTATAGGTGAGATTTTAAAAAAAAATCACAGCCATTAATAACAAAGTTACCGTTGGTAGGAATTACCCCTCAATATTACCGTTAGAACAATATTTTAATAAGACAAACAACACTTTCCACGTGTGCAGTACTTTCCAAGCAATACTTTCCAAGCAGTACTTTCATAAAAGCAAAAAGCAGTACTTTTCCATTCTCTTCCTTACAACAGCAAATAAACATGAATATCCTCCCCTCAAGCAATGCATAGGACTATACTTACACTAAATAGTCCTCCCCTTAAATGTAGCTCAGTAATTGATCATGCCAATACTCACCACCAAGTGAGTAAATCTAGAAACATCAAAGCCTTTGGTGAGTAAATCAGCTACATTATCATCTGTATGCACCTTGACAACATTTATGAGCCTATGCTCATAACAATCTCTGATGAAGTGGTGCCTAATGTGAATATGCTTGGTTTTGGAATGATAAACTGGATTCTTCACAATACAAATAGTACTCTCATTATCAATATTGATAGGAGTATTCTTGAAATTGAACCCATAGTCCAAGAGTTGATTCTGCATCCACAACACTTGTCCACAACAGCTTGCAGCAGCCACATATTCTGCTTCAGTTGATGATGTTGCTGCAATTGTTTGCTTTTTACACTGCCATGAAACTAATCTTCTTCCAAGATATTGGCATCCACCTGTGGTTGATCTTCTGTCATAGTTATCACCTGCATAATCACTATCTAAAAAAGCTTCCAAGTGAAAAGGTGAATCCTTTGGATACCACAACCCCAACTTAGGTTGTTGTTTCAAATAACTAAAAGTTCTCTTCACTGCATTCATATGAGAGATCTTTGGGGAGACTTGATATCTTGCACATAAACAAACAGCAAACATGATATCAGGCCTTGATGCAGTAAGATACATAAGACATCCAATCATGGATCTGTATAACTTGACTTCAACTGGTTGTCCATCTTCATCCTTGCCCAATGAGTTGATAGATTTAATAGGAGTAGTAACAGGATTCATTTCATCAAAATTGAACTTCTTAAGTATGTCAGTTACATACTTGTCTTGACTTATGAAAATCCCTTCCTTTGACTGCTTAACTTGAAGTCCCAAAAAGAAAGTTAACTCACCCATTGAACTCATTTGAAATTCATTCTGCATTAGCTGTTCAAACTCCTTGACCATAGATTGTTTGGTAGCTCCAAAGATGATATCATCTACATACACTTGAACTAGCATGATATCCTTCTTATCTCTCTTAATAAACAAGGTCTTATCTATAGCTCCTCTCCTATAACCATGTTGCAATAAAAAAGTAGAGAGCCTTTCATACCAGGCTCTAGGTGCTTGATGTAAGCCATAAAGAGTTTTGACAACTTTGTAAACTTTGTTTGGATGTTTAGGATCTTCAAAACCAGGAGGTTGTTTGACATATACTTCCTCTGTAATCGTGCCATATAAAAAGGCACTCTTGACATCCATTTGATAAACCTGAAATCCCATATAAGAAGCAAAAGCAAGGAAAATTCGAATTGCTTCTATCTTGCTACAGGAGCAAACACTTCATCATAATCAACTCCTTCTTCTTGTCTGTAACCTTGTGCAACTAACCTTGCTTTGTTTTTGATGACATTCCCTCTTTCATCTCTCTTGACTCTGAACACCCATCTTGTTCCAATGACCTTCTTACCATCAGGAAGATCACATAATACCCAAACTTCTTGAAGTCTGAATTGTAGCAGTTTTTCTTGCATAGCTTCAACCCAACTTTCTTTAGTCAATGCTTGAGCAATATTCTTGGGTTCCTTTTGAGAGATAAAACAAGTAAATAGACATGTTTGATGGTTCTTATGATTCAGTCTGTTTTGTTTATAGACAAAGCTAAGTAAAGCATTATGAGGTTTAGTAAAACTCTTAGCTTTGTGTCTAGTCATCACTCCAGAAGTAGAAGGACCAATGATTTGATCAGTAGGATGATTCTTATGAATTCTTAAGTTTGGAGACTGTGGAACTCCATAAGTATCTTCCAAATTAGTAAAATTAGCATCTTTATTGAAATCTGAGAAAATAACTTCATCTTCAAGCTCATCATAAGTATCTTCTAATCCAGGCATGGTAGGATCATCCAAATCATCCAAAGTACTGGTAACTGGTGCAGCAGTACTTTGGTCAAAAGTATTGTCCAAAGTACTGTGAGAGTACTCTGCAGTCTTGTTCTTCTTCTTTGCCTCTTTATAAGCTCTTCTTTGATCATCAGTATAAGAATGTGCTAAAACATCTTGAAGAAGCATCTGATTAAGTTCTTCTTGAATAGATTGATCCTCAGTAGACAATGAGGATTTTGGTGTATCAGTACTTTTCTTTGGTTCAACAGATATTGGTTCTTCATCAGGAACAACATCAGGTCTAATATGGACTCCATGAACAACATATTGTAAATCTTCTCCATTGTGCACATGTTGATTTTCTTCTCTAACTGGTACATAGTTCATAGAAGGAGTTAAAACTTCAAGATCAAACATCCAATCAGGACCTTTACCCTTCTTATTGTCTTGATCTTCTAAAAATTCAACATGAAGACAATCTTGAACCTTCTTAGTGACTCTATTGTACACTCTGAAGCCCTTACTGTTGGTACAATAACCCAATAAATAACCTTCTTCTGACTTGCCATCAAACTTACCCAAATTATCAATTGTATTCAAAATAGTAAGAGGGCATCCAAAAGGCTTCATAAATCGAATATTGAGTTTGTTTCCCATCAGCAACTCATAAGGTGTCTTCATCTGTGGCTTAGTAACTGATACTCTATTAAGCACATAGCAAGCAGTACTTACAGCTTCAGCCCAGAATTGAATAGGTAGTTGTGAATCTGCTAGCATTGTTCTGGTTGCTTCAATCAAAGTCCTATTCTTTCTCTCTGCAACACCATTCTACTGTGGTGTTCTTGCAATACTGAACTCTCTCTTGATTCCTTTGTTTGCATAAAATTCATCCATAAGCTTGTTCTTGAATTCAGTTCCATTGTCACATCTAATACTTCTAACCTTGAGTCTCAATTTGTTTTCAAGTGCTATTATGAGAGTCTGAATAGCATCAAAAGTATCATCTTTAAATCCCAAGAAAAATACCCAACTGAATCTACTGCAATCATCTGTTACAACTAAGCAGTACTTTTTCTTGTTTAAACTTGCCACAGAAACAGGTCCAAACAAATCCATGTGTAACAGCTCCAAAGGTTCTCTAATAGTCCTCTCCTCAAGCTTCTTGCATGAAGCTTTGTGTTGTTTACCCTTCTTGCACGCCAAACATGAGTGATCATTCTTGTAAGTCTTTGAAGGTAAACCTCTGACTAAATTTCCTTTGACCAGTTTGTTGATATTCTTGAAATTGACATGGCCTAATCTTCTATGCCACTGATGTGCTTCTTCAGATGTTGCTTTTGCCACCAAACATGTGGCTCTCCCATAAGAATGAAGACGCTTCATATCTAGACTATACACATCATTGGTTCTTGGTACTCTAAGGACTACCAAGTTATCATCAACAGGCTTGAATTCAGGAGAAAGGATGAGACATTCTGTGTCAGTGAATAACACAGGATGCTTTTTATCACAGATTTGTAAGACTGACAATAAGTTGAACTTGAGCTCCTTCACATATCTAACATTTTCAAAATCTATACGCCCTGCTTTGATGATTCCTTTTCCAGTAATTCTTCCTCCATTGGGATCATTCCCAAATGCAACTCATCCTCTACTAATAGATCTAAAATCAGACAGAATCTCCTTGTCTCCTGTCATACTTCCAGAGCAACCACTATCTACAATCAAATGATCTTTAAGCTCCTCTTCTGGGTTTCCCTGCACAAAGATTTAGAGAGTTAGTTTCTTTTAGGAACCCAAGCCATTACTGACTTGTGTTCCCCTTGTGGAGTTACAAACTCAAATCCTTTGAGTATGTAATTCCCACTATTTTTTAAAACATGATCCAGAATTATCTTTTGATTTTTAGCATGTGGATTTTCAAAACTTTCAAAACTCTCTTTTACAAGTTCATTCTCTTTTTCTTGTATCACAAAAACATCTGATTCACTTTTTGTTGAAAGTACTGTTTGGCCCTGAGAAGTACTTTCTCTCTTAACCCATTCGGTTTTAACACTTGGTTCATGTGATCTAGATCCCCTATTTGAATTGTAATACCTTCTAGGTTGATAGTAATGAGATCTCCTAGGATACCTATTCCAAGAAGTGTTAGCAGTACCTTGTTTTGATGGAGCAGTACTTTGGGATGATACTGCTTGTGAAGGTACTGGTGGTTTAGAAAAAGGTCTTCTCTGGTGAGGGTACCTATGGTCTGGAGAGAAATTGCTGTGATTGACCCTATTTGTATTATTCCAGACTGGTTTGTGCTCTCTAGGTTTCTAATTGGCAGACCTATGCTTTGGAAATTTTCTAAGGTATTCTGAATGAAATTCACAATCCTTGATTAAATGAGTAGGACTAAAGCACACAAAACACAGTTTTTGACCCATACTCCCAAAGTGACTTCTTCTATGTCTATGACCAAAACTATTTTGCCTTCTAGGTGAATGATTGAACCTGTTTTGACCAAACTTATCCTAAAAAGGTTTAGCAGTACTGTTTTGAAAAGGTTTTCCTGAAGGCACTGCTTGTGGAGCAGTACTTTCAGTTGAAGGTACTGCTTGACTTTGAACATTGTTTTCAACAGTTTCTTTTGGGGTTTCAGACCTAGACTGACCAATAAGCTTTTTCCTAAACTCTAAACTGTCTACTCCAAAACGAGAAACATCAGGTCTTATGGGTTGATGACTACCAGTGGGATGTGGGACAGCATGATAACCCTTGTCTTTCTTATATTCTGGAGGTGGTTCACAAATTGAATCCTCATTACTAGATGTTTCTACATAATTAATGAGTTCATCATCACTAGTGGTTATATCCTCTAGATCATCACCAGATTGATTTTCTTCTATGTTATCAAAGTCCATACCAAAACCTAAGCCAGTTCTAATGTAAGCTCTTCTCTGTTTTTCAACATAACTAACATGAGAAAACCAGATTCTTTCCAGGCATCAAACTTTGCTAACAAATCATCTCTTTCCTTAGTCAATTTCTCAATTTCAGCAATTTTACAATTTAGTTTCCATTCACTTAGTTTTAACTGGTAATCCTGTTGTTCATACTTTTCAGCCCAAGCCATTTCATTATTTTCATGGGTTAATATTTTGGCTTCCATTGACTCTAAAGTTATTTGATAACCAGCTACCTCAGACCTACCCCTAACACAATTATCTCTTTCAATCACATAACTGCCAAGTAATTTTTGATAAAAATCATGACAATTTGAGCATACCTCAGAGATAAGGGTGAACTTGGTGAAGTAGCCACCATTGCAAGTAGAACAGGATCATCTTCACTCTCCATGCTCCAATCAAATCCTCCAAAACCATCTCCGGATTCCAAAGCAGCATGATCAGATTCCTCATCAAAGGCAGTGCTCCAGTCCGATTCTTCTACTGAATCGTCAACTGCTTCTTCCACTGCTACCACACAATAGGTTACTGGTTCATCATCAAACTCAGCACTCTAGTCAACCTCTGATAAATTCTCTTGAGCAACCAAAGCCTTTGTTTCTGTAATAGGAATTTCTTTCAACTCTAGCTTTGGTTTCTCAGTCATCCTGTTTGCTTGATATTTAGCAAACCTGCATTCTCTTGCAAAATGTCCAGTCTTTTGACAATTGAAGCACTCAATCTTGGATTTGTCAAAAGTTATTCCCTGTTTTGGCTTGAAGTCAATGCCTCTTCCTGTCTTCTTCATGAACTTCTTTATCCTTGCAGTGATCATAGCAACTTGCCACCTGATATCAATTTCTTCAAGAGCATCTTTTTCAATCTGTGAGAGATCTTCTTCATAAGTGACAGGTAGAGAAGCTTGCTGTGCAAAAAAAGAGCATACAACTTCACCTGAGTGAATAGTTGGTGAGGTTTGCTGAACAGTGGGGGTAGAATAGGAAACAATACTTTGAGCAACAGTACTTTGAGTGGGAGAAGCAGTACTTTTGGTGGAAGTACTGCCCCTCTTTTCAGATGATAGAAAAGCAATACTGTGAGATTTGGAACTGGTTTGACCATTCATCTCATGCTCATACACCTTCAGATGATTGTAGAGATCATCAAAATCCATGGTGTCCAATCCAGGTTGTCCTCTGATCATTGTAGCTATCACATGCCATGTAGATGGCAATCTCCTTAAGAACTTCAGATTGGCATCTTCAACAGATACTTCTGCCTTGTATAACTCCAACATGTTGAGGAGATTTTGAAATTTATCATATGCAGCATCAAGAATCTCTCTTTCACCAACAATGAAAGTTTCAAACTGTTGCTTCAACAGATTTCTGTGCATCTTCTTAGAAGCTTCATTACCTCCAAACTTTGTTTTGAGAGCAGCCCAGAGTTGCTTAGCATCTTTAGCATCATGGAACTTGAGAAGATGACCATCTGGAATGGCAGACAAGAGAATGTTGAGTGCCTTCTCTTGATTCCTTAATGTTGCTGCTGGTAAGACTGCCTTAGGTGCTTTGGGTTGTCCAGGAACATCAATAGTTTCTGGAACTTCTTCATTACCATTGACAATTATATTCCACAGTGGTTGGTCTGTGATTGCAATATACTGCCTCATCTTCATGCTCCATAGATCGTATTCGCCCTTCTTGATGACAGGAATCCTCATTGAGGTGATGGAAGGTGGTGGAACAGAATCAGTCGACATCTTTAGGTTTTAGGGTTTCTTCTTAGTCAGAGTTTCCACACAAGCTCTGATACCACTTGTTGGATCGATGTACTCTAACCAAACTAACTTAAATAGCTTGTTAAGGTTTAATAACCTCGGATAAATCCTAAGTTATTAACAATGAAACACTGAGCAAACTCTATTAAATATGCGGAATTTACTTAACAAAGCTAAGAAGAATAACTTTAACTTTGAACAATTTTATTAATAACTCTAACTCTGCTTATTATGCAGACTCTTTAACAACTCTAATAATATCGAACTTCTCTAAAACTCTAATAATATCACGTACATCTAATGCCAATCTAGGGATCCTTTTATAGGCTCAAGGATAACCCGGAACGATTTACAATTCTTATCCTTGTACGTCAAGTAAACAATACTTAGAAAGTTCTAGATAAACATTAATTTCTATCTTTAATCTAATACAACCGACTTTAAACTTTCCAGTACTTCGATGAATAAGCAGTACTTTGACTTTAACTTAGCAGTACTTTGACTTCTTGCAGTACTTTGTCTTTCTGCAGTACTTTGTTAATCTTCAGTACTTTATTCTTCTGTATCCCAACAGGTACTATTGACAAGACACTATTCATCAAGAAGAATTCCAAGGATATCATACTAGTCCAGGTTTATGTGGATGACATTATCTTTGGTTTCACAAAGGAGGTTTTGTGTAGGGAATTTGAAGTATTGATGAAAGGTGAATTTGAGATGAGTGTTATGGGTGAGCTCACATTTTTCTTGGGCTTGCAGGTCAAGCAAAAGTCTGATGGGATCTTTATCAACCAAGACAAATATGTGCAATACATTATTAAGAAGTTTGATTTGGAAAGTGTGAGGACTGCTACAACTCCATATGAAGCTCCTAAGCCTAAATCCAAGAATGAACTTGATGATGCTGTTAATGTTCATCTCAACAGATCTATGATAGGTTCCCTTATGTATTTAACAGCTTCTAGACCTAATATCATGTTTGCAGTTAGTGCCTGTTCAATACATCAAGTCACACCTTTGATTTCCAATCTGAATGCAGTCAAGAAAATCTTCAAGTACCTTCAAGGCCAACCTAAGCTGGGTCTTTGGTACCTAAGAGATTCTCCTTTTGTGTTGGAAGCTTATAGTGACAGTGATTATGCTGGTGCAAACCTTGATAGAAAGTCCACTACTGGGGGTTGTCAGTTTCTGGGTAGGAGATTGATCTCATGGCAATGTAAGAAGCAGACCATTGTGGCTTCTTCTTCTACTGAAGCAGAATATGTTGCTGCTGCTAACTGTTGTGGCCAAGTGCTTTGGATACAGAATCAACTGCTAGACTATGGGTTCAATTTCATGAACACAAAAATCTTTATTGATAACCAAAGTACAATTCTCATTGTTAAAAAACCCAGTTTTTCACCAAAGAACAAAGCACATTGAAATTCGGCACCATTTCATTCGAGATGCTTATGAGAAACATCTTATTCAAGTGCTGAAAATACACACTGATGATAATGTGGTTGATTTATTGAAAAAAGCTTTTGATGGGCCTCGGTTAAATTTCTTAGTGGTGAGTATTGAGCTGCTCAATCCCTAATTGTTGTGATTAAAGGGAGGCTTATTGTAGTGTTATGTATATATTTTGTTTGTTAGGTCTCACCTTTTGCAGAATACTGGATCATAGGGGTGGCTAGGTAATTCTCTATAATCCTGAGTGGTTTTAGTGCTGGACAGCTTCCTTATGGTAGTTCAAGTCATTCCTGCTGGTTGTTCACTTCCTTCTGGTCGTGGTATTTTCATGTTGGATGATTTTCAGTTAGTACTGGTCACTCAAGTTAGTGCTGGTTATGTCTGTTCGTGCTGGATTTAATAATATGGTTGACTTTTCTTATGGTCACCTAATTTGGGATATACTCTACAGTAACAGTTATTGGTCCAACATTTATGGCTATTATTTGGTCAAGGGTTACTTATTTAAAGGATAATTACTGTTATCTTCTAAATTTTAACAGTTATTCTCTTTCAATTAAACCCAAATCTTCCAAATCGGTCTAATACACATCAATCAAGTTCCCCCTGACTACTAGTACCAACTATAATTGTGCTTTCCAATTCACCATCTCACCCCAACCCTCTCTCTAATTCATCAATGGCTGCACTCAAATACAAGATCGAGCACAACAAGGTCGGTTTCTTTGAAAACCCCCAAGGGAGTGATGACTATCATCAAATAATTGACTTCCTAAGGGCATCCCACATCCGGTATGCTATTACCAGTAACCCTAACATTATATCTAATTCGTTGGTCAAACAATTTTGGTCAATGGAACCTCTAAGGTCTGTTGACTTGGGTCCTCCTGCCATTCTTGCTACTATTGATGATACGGAGTACACCATTACTGAATACTTGATCAGGGATAGACTACAATTGGATGATGCTTGTGGTCTTACTAATTTGCCAATTCCTGAAATTTACTCTGGTATGGACAATATACAATATTAAACTGAAGGCAAGCTGACTTTCTTCACGAATAGGTTCTCACCTCAATGGAAGTTCCTGATTCACATAATCCTGCATTGCGTTAGTTCAAAGTATGGGAGTTGGGATCAATTTGGGAGTGCTATAGTTGTGGCTCTTATTTGCCTATCTGATGGAAAGAAGTTCAATTGGTCCAACTACATTTTTAACATAATGGTAAGCAACATCAGCAACAAGATAAAGTTCCTGATGTATCCCAGGTTTCTTCAAATTATACTGGATGTAGAAACTAGTACCACAAGGCATTATCAGGTGTACAGGTTATCCAAGAAACTCTTTGCCAATATGAAGCTTAATTGTGAGGTTCATTATATGCCTCTTTCTGCTGTCATGTTGGACCAAGCTCAAGAGGGTGAGAGGGTCTACTTACTGATGTTATGCCTGATGTTATTCATGAACCAGCACCTGAACCATAACCTAGACCTACAGATGATCATGAACCAACACCTATGCATCAACCTGTCACACAACCTGATCAATCTCATCCTACTGTCTCTTCACCTCCACAACCTCCCAGTCCACACCATGATGTATCTCAGACTCCACCCAAGTCTCCTACACCTCCACTGAGACCCCCTCCAACTCCATCTATTGATCAAACTACAACAAGTGCAGAGGACCCTGTGTCTCTAGCAGCTCTGTTTTCTATGGTATCTCTTCTGGTTCAAAGGGTGACTTCTTTGGAAACTGATCTTAGGAATCACAAGGTCTTGTTAAAGGATGTAGTTGGCAGGCTAGTCAACAAGGTCAAAGAAATGATAGTTCTGCTTAAGAAGAGAAAGTTGGCAACTGAGTCTGATCTAGAAGTTGGGGGTGAGAAAAGTGTTGATTTGGATGCGCTTATAAAGTTGGTTGAAGCAGTTTTGGCTGCTGGTTCAGGTATTCCTTCTGGTGGTGCTACACATATTCCTTCTGGTCCTAGTGATCCTGATGATATTGCTACTGGTGTTCATGATGGTCCTGATGCAAATGATGGTGTTCATATTCATGCTGATCATTTTAGTCTTCATGCTGCTAATCATCCTGATGTTCATGTTTCTTCTGGTAGTCATGCTGGTAGCTCCTCTGCCTCTGACCCTGCTGGTGTTTCAGACAAGGGCAAATCTCCAATGGTTGAAAAGGATCCTTCTGTCCCACAAAGGACTCCAAAGCAAATGGCGGAAGATAGATTGGGTGCAGAAGCTACACAAAAAGCACACGAGGAGGAACTTGATAAGTTGGCCAGATTTAGAGAAGAAGAGGCCAAGAAGAGAAAACAAGATGTTCTTTCTTCTACTATGTATTATCCTGAGTCTGACTAGGTGGATATTATGGATCAAGTGGAATCTAATGCCTCTCTCTCCAAGGATTTATTGGGTGCTGATATCAATGAAGATAATTTTCTAGCCAGGTTGGCTGCCTTGATCAGGAAGAGGAGACAAGATCTTTCTGCCAGGTTAGAAGCAGAAAGGCAAAATAGGCCTATGACTAAGGCTTAACAAAAGGAGTTCATGCGCCATTTTGTAAAGAACCAGAATTGTGCTGTTTATACTACTTGTTGGACCATGGCAAGGGTGAAACGGTTGCCTGATGACCAGTTGAAAAAGGAGTCTGAGAAGATTAAAAAGGCTCTTGGACTCTCCCAGGTGAACGCTTTTAGCAGGTCCTTAAAGAGGAAGAGTTATGTGGAAGAAGCACTTTCATCCAAGCAGCAGAAGTCTAATGAGGCTTCAACTCCTGCTGGTTCATGTTCCTACATTTCCACCAGTTGGTTCTACTACCATTACTCCTGCAGCTGACATTCCTATTGCCACATCTCTTCCTACTGGTATATCTACTCATGTAGAGACATCTATTCCTACTGCTTCTGCTGAGACTCCCAATCCTGTGCCTAAACTATATACTCGCACCAGAAAGAAGTCTTTTGCCCATAAGCTCAAGTCTAAGTCTGTTGATTTACAAGCAGCAGATAAGTCTTTCATCAAGATTAATGAGGAAGAGGAGTCATCTGAAGAGGATCATGTTCCTTATTCTCCTTTTGCTAGTTGGGAGGTGCTCTCTAGTCCTTTGGGGTTTTTGAATGCTATTTATAGGATGGATAAGTCCTTCAAACATTTTACATGTCTCAGGGAGATTTTGCATCTAGTGGATAGACAGGATTTAGTGCAGTTGTATGGAAGGGTTCTGCTTTACTATGACACTCATGATCTTGATGCTGGTGGGATGGTAATGTTGGGTGATCTTAGGGTATTGATGGATTCTCACCCAGGTGGTTATGGTTTCTTAATTTAGGATGATCAGGATACTTGGAAGATTACCAATTGGAGGTTGTATCCTCTTTCAAATGTGCATGTTTTGGAGACTGCTGCTGGCATGGTGTTATACATGTTACAGATGTCAAATACCCTATCTCAGTCAAGGTTATAGAGAAAATGCTTAAGTTGAAGTTGGAAGTTCTTGCTGATGTGGTGGGTAATGACATGACCACTTCAAAGCAACTGGTTGGGTTTATAAAGAAGCAGCTTGCTGAGGCCAGGGGTCCTCCTGCTTAATCATGGTATTATGTTCCTCTTTTTTTGTATCTTTGTTTCATCAATGGTCTTTTCTGTATATATGTATATCATTATTTAAATAAAATAAAAACACACACATAAATTTTTTTTGAATCTGATAGTGGTTTCTTTTGTTAAGATTTGGTGTGCAAAATTCTTTTGGTTCTGGCACACATGGTACTAAAAATATTTTGGAAAACAATGGTATTCAACTCACCATGTCTCTGACAAGAAAGAGTTGACTCACCATGAGGGTACGGCTCTGGTGTGATCATCAAATCCATTGACATTTGCTGGTTTACTCAAAATCAGATGGTTATCAATGTACCATGGTCTAATACATCAAAACATTGGCCACTCCATAAGCAAACGTCTCTGGTAAAGAGACATCAAATTCGTTGGAGGCTGACAATTTGCCAAAAATTGTATGGTGCTCAACTCACCATGTCTTTGTTGATGAAGAGTTGGCTAGCCCACAAGATCATGGCTTGTGGTAAAGGCAGTGGCAACCCATGGCTATTCCTGAGTTAATGGCTACATGTAAAGACATATCAAATCCGTTTATGGCTGTGATGATTTGCCAAAAATCATAAGGGTATTCCAATTCACCAATGATTCACGTTTAGAGAATTAGACTGGTTTCAAATTCACCGGGATGATTCCATGATTCCATCAAAGAATTAGCTAGCCCAAGAGTGAGTAGCTACTTGGTAAAGGCTTATCAAATCTACTCTTGTAGCTGTGGTGGTTCAACTGTCTGTTGTTGTTCCAACGTTTCTACTGCTTTCTCATTGTTGCTGGATTTAGAATTTAAAGTTGCAGATACAAGATGCTGATATGGGCTGGATTGTCAAGAATTCCTCAATCCTCATTGTTCAAGACTGAAGATCTATCTAGAAACTGGAAATTAATCTAGTTAAATTCCAGTTTAGGGGAGGATTGTTAGGAATATTTGTAATATTTAGTTAAAATTGTAATACTAGTAGGTATGTAGTTCCTACTGGTAGAGTTATAGTTCCTACTGGCAGGTATATAGTTCCTGCTGGTATCGTTAGTAGTATAGTTACTACTGGTCGTTCCTACTGGTAGTATAGTTAGTCCTGGTTTAGTTAAATAGTTATTCCAGGATAAGATTTAGTTTGTTAAAATTGAGGATATGCATGAGATAAATTAGGAAGAGATATGCATATCTCCTCTACACGTTTTCTAGTAAATGCCGATTAGGGTTTCTTGTAGTATAAAAGAAACCAACGGCTATGAAGAATGCACACTGTGAAAAACACTTTTAATAGTTAGTAATATAGATCCGTAGAGGATCATCAATATTTAGTTATTCTTCTTTAACTCTATTCCGCGTAAACATCAATTTATTGTTAGAGTCTATCTTGTAGTTTGCTTGTGATTACATAAGTATTCTACCTTGTTAGCCGTAACATTTTTATTAGAAGTGATGGTCATTCACGTTTAGGAACTTTGTAACGTGTGTTAGATATCGTGCTAGAATAGTCAAAGGGCTCGTGGATTGGGCTAAGCTAAATGGCTAGACGTTTAGTTAAGCTAGCCTTGTATAAGTTCAAGTAACCTAATCCAATCCAAGTCCATCCCACGGCCCATGCCAAGCCCATTAGGGTAGTATTGTAAGGAAGTATAAATACCCCTCAAATGGTCATTTGAGGGGTGTGCTTGAGTTTGTGTGTGTGTGTCTTCTTTAAGCAATATAACAAGTTCTTGTTTTCATCTTTCTCTACACATACACGAGTAACATCATCAAGTCACCATCTTTCTCTTAATCTTTCTTCTTTCTTTCTACGCATAACAGTTTGTGTTTCACGTGTTCTACGCATACGTGTGTTTGTGTTTGGTTCATGTAACTTGTGTGATAATTGGTATACGTGATAAGGTTGAGATATTTAAGGTCCTACAATTGGTATCAATCGCCTAACAATGGTTTAGGAGTGTTGTGTTACGAGTAAGATATTTTTTATGCCTAAGAATAACATCTTACGCATAAGGATATTTTTACGCATAAGAATTAATTATTACGCGTAAGGTTACTAGTTTACGCCTAAGGTTCAAATCTTACGCCTAAGAATCAAAAGTTACGCCTAAGCAACCAAATCTTAAGCATAAGCTCAAAGTTTACGAGTAAGATATTAAGCAAAATTTCAAACGGCCATAACTTTTGAACCGTAACTCCGTTTTCAGCGTTCTACCCATCAACACGACCGTGAGAACGAGGAGAATAGACCGTTGAAACAACTAAAGTTCATTCAGGTCAACCTTCAAGTCCTAAAAACGCTCCGAACAGAAGTTATTGAGGTTTTTAAGTTTTTAGACCAAATTTTCACTACAACAACCAAGCTTAATCTTCATCAAACACAACTCCTTTATCGTTGAATCGATCCTACATCAACTTTATCATCAATTACCTTCATCTATGGCAACTCAACAAGACATTCATGCATCCAGTGCCGAAAACCATCCTCCTATGTTGGAAAAAGGTGGTTATCTTCAATGGACAAGTCGTATGCTCCGCTACATCAAGACCAAACCTAATGGAAAACTGATGATTTAATCCATTACGAATGGACCCTTCAAGCCTCGACAAGTCCAAGACCCTGGAAATCCTAATGCAACTCCTCCCGTCCCACCGTCTTTTCGTACTCAAGATGAATCAGAATACACTGAAGAGGATAAGAAGCAAGTCGAAGCAGATGACATGGCAATTCACATTGTCCAACTGGGCTTACCAAGAGAGATCTTTGCTGCTGTAGACAGTTGTGAAACTGCTTTCGATATGTGGGAACGTGTTAGACGGCTATGTTTTGGAACCGAAATTGGTAAACAAGATATGGAGAACAAGCTGCTAACTGAATGGGAGAGGTTTACATCTACTCCAGGGGAATCCATTGAATCCTACTATGGAAGGTTTTGCACTTTGATGAACGAGCTGATCAGAAACAAGTTGGCACCCAGAACTATCGTGACCAATATCAAATATCTCAACAATCTTCCAGAAGAATGGGGACGATATGTCACTATTGTCAACCAAACAAAGGACTTACATCAAGTGAACTTTGATCAACTCAACGATTTTCTGAAACAAAACCAAGCTGAAGTCAATGAAGTTAGGAAAGAAAGATTGGACAACTCCAGTGAACTCACAACAACAAGCTTCATCATCTTCCACTAACAACAACTTGCAGCAATACATTCCACAACCATAAGTTGTTATCCCTCAACAACAATTCTACTCTCAAGAACAACAAGTCAATCAACAACAACAATATCCACAATACCAGGAACAAGGAATCATTGATCTTGAAACTGAACAAGAACAAGCTTTGTCAACTGCATTTGCTTTTTTGACTAAAGCATTCAGAGGACGCTATTCCACACCAACTAACAACAACCAATGGATTTCATCAAACACTCGCAATAGGCAAATTGCACAGCCGGGTGTGAATATGGGTCACCAAGGACAAATGGTTAGAGTTATTGGGAATCAACAGGGATATGCTACTGGATTTTGCATGGGTAATCAGGCGGTTTCGTATCAGGGAAATCAGTTGGGTCAGAATGTTGGAAAACAAATGGGGCAGAATGTTGGGAATAGAGCAGTGGGTAATCAGAATGGGAATGCTGCAGCTCCAGTCGTTGGGAATTATGGAAATGTGAATCAGGGTAATCAGGTTAATCATGTTACGTGTTACAACTGTCAAGGAGTGGGTCACATGGCAAGGAATTGTCCTACTAAGCCGAAAAAGAAGGATCTTGCGTATCTTCAGAAAGCTATCATGTTGGTAAAAAAGAAAAAGCAGGACTTCAATTGAGTGCTGAGGAACATGACTTTATGGCTATTATGGATGATTTTGAAGACCTAGAGGAAATCAATGCGAACTGCATCTTCATGGCAAACCTTTAGGAGACTAAGTACGACACTGACTCTGACGCACCTCCTGTCTATGACGCCTATGCAGTATCTAAGGTACCAATCATTGATCCATGCTATAACAATGTCAGATTTGATGTGTTTACTCATGATGATCAGCATTCTGTGACATCCGCACCTACTTATGATGCATACCTGGACAATCTGAGTTGTAGCCATACTAACTCTGAAACTCCAGATGTGGATCCTAGTGGAGGCTGTGTGACACAAAATACTGAGACTGATGAGGAAATACGTGCTTATTTTGAAACATTAATCAATAACTGTGGAATTGAAATCGAGAAAGATAAAACGGTCAATCGCGAAGTTAAGGCCGCGAATGCTAAATTGACCGCTGAGCTTGAGAGTTACAAGGAGAACGCAAAAGCTTTTGAATTTCACAAAAACAAAGAGTCAAAATTAGAAATTGGCTATCGAAATTCCGTTTTAAAAGAACAACAACTGCAAATCAAGTATAACACACTTGATGTGAATTTAAACTTGAAAATAAAATCTTTAAACAAGGAAATTTCTTATCTAAATGACCAACTTTCTTAACAAAAAACAATGTTTTCTGATCTTGAAAAAGAGAAGAAACAGTTGATTACTGATTTTTCAAAACGAGAAGATTCTCTCCTTGATGAAATTCTTGTTAAAGATGAAAAAATCAAAAAATTGGAAAATTTGCTTGTTACAACGGGTCATTCAGCTAAATCAACCAATATGCTGATTAATCAAACGAATCCGTATTTTCATACAACACAAAAAATGGCTCTAGGTAACTCACCTCCTTGTTTCCTCAAGAAAGCTAAGAAAGAACAGAATGTTTTGAACAATGGAAAAGCATTGCATGAACCCATGCTTGTTCATGATTCTCTTGAAACGTTAGAACTATCTGATGAGAGTAGATCAAAAATGAAACAAAAGAATCCGGAAATCAAACCCATTGATTATAACAAATGGAACAAAATTAATGGAATTACTTTTGTGTCACAAAAAGAAAAGTCAAAATTTTCCATCACACCCAGTGTTTCAAACAAAGTGTCAACACCAGTTTCAAAATCAGTTTCAAAACCAGTTGTTGCCTCAAAATCTCTTTCAAAAATCGAACAAATGTCTTCAAACAATCCTTTTAACACAAGTGATGCCAGAAGCATTTTAGAAGATGTTAAAACTAGAATTGGGAGACTTCAAGAGACTGTCAAATCTAAAACCAATATTACAACTAACATCTGGTTTTCTAGTTTTGATAATGAAAATAAAAAGTTTTTTGAAACAGAAATTGCCCCTCAGCTGAATAACATCAACTCAAGGGTAATTCATTTTGAACAAGCTTTCTTGATAGAAACAGCTGACTTTGTCAAGGACCATAAATCCCTGGTAAAGCAAGCTAATGAAAGTGTTGAACACATCAAAGTTTTGGAAAATTTAAATGATTCTCTCTTCGAAGATGTTCTGACTACCGATATTATGTCCATTATTTTACAAACATATTATGTTGAAGATCATGAAAGACTCCAGTCTGAGACCTCCAAAATTATTTCAAAATATGAAAAAGCTCTTGAAAAACTTGAAAAAGAAAATATATCATATTTTAAACAACTTGATCGAAAAAATGAGGAATGCAAGTATGACAAACTATCGTATGAGCGTGCCTACAATGACATGAAAGCGAAAAATGATCTTTTGAGGGCTCAGCTGGACTGTCAAAAAGGAAAGGCAGTGGATACTAAGATTACAAAACCATTGACTGAGGAGAAAGCAAATGTTCCCAAACCGGTTTTCAAACCAAAAATGTCTATTTCTCTGCCTCCTCCAAAAGTCAATGAGAAAAATGATTTATCAAAACCAGTCACTCCACCTGCCTTGCCTAAACAAAATGTTGAAAAAGGAAAAGCGGTTATCGAGAAACCAAAAGTTTTAGCACCTGGCCTTTTTAAGATGAGTACCACTAATGCGTCTGCCTCCACATCTAAAACATATGGAACAAACGACGTAAGTTTAGAAAAGCACTCCAAAGAGACTAGGAAATCCGAAACCACTTCTCTTGATAAAAATGTGAATCCTAATGCGTGTGCCTTACCTTCTACAGGACTAGAAAGCAGCTCTAGGAGCAGCAGACTAAAGCCTAAGAGCAATACAAGGAAAAATAGAGTCTCGCATGCCTCTAAGAGTAGTAGCTTGAATAAAGAGAAGAAAGTAGAAGAACACCCTAGGAATTTACCGCTTTATAATAAGAAATACATTTCATCTTAATGTAATGAACCTATGAAACTTGCTAAGTCTAATGAATGTGTTGAATCTCTTTGTTTAACTTGCAAGAAATCTTTAATTAATGTTCAAGATGATTGTGTTTCTAAGAATGTGAATGATAAGCCTGTTAAGAAGAACGTTCCAAAAAGAACTTATGCTAAACGAATAGGAAGACTAGTTGCAAGACTTAAGCTTTACACTACTGATAGGGAGCATAATGTTTACTTTAGGGATGACATTTGGAAACCAACGGGTAGAACTTTCACACTCCAGAATGGTAGAATGAGTGATGAACCTGTCTTACCAATAGATAACTTCTATGAGTGTGATCAGGATTTTACCTCTAACCCAAAGAAACCAAAATCAAAACGGTTTCCAAAATCTTCTTCTTCTGTTATTGGCAGGTTATCGAAATATGTCTTTGGATCATCGACTCAGGTTGCTCCAAGAACATAACCGGAAATCTGAAGCTGCTGATCAATTTCGTCTGGAAATTCATGGGAACCGTACGTTTTGGAAATGATCATGTAGCAGCTATCATGGGTTATGGAGATCTACCATTTGGAAATTATTTGATCACTCGGGTTTACTATGTCGAAGGGTTGGGACACAATTTGTTTTCAGTCGGGCAGTTCTGTGATGCAGATTTAGAGGTTGCTTTTAGGAAAAATGCTTGCTTCGTTAGAAACTTGGATGACACTAATCTCTTAACTGGGAATCGTGATACAAACTTGTATGCTATCGACATTAACCAAATGGCCTCTTCATCACAAATATGTCTTATGACACGAGCATCTGGAACAAAGTCCTGGTTGTGGCACAGACGATTATCCCATCTCAATTTCAATACAATCAACAAACTTGCCAAAGACAACATCGTCAATGGACTTCCAAACTTCAAATACACTGAGGATCACTTATGTCCATCATGCGAACAAGGAAAAAGCAAAAGAGCATCATATAAACCTAAATCCGTACCTAGTTCGGAAGCAAGGTTGCATATGTTGCACATGGACTTATGTGGCCCAATGAGAGTTGAAAGCATTAATGGGAAAAAGTATATTCTTGTTATCGTTGATGACTATTCAAGATGTACATGGGTTAGGTTTCTGAGATCAAAAGACGAAGCACCAGGCATCATCATCACCTTCCTGAAACATATTCAAGTACTTCTTCAATCTCCAGTAAGAGTAGTAAGAACAGACAACGGCACATAATTTACAAATCAGGAGTTAAGAGCTTATTTTGAAGATGTTGGAATAACTCATCAGACATCAGCTGTTAGAACTCCACAGCAGAATGGGGTAGTTGAAAGAAGAAATCGAACTCTTGTGGAAGCTGCTCACACAATGCTAATTTATTCTAGTGCATCGTTATTTCTATGGGCTGATGCTGTTGCCACTGCTTGTTTCACTCAGAACCGATCCCTCATCCATCCAAGATTCAATAAAACCCCATATGAACTAGTGAACAACAGAAAACCTGATATCTCTTACTTTCACATGTTTGGCGCTTTGTGCTATCCGACAAACGACAGAGAAGATCTAGGAAAACTGAAAGCTAAAGGTGATATTGGAATCTTCATTGGATATTCAGATAACTCAAGGGCATTCAGGGTGTATAACAGAAGAACTAGGAGGATCATGGAGACGATGAATGTGAATTTTGATGAAATTTCACAAATGGCTTCTGAGAGACTCGCTCTAGAACCCGCGCTAAATCCAATGGCTTCTAATCAAAACAGATTAGGACCCGCACCAAACCAGCAGACTTCTGGACACATCAGTTCAGGACTCATACACCAAAGAGCTACATCAACTTTTGCTGACAAACCTCATGAAAAAAAATGGGAGAATTTCTTTGAGTTAATGTTCGATGAATACTATGGTGGAACATCAACACATGCATCAAACCATCATTCCGCTGCACCCGCTCAACATCATCTACCACCACCAACAGAAGATGCATCTACAACGGTCGAAACCAATGCACCAACTCCATCAACATCATCTACATCTACTCCAGCAACTCCAATTCTTCAAACAGTCTTACCAGCAGTTGATGAGCAAAACCAAAACATATCATTTCAAGAAGAACCTACTCAAAAACAAAACGATGCAACGTTGGATGCAGACTTATTTGAAAACCCGTTTGCTACGGAATCAGCTGAATCATATTCAAGCTTACGAGAACCATCTAACTCGCATACGTATAACATACGGTATCCTTCTACTCTGAAGTGGACAAAAGACCACCCAATTGAACAAGTTATTGGTGAACCTTCAAGGCCAATTCAGACGAGACGCCAACTTGCCACCGATTGCGACTTATGCATTTACCTTTGCTCAATTAGCAATATAGAGCCAAATAACATTCACAAGGCAATGGCAGAACCCGCATGGATAGAAGCAATGCAGGAGGAACTTCTCCAATATCGTCTACATGAGTCTTGGGATATGGTTCCAAGACCAATTGACATTCGCGTCATTGATCTCAAATGGTTATGGAAGAACAAAAGGGATGAAGAGATGACTGTAATTCGCAACAAAGCTCGTCTTGTGGCCAAAGGATACAGACAGGAAGAAGGGATAGACTTTGAAGAGTCATTCGCGCCGGTAGCTAGACTTAAGGAAGTCAGGATTTTCTTAGCCTATGCAGCTCACAAAAACATCACGGTTTATCAGATGGACATTAAGACCGCGTTCTTGAATGGAACTCTGAAAGAAGAAGTGTACGTGAGTCAGCCAGAAGGCTTCATAGACATGGAACATCTAGACTACGTCTACAAACTCAAAAAGACAATCTATGGTTTAAAGAAAGCTCCGAGAGCGTGGTATGACAAATTGTCCTCTTTCCTTATCCTAAACAATTTCACCAAAGGAACGGTTGATCCTACCTTGTTTACACAAAAATGCAAAAACAACATTTTTATTATTCAGATTTACGTGGACGACATCATTTTTGGGTTCACTAATCCGAATCTTTCAAAACATTTTGAAAACCTCATGAAAAGCAAATTTGAAATGTCCATGATGGGGGAACTAAAGTTTTTTCTTGGTTTACAAATACATCAATCCCCATGTGGAATTTTTATTAATCAAGCTAAATATACAACTGAGATTTTGAAAAATCATGGTATGGATAATTGTGACTCGGTCGGAACACCAATGGTAACATCACCAAAAATTGGAGCCGATTTATTTGGGAAACCTATCGATCCGAAGAAATATCAGAGCATGATTGGTTCTCTCATGTACCTCACTGCTAGTCGACCTGATATTCGTTTTGCTGTTTGCTTATTAGCACGGTTTCAGGAAAAGCCTACCGAACTGCACCTCAAAGAGGTTAAAAGGATCTTTCGGTACCTGAAGACATCCATTAACAAGGGTCTTTGGTATCCGAAGGAATCCGGATTTGATCTAATTGCCTTTTCAGATGCGGACCACGCAGGTGATCAAGTTACATCAAAAAGTACATCCGGAGGAGCACAATTTTTGGGTGAAAAGTTAGTAAGCTGGTATTCAAAGAAACAAGATTGCACTGCACTTTCAACCACTAAAGTCGAGTATGTGTCTCTATCTGCGTGTTGTGCTCAAATTCTATGGATGAGAACACAACTCACAGATTATGGCTTCACTTTCGATAAAATACCTATGTATTGTGACTCGAAAAGTGCCATAGCCATATCATGCAATCCTGTTCATCACTCAAAGACTAAGCATATCAGAGTCCGCTATCACTTCATAAAAGAACATGTGGAAGAAGGTATTGTTGAATTATTTTTCGTGAAGACAGATTACCAACTCGCGGATCTATTCACTAAAGCCCTTCCAAAAGAAAGGTATAATGATTTAGTTCGACGAATTGGAATGCGAAGTCTAACCCCTGAGGAGTTAGAACGTCTTCTCGAATCTTCTTGAAAATGATTTTCTAAAAAGCTTCGCTGTAAATATTTTTGAAAAACAAAATACAAATTTGAAAAACCAACAAAAGCAAAATATAAAAATATAAAACTTTCAAAAAATACAAAAACAATATAAAAATCAAAAATCCAAAAATATTCTTCTCACGACATGTCTCTTGTATAATCGATATTCTGTACGTTTCATAAATGTCATTCAACAATGATACGGACATGTACAAATGCTTGAACAAGAGTTCTTTAAATGTTTTCTAAAACAAGTCGTTTCTCAAAATTTCTTCAATGATGGCTTTCGTATACTTCAGTACGAAACCCGGAAAAAAATATTGACTTTTGATTATTTTCAAATCAAAACTCGTGTTTTTTAAAGAAAAAATCAAGTGTACGCTTCAGTGCACTACATTTAAAACTGGTGAGAAATCATCATCATCTTGAGCACTTTTTCAAGATTGTTCAAAAAGATTTTCAAAATCTTTCAAAATATTTTGTGCTCAAGATAACTCCCTCTAAAACCCCTTAATTGATTATGCTTTATTAAAGGGGGAGTATAAAACAAAAATGTTCCAAATTCATGCCTAAATCAAATCCGTTTTTCTCCCCAAAAGATTCTAAAAATAATGTTTTAATCCGTTGATATCAAAAATATCACGAATATGCTATTTTTGAGGGGGAGGAGACGTGATTAAAATGTGATCAAAAAGTTTAATGATCGTTGTTTGATTCTCAAAAGAGCTCGACTCAGTCGTAACCATTGAATTGACGAGGAATAATGTACCATCTCGAGAAACTTTCTATGGACTTGACCAGGACGAGTAATAATTTCAAGCTAGCTCTCTAGTGATGTAAACGTGTCTCGAATCGGTCTAGCTCATTTAAAGTCGATCAATTCAAAAAGTGCGAACTCTACCCTCTCTGTGCAGATTTCAGTTAAAACAATATAAGCACATGTGAAGGGAGAGTGTTTCTGAAAAACAAAACTCTCAAGGTGTTAACAAAATGTTTTGATAATCATAAACACGTTGAGAGATTTTCAAGAAAAATGGTTTTATGGCAACAATAGGATAGTCATGGAGTTATAAGGTGACTAAGGATAGGAAAATCTGTCCCATGATCCGCCAGAGCCGGAGGGATCTACCCAAGGACAATACCAAGAGTTAGTATTAGAAGTCCTTAGGTATGATTGAAAAAAGGAGTAATGTGAGAAAGGAGAAAGAAGGGGTTGAAGAATTAAAAAAGAAAAGCAAAAGAAAGGGTGAAAAGAAATAGCCCTCCATAATCAACCTTAGGGCAAAAACCGGGTTCAATCATATGCTACTGGTTATCACTTAGATGACGCCGGTATTGAAAACAAAGTCGTCATGGACCCAGTGACGCACTGCACTAAACCTTCTAGCCACTCAATTCCTCTTAAAAGGATTTGTTTTATTCTCACTAGGAACCCTACGTAAACTAGCGGCCTTCTCTTAGAGATTGTTGATATTGAAGAATGAGACCCTCTCCCTAGTCTCCGCTCAAGAAAACCAAAATGCACTATTGAGTCTAGAGCCACGAGATTCATCAAAAGATCTCATAGGAACACTTGACATGACATCGCTTGCTGTTCATCAATAAGGACACAAGTGATATATTCTAGAGTCCTACGCAGATCTTAGCAATCTGCCAGAACATTTATGAGAAGTTTCACATCTGTGATCTTCAATGATTGAATGGAAACTTCTGCCAGGGTCAACATCAAGCAGCCTTGACAGAAGGTCACTTCGGTAACTCCCCATGGATTACGCTTAGTGTGTCTCAAACGGTCTACAGTCGTGGAGTGATGCTTCGGTGTACTTCAGCGACTCATCTGAATTGTAGATATACTTCGGTATATCGTGTTATCTCACTTGTGGGACTCCAGTTCAGGAACGGCCTTTGTGAGAATTAGAGACGTGTTTTCACAATATGCTGTTAACACACTCGAAGTTCAAACTTGTAAGCGTTGGATTACTTCTAACTCATGTTTTATGTTTTCTTCTTATGGATGCTTGAGGGAGGAAGAGATCGTGCGGATTCTCCACATGCTCATACCAACAACACATGAAAGTTCTCATCAAAATCAAAGGAAACACAAAGTTAAAGATGATTCTTCGTCAATATCAAAGAATCTTCAAAGTTTAAAGACTCAAGAACTACATCATTGGAAATTCAAAGTCAAATAGAAGTGTGAGCATGGTGGAGAAAGACGTGGAGACACCTAACCAACGAAGTTGACAATGGCAGAAAACCACATTAATTGATCACAAAGCATGAAGGAATAAAGAATTAAGACTATTCTATATCTACACACAAAGTTCAAGGTCAAGGAAAGTAAAGACCTAATCAAGTGGAGCATCTTTTGAATGACCACCCCTTAGGGGGAGATTGTTAGCCATAACATTTTTATTAGAAGTGATGGTCATTCACGTTTAGGAACTTTGTAACGTGTGTTAGATATCGTGCTAGAATAGTCAAAGGGCTCGTCGATTGGGTTAAGCTAAATGGCTAGACGTTTAGTTAAGCTAGCCTTGTATAAGTTCAAGTAACCCAATTCAATCCAAGTCCATCACATGGCCCATGCCAAGCCCATTAGGGTAGTATTGTAAGGAAGTATAAATACCCCTCAAATAAATAGTCATTTGAGGGGTGTGCTTGAGTTTGTGTGTGTGTGTTTTCTTTAAGCAATATAACAAGTTCTTGTTTTCATCTTTCTCTACACATACACGAGTAACATCATCAAGTCACCATCTTTCTCTTAATCTTTCTTCTTTCTTTCTACGCATAACAGTTTGTGTTTCACGTGTTCTACGCATACGTGTGTTTGTGTTTGGTTCGTGTAACTTGTGTGATAAGTGGTATACGTGATAAGGTTGAGATATTTAAGGTCCTACATACCTATTTCAACCAGCTCAGAAGATCTATCTAGGACTGATCCAACAAGTACCACACCATTTCTCTCAGAAATACCTGAGTGTAGTTTCGTAAAACATCTCAGTTAAATGGATCAAAGTCATTACATATATTTTAACATATTATGTTTCTCGTTTTAGATATTAATCAAGATTACCAAATGTAAACAAGCATCATCTTGACTTACATTTGGGCATGGCCATGCAAACAATTGATTAATTTTGAAAGGGGCCTAGTAGTATCACACTCTAGAAAATAAGTGGAGGAACAAATTCAATTTTGACTGCACATGTCATTCATGTGCTTCATATCACTTTCGAAAATAGCCTTTAACTACCTTATTCAGGACAACATTTAACTATAATGAAGAAAGCAATATCCACACATGTAAGACCTACTTGCGTCTCAAGTTTGAGGATGAGTAAAAATAACCTCTTGCGAGATTTCACTTAATGACGCTGATCCATAAAGTGGTAACTTGTAGGGTGGAGAAATCCAATATCCGCAGCACGTGGATAACATATAAGTTTGACAGACACATCCCTTAATATTCATCTAGTGAATATTACTAATCGCTCATATATGTCTTAGTTCAACAATACTCCCGTATTGTTGATCAACAATGGATAAATTTTAGAATATAATATGATAATATACTCATGGATTAAACATGTACATTGTTAGTGCAAATATTACGATATTTAATCTATACAATATCGTTTATTTTGATTGATGATAAACATGTAACTTGTAATACACAATGTAAAATGTACAAGTTACTCGTAATCACATTTTGCCTCAACATACACTCAACACCTCTCAACGTCTCGTGTCCTCGTATGATACAACACATGTTCGTACATGTTTGTTATGTTGTATTATGATCAAACCTCTTAACAAACTATTTAGAATGCTTAAAGTACTTATAGAGTCATTTAGTATTTTATAGGTTAACCATTTTATTTCAAACCTCATTTTATATTTTGCATATATAAGTATTTTTATACAAATGCGTCACTTTTATTTTTACACTACAGTTTACGTACAAATACACTTTTATTTGTACAAGTAAACTAATCATATTTTTCATATAGATACTAAAGTTTACTTACACTTGACAAAATACATTTTATTTTGACAAGCACTTAACTAGACTTTTTATTTGCAAAATAGTAATTAGACATTTTATTAACTGGTCACATTTTTAATTAACTTTCATAATACATTAAATCAAAAAGAAAATTGTATTTTTACATCATGCATAGTGTCATCACAAATCTATCAAGTCCCTACAAATATCTTGGTTAGATCATAGGAAAGATATTAGGAAGATTTGGAAAGATTTTGTGCAAAATTTAAGATTTTGTGTAAAATCCAAGATTTTGTGTAAAATCCAAAATTTTGTGCAAAATCTAAGATTTTGTCTCACATGCCCAAAGGCTTTTTTTTATAAAGGATGGACCCCTTAAAAGGGGTCCGTGTAGTCCTTGGGTCATTGAGCTTGTTTGACTATAGATAGAATCCCATTGTTCACTCATTTCTTCAACACTTGAAACATATTTTCTCTATCATCTTGCATACATTCAGATAAGTCATTAACAATATGGTAACATACATTAAACACGTTCAGCATCATGATCATAATGCTTCTAACTTTCATTATGTTGTAAGCATACTCCCTATATGATCCTATGAAGCAAGCTCAAAGATCTTGCGTTTTCATCCACCACAAACATACACATATGAAGATCTACCACAATAGGCTTAGGGAACTTGTGATCTTCATCAATTGAAGGCTTCCTAACAATGGAATTTCATTTAGAATTAGTCATTTATATCCATCATACATTTGTGTCATGCATCATCATTGTAAACATTATTGTATCATCACAACATTTTCACCAAACTAGATTAGATGGTTTATGTGTTTGTGCCATAAAACACAAGATTTGTTATGTTGGGCCTTAAATCATAACGGGAGTAATTGTACCCAGGAAAGAACTCAACATCTAGCTTAGTGTCTAAAATATTTTATAGGCGACATTAGGTTGGTTCTACCTCGATCTAGAACCCGGTATTTAGCTTTGTACCATAAAAAGTGTGAGTGACGTGTGTAAGGTTTTCTCCGCCGAGAAGGGAGGTTGTTGATTTAGTGAATTAACTCTCGAGTTTGGTACTCGGGGAGTGGAGTAGGAGCTCCATGACTGAACCACAATAAATCCTCGTGTCTGATTTGCACTTTATTTTCTTTATCGCTTTGCTTTTATACTAGCACTAATGATTGCTTGTGATGTGGCTTGATGTTCATGCTTGTATGACAATTTGTTTTATTATGCTTTATATTAGTCACAGATAATAATTGACACTTTCATATTACAACAAGCTTTGTAAGCTATTTGATACAAAAGATCTAAAGTTTTTAAACGGTAACGTATTCACCCCCTCCTCTACGTTTTCACAATTGGTATCAGAGCCTCGTGGCTCTTATTTTTAAAACAAATGGTTTTTAAAATGGAGTATGATCCATGTATCAAATTACCAATGAAGCGGAATATAATATGAAAAGTGTTTCGCCAATTATACCTAGAAGTGTTGTTGTTAAATATACCTTCGTATACAAGCTTGAAGATTTCCTTGAAAAATAAAAGAAAATGTTTCTTAAAATTTTTTGTAAGTGTCGTATTTTGTGCTCAAAGCAAATTTACGAAGAAATGTGGTTTTGAATGGAGCGTTTGAGATAACTACAAATTTAGTTAAAAAATCATCTCCATAAATGTTTAGATAAGTCACATAAGTAGAAATGATGTTAAAATATGTGTAATATATGTTCACTATCAAATCTAGTGAGTCCTACACATACTGTGACATTTTGTCACAGAGGACCACGGATCTCACAGAAACCTTTGAAGGGGTCCTTGGTCTGAACAGAATAAAATTTTGCAAACTTCAAAAAATCATAACTAATTAACAGTAAGTTCGTAGTAGTTGCGCCACCTATCATTTTAATGAGAATTGAGTACACTTTTATTTAAAAATACTCTCATGGCCTTAGTTTATTTCAAATAAATAAAATAAACCAAATGCTAAAGTGCGTCAAAACTATTAAGTTTCATTTTGACATATAAACTCAAACTTTTGATTCGGGAAATTTAAGTTGGTATTCTTTGAAAATTGATATTCTTTCTCTTGAAACTAAAGTATTTGGTCATATTTATAAATATAAAGGAAATTAATCAAGCTTGTTATACATCATCATATTTAACGCAAAGTGACGAACTTTTTGCTATGCTAAATGACTACTTGTTCTGGTTTATATTGTTTGCATATATGTTTCTTGCTTATTGCAAATTTTGGTTTGCACTTGTTTATTTGTGTAACATAAGTGTCAATCTTGCCATGTTATTTATTCGCTTATTTTTTGATTTCATGTTTATGCACAATAGGACTTTTGCTAGATTTTGTGCACTAAGTTGGGAAATTGTTCTTGCATTGCTTATAGACTTAGATAACTTTCTTTGCATATGTTATATTAAAATCTTGAATAATTCACTTTGGAATTAGAACTAAGTAAGCTAGTCATGTACTTTGAAAAATGTTGTTTTGCAGAATCTCCTGCCTAAGAATTTAAGTGTTAAAATGTGTCACTACTTTCGATGATAGTCTAAACATATAGTATCTTTGAAAAAGGTGTTTGGTACAATAACTAACAAATAATGTTTGAGCTATTATGTACTTTGTGGGATGATAACTTTGCTACTAATCTATTATGTGAGCTAACCGCTCATCTTGTAGGTAGATAACATTGTTATGTTATCAATTTTCATTTTTTACATTTTGCTGAAATTTCTATAATTTTCCTTGAGATTATCTATGCATATGTGAATATGTGTTGTACAGTCTGATTCTAAGTCACAAACACTTATAACACACCTTCCAGGTAAAATTACGGGTTTAGAATGGGTTAAAATGGGTTAAATTTGTCCTCTGTTTTAAAAACCACACTCAGACGACCACGGATAGGACGATACCAAAAATTTGGGATTGTCCTCTATAATTTTTGGGTCCATTTAATAATACATACACGGACTGGACAAAACCAAAAATTTGGATCTGCCCCTTATAAATTTTGACCCTAATATCCTTTCACTTATATTAAAACACATTAGGATCAAATAACCCAATTTGCAACAATAAGATATGAATTTCTAATCAAAATTTGAAATTTACCAAAAATGGACCCAAGGTACCTTTTTGGATAAAGGAAAGACCCCTAAAAAGGGTACCTTGAGGTCCATGGGTCTCTGAGCTACAAAATCTTGTAATCATTACCCACATTAACTGCATTCTTCCATCCTTTACCCATTAGCTTGACTTGTTTTGTCACTTGACAACTTCCTAACAAATTCGGACTCATTATTTGCAAAAATAACATACAATATCAAAATCACAAGTCTAACTAGATATTATTTTGTATCTACATATGTTTTCTCACTTGGTTAACATGAAAATAATGAGTTATCCTTCAAGGCGATAAGGATTTACATCGAGTCATAACTCACACTTAAGATGTCTTACTATCCTTGAGTGCGATCCAATCTCAACAAAGTAGGATTGAGAACTTAAGTATTTCGTTTGAAATATTCAAGTAAATTTGACTTGCGATTGTAGTCATTATAATCATATCCAAAAAATCAATGCCCAAGTATTTTAACAGCATATGTTAAAACACTTATCTTAAAACGACTCAAACACTTATCCTATCACCACTAGAGAACTTATCACACTTTGACACCTACTATGGAACTTATCTCACTTTGACACCTACTGTGGCACTTATCTCTCTTTGACACCATCCGTGGCACTTATCCTAACACGAATCTTCACCAATAAGGATTTCATCACCTACACGTGATGAATAAGTCATCAACCTAAGTACTCTCATAGCACAACAATCCTATGACATCACCACATCCCTATTAGACATACTAGAGGACCTACCACAATCCTTACCATCATTTGAATTCATTGAGCTTATTGCTCAAAAGGCCCCTAGTCCAACACTCGTGCCAGATCAAATGCACGTTGAAGAAACTCAACCATAATTCTCCACATATAAGGACTTAGATGATTCATTATGGCTAGAACCTCCACAACCAAACGAGCATGATGCTCCTTGTCATTTTGAACTTCGGTCAACAAAATGTCATATCCGTTAAACAATAAATTAACATTTTAACAACACATGTTTAAATGCAATCTCAAAGCTAAACCTCGCAAAACATGCACTCCAAGTAACAATGCCCTTTGAGGAGTATACATAAGAAACTCAAGTGGGTCCCTCTTGTCATTATCTAGTGAATATAATCACCTTAAGACCGAGTATATTTAGGATATGACTATCCAACTCAACCAACATTTCTCTGGATACTTTGGATCTTACCTAACTTTAACATTTTTCTCTAAACCCACTTCCGCTTCAAACACATGTTGAAATTTTCATTTCAAACATTTTAGCTTCAAATCTTCATTTAGGAAAACATGATTCCTAAGAATCAATGTGTTAAGTGTTCCTTTTGTTAAAAGAGCAATAACCGGTAATGTACTTCCTACGCATCATTCTCTCCTTGTAACATGAATGGTTGTGTCACAAGAGATTTCATTACACCTCCTTGGCTAAATGGTCTTGAACAAACGTTTTATATGAACTAGTATATCTCATGCATCTTGTCTTTATCCCATTGGATAATCTTACTTGTTGAAAGATACAATTTGTATCGATTTCCTTTCAAGAGTTCATCATAACCAAACCTTGCTCATAATCTAGTTCAAGCCTTACAGATATCTAATATTAAAACTTACACATCTCTAGAGTATACACAAGATCTACTGAGGTAAGAAACCTTACTGAGATTCTTGTTGGAAAACACTCCAAAGAGCATTCTTAAGAACATTCTTAAATTGACATATCCCATCCCCAAACATAAATGCATTTCCTTATCTAAAGTACATACTTTAACTCACCATAAAAGATGTCATCCATTAGATCATGCAATAAGCTATCTAATTCAAACAACCTTAGATTCCAAACACAAGATTGAAACGTATTGTTTGCTTTCTAAATGTTGACACACCTTTTTTAAATTCTTATGCATAACATGACATCTTCATCACCTTAGTTATAATATATTTAGTTGAGTCACATTAAGCCAAGTATTAATGAGACAAATCTAATCATCATCATTACTCTTAGGTAGAAAATACAATTTTACTCTTGTTAGTTTGTCAAGACCACTTGCATTGCACATACATGTGTTGATTACATGTTCTTGTTTGATACGATTAATTGTCTTGAGATTATATTAGTATTTGATAACTATTTAATTGATAGCCAAATGTGTAAACCTTAGTAAGTTTTTATCTTTATAATGCTCGTATTCTTATATGTTTCGTGCTACCAAATGTTAGACATGATGCGTATGATATTTACATTTTCATCCCTTATTTGATGTTTCGCATTATTAACGTGTTACTTGTGAACTCATAGTATGTCATTTTGATACATGATGATTTTGATATGATGTATCTATGTTTTAAAGCTCTTGTCTTTTGTTGGCATTCCTTATATCTATCTAAAATATGGTCTAAATGATACATGCTCCAAAATGTTATTACTTAAACATGGTTTGCATGAATTCTTCGTCTTGCTTCTTATGTGACATTGTAACACAATTTGTTTGCTACATGTACACTTATATTTTGTCTAAGTGCTTTTGGTATGATAAACATTTAGAAGTCTTTTTATCTTACGAATTAATCACATATATTTTGTGCTTATTTATAACTATGTAAAGTATATTTGAGTGTCTACCCTAACAACAAAACAATTTTCACAATGAATTGTTTCTAATAACGTCATAATATGATTGCTTGTCTTGATGCTATCTTGTTGTGTGGTTACTTTCTTTCTAGTAATCAAATATATTGATAGGATATTATCTTATGCCTTCTATATTTTTGACATCTTTTGTCGCTAACTCACTTGTTTTGTAGGTTGATAACAAATCATTTGTTATGTCACTTTGTTTTAGCTTTTATATGCTCATAATTTTAATCCCTTTATTTCTATGTAGATTAGCAATATCTTTTATAGGATCTTTACTATTGTATATAAGTTTAGAGCATGTAGAAATAAGTTTATAAATATGGGGATACATTTTAAGTGGCCAAAATAGCCACTACGTGTTTCTGTATCACAAAGACTCACGGACCCAATTTACAAAGGGGGCGGACCCTTTCGAAAGGGTCCGCGTAATCCGTGGTCTTCTGCAGTCCCAGAACATCTGTCTTTGATGATTATTTATTACATTTCTCTTCTTTTAACTGGTTTATTATAGCAAGGTTGGATCAAGTAGTTAACACCCTTACCTCTGGAGACAGAGGTTAAGGGTTCGATCCTCATCCCCTGCAAGGCCGGAGGTCCTTTTCTACATTTGGTAGAATCGGAACTATAAGAAAGCATACTCATGTTTCTTACACTCTAAAATAGCAACACATAGGTACACACAACTTTGCTAAAACCAGTTCACGAAATCGCAAGTGGTTTAAGTTTTTTTTAACCCATTAACACAAGTTTGAACCAATACCTCATCAAGTGAAAAATGCATCATATGTTTGACAAACTTCTTCATCTACTAAACCAAACAAGGCTAGGATTTTCCTTAACTAGCACCTCACAACTCCATTGTCTAGAACACCATCAAGGATCTCATCCCTTAATACATATCATGCACGTCATTATCAGTGCAAACGATATATTAATCAAAACTGTCATTACTAACACTTTATCAACACATTGGTCTATCCAAACTCTCTCCCGTCATATGATGTCATCCTCATCCTTATATTGGCACTTAGTGTTCTTAGTTTTACATTTTTCATATGGAATTCATGTTACTAGGTGCATATTGTCTTCACTTCCTTTTAATTCTTTTCAAGCATATATTATGGCATGATACATCATCTTGGTAGATGATAATATCGTAAAAGATCATATCAGTCAAAACCATGTTAGTATTCTCTCTCCCAATGTCACTTGGAATAGGTCATATTTTGTGTCAATCAATTAACGAATTTCATTCTCGTTAGCGTCAATGACATCGGTCAAATCATAACCTTAAGCATCATTGACTAACATTGTCTATTTATATTCTCTTTTTCTTATTGACAATTGACATTCCGAAAGACATATTCCTTTTGTGAATTTCAGACAAGGATTGTATGAGTCCATAGTTTCAACATTGTTTATTCGTTATAGCTTTTGCTATACACACGAGTTTCTAATGCCTTAATAGTTTTCTGCATTATCACCACCACCTTCCATCATCTTTTTCACTAATCATCACCACCATGGATTAGCGAAAAACTTACTTTTATCAATCTTGAGTCATCTACCAAGCTATCACCATAACCTCCTACGTATGCTAAACAAACACCAACACTAGCATCACTCACTCTAACTCTAAAAATTTGAAATGTACTTCATCTTTTCTTTTTATGCATTATTTTCAGGCTTTTATTTTAGAGAATCATATTACATTCTTGTTTTTCTTTTCTTATGATTGTTTGAAATTCTTATTAAAAGACTACATTTCATGAGATATTTTATTTCAGAATTATGGCTCTCTACTTTGAGTTGCTTGTCCTTATATTATTTATATATTGCATCATATATTGTCAGGACCGAATAACATATGATATATGTGGTTTGGAGGTCTTGGTTGGTGGAAGAAGATGAAGATCTTCATCCTTTTAGAGAGAGAAACTAGAGAGAGGGAGGAGAAAACACAAGGTTTATTGATAAGAACAAAACAATACAACTAGCCAAATGATTCACCTCACCCCTCATGGAGAGTCATGAGGGGTATATATAGGCCCTATCTTTGCCACTTAAACAATACTAGTCCCTAAGGGCAAAGTATACTACGCGTCTAGTCCAATTCACGTAAGTGACGTTATCTTTATAAAAAGCGAGGCTAACAACCTCCCTCCAAGATACCGTCACACGTGAATGGTTACAATGAGACCTATAAATACAAAACAAAGTAAATTACAATAGTAATGAACAATGTTGACTTTCTTGAAGTGCAGAGTCTCTGTAGTCTAGATACTGAGGCAAACTTGAAGTTCTCCCTTCCGATGACCTCGGCAAATGATCTTCTTGTAGCTCTGAACTTCAACTGTAATGGTCTAGTTAGGTTATTACTCCCTCTTAACTAGTGAGCCTTTTTTCTTTCTCTGCTCCCTCCTGAACCGACAACTCTCTTCCAACACGTCTTTAATCTTCAGACACGCAGCGGAGAAAGTAAACTCTTGATCGTACAATGGTTGTCGTTCTGGGAACATCATAACAACATAACTCACTTAGTATTGCATCCAAGTTGGTAAAAAAGCCCCGATGTACACCACACTACTTCTCCTTCTTCAGTCTTAAGCAAAAATCCCTTCGTAATCCAATCACGGAAGATGAAATACCAACTTCTACCTCCTGATGGTTGCGAGCTATCGGAATCATCATAATGTTGCGTACATGCCGTATTACCTTTTTGATGCAATTTTCAAACATCATAGCTTGATCAAAATTCCGTGAGAATATGTCGCAAAAATACTCTCAATAATTTTCTCTAACCAACCTTTTATCGAACCTCCTTTGAATTCACCGGCTAAATGTAATGACCACATATGGAGGAAACCCGATACGACTGACTTGAAAAGGAAGCAAACATCCCAACTTTGTGACTTGCTGCTTGTTCTAAATTTTGAACAATCCACAACGCCGTGTGACACTGAGCACTACAACGTAAATCCTTAAAGTGATGGTTACACACTGTGAGCACTACAACGTAACTCCTTACCATTTATAACCAGATTTTCAAATTTCATAATGTGCTCCAACAAGTTATCTTGAGACATGCATCCAACCAACCATCGTCTCAAAGATAAAGAAGTCCACCCGTGAAATGTCACTTCTATTCCTCGTCAATAATACCGTACAAAAACTCCGTAGCCATTTTTCCAATTATCGCTCAAGCCGTGAATAATGTATCCCTCCGTGAAAAATTTTATCATACCAAAATACCAACTCTTCTAATACATATAAAGAAATTGTATATCTAAAAAATTCAGATAATACATTTCTATATCACAAATCATACGCCCAAATCCATAAGGCCCACATCTAAATTAATGAAAATCACTTCAGCCCAAATCTTATGAAATATGCCATCCGATCCAAATTTGTTAGGCCCAAAGACAATTTGTTAACAACGAAGGGTCATAGGCCCACATTCCAAAAATTCAGACGTTTGTAGAACCGGTATAAAGGACAAAGACATTTGGTCTTAACCTAACCCTAAAGCATATCCTAAAAAATATTCGCCCCCATCACTTCCCACTTACCAAACTGTCACCATCAAAAAGTTTAACATCACAGCTCATTCAGTCATCAGCTTCACTCCGAATGTACACAAATATTAAAGCCACTCTCTTTATTTCATTCATAACCTAAGCATTAACCCACGATGAACACAAGGTTTCGACATCACGATTCAGGTAGGTTATCTTTTGATTTCTTTTTCCATTTAAATTCTTGAACGAAATAAAGAAAAGGAGATAACAATATTGTTATATTCTTTCTTTCACTTCGAATAAATATCACAGAGAAGTCGATGATGATAATGATTCAGGTGTAATAATCTTTAAAAGATTACAAAAAATCTTGAATCGAATCTGAGATGAGTCAAGTTAAGGTTTAGAGGAGTGTTGGGTTTGAATCTCTTGAAGTGATATATTTTATTTTTTTTTTCGTTGATGATGGGTTAGGACTAGGACTGATGATGGTTTAATCAACCTGAAGTCGCATGAGTCATTGTTGGTATATGGTATAAGTCTTGTGGTCTTGGTCAATTTTACGCATAACTTTTGTCAATCTTATGCGTAACATTTCTTGGACCCTTATGCGTAACCTTACGCGTAAGATCACTTAGGCGTTGCCTTACGCGTAAAAGCCTAGGCTTATGCGTAAGAGCATACGCGTAACTCATTCCTTACGCGTAACTTCACAGCTACGCGTAACTTTCACTGTAGATATTCCTTATGCGTAAGTTTAGGGTTTTGACCCTTTGACTTTTTCCGGTGAGATTTTCCGACCATGTTTTTCCGTCCATCTTCAAGCAAAAAACCCAGAAATGCATAAAACTGCTTCTTTTTTTCATGTTGACCATATGAAGATGACAGTTGACCACTTTGACTTTCACAGATATTTGGTACAAAAGGCATAAAAAGACTGTTTGGACAATATACCCAAGACAGATTTACACAAGAAAGATTAAAACTTTTTGTGTAGACCAAAGATAGGATACCAAAGACATGAATAAAAACTGTTTGCCCATATAATACGGAAAAAAAAAATTTCCGACCCACAAAATAAGCATAAAAACAGTAAAACACATGTATAAAACCAACATAAATCAACAAACAACAACCTTGGCTCGTTATACCAATTGTCAGGACCGAATAACATATGATATATGTGGTTTGGAGGTCTTGGTTGGTGGAAGAAGATGAAGATCTTCATCCTTTTAGAGAGAGAAACTAGAGAGAGGGAGGAGAAAACACAAGGTTTATTGATAAGAACAAAACAATACAACTAGCCAAATGATTCACCTCACCCCTCATGGAGAGTCATGAGGGGTATATATAGGCCCTATCTTTGCCACTTAAACGATACTAGTCCCTAAGGGAAAAGTATACTACGCGTCTAGTCCAATTCACGTAAGTGACGTTATCTTTATAAAAAGCGAGGCTAACATATATATACATCTTTTTGTATATGATTTCTTCGTCAAAGGAGGGAGCATATATTTCAATAATCCTTTTTTCGTAGGTCCAAATCCATATTTACACTATAATGTAGGTGGCACACTTGTCTATGGACAAAAGTTGCTTAGATTATTTTTTGATGGTATATACACACTGATGTATAGCATTCTCGTCTTCGGACGAAGTTTGGATTAATCATTTTTTGTAGGTTCATCATCATATACACTCGGGTATGTATAGGATACTCATCAAAGGATAAAGTTTGCATCGATTATTTTCATTTTTGAAGGAAACTCTTAACACCATCGAACAAGAAGGAACATCCATCAAATACTCACAATAGATCGTCTATAAATATTTGTCTAAGGAAAAAGCTTCTATTGCACTAATTTTTATTTCATAGGTTTATCTTGATGCCCTAAAGCAGGGGGAGCTTCCGTCAAATATTTATAGAGTGCCTCTTATACACACTTTGTTGTATATAACTTACTCTTCCAAGGACGAATATAGTTTTGCACTAATCATTTTTTGTAGCTTTTCAATCATACCTTGACGCCTCGAATAAGAGGGAGCAACCGTCAAGGGGGAGCATGCACGCATTCATCATCATTTCTATTCTTCGACACTCCTTGTTGTTGCGACAAAAAGGGAGAGAAGATAGTGTAACATAGCTCATCCAATTGTGCCGTTTGCTATGTGTAGTTTATTCATCCGTTACAAAACAAGGGAAATAACCTAGGGATGACGCAAGCTTGCCTTTTCGGGAAGAAATGAAGTTTAAACTCCAAGGACACGCCCTTTTTGTTTAGAAAAAAGGGGGGAAGAGTGTAAACGGAGAAGGTAATGTAAAGGTAGTACGGATACAAGAAACTTTTTACATTTTACTATCTATTATGTTTACATATATTTGTCATCATCAAAAAGGGGGAGATTGTTAGCGCAAATATTACGATATTTAATCTAAACAGTCTCGTTTGTTTTGATTGATGACAAACATGTAACTTTTAATACACAACGTAAAATGTACAAGTTACTCATAATCACATATTGTGTCAACATACATTCAACACCTCTCAATGTCTTGTGTCCTCGTGTGATACAACACAGGTTCGTACATGTTTGTTATATTGCATTATGATCAAACCCTTAACAAACCATTTAGAATGTTTACTTTTAGAGTAATTTAGTATTTTATAGGTTAACCATTCTATTTCGAACCTCATTCTATATTTTGCATATACAAGTATTTTTATACAAATGCATCACTTTTATTTTTACACTAAAGTTTACATACAAATATACACTTTTATTTGTACAAGTAAACAAATCATATTTTTCATATATATACTAAAGTTTACTTATACTTGACAAAATACATTTCATTTTGACAAGCACTTAAATAGACTTTTTATTTAACAAAATGGTAACTAGACATTTTATTAACTAGTCACATTTTTAATTAACTTTCATAATACATTAAATCAAAAAGAAAAATGTATTTTTACATCATGCATAGTGTCATCACAATCTATCAAAGCCCTGCAAATATCTTAGTTAGATCATAGGAAAGATTTTGGGAAGATATGGAAAGATTTGGGTTTAATTTTATAAATATTTTGTGCAAAATCCAAGATTTTCTTTGACAGGCCCAAGGACCCCTTTTTTATAAAGGACGGACCCCATAAAATGGGTCCGTGTAGTCCGTGGGTCACTGAGCTTTTTTGTCTATAAATAAAAGCCCATTGTTCAATTATTTCTTCACTACTTCAAAATACATTTTCTCTATCATCTTGCATACATTTAGATCAGTCATTAACAGTGTAGTAACATACATTAAACACTTTCATCATCATGATTATAATGCTTCTAACTTTCATTATGCTGTGAGCATACTCCCGATATGATCCTATGAAGCAAGCTCAAAGATCTTGTGTCTTCATCCACCACAAACATACACATATGAAGATCTACCACAACAAGATTAGAGAACTTGTGATCTTCATCAATTAAATGCTTTCTATCAATGGAAGTTCATTTAGAATTAGTCATTCATATCATCAAACATTTGTGTCATGGATCATCATTGTAAACATTACTTTATCATCACAATATTTTCACCAAGCTAGATTAGATGGTTTATGTGTTTGTGCCATAACATACAAGGTTTGTTATGTTAGGACTTAAATCATAACGGGAGTGGTTGTGTCCGAGAAAGAACTCGACATCTAGCTTAGTGTCAAAAATATTGTATAGGCGACGTTAGGTTGGTTCTACCTCGAACTAAAACCTGGTATTTAGCTTTGTATCAGAAAAAAGTGTAAGCGACGTTTGTAAGGTTTTCTCCGTCAAGAAGGGAGCTTGTTGATTTAGTGAAGTAACTCTCAAGTTTGGTACTCAACGAGTGGAGTAGGGCGGAGAGGAGCTCCGTGACCGAACCACTATAAATCCTCGTATCCGGTTTGTACTTTCATTTCTTTATCACTTTACTTTTATACTTGCACTATATTATTGCTTGTGATGTGGCTTGATGTTCATGTTTGTGTGACAACTTGTTTTATTAAGCTTTATATTAGTCACAGATAATAATTGGCACTTTCATATTACAACAAGATTCAGAAGCTATTTGATACAAAAGGTTTGAAGTTTTTAAACGGCAACGTATTCACCCCCTTATGTTTCCACACACATATATGACACAGTTGTTATAAAAATGAAACAATCATACCACATATATGATACGCGTACATCGCGCGTTCGGGGTCAAAGGAAACTTCCTTTTCTTCGAGCAAGTTTTTCAACCACCTAGGCAGTGAACCTAATCGTTGTAGTGTAGTATTAGGGTAAGCCTCGGGATTGATATCGTTCTCTAGGGGAATAGGAATGCTAGTGAGAAATTACTACGCTAAGGTTGGGGTTGAGGAAGATTATTTTTAATCTTTTTTTATATATTTTTTAGAAAATTAAAGATACGATCTCGGGGTTTGAATTTGGGGGGTGGTACTTCTACCGATTACTCTACTATTCTAATTATCTAATCTAAGGGATAGTCTATGTCTATTGAATTGTGCTCGTATGATGATTAAAGATGTGTCTACCTAGATACTATTACTCCCTAGTTATCTTTTATTGATGGTTGAATTGCCACGTCCTTATTCTTAACACGTTGTGTTTTCTAAGGTCGTAGGGTATGCTTTTATCCCTAACTCTTTGAAGCTACCTAAGGTTAATAACTACGAAATCTCTAGGATTCATAAACTTAACTCTAAGGTTTTCTTTGGATTTTTAGCCGTAGTAATTATAAACTAATGTTCACAAAGATTAATCAAGCATTAATAACACAACGATGGCTTTAAGCACTCCTACGCCAATTACAATTAAGATAAGAGACAACCAATCAATATTTAATAACTAGTTTTCATAGATCTAAGCAAACACACAAGTAAATTAGCCAAACATGTTAAACATGCAAGCATACACACATTCAATTGAATACATAATGAAATCAAGGGAATAAATAACTTATCTCGATGTAACATAGGGTATTAGAACCCTAAAATACTGTCCTAGACGGACTACAATCGTTTTAGGTTTTTACTCCACAAGTCTACCTCCCTTAAAAGTCTGAAAATCGAATTCTATATATAGAGTTACAACTGCGACGGCGTCACCTTTTAATTGTGACGCCATCAGATCGCCGCCATTAGAGTTTCGTCTTGGCCAAGTCAACTTTGGGACGGCGTCATGTTGTGGTTGTGACGCCGTCAGCTTCAACTTCTGACGTCTTCTAAATCTGGATCTAGGCCGTCTGAGGAGAAAAGTCTTCGTGATGCCCTACTCTTCAAAGTCTGACGCCGTCAGGTGTAAAATAGCAATTTCACTCCTGAGTCGTCACAAATATAGGGACGGAGTCTCCCTTTGTTTCTGACGTCGTCGGGTGCACTTCCAGCAGCTTGAGTGTCTTGATCTTAACTTTAGCCATTTTCTTCACATATTCACGCCTTTTCATCCAAATAAGCATCATTCCAGCATTTTGCCTTCAAGAGACCTAAAAGGTGAAAAGGAACGAAATTAAGCATTAACAGATATAAAAGTAGGCGATTAAAGGCGTAAATGACCCCTTAAAAGTGTACGTTTTAAATCCTTATCAATATATTAATTCATCGTATAAATAAAAATTGTTAATCATCCCATTATCCAAATACTAAAAATAGATTTACAAGTGACCACTAGCTAGTCGAAGTCAAATACCCCTAGCAAGTTCAGTATGCTTGGTACATGATAATTCCTTAGTAAAAGGATCAACTAAGTTGTCATTTGTTAGAACTTTGAGAAATCGAATGTTACCCTCTTTGATAACTTCTCGAATATAGTGAACTTTCATTCAAAAATGTTTGGCACCTTTCTGAACATCAGGTTCGTTGGTAATAATGAGTGCACCTGAATTGTCACATTACACCTCCATAGGTTCTTTATTAGTGGGAACGACTCCAAGCCCATCAATAAACTTCATGATCAAAACAGCTTCTTTAGCAACTATGTATTCAGCTTATGTAAAAGACATTGCAAGAGTGCTATGCTTAGCACTCTTCCAGTCTACAGAACCTCCGTTAAGAATGAAGACGTATCCTGTCTGAGATTTTGTATCATCAGTGTCGGTCTCGTATCCAGCATCAGTGTAGCAAACGAATCTGAGCTCCCTTTCGAGATCACCACCATAAAAAAGAAACATGTCTTTAGTATTCCTATGATACTTCATAATGTTCTTCAAAACAGTCCCATGACACTCTCGTGTATCTACTTAAAATCTACTTGTGAGGTTCTATGCGAACGCCACATCAGGTCTAGTGTACCTCACTGCATACATGATAGATCCTACAGCCGAGACATAAGGAACTCTCTGCATGAGTTTCACCTCTGAAGGTGTAGAGGGACCTTGAGACTTGATCATGATTGTTTTCTCTTGCATTGGGATAATTCCACGCTTGGGATTCTCCATCTTATATCTCTTTAAAATTTTCTCAATGTATGCACTTTGACAACGTCTAATTAACCACTTATATCTATCTCTAAAGATCTTAATTCCAAGGAGGTATGCAGCTTCTCCTAAGATTTTCATGGCAAAACACTTTCTAAGATAGGCTTTTTACAACTTGTAACATTGGAATGTTATTTCCCATGATCAATATGTCATCGACATATGATAATGCTCATTTTGTACATATTTTAGTCCCGTTATTCATATGTTTGTGCATATTATTTGGTTGTATTTATGAAAATTTTATGCTTAAAAGGTACAAAAGATTTATTCATGTTCAGGTACAACCATGCCTTAGGAAATAACAGAAAAGACGAAGAAAAGTCGTCTTGCACACAGAAAGATTCCATCCATAACAAAGACCTCGGGAAGAATTTCGAAGATAAAGATTCAAATTATAAAGGTTCCCTAGCGTGAAGAAAAGATCGAGAGTTCACTAAAGTAAGGAAAAGATGTTTAAAAAGTTCATTATGGCACATCTTTCCAACCCAAGGTTCAAGAATAACACTTAAAGTCAAAACCAACCTTGGGCTGTCAACTCTAACCGTCGGGCTGAGATCTCAACCGCTAGGTTGAAGTGGACCGAAAGGTCCCAACCGCCGGGTTGAGAATCCCAACTGCCCAGTTAGACCCAACAGAATGTTCCCAACCGCCAAGTTGAGAACTCTAGCCGTGGGTTGCTACAGAAAGTGTCTTCCAAAGTTGCATTTAAGTGTGGAATTAAGTGCCATTAACCTCTAGTCTGATCAATTCCCCTCCATAACTAATAATTTAGCCATTTTTATAACACTTTGTGCCCAAGAAACATGCTTGGTGACCAAGGATTATTCAAATATAAACCAGACTGCTTGGTTAAGTGTTTAATTCATCAAACCATCATTTGATTATCATTAGAAATGGAAAACTCTCCCTTACACCATAAGGGTAGATTTTCTACAACTCACTAAACCCGAAAGACCCTATTCACCCTACCATTTACAGAGGGCGAATCCAAATACAACTAAGAATTTTTGTAGCGATTCTCAAGTGTGGTTAGAACGTGTATCGGTTGATTGGAGGCTCGTAGGATTGCTATAAATCCTATTCTTTACTCATTGTAATTGCTACTTGGGTAAACCTTATTATTATCAATATGTTGAACTTTATATTTCATGATTGGATTCTTTGTGTTTCATGTGATGTGTTTGATAATGATAATCTCTTAATGCTTGTTTGGTTATTATGAGAACTTGTGATAAAAGGATGTTTGGATTTTATTAGTGTTTGTTTGGTTTATGATGAAAAACATTATATTTGGTTAAATTAGAACTTGTCCTTATTTATTGTTTTGGTTGATAATTGTTGAGTTTAGAGGCTGAAAGGATTCTCAATAGTGATTAGTTTCAATTCATTAGTCGACGAATGATTTTGGTCTTGTACCTTGTGATGGTTGTGCAAGAAATTTAATAAACAAAACAAGTAAAGGTTAATTGAGATTAAGGTCGAAAGGAGTCTCTTGAATATGTGTTCTCATCATCTTTCAAGTAAATGGAACTTCAAAAATTAATAACATCAAAGTCTATAGGTCGAAAGGATTCTTTGTTGTTGTTGGTTTAGGTATAGGCTCATGACACGACCATTTGATTGAGGCTTATCCATAATTGATTTATAAAATACTATACTATTATTATTGGTCTTATAGGTCGAAAGGATTACCTTTGATAATATTTTTTCCAAACTAAACATTCTAATATCCTTGTGATCATTTGTCCAAACATGTATGTTCTTTGTTTGCTCATATGATGCTTTCATAATTGCTTTTCTTGGTGGTTTGATCCGTGACAATCATAACCACCACCTTTGTCACTTGCTTAGACAATCAAACAACACTTGAGTGAACCAAGTCTCTTGGAATGACCTTGACTTACCAATCCCTAACTATACACGACAAAGGTATACTTGCCCGTGTGTTCCTAGTTAACCGATAATTCTTGTTTATAAATTTAAAGCTTGTTGAAGCACATCAAGTTTTTGGCGCTGCTGTCGATGACTTGTTTTGCACTTGTTTGTTCGTTTGATTGTCTTCTTGTTTGATAGATTTTTTGTTTGCTTGCATGATTATTCCGGCATCATCAACATAAAGTTTTTGACGCCGTTGCCGGGGATTTGTGTTTGTATTCGTGTGTTTGTTTGATTGTTGAATGAATTTATTGCTTGTTGGCTAATTTGTTTAAATGCTATATTGCTCTTGCTAATAAATGATTGTTTCTTTGCTCTTGCTTGCTTGCTTGTTTGCTCATGATGTTTGCTTAAATTGCCTTCCTTGCCTTTTCTTTAAAAAATCATTTCTCATATTTGCTTAATGATCTTGGCATCATAATCAAGTTTTTGATGCTGGGATTTTGTTTCATGTGTTCTAAAAATGCTCACCTCAATGTTTTCTTCCACAGTTTGTTCTCGAATTGCTTGTGAAAGAAAAAACCACCAATTGTGTTTGTCTTAATTTTCTTAATTGCCTTGTTTTGTTTTTCATGAGTAATAGTGTTTTCTTATGCTTATTTGCTTATTTTATGTTTAGAGTAGTAGAATATGCTCTTTGTGTTTAACTATATTCTTAAGATGAATTGTTTTTTTGTGTTTATGTGTTTGTTTACTTGTGACTATTTACGTGATCTACCTTATATGTTTTTCTTTATTATTAATCAATAAAATTTTAAAAGTTTAAACTTGTTTCTAAATAAATAAATAAAAATTTGTTGAAAATTCCCAGCAACCCGCGGCTAGAATCCCTACCGCGCTGTCTGGAGCAATCTAAGACACCCAACCTGGCGACTCGAACCCCAACAGTTCTGGCTGGCGACAACCTGTGACACCCAACCGCCAGCTGGAAATCCCAACCGCGCGGCTGGGGAACTTCCAATCAAAACATTAAAAACCCAACCGCCGGCTGGTGATCCCAACCGTGCGGCTGGGACCCTACTGTTCAACCCAACCGCCGGCTAATCCAACCGGGCGACGGGGATTGGGTTGTTAAAAAAATTATTTGTTTTCATATTTTGCTCATGTGTTATGTTATCTTACTATCGTTTTGTTTAAAAAAAATTTAGGATTACTCATAATAAGTTTGAGCATTATCTTCTCTAAATATAAACTTGTGTTTTGTTTTTTTTAAGTTTTGTTAATTTAGTACGTTATAAATAAATAAGTACTTATTTTTATTTATAAATAAAATATGTTTCGAAATTTGTGGGTATGTTCACTGGAAACCCTCATGAGACTTCACTCGTCCGCTCGGGCCACCGAGGGGTTTAAAAGGCTTGTTCCATACGCTAAATGCAACCGTGATGCCTACGAAAGTGAGTTTTAGGATTTTACGTGTTTTTGTAGTTTAGTTTGTTTTCGTTGGACGATGGACTGGTTGGATTATTGGTGACAATATACTTGGAGTGGCATGTTTTGTTGTATGAGAAATCGATTGAGCTCACACGCTTATGCTAGCATTTGCTTAGCACCTTATCACATGGAATCGATCACGATTTATTGGGCCTAGGAAGTTTCGTTTCTCTCGGTATTTTCTTATTTTACTTTTCCCTATTATGCAAGCTTTGAAGTTTATTTTTCACATTGAGGATAACATAAAACTTAAGTGTGGGGGGAAATATTATTCTGAAACAAAACTGATTTTCAAATGTTCATATTTTTGGGCCAATTTTTAAATTTTGTATACTTGTTTGCGCTTACAATCTAGATGTTTTCAAGCGTATAGGATAATATATTAGAATAACTAGATCATCCCACTGGTGAAATTCGGTAAATTTTGAATAAGTCGATATGTGTCCCGATTGACATTGCAATCCATTTGTAGGATCGATAACATTTGCTAGTGCATTTGCCTTACCACTAAATATGTGAGGATTTGAGCCTATTTCCTATAGCATAAATTTATATGCTTAAATTCTTTTTCTATGAGTGTGTCAGTGATTTTATTTATTCTAGAACTTGTACTTGCAAATCATTACCAGACCGCAGTGAGATCACATTCGTATGATATAAGTATATTCGTGTGACAAAGAGCCACCTTAGGAATTAAAACAAATGGCCTTCCATTTTCATCTAATGATATATTAGCTAACCACATCTGTCAGTTAACCACCTATATGGACCCATTTGTTAGCGCTCATCTTTAGCGCTAGGTATCCTTAGTTACACCCTTCGAGCCATTCTTTTCTTTTGTTACATCCAGAAAAATAAAAAACATTTTACACTTCAAACCTTAGCCTAACCCCTTATCAAAGTCTAAACGGTGGGTTGCTAGTTGCTTGGTATGTTGGAGTTTTTGATGATTATTAGTTAGCCACACTTTGTTGTTCGTGTGTACCATTCTGACTGAAGATTGCAGCTTCTTATTTGTATTCTTGTTGTGAATACTTATACGAAGTGTGGGAGAGATATGATGGATAAAAACATAAAAAAATGAAAAAAAATAAAAAATAAATTTGAAGGAAAAAAAAGAATAAGTCATCGGAAGAAAAAAAAAAAGAAAAGAAAATATATGTGATGACAATTATAGCATTGTGTTATATTATGTATGAAGATGAAGTATGTTTGATATATCGATTAGCTAATGTGCTAAGACGTGATATATATATTTGGCGATCGATATGTAAAGAGGAGAATATTATAATTATAATCATTTATGGGTTTGTGGTTGGTTCGTGATAGCAACATGAGACTTAGACTTGACTTTATTTTTCTTTTAAAACCAATTCATAAATATTCTCATGCCTTATCCACACCCCATATTAACCCGAAGCCTAAATGTTACAACCCGAATAAAAGTCCTCTTTAGATATTTGTGCTTAAGCCACGTCGGTGCTTAGCCATGTTATCAAGCAAGAGAATCCATAAGGTATTGTCAAACATCTCAGTTTTTCACCACTAAAGCTTAAAACGATGAATCGTATCTCGTACTTGTATTTGGTAGATTTGCATCATATTTTTATTAATCATTTTTCATGCACCATGTGGGATCTATTTTTCTTAATTTCTAGATTTGCTTGAGGGCAAGCAAACTCTTAAGTGTGGGGGAGTTTGCGCTAATTTTTCGCTTATTTATATATATATATATATATATATATATATATATTAAAAAAGCACTCATTTTGTACATATTTCAGTCGCGTTATTTGTATGTTTGTGCATATTATTTGGTTTTATTTATGAACATTTTACGCTTAAAAGGTACAAAAGATGTATTCAGGTTCAGGTACAACCATGCCTAAGGAAATAACGGAAAAGACGAAGAAAAGTCGTCAAAACAAGAGTATTTGCACAAAGAAAGATTCCATCCATAACAAAGACCTCGGGAAGACTTTCGAAGAAAAAGATTCAAGTTATAAAGGTTCCCAAGCGTGAAGAAGATATCAAGAGTTCACTAAAATAAGGAATAGATGTTTACAAAGTTCATTATGGCAGATTTTTCCAACCCAAGGTTCAAGAATAACACGTAAAGTAAAAAACAACTTGGGTTGTCAACTCCAACCGCCGGGTTGAGATCTCAACTGCTGGGTTGGATTAGATAGAAAGGTCCCAACTACCGAGTTGAGAATCCAAACCGCCCGATTGGACCCAACAGAATGTTCCCAACCGCTAGGTTGAGAACTCCAGCCGTGGGTTGCTGTAGAAAGTGTCTTTCAAAGTTGCATTAAGTGTGTAATTAAGTTTCATTAACCTCTAGTCCAATCAAGTCCCCTCCATAACTAATATTTCAGCCATTGTTATGACACTTTGTGCCCAAGATACCTGCTTGGTGACCAAGGATTATTCAGCTATAAAAAGAGTACTTGGTTAAGTGTTTTAATCATCAAATCATCATTTGATCATCATAAGACATAGAAAACTCTCCCTTACACCATAAAGGCAACTTTTCTACAACACTCTAAACCTGAAAGACCTATTCACCTTACCATTTACAGAGGACGAATCCAAGAACAACTAAAAAGTGTTGGAGCGATTCTCTAGTGCGGTTAGAACATGTACCGGTTGATTGGAGGCTCGTAGGATTGCTATAATTCCTATTCTTTACTCATTGTAATTGCTACTTGGGTAAACCTTATTATTATCAATATGTTGAACGTTATATCTCATGATTGGTTTCTTTGTGTTTCATGTGATGTGTTTGATAATGATAATCGCTTAATGCTTGTTTTGTTATTATGAGAACTTGTGATAAAAGGATGTTTGGATTTTATTAGTGTTTGTTTGGTTTATGATGAAAAACATTATATTTGGTTAAATTGGAACTTGTCCTTGTTTATTGTTTTGGTTGATCATTGTTGAGTTTAGAGGCCGAAAGGATTCTCAATAGTGATTAGTTTCAATTCATAGTCGACGAATGATTTTTGTCTTGTACCTTGTGACGATTGTGCAAGAAACTTAATAAACAAAACAAGTAACGGTTTAATTGAGAATAAGGTCTAAAGGAGTCTCTTGAATATGTGTTCTCATCATATTTCAAGTAAATGGAACTTCACAAATTAATAACATCAAAGTCTATAGGTCGAAAGGATTCTTTGTTGTTGTTGTTGGTTTAGGCATAGGCTCATGACATGACCATGTGATTGAGGCTTATGCATAATTGATTTATAAAACACTAGAATATTATTATTGGTTCTATAGATCGAAAGGATTACCTTTGATAATATGTTTTCCACACTAAACATCCTAATATCCTTGTGATCATTTATCCAAACATGTATGTTCTTTGTGTGCTTACATCATGCTTTCATAATTGCTTTTCTTGGTAGCTTGATCCGTGACAATCATAACCAACACCTTTGTTACTTTTTTAGACAATCAAACAACACTTGAGTGCAACCAAATCTCTTGGGACGACCTTGACTTACCAATCCCTAACTATACACGACGAGGGTGTATTTGCCCGTGTGTTCCTACTTAACCAGTAATTCTTGTTTATAAATTTAGAGCTTTTTGGAGCACATCAACATATAAGATTAGGAATGCTAACATACTTCCACTAGCCTTTTGATATACATATGGCTCATCTAGGTTTTGAGTGAAACTATACTTTTTTATCTCCTCCTCAAACCTTTTATTTAAGCTCCTTGATGCTTGCTTTAATCCATAAATAGGTTATTGTAGCTTGCATACACGTCTATTAAATTTTGGATTGACAAACCCCTTAGGTTGCACCATATAAACCTCTTCAGTTAGTTTACCATTCAAGAAGGTGGTTTTGACATATATCTGCCAAATCTTATAGTTATAAAATGCTGCCATGGCTATAAGAATCCTAATAGCTTTTATGTCTGCAGCAACAGAGAAGGTTTCCTCATAATCTACACCGTAGGTTTGAGTATAAACTTTTTGCTACAAGACGAGCTTTATAGGTGTGTACCTTGCCATCTATGTCAGTCTTCTTCTTAAAGAACCACTTACTCCCAACTGTCTTAGCATTAGGAGGAAGGTCAAATTCAATCCAAAATTCATTCTCTCATGGATTGCATTTCTGCATTCATAGCTTCAAGCCATTTTTTAGATTCAGGATCTGACAATTTAGCTTTATAGTTAGCGGGTTCACCATGATCCCCTAACTAATGCACTTTAGAATTGATATAAACATAATTGATCTGGTGCACGATGTGTCCTTACGAACCTACGATTTGGAATAACCTCACTTTGTGGTTCACCACTTTCATGCTCAACCTCATCGTGATGTTGGCTAGTATTTTCAGAAGGATGCATATCTTCTTGAATTTCTTCAAGTTTTACAGTACTCCCACTTGCTTCTTGTGAGATGAGACTATTCTCACAAAACTCAGCATTTCGAAAAACAATAATTTTGTTCTCCGGTGGGTAGTAGAAGTAGTAACCCATTGTTTCCTTTAGGTATCCCATAAAGATACCCTTAACGGATCTTGGTTCAAGTTTGTTTGGCGTGCCACGCTTCACGAGTGCCTCACAACCCCAGACCTTTAAGTAAGAAAACTTAGGGACTTGCTCATGCCATAATTCATATGGAGTCTTTTCAAACGGTAAGATCGTAAAGACTTTATGGTATTCTCGAGTAGATTCTCTACTTCACTTTGAAATACTTTAAAAGTTACAAAGACTTCGTGTTTATGATTAAGCAAGTAAACATAATCATAACGACTAAAGTCGTCAGTGAAGGTAATGAAGTAGCTAGCTTCTTTCCTTGACATAGTTCTAAAAGGGCCACATGCGTCAATACGTATGAGTCAAAGTAGATATTTTGCTCTTTTCATTTTATGCATAAAAGGCTTACGCGTCATCTTGCCAGATATACAAGAAACATATTTATCAAAAGACTCAGAGTCGGTTGGTTTTAAAAGCCCATCATGTTGCAACTTTTCAATATGCTTCTTGTTTATATGTCCACAACGACATTGCCACAAGAAAGTAGAGTACAAGTTAAGATTGGCTCTTTTATTGCTAATATTATACATAGAACTATCATTTGAAATAAGACCATGCATATCAATTTCAAAAATACCATCACGAGAAATAGCATTAAAATAAAATATATTCTCCTTAGAAACTAAAATTCCATAATCCGTAAAACAATGTATAAAACCATTATCTTTCAAATGAGAAACTGAAATTCCATAATCCGTAAAACAATGTATAAAACCATTATCTTTCAAATGAGAAACTGAAATAACACCCCTAGTAATAGAAGATGCGTAATGACAATTTTCTAACACAATACATTAACCATTAGGAAGAATTAAATCAAAACTTCCTATAGCTTTAACTGATGTACGATTTCCATTTCCCACGTACAAGTTCAAAGCTCTAGATTTCAGCTTCCTGCTTCTCCTAAACCCTTGAGTAGTATTACAAATGTGAGTAGAACAACCAGTGTCATACAACCAAGATTTACTAGGGAAAGAGTAGAGTTCTATGACGAAGATACCTAATGTACTAGCAATGCTAGTTTGTTCTTCATTTTCAACAACTTAGCTAGGTAGGCAAGATAGTTCCTCCTCCAATGACTTACCTCATGGCAATGATGGTAGGTTGTGTCCTTTGCAGGGTGCTACTTCTTTGGTGGTGCGGGAATCATTGGTTTAGGGGCATAAGCAAGCTTAGTTTTGCCATTACCATGACCCTTGCCATGAGCAGCTTGCGGTTTCTTGTTCTTATTATTTTTCTGGATCCTCCCTGCTATGATCGCAAGTACAACAGGGGTAGCAGCAGCCTTCTTTGGAAGCCCTTTCTCATGTAGCTTGAGCATGGCATGCAGCTCAACTATTGTCTTCCCTCATGCAATGATTATTGTAATTATACACAAATCCTTCATACTCCTTGGACAGAGAGGTAAGTATCAAGCTCACTGCAAGGGCTAAGGACACAGGGTGACCAAGGCGTTCTAGTTGATCTATATAGCCCTTCATCTTTAGGACGTAAAAGTTAATAGATATCCCCTCTTCCTGCTTGCAGGCGTGAAAAGCTTTCACGGTCTCAAGAAGCTCTTGTTCTGCTTGCTGAGAAAACATGGTTTTCAGCTCCTAATGCATGCCATATGCACTGAAGTGCTCCAGATTCTTTTAAAGATCCAGAGTCACGCTAGCAAACATAAGACATGTGATATCCTACTGTGTATCTACCAATTGGACGTGCACAACAAGGACATCAACAGTAACAACTACAGCTGGAGGTACAGGGACAGGAATAGGAGGCAGAGGCTGTTCCAAATAGGGTAACTTTTTCTCGGCTCTAAGGACAATCCTTAGTTTGCGATACCAGTCGAGAAAGTTAGGTCTAAGAAGTTTTTCTATTTCAATAAAAGACCTAAAAATCAAAATGTTGACGGTTTGACCAGGTAATGCCATCTATAATTAAACAAATTTCAAATTAGGTATCACATAATTTTGATAAAATGTGTATCAGAAAGTGTACGAAAAAGCATGCATACATCTTCGTATCACAAGATTGCAAAAAATAATTTATCAACTTTTAGGCGCACTCTTATCACTAGAAAACATTACCGAATGACCAAATCCTAGATCATAGTCCCTTAAAGGTTATAAAACCTAAGTATTTCCAATCATTGCCTCATATGCCAAATCATGTAGTGGCGTGAAAAAATATTAAAGGTCACTCAAACCCTAGACAATTTAATATAACCAATGCACATGTATGTTCGTCGCTGGAGAAAATTACGGTATGTAAGCCCGACCCAATGTGTTATAAACATACACGAAATTTGTTTGATCAATTATTGGTCATTAATAAAATAGCGCAAACCTTAAGTCTATAATTAAAGTTTATTAAACTAATGTAACTTGCAAGTTCGTCGCGGGAGAAAATTATGGTATGTATGCCCAACCCAATGCGTTATAAACTTGCAAGACACGAGTTTAATTAAATCATTTTTCAATAGTTTTATGTCCTTTTAATTTCAAAAATATTTTTGCAAATAAAACAAGTCAGAGGAATATAAGCACATAAACAGACATAAATGGGTAGAAGCATAAGACAGACTCTTATATTGCGATAAATAAAACAAAAAAATAAAGCACAACTTGAAATATTTTTATGCACTTTAGATAAGGCCCCCACTTTTTATAAAAGCAAGTAGTACACATACATCAAGAGCTTGATTGCAAAGGAATTTTTATAAAGTATATAAAAAAAAACATGCATGTTGATGGGAAAAATAAATTCACTTTAGGGCCCGAAAACTCATAGAAGGAAAATCTTTCGCGACTTTCGGAGTAACTAAAAAGTCGTAGACTTTCGGAGTAACTAGAAAGTGGTAGGGTACTAAGTCAAGAATACCTCACGAAAATTTCAAGTTCCAATTCTATGTAGAACAGCGAGAATTATTTTTTAGTGATGGCACGTCAGCCAATCAGCATATAAAAAACAAACATACTAGTGTTTTATATTAGCTTATTTATCGTCCTAGCCCTTTTAATCAACTAAAAAATTAATTATATCTTTAAGACAAGATGTTGGCTTATCACCCATGACAAGTATGCATGTAGTTGTCATGAATTAAAATTAAAAACAGATAACCCCAAGAGAATAAGCCAAATAAGCCGAAAAACTTGTAACATGTAAAAACTTATCGATTTAAATCCATGAACCACCGACCTAGGGTTTTCTAAATCTGATTTTTAGACCTTATTAGGGTTGATTTTAACACCTTAAAAACGCCCAAAGGGCTGTATAAAAAAAAGATTCAAGAAAACACGAAAAACTTGCGGTTTTAGGTCAAATTATATGTTTTTAGTGTAACAAATAACATAAAACGATGACTCGTGATGCCAGTGTTGAATTACAATTACAAATATCTTATATTATCAAGTTTTACCCACCCATCAGGTAAATGTCCCAAAGAGATCCCATTTGATGCATATAAGTTAATACATATACACATAAAATACTAACCTCTTGATTCAAAGGGAGTGATCAACACAAGGTTCTTGATCTTGTTTTTGCAACACACAAAAACCAATAACAACTCAAGCAAGTTGTCTCTAGAGATTGCTCACACCACACGCCGCGATGGTATGCATGAATGCTAATTCTAGCTCATGTAGTATACAACGAAACTCACGGTTTAGATGTTCTTGATTTTTGGCCAAAAATCTCTAAGGGTTTAGGGCTTGTTTTCGGTCGACTAAAGCTAAGGGAGAGGAGAGGATTTTGCTCTTTGTTTATAGGTTATGCAAGATTAGCCAATAATAAACCTAGAGTGTTCATTATATAGCCTAATCTTTGGCTTAACCTCCAAGCAAACAACCCTATCCCCTCTTAGATCCTTATTCGGCCGATCCATGGTTCTAAATGGACTCATGGTTTTGTTTGGGGTTTATCATTAATTAAGTAGTCCATTACTAATTAATTACAAAAGCCTATTAGTTATTTTAGCGTCTAATGATAACTGACGACCGTTAAATCATTTTGTGAACTACTAATGAATATAATTAATACATTACAATAAATATATTAATTTACATTAATTAAAACCATACCTTCGGTGTATATATGTACGCCCCAATAAATTCACGTATTTTTAGCCGTATAATTACCGATTATAACTTGAGCACTACTAATACACATTGTGCACATAGTTATCGCATAACTAGATGAGTTATATAAAATTTCAAATTGACATCAATACTCAGATGTTAATTACTTTCATTTACAAGATATAGGATTCAATAGTTTTAACCAATTTAGCCGATGAGACAATGAGCTAAGAGTAAAATAGTTATCTAAACATAGGTATTAGCTAAAGATAGATCTAATTAAATATATAGTATCGATAATAATTATTAATGCAAGTTGACGAAGTTTTCTATAACTAATATCAATATTGTAAAATACTTTATCATAATCGAAAGATGACATTTAATCAAGAAATGAATGTGACACAAAGAATATAATTATCAACTCGAAAAAAAGCCAGAAGCAAATCCAATCACGACCATACAAGTGTACGGTGTTGATCAATCTATTGTTGTATAAATAGCCCCCAATAATCACACGATTAAATCACCAAGCTTCTAAGAATCCAACAAAATAACTTTTCATATTTTCTTATATTAACTTCAAAACCTTAAAAACATGTCAAGTGGAGGGTGCAAGTGCGGATCAAGCTGCTCATGCGGCAGCAGCTGCAACTGCAACTCGTAAGTAATTTTCTAAAAATTGTTTTACAGCATATATAATTCTAAAGCTTAACATATAAGTTTTCTTAAAAGTTTTGATTTTCTGAAGCGTTTCTCTTTTTTTTGCGCAGATACGACGTTGAGAAATCCACCACCACCATGATGATCGTCGACGGTGTTGCACCCAAGATGACGTACGTGTTTTTATTGCTTTTGATACATATATAAGTTGATATGCCTATGTCAATTAATGTATCTATAAACGTATTTATTTGATAGATATTAATATATAGATACATATATTGTTAAACTAGTCCAAAGATTTTAAATCATACCGCTTAGTAGTGATCTATTGGTAAAAAGTAGCAAAAGACTTGTCACTGGTGTCACTAAAAAGATGAACTAAAAGAAATTCAAACAATTTGATCAACCTAAATTCTGATCGTGGCGTATAGGGTACATACATTTTGTTAAGCTTACCTATTTTCATTAGCTATATTGATCAATGAGCTAGACATTAACATTTTCGTAATTATACAAGAGAAGTTGCATTTGAATTTTGATAATCACGATAGGTTTTGGTGCTTCAACAAATAATATTCTCAAATAGGATTCAATTTACTATAACTAAATGACTAACTGGTTTCGGTTGTAAAAGTAATTTTTACGGTCACTAAAAAATTGATTTGCCTGTAAATATGCAGCTTTGCTGAAGGGTCAGAGACCAACTTCGTCGCAGAAGGCGGAAATGGATGCAAGTGTGGAGCAAACTGCAAGTGCGATCCTTGCAACTGCTAAGCACGATATTTAACTATAACCCCGAACAAGCACATATTGTCATGTTTTATGTTGTGTTTTATATGTATTAAATAAAAAAGAAACCTAGCTATGTGTTATTTGGATATGTATTAGGTTTCTGTGGTTTCTTTTTCTTTGTGTAAACGCCTAATGCGATTTAAATAGACTTGTTTGGGTCTTTATAAAAAAGCTTGGATTTGTGTTAGTGAAAATGAATGAAATTGTTTGTTAGACAACTTATAAAGTATACTGTTAGTTTTAATACGATATCCGTAACAAGGTAAATATTTATCTAATGGCACATAAGTGATAACCTACTTAGTATTAAATGCTACTTAAACTCTAACCTAATCATTTATAGATTATTATTAAACTATCATCAAGATGGCTTACTCGTCAAGCACTCCATCGTTCACACAAATTATTATAGATTCAAATCTCTATAAGTTATTTTAGAAACGGCTGGAGAAAAGATTAAAAACAGTCACGAATATATCTCGGTTAGAACACGTACACTTGAGTCTACAACCTTTCCTTTCTGAATAATCTGAAAAAATATATCAAACATCTATAAATTAAACTTGATTATGAGTGACGCTTGTATATATGAAAACATTGATAAAAGCTTAAACGGTCACGAATATATCTTGGTTTGGTCTGTTTGTGGATTGAATAAATTGAATAAAATTGTATAAAAAGTAGCCGTTGGCTCCTAGTTTTTAATTTTTATTTTTATTTTAATTTTTTAAAAAGAAAAGAACACTACCCACTTTTTCTGTATAAAAACCTAAGTTTTTTTAAATATTTGTATACACTCTCAACTAAATCCTTTCTACATACATTTTAATCCTTCAAATCAGAAATGAATTCCGATTAATTTTTTTTTTTTGATGAAACAAAAGACGAAGAGGAAGTTAATAGTATGTTATTCGAGTTTGTCAAGGACGCCGCTTTGGTTATTCAAGCTTACACTTCTCAAGCTTCTATTTCTACAATCCCAAAAAACCCACGAACATCTATTGATAGAGATCATCACGGAGCTCATGAGCGTCTTCTGGCGGCTTACTTCGGTGAAGCACCAATGTACAACGACCATTTATTCCGTAAACAATTCTGAATGAGTCAAACACTCTTCACGCGCATTGTTCGGGAATTGACTGATAACTTCCCGTATTTTCAACAAACATATGATTGTTCAGGAAGACATGGCATTTCTCTGCTAGTGAAGTATACCTCTTCAATTCGTCAATTAGCATATGGTGCCGTTCGAGATTCTTTAGACGAATATCTATAAATTGGTGATAAAACTTCGCGTAATTGTCTTGTTGCTTTCTGTGACGGGATTATGGAGTTAATGACAAGGAGTATTTGCGTTGGCCTACACAAACTGACGTCGAGAAACTCTACGCTTTTCACGAGAAAAAACATGTTTTTCCTCGGATGATAGGAAGCATTGACTGTACAAAATGGTCGTAGGCTCAATGCCCACAACATCTACGTGGTCAATTTTCTAGGGTTGATTCCGGTCCAGATCCATTCATTTAATTAAAAGCAGTTTCCTCACAAGATTTATGGATTTGGCATGCGTTTTTGGGTGTTGCAGGATCGAACAATGACATCAACGTTATACGTCAATCGCCTCTTTTAAATGATCTCAAAGTCAGGAAAGCACCAGAGGTTCCATTAGTGGCTAACGATAGATGGGGATATTATCTTACTAACGGGATATATACGGAATGGGTTGTTCTTGTTAAGTCTATTTCATAGCCAGGCTCGAATGATACAAAGCGAATAAGATGCAAGCAAGCGCATGAAGCAGAAAGAAAAGATGTGGAACGAGCGTTAGGCGTGCTTAAGAAAAAGTGGGCTATAGTAAAAACGCCCGGCTTCTCCTATTCTTCACTCCTTCGGGAATGAAGACATTAGTTTTGATCCCGGCATTTTCATTTATCATTTTTGAGCCGGTTCTATATATATCTCATCGGTGTGGAACTTTCACATACTTCAATGTTTATACAAACATCTTGAATGAAAGTCCGATGGAAATTGTCTCTTCCACTTACTTCCCCATGAACCAATTAATTCGGGGTCGAGTCAAGCTAGCGACTCGGTAATCAAAAACAGTAGTTAAACATGGGTTTTCACCCGTGTGTACCACCTTAGTGTGGGGGAGATGCCCCACATGTTGTATATAGATCTAAAAAATGAATGAAAATTGTAAATATTAAAAAAGAGAATAATTGTTGTGTTTCTACACTTAGCTAGTAATGTTATCTTTTTACGTTCAAGGATTCGGCATAATAGCCGGGACTTTGAATATTGAGGACAATATTCATTTTTAAGTGTGGGGGGGAAATTCTGGCGAATTTGATCATAAATGTACCCTTTTAGTCCCTTTTTCCCCCAAAATGGCCAAATTAAAAAAAAAATTTAGTGGAAGTACTATGTACTAAACACAACAAATGGTAATCAGTCCACCATGTCTAACCCACATAAGGATTGGCTAATCCAGGAGCAAACGGCTCTTGGTAAAGATATCTCAAATCCGTTGACGGCTTGCAATTTGCCCAAAATTGTATGGTGTTCAGCTCACCATATCTTTAATTAGTGAAGAGTTGGCTAGCCCGCAAGTTTATGGCTTGTGGTAAAGGCAGTTGGAAAGCCATAATTGGTAATCAGCTCACCAAAGATAATATTTATAATTTATCTAAGAGTTGGCTAGTCCAGAAGCAAACGGCTTCTGGTAAAGACAAATCAAAACCGTTTACAGCTGGTGATTTGCTCAAAATCATTTGGTTATCATTGTACCAAGGTTCTTACTTGAACTGAAACAATTGGCTACTCCAGAAGTAATGGCTTTTGGTAAAGAGATGAAATCCATTAAATTTTCTTAAAACATTGCTAGGGACTAGCAATAGTTTAGTGTGGGGGATTGATGAGTGTGCAAATACTCATCATTTTTATACCGTTTAGACTGCAAAAACATCTGAAAACACTCAGAAATGCATCAAAATGATGAAAATATCACAAATAAGTGTTTTATGTGTTTTAAATGCAAAAATACCAAAATCAGATGAAAAACGTATCAAGTTTGCATAATTGGCAGTTTTAGTCCCCCAAGTTTCAAAAGTTGTCAAAAACAGTCCCTGGTAATTCAAAAACTTGTAAAATGTCATTTAAGGTCCACGTGATTCAAAAGTTGTCAAAACAAACCCTTCAGAGTTTAAATATTATAAAATGACAACTTTAGTCCCTAAAGTTTAAAAATTGTCAAATATAGTCCTTGGTGAATTTAAAAATGGAAATTTATCAAAAATAAACCTTGTACTATTCATAAATGACAAAATTGGTCCTTATGGTGAACTTTGGAAAAATTACAAGTTTGTCCCTAGAATATCAAAGTTGACAGTTTTGGTCCTTGGACTTATAAAAATGGAACTTTATGCAAATTTAGTCCTTATACTTACCATTATTTGCAGGATTGACCCTTGTGAAAACCTTGGAAACTTGTCAATTTCAGTCCCTCACTTTTCACCAAATTACAACTATGGTCCTTGTGCTTATAAAAAACCAACTGGACCCTATATTATCTAAACCCAAAGCCCAAACCCAAATACTATAACCCGGCCCAAAAATTTAAATGAAATAAAACCGCGTCCACTGTTCACTCCTCTCCCTCACCACTGTTAACCCAAAACCACCTGGTTTTCACCACCTCACCTCCACTTTCCACCTTGCTATCTTATCCCCCCACCTGTATACCATGTCCCCTCCACCTCCATATCCTTCCAAGAAGCATTAAATGCAAAATACCTGCTTTTGATATTTTTGGCGCCAATTTGCAAATCCAAGGCTGAGATCACTTTGACTGATCCAATGGCCATAACTCAAAGTGGGAATTGATCAGAGATGTGAGAGAAAAGCTTTTGGATGTCTATAAAGAAGAAAGGAAGACAGTAATATAGTGGTCGCATGTTTTTAGACCATTTGTAGTGTAAAAGTTACTTAAATGTTTATCTCAGTTTAAATTCAAAGTCTTAGTGAAAAATCAAGTTTGTTTCAAGTTAAATGTCACTTTTGTATTGTACTTATTCCAAGTTTAATAAGATTTCAAGTTTTCATGTTTCTTGATAATTCGTATAAAGTCAATTATACTTATTATAAGTCACAAAAGCTCTGTTACCTTTCCAACAAGCTCAGATAAGCTTGCTATAGCTTTTCATGAGCCTGTTTCAGATTCCACTAGTTTAAATTTCAAATATAAAGAAAAGTCAACGAAAGTCAACTGATGTTCAAATCTGGTTCAGAGATGGATAATGGGTGATCTTGATGATGACTTGGGTTTAGTTTGATGTTTCTATATGGGTTTTAGTACTGTCATGCTACCAAAACATTAGCTGGACCAGTTGTGAGTTCTAAAATTCCTTTACACTTAATTGTTTGAATTTGCATAATGGTCTCAGTTGATGTTAGCTTGTTATAATTGTTTTAATTTGATTTCATTTAGCTTATAGAATAGTGTTTGATCTCTGATAGCATTGGAAACAGTGTTAGTTTGATTCTCTATGTTTAAGATTGTGTAACCATTTCATTAAGCAGTGTTTGGATCTGCTGAATTAGTAGAATTAAGAGTTGTTTCAGTTGTTGTCATTACTTGATTCATGTTACTTTAGCACCTATTAGCTCAGTCAAACAATAAAATCTAGTGTTTAATAGTAAAAAGTCAAAATTTGCATAAATCTGCTCTTGATACAGATTTTGTGTGAATCAGTATTACAAATCCTCCATATAAGTTAAATAATGGTTGTACTAGCTTGCATTAGGTTCATTTTGTTATAAAACATCAATTTCATTCAGTTGTTGAAGATCAAAACTCACTTAAGTCAACCTTTCATTTCTGTTTTCAAAAGTCAAATATAGAAAAACCAGTTTTTGCAAAACTTTGTGAATCTTTCATGTACTCATTTCTGTTTCAAATTCAATGAGACTTTGGGATTTCCAAGTTCAGTTGGTCTAGTTTAGAAATCTCAGTTTTGTTTTCCTTTTATCAGTTTCTATAAGCTCTTAAATCAGCTTCCAATAAGGCCTGATTTGCCCTGCACACACTCAGCATTCACTGAGTGTGCACAGGCACAACTTGCAGCCCTTGCACAAGCTTCATTCAAGCTTGTGAGGAGCTGATTTTTGGTCTAAATATAGTAGGCTATGTGATCTTTAGGTCCCTATATCTGTTTTTCCATTTAGCTTATTTGTTTAGCCTGTGTAATAGATTAAAGGTGCACCCCTAATAACTGTTTTACATTATTAATCTCATAAGCTCAAATCTAGTTTAAGCTTATTTAGTAATCAAGAGTACTGTTAAATAGTTAAGACAGACTTAATTTAGCATTAGTTAGCTTCTGTGTTCATTTGGTGTCCACTTATGGACTTTGGCTTATTTTGAATTGCTTATTCATAAGCAGTTTCACTGCAGCCTCATAATCTTGCACATAAGCATATGTTTTTATATTTTTATAGACTTAGAATAATATTTTAGTATTTTTCTGAATTTTTCAGATTTTTCCATCACTGTCTAATATTTTTCCTTATTTAAACTAGTTTTTAATCCTTTTTAAATAGCTTTTAATACAAATAAATCAGAAAAAGTTTGAAAAAATATGTTTTCAATTTTCCTAGATTAAGATAAATATAAAAAGTCAAAAAAATATTTTTCCATAATTTTCTTGGTTTAAATAGTATTTTCTAGCATTTTAATTAGTTTTAAAAAGTATTAAATTCATAATAAATACATATAAAGTCTAAAAAATATATTTTCAGTTTTAAAATAACTTTTATCATATTTTAGATTTTTCTAAGTTATAATTTTATTTTTCTAGGTTAATTTTGTATTTTCTTATATTTTAGTGCATTTTAAATACTTAATAAATAGTTTTTAATTAATAATAATTAAATAAATAGTTTTAAAAATAATTTTCTTTTTCTAATAATTTTCTTTTATTATTAGGATTGTAAAAATATCATTTTCATATTTGTAGGCATTTTATTTCTTAAAACTCACGTTTTATTTTGTACGTTTACGTAATTTTATTTAAACGTACGTTTTAGGTTTTAAACGTTCATCGATTGTAAAAATAGTGATAGCGTTTAGTTAATATATTTTAACTTTTTAATTTTCTTTAATTTGCATTTAAGCCCCTGTAATTTACAAATTTTTCTTTAGGTATAATTATCCATCAAAATCCTTACTGATCACTATCCTTAGTGATTATTCGACATCTGTCTGTGTTAAACACCAATTCATCCTCCGTGGGACTTAACGACCCAGGAATCCACTATATTCCTCTGATCTTAATTGCATTTTGTGTTTGCACTGTTTTAAGAGTCTTACGGTTAGCCATTCACAAGTGGCTAGCTTGTGTGAGATAACTTGACGGTTTAGCACGAATCAAATTTTGGCGCCGCTGCCGGGGAGGCTGTAAGCGTGTTTTAAACATTTTTCAGACCCGTACTTGCACATATACCACCTTTTTGTAAACAGTTTTTTGTAAAGTTAATCAAAATCAAAAAAGTTCATTAACATTTTTCCTAAAGTGTTAACAACACCAAAAATATTTTAATTCTTTGTTTTTACAAGATGTTTATCTAAAAATCCAAAAATATTCATCTTTACCCTCTTACCCTTTTTGATTCTTTATCCCTTTACCCTCTATCCATTTGATTCTAACTTCTTCTATTCTAATGGAATCTCTCGACTACGACGAATTCTGGAACGAAGTTGAAAAACTTCATACTTTATCACAAATGTCAAGAATTCGTGTTGTTCTTAATGATCCATTGATTCTGCGTAGGGAAATGGAACGAGAAACCGGGGTGACAAAGGACCAGGTACTTCCCTCTGATAATGGAGGTGCTAAATATGTCCAACCTACGGTTATCCAAAGATCTAACCCCTCGATTGCTCCTAAACCGTCTAAAATTGATCCTACACTTTCACAATTTACGGTTAAAAGCAAACATGCAGAATTTAGACCGGTGACTAGCAAGAATGACTTGCCTAATCTTCACATTTCTCAAGAACCAGAACCGGAGACCATAACGGAAGTGGTGGAAATTGCTAGCTCTCAGAGCACACCACTTGTTCCACCTCCGGATTTTTCAAAATGTTCTTCGAATCTTAATAGTCATTCGGATCACCATGTTGGTTTTGTTGATTCTTTGAATGAACCGATTCCTTCTCATAACTCTCAAATAGAATCGTTTATTCCTTGTGTCAGTTGTGGTGAGCCTCTTTTTGGTTCACCCTGTCGCTGGTGTACGTGTGTACAGTGTGGTAATGATATTCGTAACGGGAGTTGTTTGTTTTGTGGTTCGAGGAATTCATTTGATTATGATCCTAATCCGAACTCATTTAACGACCCTTCAAATTTTTCCAATTACCCACCACTGCCCGACTTATCTTCATATAATCAACATAACTGCTGTGAATTTTGTGGAGGTCCTCACCAAGAATTTGAGTGTCAATCCGGAAACACGTTTGTCTATGAACAGTTCTCCGGTGATGCTCAGAACTTTGGTTATGACCAATATCCATATGATTCACCAATCCAGGCTCAACAGTTTTACTGTTGTGAGAACTGTGGAGGTCCCCATTTCAGCTCTGATTGTCAAACAGGGAATCCATTTCCTTGTAACAATTACGACTATCCATATCACAACCAACCTCCACAGTGCCAAATGACTCAAAATCCTCAGCAAACCCAACAAGACACTTATCTAGAGCTTCTGGAGTCAGTGAAAAGAACTGAGGAGTTGAGTAAAACAGCATTTCATAATGTTCCCAGCTTTTCTTGTGTATATTGTGGGGGTCCTCATGATGATTATCAATGTCAACCTTCCGGTTTTGACAAATCTCCACTCCCACAATGTCCCGTCATTCAAAATTCACATGAGAAATCCATGGAAGAATTGCTAGCTGAAGAGCAGGCTGCTAAAATAAATTCCCAAATTACCTTTGAAAAATCTATTAGGGAATCAATTGCAAAAGAAAAAGCAGCCAGATCTAGCTCTCAATTTCGTTTTATTCCTGATGACAGTGATGATGAGGATGCACTTGGTATCCTGCAATTTTATAAAGATTCATCAAGTTCATCAGTGGATATCCCAGCAGTTGAGATTCATTCTCAAACAACTGCTATCACACCCGAAGCTCCCACTCACTCTCTAAACATGGGGGACGAGCATCTTGACACTATTCCTGAAAAGGAATCGGACGAATTCATAAAGTCTAGTGTTGAGGACCTTGTCCCAATCCCGAGAGAGTCACAGGGAACTTTTGACAATATGTGTGATATCCCTTCCCCTCTTGAGTGTTCAAAAGATCATTTTGAGACTTTCTCCGATTTCATTCCACTTTCATCAGAAAGTGACGATGGTCTCTTTAATTTCGAAGCCGACCTAGGAGAAATTGAAAGTCTCCTTTATAATGATCGTTCACTCACTTCTCACCCTAACAGTCCAATAGAGAATGTTAATCACCTTGTTCCCGAAGCATTCAAAGCTACTTTCACCAATCCTCTATTTGAATTCGAATCTGAATTCACTTGGATTTCTAACAATCCAATCTTTGACGAGGATAGTGATGAGTCTACAATAGAACAAGAGTTCACAAATTCACTTCATGTGAATGATTCTCTTTACGAGGAGTTCTCCTTTGAACTCACTCATATCATATCTCCACCAGAGTATGATAACTTCCACTTTGATCTAGACATAAATGATCTTTGTGTTCCGGAGGGAAATGTTCTCAGCCATGAGAACTTGCTTGATATCAAAATCCCATCCCTCCCACCCAGAATATGTCTTGATCAAATCAGCTTAAATGATGAGATTCATGATCCAGAAATCATGAATTCTCCTTCTGATGATGATGAGTTAGTCATGATGTTTATCATGATTTTCTTTCTCTTTTTCACCTATCCCGTGGCTTCTCCTATTCTTCACTCCTTCGGGAATGAAGACATTATTTTTGATCCCGGCATTTTCATTTATCATTTTTGAGCCGGTTCTATATATATCTCATCGGTGTGGAACTTTCACATACTTCAATGTTTATACAAACATCTTGAATGAAAGTCCGATGGAAATTGTCTCTTCCACTTACTTCCCCATGAACCAATTAATTCGGGGTCGAGTCAAGCTAGCGACTCGGTAATCAAAAACAGTAGTTAAACATGGGTTTTCACCCATGTGTACCACCTTAGTGTGGGGGAGATGCCCCACATGTTGTATATAGATCTAAAAAATGAATGAAAATTGTAAATATTAAAAAAGAGAATAATTGTTGTGTTTCTACACTTAGCTAGTAATGTTATCTTTTTACGTTCAAGGATTCGGCATAATAGCCGGACTTTGAATATTGAGGACAATATTCATTTCTAAGTGTGGGGGGGAAATTCTGGCGAATTTGATCATAAATGTACCCTTTTAGTCCCTTTTTCCCCCAAAATGGCCAAATTAAAAAAAATTAGTGGAAGTACTATGTACTAAACACAACAAATGGTAATCAGTCCACCATGTCTAACCCACATAAGGATTGGCTAATCCAGGAGCAAACGGCTCTTGGTAAAGATATCTCAAATCCGTTGACGGCTTGCAATTTGCCCAAAATTGTATGGTGTTCAGCTCACCATATCTTTAATTAGTGAAGAGTTGGCTAGCCCGCAAGTTTATGGCTTGTGGTAAAGGCAGTTGGAAAGCCATAATTGGTAATCAGCTCACCAAAGATAATATTTATAATTTATCTAAGAGTTGGCTAGTCCAGAAGCAAACGGCTTCTGGTAAAGACAAATCAAAACCGTTTACAGCTGGTGATTTGCTCAAAATCATTTGGTTATCATTGTACCAAGGTTCTTACTTGAACTGAAACAATTGGCTACTCCAGAAGTAATGGCTTTTGGTAAAGAGATGAAATCCATTAAATTTTCTTAAAACATTGCTAGGGACTAGCAATAGTTTAGTGTGGGGGATTGATGAGTGTGCAAATACTCATCATTTTTATACCGTTTAGACTGCAAAAACATCTGAAAACACTCAGAAATGCATCAAAATGATGAAAATATCACAAATAAGTGTTTTATGTGTTTTAAATGCAAAAATACCAAAATCAGATGAAAAACGTATCAAGTTTGCATAATTGGCAGTTTTAGTCCCCCAAGTTTCAAAAGTTTTCAAAAACAGTCCCTGGTAATTCAAAAACTTGTAAAATGTCATTTAAGGTCCATGTGATTCAAAAGTTGTCAAAACAAACCCTTCAGAGTTTAAAATTTATAAAATGACAACTTTAGTCCCTAAAGTTTGAAAATTGTCAAATATAGTCCTTGGTGAATTTAAGAATGGAAATTTATCAAAAATAAACCTTGTACTATTTATAAATGACAAAATTGGTCCTTATGGTGAACTTTGGAAAAATTACAAGTTTGGTCCCTAGAATATCAAAGTTGACAGTTTTGGTCCTTGGACTTATAAAAATGGAACTTTATGCAAATTTAGTCCTTATACTAACCATTATTTGCAGGATTGACCCTTGTGATAACCTTGGAAACTTGTCAATTTCAGTCCCTCACTTTTCACCAAATTACAACTATGGTCCTTGTGCTTATAAAAAACCAACCGGACCCTATATTATCTAAACCCAAAGCCCAAACCCAAATACTATAACCCGGCCCAAAAATTTTAATGAAATAAAACCGCGTCCACTGTTCACTCCTCTCCCTCACCATTGTTAATCCAAAACCACCTGGTTTTCACCACCTCACCTCCACTTTCCACCTTGCTATCTTATCCCCCCACCTGTATACCATGTCCCCTCCACCTCCATATCCTCCCAAGAAGCATTAAATGCAAAATACCTGCTTTTGATATTTTTGGCGCCAATTTGCAAATCCAAGGCTGAGATCACTTTGACTGATCCAATGGCCATAACTCAAAGTGGGAATTGATCAGAGATGTGAGAGAAAAGCTTTTGGATGTCTATAAAGAAGAAAGGAAGACAGTAATATAGTGGTCGCATGTTTTTAGACCATTTGTAGTGTAAAAGTTACTTAAATGTTTATCTCAGTTTAAATTCAAAGTCTTAGTGAAAAATCAAGTTTGTTTCAAGTTAAATGTCACTTTTGTATTGTACTTATTCCAAGTTTAATAAGATTTCAAGTTTTCATGTTTCTTGATAATTCGTATAAAGTCAATTATACTTATTATAAGTCACAAAAGCTCTGTTACCTTTCCAACAAGCTCAGATAAGCTTGCTATAGCTTTTCATGAGCCTGTTTCAGATTCCACTAGTTTAAATTTCAAATATAAAGAAAAGTCAACGAAAGTCAACTGATGTTCAAATCTGGTTCAGAGATGGATAATGGGTGATCTTGATGATGACTTGGGTTTAGTTTGATGTTTCTATATGGGTTTTAGTACTGTCATGCTACCAAAACATTAGCTGGACCAGTTGTGAGTTCTAAAATTCCTTTACACTTAATTGTTTGAATTTGCATAATGGTCTCAGTTGATGTTAGCTTGTTATAATTGTTTTAATTTGATTTCATTTAGCTTATAGAATAGTGTTTGATCTCTGATAGCATTGGAAACAGTGTTAGTTTGATTCTCTATGTTTAAGATTGTGTAACCATTTCATTAAGCAGTGTTTGGATCTGCTGAATTAGTAGAATTAAGAGTTGTTTCAGTTGTTGTCATTACTTGATTCATGTTACTTTAGCACCTATTAGCTCAGTCAAACAATAAAATCTAGTGTTTAATAGTAAAAAGTCAAAATTTGCATAAATCTGCTCTTGATACAGATTTTGTGTGAATCAGTATTACAAATCCTCCATATAAGTTAAATAATGGTTGTACTAGCTTGCATTAGGTTCATTTTGTTATAAAACATCAATTTCATTCAGTTGTTGAAGATCAAAACTCACTTAAGTCAACCTTTCATTTCTGTTTTCAAAAGTCAAATATAGAAAAACCAGTTTTTGCAAAACTTTGTGAATCTTTCATGTACTCATTTCTGTTTCAAATTCAATGAGACTTTGGGATTTCCAAGTTCAGTTGGTCTAGTTTAGAAATCTTAGTTTTGTTTTCCTTTTATCAGTTTCTATAAGCTCTTAAATCAGCTTCCAATAAGGCCTGATTTGCCCTGCACACACTCAGCATTCACTGAGTGTGCACAGGCACAACTTGCAGCCCTTGCACAAGCTTCATTCAAGCTTGTGAGGAGCTGATTTTTGGTCTAAATATAGTAGGCTAGGTGATCTTTAGGTCCCTATATCTGTTTTTCCATTTAGCTTATTTGTTTAGCCTGTGTAATAGATTAAAGGTGCACCCCTAATAACTGTTTTACATTATTAATCTCATAAGCTCAAATCTAGTTTAAGCTTATTTAGTAATCAAGAGTACTGTTAAATAGTTAAGACAGGCTTAATTTAGCATTAGTTAGCTTCTGTGTTCATTTGGTGTCCACTTATGGACTTTGGCTTATTTTGAATTGCTTATTCATAAGCAGTTTCACTGCAGCCTCATAATCTTGCACATAAGCATATATTTTTATATTTTTTATAGACTTAGAATAATATTTTAGTATTTTTCTGAATTTTTCAGATTTTTCCATCACTGTTTAATATTTTTCCTTATTTAAACTAGTTTTTAATCCTTTTTAAATAGCTTTTAATACAAACAAATCAGAAAAAGTTTGAAAAAATATGTTTTCAATTTTTCTAGATTAAGATAAATATAAAAAGTCAAAAAAATATTTTTCCATAATTTTCTTGGTTTAAATAGTATTTTCTAGTATTTTAATCAGTTTTAAATAGTATTAAATTCATAATAAATACATATAAAGTCTAAAAAATATATTTTCAGTTTTAAAATAACTTTTATCATATTTTAGATTTTTCTAAGTTATAATTTCATTTTTCTAGGTTAATTTTGTATTTTCTTATATTTTAGTGCATTTTAAATACTTAATAAATAGTTTTTAATTAATAATAATTAAATAAATAGTTTTAAAAACAATTTTCTTTTTCTAATAATTTTCTTTTATTATTAGGATTGTAAAAATATCATTTTCATATTTGTAGGCATTTTATTTCTTAAAACTCACGTTTTATTTTGTACGTTTACGTAATTTTATTTAAACGTACGTTTTAGGTTTTAAACGTTCATCGATTGTAAAAATAGTGATAGCGTTTATTTAATATATTTTAACTTTTTAATTTTCTTTAATTTGCATTTAAGCCCCTGTAATTTACAAATTTTTCTTTAGGTATAATTATCCATCAAAATCCTTACTGATCACTATCCTTAGTGATTATTCGACATCTGTCTGTGTTAAACACCAATTCATCCTCCGTGGGACTTAACGACCCAGGAATCCACTATATTCCTCTGATCTAAATTGCATTTGCTTCTGAGCTGTTTTAAGTTTGTTACGGTTAGCCATTCACAAGTGGTTAGCTTATGTGATTAAACTTGACTGTTTTGGAGGCCAATCAGTGTATCACGGTGTTATACTATGAGCTTCGCGCTTTATAAAGTTAACTCATAGGGAGGGTTTCCATAACACGTCCCTTGTTTAATAGGATAATCAAGGTAGTCTTGTATCGATACATATTTTCAAATTAAGAAGAATTCACGCCATAAATCAGTTTGAGATAAACTTGGTGAGAGTCGACATAAAAAGTGAATGAAGCAAAACTTATAAAATTGTCAAAAATTAGTCGAATCATTATTGCATTGTCACAAGAATGGTTAACATTATTTTATAAGCAATATAAGCATTAGTAAAAAAAATTAGATTTCTAATATAGTTTAATATACATTGGTGAAGCATTTTTTACATGTATAATATTTAACAATACGCTTAGTTCCGAAAAATCTATGCCATTAATATACGGAGAATTTTTATGGCTTAAAAAACTTTTAAGGTTAAAACAACTATCTTTTAGCTTGTTATCATCAAGCCGACTTTAAATTTACAATGCTAAGTAGAAACTAACGATAACTTCATACACTCTAAAATTATAATGAGAAGTAAAAAGTGATATTTTTTGTAGGGTAAATTGCAAATTTGGTCCCTAAAGTAACACGAATACGCAAGGATCACACCGAGACGATATTTGTTGCAAAAAACCATTAACGTTTACGTTTTTTGCAAAACAGCCACTGAGAGCTACTTTTTGCTAACTTCCGTTATTTATCTCGTTAGGTGCCTCGTCACTGAGGATATTATGTTATTTCACAGGCGTCTCACTCTCTCATGCCAAATATACTTCAAGGACAATATTTGCAATGTGTTATACTTCATTTATGTGTTATTTTTAATTTTCTTATATTGGTAGGTTTAGGATAAATAGAGTATTATGGTTCTAATTAAGCCGTTAGAATAGGAAATGTAGTCAATTCAATAGAGTTGTAATGACAATGATAAATGTATAAGTGTTTGGCATAACAGCTGTAGTAGCTCTTTCGTAGGAGTGTTTGGCATAGCAGCTGTGTTGGTTCTGTTGAGAATGTAGGAGTGTTTGGCATATCAACTGTAGTAGCTCTTTCGCCTTGATGTTCATAGTGTGTTATTTTAATTGACTCTTAATGTTTGAATTTAAATGGTGGTAGTTTAATGGGTTATCAGGATGAAGTTGTGTTCAAAATGTAAAATAATGGATTATTTGATTTTGCTCCATTGAGATTGGTATGTTTGTGTGAACTTGTAAGAATTTAATACTCCTTTACCTACATCACACAATGAAAGTCAAACGGGTGTATTTCAAAGTAGACTCACACTATATTTTCTTGCACAAAAGGTGTCATGAGCAAATTATCCTTCCAACTTATCTTTCAACATAGATATGGCACACCCTTCAACTAAAAAATTAAAGAGAAACAATATGAATGGTAATGATACACACGTAGGGGTGTTGGATGACCACATCGAATCCACTAAAATGAGATGCATTGGCTGTTATATGGAAGTTCAAAATATGGTTGGTTTAACTTTTGAAGCAAGGCTACCCTAGAGGAGAAAGTATGTGGTATTCCGGTTGGAGGCATGCTTACAGAGTCAGAGGTATTGTTGCAGCTGGCGGAGCTGGTGGTGTAGTAGCTATATGTAACACCCCCAAATTTGGTTTAGCGGAAGCATACGTGTTATTGGGAGCGTTACGAAATTGGTGAATCACAACACAAGTAATAAAGAACGGAATACATACTCCGTTTAATTTCATAAAATATTTTAAAACATTATCTTACAACATTGTTTAGATAAATGGGCACATCCCATAAGTTCAGTGGTCCCAATATAAAAACATCGTTTTTGTGTAAAAACACTTCTTTAGAAATTACTACGACCATTTATCCGCCTCTTGCCTTGCATCCATGATCACAACTAAGCACCTGAGAAAATATGCTAAAAAGGTCAGCTAAAAGCTGGTGAGTTCATAGGTTTAAGTTAAAATAGTAAGTTTGGACCATAAGCAAAGACATATAATCATTACAACGAATATAATGATATATGGATGAATGTCTATTACGTTATCTCTAAGTTCATGCAACCGATACTACGACAGTTTCTGTATGCTAAAAGATGTCATACAATATAGGGGCCCATAGCGAGTGTTTTGTCCCTCAACACTCGGTTCCGACATGGTATACGTTTCGCCTTGGCCTAAGCATGGCCAACCGAACGGAGGAGTCACCCTCAATAGATCTATTTATAACATTCGCGTTTCCCAATGGGGAATTGACGGTTCATGAAAAAGAGGGCATTCTCTAGGGACATAAGGGCTTAGGCTAAACCACGTAATAGTAATCATGTATTAGTTTAGGTCCATAAAAAGGTTTTGCATATTTCTCACCCCAAAATGTATAAAACAGTTTATCAAGTAAAAGAGGGGCTATGAAAACTCACCTTAGCAAAAGTGCAATCCAAAAGTGGGATCTAGTGATTGTTGTGGAGCGGCACCGACACGCGACCTAGATAAGGAGGGCAATGTTTTAGTTCATTGTTTTAAGTATCACTTACTTAAAGTAGTTCAATGGTTTATATAATTGTATTAATACCATACGTAAGTTCGTAAAATTGTTAAAATGACTCTTACTAATAAGTATACGAAGTATATATACTTTTCATATTGACATTAATATGGTTTTAAAATCCGAAGTTTGATATGAAAAATAATTATAAGGTTCCACTTGTAAGTATATAAATGTATATATACTTATTTAAGTTGACACAAATGGCATTGTCAAAATGATAGTTAATTTATTTTCTAAACGTATTTAGAAAAATGCTTGAGTTAAATTCAAAGTCTTCCAATTTTAATGTATTATAAAATATCGTAGTGATCTTTATATATTTATCAAGATTTGACCTTAATATATATAGTTCTAACGAGAAGTTCACTTGTCATACATTCATTTACACATTGTCGTTAAATTTTGACGTACATTACTATGTGTATCATGTTTGTAAATATTGGTTGTTCATGCCAAACTTTTGTATATTTGTCGTTAAGTTACAACTAGAGTACATAATTGACGTTAAGACGATACGTAATGAAGTGAAAAGGAAGGATAGACGATGAAGAGTTTTCGTTATCTATCGCTTGATAATTTGTCCCGGGTATCACCTTATTCGACCACAACTAGCTGTTACACATATAACCATGGGCTGCGGCCCATCATGAAAACAACCTGGTACAAAATCTTGGGCCTGGCCCATTGTGATAATTGTAACGAGAAGGAAGGAAAGAAAAGGAGGTAGGCCCAACATTTGCTACTACTCTTGCTAACAGAAATTTTAGAAAATTTTCTTTACTAAGTGTTATTTTGTCATGTATGAATTTTTGTTTCAAGATTTCACGTGAGCAACTCGGCTCGAGACTCTTGTTTGCTCATGCTTCAATTCGTGAAGCCGAACTCTTCGACTAGTGAGTACGACCCATCACCATGGTACTACCACAATGGAGTTGTCGACTCACTTACCTAGACTCAAGCACATCCCTTGTGATGACCACCATGTACTTACTAAAGACAAGCTAACAAGAGAATATGATCATGTACAAGACTTGACTCGAACGAGATTTGGTTAACATCATTAACTAGAACATGAGAGCAGAAGGGGTGACGATACCACTTGTTAGTTGAGTACTACTCAACTTGGTTCTACTCGTCAACCATTATACTCTTACGGAGCTAGATAAATATAGATCACTCGAAATATATTTTAACACATGAGCACTCTCTTGACTTGAGTTTCTCCCTTGTCATACCTAGCGACTTAGACACAAGATTCACCACTAAAATTTGAGTCACAAGACAATAAGATAACGAGCATGTTTCTCAAGTTTAAGCAAGGTTATAATCAAGGTTCGACACACTTTAAATGACATGGATGTCGACTGAAAATGTGAGTATCAACATGGGTTACTAGTAGACTTTGTAAAACTTGACTCGTCTACTTTTCTTGTTCCCTACTCTCGACAGAAAACCAAACGAACCCTTGTGCAAATGACCACTTAAGTTCAAGTAACATAGATTATTTGTCAAACCTAAAGATTTATAACATGTAAAACTCAACTTCTCTAATTCTTTTCTTGGTTATACAACTCGACAAGAAACTCGAACACAACACCAAATTTTCGAAAACAATCATTTTAACAAGTAAAGATTAGAGCAAAACTCAACATAGCAACCAAGCAATTTTTATTAACGCGTCAAGTATAGAGCAATTTCCTTGATACAAAACACCAATCTTGACATCAAAATAACAACATAAAACATTACAACAAGAAGGATTATTAACCTCAACTTGAAAGAGATGATGCGTGAGGTACAAAAGTGGCTTCTTGGATTCGAACCAAACAAGACTTGATTTAGCTCCAAAACACTCCCAATTGCAAAACCCCCAAATCAATTTTTGAAAACCCTAAGTTTCACAAACCTTAGTTTTTGGTAAAATTGATGAGGAACTGAGTTTAGGGCGTTTGCATCTCTACTAGAGATAAAGGAAGTATCTTGGGAAGGAGCTTGACTATCTTTCTCTCCTTGTGACTTGGTTTGAAGCCGAATTTGGTTAACTTCCAAAACCTAGGCGAATCTTGGATTTTGGCTCAAGATAGATTGGTGTGAAGATATGCTTCTCTTGGGTGATTTTATCTTGATTCTTCTTGGATTCCTTCGAAGGGTAGCCGTATGCTTCAATGAGTGGGTTTGTAAGATAAGATAATACATGGTTTTGGTGAGGGAAGATGGAGAATAATGAAAAGGGGCATGTTGGTTTACTACTTTGGGAGATTCGACCTATATGAGGCGTAGGTCTAGAGGTTGAAGAAGAAGATTGATATCTTCCTTTTTCTGCTTTTGTTTTGTCGTGAGTGGGAGAGAGGACAAAGGAGATTATATATCTCACTTTTATTAAAAGGTTTTCTTTCAAGAGTAAATTAAATATAAACGTGTGTGTGTATGTGTAATGTGTACTTATAGTTTATTTGTGTACATGTATGTACTTGTGTTTACTTATGTATTAATTGCGTTTGAGTCTTATAAGAAGTCTTTATTTAAGTGCAAGCGTGTTAAATATATTGTGTCCCGCGATATTAAATTGTGACCGAAGTATCATTGTTTGATAATTTTTATAACGTAATATATTATAGTTACGCATCGGAGATATTATTATCTTTGTAAAATTTTTCATTACGAAAGTTTGTCATTTGTTTTATCAAGCCCTTATCATAGTGTCGGTACTCGTGCAGAGTCGGTCACTGGGGAAAACGAGATAACCTCTCGTCTTACAATTGAATCATAAGACAAAATGAAATGAAGTATTCATAAAATGATATGAATGCAAATGTGATGCAATAATCTACTGTGTGCGAGTTAACTACTCAAATGATCAGGCAAAGCTTATGCATGCTTAATGACTTATGTTTAGTAATAATAAATTACTAATTATTAGTTAAATTTACCGTGTGTCACATCCTCCCCGCCTTAGAAGAGAAAACCGTCCTCGGTTTTCAGTTAGGATTACTTGCTGAAGTAGAGAAAAGGCGTGGGTATTTACGCTTGAATTGGTCTTCACGCTCCCACGTGTATTCTGGACCTCTTTGAGAGTTCCATCGGACTTTGACAATAGGAATGCGGCTTTGCTTAAGCCGTTTGATCTCTCTATCCATAATTTCAATGGGTTCTTCGACAAAATTCAATCTTTCGTCAACTTGGATTTCTTCCAAGGGAATAGCAAGAGTTTCGTCAGAAAGACATTTCTTCATGTTGCATACGTGAAACACGTTGTGTACAGAGCTGAGTTCTTGTGGTAATTCGAGTCGGTATGCTACCGGTCCGATTCTTGCGAGAATTTTGAAAGGTCCAATGTAACGAGGATTTAACTTTCCACGTTTTCCGAAAAGGATTACGCCCTTCCATAACTTTATCTCCCACTTGAAACTCAAGTGGTTTCCTTTCTTTATCCGCGTAGCTCTTTTGACGGTCACGAGCTGCTTGCAGTCGGTTTTTGATTTGTACAATCTTCTCAGTAGTGTCTTGAATTAACTCCGGACCAGTAAGTTGACTTTCTCCAACTTCGGCCCAACACACAGGTGATCTACACTTCCGACCATAGAGTGCTTCATATGGTGCGGCTTTAATGCTTGTGTGATAGCTGTTATTGTAAGAAAACTCGGCTAATGGCAAATGCTTATCCCAGCCATTACCAAAGTCTATCACACATGCTCTTAGCATATCCTCCAGTGTTTGAATGGTTCTCTCGCTTTGTCCATCAGTCTGAGGATGGTAAGCGTTGCTCATGTCGAGGTTAGATCCTAAAGCATCTTGAAGCGATTTCCAGAAATTTGAGGTGAAACGGCTATCTCTGTCCGAGATGATGGAGATTGGTACACCATGACGCGCGATGATTTCCTTCAGGTATAGTTGTGCAAGTTTGTCCATTCCGTCACTTTCTTTCATTGGTAGAAAATGTGCTGACTTGGTGAGACGATCAACTATTACCCAAATAGTGTCGTAGCCTTTAGAGGTTTTAGGTAGCTTAGTGATAAAGTCCATTGTTATACGTTCCCATTTCCATTCGGGAATTTCGGGTTGTACTAGTAGACCTGAGGGTCTCTGATGTTCGGCTTTGACTTTTGAACAGGTCAAACACCGGCTGACATATGTTGCAATGTCGGCTTTCATGTTTGTCCACCAGTACAATTTCTTCAGATCGAGATACATCTTGTCGGATCCTGGGTGGATGGAGTATTTAGACTTGTGGGATTCGTGCATAATGATATCGCGAATTCCCCCGTAGAGTGGTATCCAACTTCGCTCTTTGAAACACAAAATTCCATCCGACCTTTTTACGAATCCATTTTCGCTTTCTGGCATTCCGTAAAGGTTCTCATTCGGACGGTTTTCTTCCTTGAGTGCTTCTGATTGTGCCTCAATAACCTTGGATGGAAGAGGTGAATTGATTGTCATACCCAAAGATATGACTCTAAGAGGTTTTGGTCGCTCTTTTCTACTCAGAGCATCAACAACTACATTCGCTTTACCCAGATGGTAACGAATCTCGTAGTCGTAATCACTGAGCAACTCCAACCATCGGTGTTGTCTCATGTTCAGTTCTTTTTTATCTAAAATGTGTTGTAGACTTTTATGATCGGTGTATACGACACACTTCGTGCCATATAAATAATGTCTCCAAATTCTGAGTGCGAACACAACTGATCCTAACTCCAGGTCGTGCGTTGTGTAATTCTTCTCGTGAGTCTTCAACTGACGAGAGGCGTATGCTATCACCTTCTCTCTTTGCATTAACACCGCTCCTAGCCCCTTGTGTGAAGCGTCGCAATAAACAACAAAGTCTTCACTACCTTCAGGTAAGGCCAGAATAGGTGCACTACACAACTTTTCTTTAAGGAGTTGAAAAGCTTTTTCTTCTTTTTCTCCTCAGTCAAACTTGGTGTTTTTCTGGGTTAGCTTGGTTAAAGATTTGGCAATCTTTGAGAAACCTTCAATGAATCTTCTGTAGTATCCAGCGAGTCCTAAGAATTGGCGTATTTCAGTAGGAGTTGTGGGTGTCGCCCAATCCTTTATTGACTCGATCTTAGCGGGATCTACATGAATACCCTGGCTGTCAATCACATGACCTAGGAATTTCACAGTCGATATCCAAAACTCACACTTAGAGAACTTTGCATACAGTTCTTCCTTCTTCAACAATTCCAAGATCATTCTAAGATGCTCCTCGTGTTCTTTCACGCTCTTGGAATAAATTAGGATATCGTCAATGAATACGATCACAAATTTATCCAGGTAGGGTTTACACACTCGGTTCATGAGGTCCATGAACACAGCTGGCGCATTGGTTAACCCAAAAGGCATGACTTGGAACTCGTAATGTCCATAACGAGTTCTGAAGGCGGTTTTGGGAATGTCTTCTTCCCGAACTCTTAATTGATGGTATCCGGACCTTAAGTCGATTTTTGAATAAACACTTGAACCTTGAAGTTGATCGAATAAGTCATCGATCCTCGGGAGTGGGTAACGGTTCTTAATGGTTAGTTTATTCAACTCACGATAGTCGATGCACATCCTAAAAGTTCCGTCCTTCTTTTTGACGAATAGGACTGGTGCTCCCCATGGTGACGAGCTCGGTCTAATGAACCCTTTTTCTGCAAGTTCTGACAACTGGTTTGATAACTCCTGGAGTTCCGTTGGAGCTAATCGATAAGGTGCTCTTGTCACTGGTGCGTCACCAGGCACTAAATCGATCTAAAATTCAACCTGTCGGGTTGGCGGGAGTCTTGGCAAGTCTTCAGGAAAGACTTCAGGAAATTCTCTCACTATTTGTACGTCTTTCAGACGTTTTTCTTCCTTTTCTTTTTCGTCCTTTCCGGTGACTTGTGCTAGGAAGATGTGGCATCCTTCCTCGATACACCTCAACACCTTGGTACAGGAAATGACATGCAGTCTTGAAGCGTTTCTTCTGTCACTCCTGTCTCCTTCTATTGTTAGGACTTCATCTCCATAGGGTACTTGGACGAGCTTATCATCACAAATGATGGCAGCATGATATTTTGCTAACCAATCCATCCCGACGATGACATCGAAACTACCCAATTCTACTGGTATCAAGTAGATATTGAATGAGTGGTTTAACAGATTCAGGGTGCAACCTCTTATGATGGTATCTACCCTTTCTACGTTACCGTTAGCTAGTTCCACATTGTATGCATTTCCTAATGCAGTTGGAACAATATCGAGTAGTGGACTAAATGCATTAGAAACAAAACTCCTATCGGCTCCCGTATCAAACAATATGGATGCATAACGGTTATTTATAAGGAACGTACCCGTCACAACATTCGGGTCTTCCTGAGCTTCTACTTTGGTCACAGCATAGACTCTTCCACGAGCTCCTTCGCCATTTCCCTTATTACTCGGCTGTCCAACATTTCCCTGAATCCTGCCATTCCCATGGCTTCCTGGATTTCCTCGGTTTCCTTGATTTCCTCCATTGCCTTGGTTTCTGGTCTTTCGGCATTCATTCTTATAATGTCCTTTCTCACCACAACCAAAGCAATTTATTGCAGCTTTTGGATCCTGAGCTGGTGTTGTTTGAACCGTCGCCAATGACTTGGACCTGCAGTTTCTGGTCAAGTGTCCGATTTTCTGACAGTTACGGCACTTGACTGTACACTGTCCTTTGTGATGCAGTGTGCATCGGTTACACAATGGTGCAGTCCCTGCGTACGGTTTCCTTTCTTCAATCCCAGCTGCATATGCCCTAGCAACATTTTGCCTTTTGTTTTGATTGTTGTTGCTGTTCCCACTGTTGTTGCCACGGTACCCATTGTTGTTGTAGCTTCGGGAGTGGTCATCCCATTTCCTCTTATTGTCAACCACTTTGTCCATGGAATTCCTAATAACTTGGTCTATGAGTTTGTTGGCTACTTCAATGGTTTCGTGAAGATCAACAGCCTTAGAAGTGGTGACATTGCCCTTGATAGATTGGGGCAGTCCTCCGATGTACCTCTCCAACAATCGGGTCTCAGTTTGAACCATTTCAGGGCACAACAAGGCTAGTTCTTGAAAACGCTGGTTATAAGCAGCCATATTGGTGCCTTGAACTTTGAGGTTCCAAAACTCATGCTCTAGTTTCTTGATCTCATTACGAGGACAGTACTTTCGAAGTACCATCTCCTTGAAGCTCTCCCATGGCATGGCATAGGCAACATCGATACTAGCAGATTTCAGAAAATTGTTCCACCATGTTAAGGCAACATCTGTGAAAGTGAACGATGCGTACTTGACCTTAGACTCTTCTTCACAATTGCAGATTCGGAACACAGTATCGAGCTTCTCGATCCATCTAGTCAGACCGACAGCTCCTTCGGTTCCACTAAAGCCTCCAGTCATGGTCTTACGAAAATCCTGATAAGTACAAGTGCGGCTGTGGGTGGGTGGTCTCGAAGTTCCAGCATTAGTAGACGAGTGGTTTGCTGCAGCCAAAGCGGCGTTCACTCGCTCATTGACCAGTTGGTCTATCATAGCTTGATTCATGGTAGGTTGGATTGGAGTAGCCCTAACAGGAGTAGTGGCTTCAGCAGTCTGATCGCGTGTGACTCTATTTGGAATAGCAGCGTTTGCAGCTTGGTTGCGAGTAACTCTCGCTGGAATAGGAGCATTGGAAACTCCACCAGGATTGGTACGGTTTGATCTTCGTTTTGGCGGCATTTCTGCAGTAAGAAAGGTGATGAGATATAGAACCTTTTAAACAAGGTAAGTGCCAAGCAATAGTGTAGTTATCGCAGATAGATCATATGAGCAATCTATAAAGGAAAGGACAATTGGATAGGAAAATAAGTTTGGCATAGATAGAATTTCGGTTACAAGGTTCCTAAAGTAAATGATGAGATACTAGATGGGATACAACCGAAATACAACGGAAATACAACGGGAATACAACGGAAATACAAACTGAAGTACAAGCGTAATAACTAACACTAACTGTTATAAATCCAGTTTAGTGTGATACATCACGAAATCATATCTAAAGATGTCCACGCTCGGTACGTAGTCGCTCAAGGCTAGCCACCAACTCTCGCTGGGTAGCCTCTAAACTCGCGATGCGTCTCATCTGAGATGCTAACATGGACTCTAAACCTGTAGTCCTCTACCATCCTTCTCTGGCAGTATCTCTCGCAATCCACTGGACGCGCTCTAGCTCCTCAAGTCGTCCGTGCATCCGGGCCTGACCTCTGTCCAATGCCCGTGCTCTGCTATCCAACTCTCTGACGTCCTCAAACCTGAAACCCAGTCGAATCCTCTCGTGTCTCTCGAGCTCCATGCTCTCAAACAACACATCAGTGACTCGGTCTAAACCCTCAACACGCTGCTCGCAAGCTTGTAAGCGTGCTGGATCGACTCTCTCTAACTGATCATTATGGACCCCTAGCAGGGTCTCATGAGAGTCCAACTGAATGAATATCCTCTCAGTGAGAGTCAGATCACTATCTGGAGATCCTGATAGATCTGGCACTGACTGTGCCTCAACCGGTGCAGCTTCCTCGATGGTCTCAAGCTGTCTAGTGGTGCGAGCAAGGCGCTCCATGTCTGATGCAGATGGTATGAATGAAGGTGATGATGGACTGTAGCTCGGACTCGCGATATGTGGTACAGAACTAATCAAGCAATCAATATCCCTCCAAGCAACCTCACTACTCTCCTCCTGGCTGTGGAGGAAAGCAGCCCTCTGTCCTAATCCAACTGGTGCATCAATGTCCATGTCATCGCTCAACCTCTGAGCCATCCTGGAGCTCTGTCTTAACTCCTGAATACTCTGGACAATCTCCAGACCCTGTGTACTCATATTTGCTGCTGTGCTAACATATCCAGGAACACTCTCAATCGGCATAGGCTCTGGTAGTTCCTCCTCAGGATCCTCTTCCGGATCTTCTTCCAGGTCTTCCTTTGAGTAGGAATTAGTAGCTCTTCTGAGTCTCTGGTGAGGTGGTGACTCAGTGGATGATGGTGTCAGTGACTCTGAAGTAGTGGAAGGACCCATGTAAGCAGCGCGGGTCATCTGAGAAGCTAGTGCAGGCACAAATGAATACTGCTCTCGATATCCAGGTACTCTCACAATCATGCGGGGTTTTCGCCTGCGCGTCAACAAAGCTGATGGAGTGGTGGTAAGGGTCGGTACAGATGGAGTAGGTGCAATAACTGGCTGAGCTGCTAGAGTGGCCTGAATGTACGGATCAGTGGCCAAGTGTGCAAATTGATGGATGGTAGGTGAGTGAGCAAGTAGGATGTCCTCCTGAACATCGTGAGGGAAGGCTGGTGAAGGCATGGTCTGTGACAAGACGGTGCATATGTGTAAGTATGTGAAAAAAAATATACTCATGATGAATATGAAATAGTGTACTAGCAAATAGGAAATAAAATATGCAATCCTATTTAAATGAACTCTTAAGTAAAATGGCAAGTAAGGCAAGCGGCAACTGACGGTCGTAGTATGATGTTTTTGTAAAAAGTAGTTATAGTTTAGGATTTATATGTACCTAGTTCTCTATAACTTAGGCTCTGATGCCAATCTGTAACACCCCCAAATTTGGTTTAGCGGAAGCATACGTGTTATTGGGAGCGTTACGAAATTGGTGAATCACAACACAAGTAATAAAGAACGGAATACATACTCCGTTTAATTTCATAAAATATTTTAAAACATTATCTTACAACATTGTTTAGATAAATGGGCCCATCCCATAAGTTCAGTGGTCCCAATATAAAAACATTGTTTTTGTGTAAAAACACTTCTTTAGAAATTACTACGACCATTTATCCGCCTCTTGCCTTGCATCCATGATCACAACTAAGCACCTGAGAAAATATACTAAAAAGGTCAGCTAAAAGCTGGTGAGTTCATAGGTTTAAGTTAAAATAGTAAGTTTGGACCATAAGCAAAGACATATAATCAGTACAACGAATATAATGATATATGGATGAATGTCTATTGCGTTAGCTCTAAGTTCATGCAACCGATACTACGACAGTTTCTGTATGCTAAAAGATGTCATACAATATAGGGGCCCATAGCGAGTGTTTTGTCCCTCAACACTCGGTTCCGACATGGTATACGTTTCGCCTTGGCCTAAGCATGACCAACCGAACGGAGGAGTCACCCTCAATAGATCTATTTATAACATTCACATTTCCCAATGAGGAATTGACGGTTCATGAAAAAGAGAGCATTCTCTAGGGACATAAGGGCTTAGGCTAAACCACGTAATAGTAATCATGTATTAGTTTAGGTCCATAAAAAGGTTTTGCATATTTCTCACCCCAAAATGTATAAAACAGTTTATCAAGTAAAAGAGGGGCTATGAAAACTCACCTTAGCAAAAGTGCAATCCAAAAGTGGGATCTAGTGATTGTTGTGGAGCGGCACCGACACGCGACCTAGATAAGGAGGGCAATGTTTTAGTTCATTGTTTTAAGTATGACTTACTTAAAGTAATTCAATGGTTTATATAATTGTATTAATACCATACGTAAGTTCGTAAAAATTGTTAAAATGACTCTTACTAATAAGTATACGAAGTATATATACTTTTCATATTGACATTAATATGGTTTTAAAATCCGAAGTTTGATATGAAAAATAATTATAAGGTTCCACTTGTAAGTATATAAATGTATATATACTTATTTAAGTTGACACAAATGGCATTGTCAAAATGATAGTTAATTTATTTTCTAAACGTATTTAGAAAAATGCTTGAGGTTAAATTCAAAGTCTTCCAATTTTAATGGATTATAAAATATTGTAGTGATCTTTATATATTTATCAAGATTTGACCTTAATATATATAGTTCTAACGAGAAGTTCACTTGTCATACATTCATTTACACATTGTCGTTAAATTTTGACGTACATTACTATGTGTATCATGTTTGTAAATATTGGTTGTTCATGCCAAACTTTTGTATATTTGTCGTTAAGTTACAACTAGAGTACATAATTGACGTTAAGACGATACGTAACGAAGTGAAAAGGAAGGATAGACGATGAAGAGTTTTCGTTATCTATCGCTTGATAATTTGTCCCGGGTATCACCTTATTCGACCACAACTAGCTGTTACACATATAACCATGGGCTGCGGCCCATCATGAAAACAACCTGGTACAAAATCTTGGGCCTGGCCCATTGTGATAATTGTAACGAGAAGGAAGGAAAGAAAAGGAGGTAGGCCCAACATTTGCTACTACTCTTGCTAACAGAAATTTTAGAAAATTTTCTTTACTAAGTGTTATTTTGTCATGTATGAATTTTTGTTTCAAGATTTCACGTGAGCAACTCGGCTCGAGACTCTTGTTTGCTCATGCTTTAATTCGTGAAGCCGAACTCTTTGACTTGTGAGTACGACCCATCACCATGGTACTACCACAATGGAGTTGTCGACTCACTTACCTAGACTCAAGCACATCCCTTGTGATGACCACCATGTACTTACTAAAGACAAGCTAACAAGAGAAGATGATCATGTACAAGACTTGACTCGAACGAGATTTGGTTAACATCATTAACTAGAACATGAGAGCAGAAGGGGTGACGATACCACTTGTTAGTTGAGTACTACTCAACTTGGTTCTACTCGTCAACCATTATACTCTTACGGAGCTAGATAAGTATAGATCACTCGAAATATATTTTAACACATGAGCACTCTCTTGACTTGAGTTTCTCCCTTGTCATACCTAGCGACTTAGACACAAGGTTCACCACTAAAATTTGAGTCACGAGACAATAAGATAACGAGCATGTTTCTCAAGTTTAAGCAAGGTTATAATCAAGGTTCGACACACTTTAAATGACATGGATGTCGACTGAAAATGTGAGTATCAACATGGGTTACTAGTAGACTTTGTAAAACTTGACTCGTCTACTTTTCTTGTTCCCTACTCTTGACAGAAAACCAAACGAACCCTTGTGCAAATGACCACTTAAGTTCAAGTAACATAGATTGTTTGTCAAACCTAAAGATTTATAACATGTAAAACTCAACTTCGCTAATTCTTTTTTTGGTTATACAACTCGACAGGAAACTCGAACACAACACCAAATTTTTGACAACAATCATTTTAACAAGTAAATATTAGAGCAAAACTCAACATAGAAACCAAGCAATTTTTATTAACGTGTCAAGTATAGAGCAATTCCTTGATACAAAACACCAATCTTGACATCAAAATAACAACATAAAACATTACAACAAGAAGGATTATTAACCTCAACTTGGAAGAGATGATGCGTGAGGTACAAAAGTGGCTTCTTGGATTCGAACCAAACAAGACTTGATTTAGCTCCAAAACACTCCCAATTGCGAAACCCCCAAATCAATTTTTGAAAACCCTAAGTTTCACAAACCCTAGTTTTTGGTAAAATTGATGAGGAAATGAGTTTGGGGCGTTTGCATCTCTACTAGAGATAAAGGAAGTATCTTGGGAAGGAGCTTGACTATCTTTCTCTCCTTGTGACTTGGTTTGAAGCCAAATTTGGTTAACTTCCAAAACCTAGGCGAATCTTGGATTTTGGCTCAAGATAGATTGGTGTGAAGATATGCTTCTCTTGGGTGATTTTATCTTGATTCTTCTTGGATTCCTTCGAAGGGTAGCCGTATGCTTCAATGAGTGGGTTTGTAAGACAAGATACTACATGGTTTTGGTGAGGGAAGATGGAGAATAATGAAAAGAGGTATGTTGGTTTACTAGTCTGGGAGATTCGACCTATATGAGGCGCAGGTCTAGAGGTTGAAGAAGAAGATTGATATCTTTCTTTTTCTGCTTTTGTTTTTTCGTGAGTGGGAGAGAGGACAAAGGAGATTATATATCTCACTTTTATTAAAAGGTTTACTTTCAAGAGTAAATTAAATATAAACGTGTGTGTGTATGTGTAATGTGTACTTATAGTTTATTTGTGTACATGTATGTACTTGTGTTTACTTATGTATTAATTGCGTTTGAGTCTTATAAGAAGTCTTTATTTAAGTGCAAGCGTGTTAAATATATTGTGTCCCGCGATATTAAATTGTGACCGAAGTATCATTGTTTGATAATTTTTATAACGTAATATATTATAGTTATGCATCGGAGATATTATTATCTTTGTAATATTTTTCATTACGAAAGTTTGTCATTTGTTTTATCAAGCCCTTATCATAGTGTCGGTACGCGTGCAGAGTCGGTCACTGGGGAAAATGAGATAACCTCTCGTCTTACAATTGAATCATAAGACAAAATGAAATGAAGTATTCATAAAATGATATGAATGCAAATGTGATGCAATAATCTACTGTGTGCGAGTTAATTACTCAAATGATCACGCAAAGCTTATGCATGCTTAATGACTTATGCTTAGTAATAATAAATTACTAATTATTAGTTAAATTTTAGTGAAAATTTACCGTGTGTCACACTATAAGTGGCGGTGTTATAGGCTTAGGTGTTAGAAGTGAAAACATAACTAGAGGGGTGGTGCAGTAGGTAGTGGAGATTGTGAAGATCGTTTAAAAGCTCATCTAGGGATAACAATAACAAAGACAAACATGAATGCACAGCGGAATAATAAGAACATCAATGTTATTGCTAAAGGTTTCATTCACTTACACTAACTAATCTTAGACATTTATAGGAACACGTCTAGATAACTAAACTACTAACTAAACTAATAACCTAGGTGTTTACAAGACTATACGCCTAGGACACACACACACCTTTAAGTCGACTACATCTTTGAAGACTTGTATATAAAACCTACACCTATGTCCTCTTTATATACTAGAGGATTAGGGTTTACAAAATACTACAAAGGACTAATAAATAAAACTTCTTTTGCAAGTAAGCCCTTCCATCTTTTTGTAGGTTTCCTTCTTGTCGTATTAAGTCCCTCTTGTTTCATTCTTTTTGTCTTATCAACTCAAACGTATAATTCCCAACAATCTTCCCCTAGTTGATAATGACAAAACCATTCTTGAACAAACGTCCCTAGACAAAGTAGAGAAATTGAGATCAGGGATCTCACCATGAATGAAACAGGTATGTCTTCCTTTGTCTTCCCCTTAATCCATGCCATGCCACTCAAACATCTCTTCCCCTTTTTGTTATTATCCAAATAGGGAACGTATGCAAATAATGATCTTGACCACCACGAACCAATATCATACTTCCAATCTAAGCCGTCCAATGTTTCGAATTGCCCTGCATGAATAACACCAAAATGCTTACTAAAAATGAATCCAAAACAGTAGAAAACTCCAACTAGCAGTAGTAATAATGATCAATCAATAGTAAAAATCAAACACTTCCCCTTGAGTGGTGCATGAACATCAAATGATTCTTCAAATCTGTAAGCTCCTTGTAATGATTACTTGTGAAGAAAATCAAATATAACGAACTTGATGAAGAAGTAAAATAACCCAAACTTGTATCTTATGTCTTGTTTATCCACGTGACGTTGAACTACTGCTAACCAAAAATATAAGTAGATCGCAACCTCTTGACAAAATTCTCATCTTCAATGAGACATTGAGCACTACAATGTAACTCCTTTAAGTGATAGTTAACTAGGTCTTCATCCATCCACCCCTTGACCTATGAAAACTAGATTTTGCAAGTCTTCGTCAACATCCTTTAAGCACGAACAAGTTATCTCTAAAGTGTAACACCCACTTTGAGATATGATAAGAACACGAATCTGTGTAACTCAACTACAACATCAAATAAATGATATTCAACCTTCTTCGTAATCAATTATTCAATAAATCCAAAAACGAGCTTTTTAAAAACTTTTAAGAACAAAATTCCAATCTCTTTGTGTGTGTGAACCAATAACTTTTGTGTGTATCGTCCAAAAATCCATAACAATTTTCATACTCGACTTCCCCTCAAATCTAGAAAGTACTTCAAACACCATCTCTCAAAAACTCCATAACAGTAGTACAAAGATTAACCTTATGGACCATTCTCATTCATTGGTATATAATTTAATATAAGTAGGATCAACCAATGACTTCAGTACAAGTTCACTTCCAAAAACAATAAGCAATCGTCCCAAGCTATATTAAATCCATCGCATGCAAAAGATGACAATCTTCACATCTTTGTCAACAAGTATAGAATATTAACCAATCGATCCTCTTGCGTCTAACAGCCCTACAATAATCTCTCTGCCATCCACGCCAACCAATAAGCTTCCATCTCAAAGTTCCCTTTATTCATATATTTCCCATATATTTTGATAATCACGTGATCAGCTTCCAAAAGACAATCCAAATAGTTATAATCTGACCATAGCGTAGCCACATTAAATTCAACGTGCAATATTAACTTATAATGGCAACAATATTAACGTGTGAAGGCAGTGGTAACTCATAACATCAAATAAATTTCAGAAGTAGCCTTGTAGACTCATCACCTTATCGTAACATAATCTGCTCCTGCTTCTTTGTTCCCTCTCACATAAACATCAATCCAAAACTCATAACCAACCAACTTACCAAAGAACCAGTAGTAAGCATATGTCGAGCAGCACTTAAAAAGATAGCAGCTAAACGAGGCAGTATAAACGATAAACACGAGTAGTGGTAAGTTACTTAAACTAACAGTACCTTGGAGCAGTACTTTGAAGCAGTACCTTGGAGCAGTAAATCACAAGTAGCAGCATTAAATTCCAAATTCACTTATTTACTCACGGTAAGAATTGTGAACCAGTTGAACATGTCGATCAAGTTTGCGAGATTATTCCATAAGCCAACATTCATCACCTCTCGGTTTAGTGTGATCACGGCAAATAAAAACGAGTAACCGTAATTAATCACAATCCACAATATAAAAGTCAAATTTGTCAAGCCAAAAGAGATATCATCAAATATTGCACCGACCTGAAATAACACTATAATTAGAAACTGTTGCATGCATGCACCGACCAATTCAACAATAATATCATGCAATCTTGAAAAACCCTAAAAAAAATTGACTTTCAAAAACTCCTTCAGCAGCCATATTCGACAGCCTGTAACTTTTGCATAAAATCTCAGATCGACGATCCCTCTGGTGGAAAGTTAGATGGCTATATAGAGAACGTCCATCAAAAATTTTGTTAGGAATTAGAAAATTCCTGTGCTGAAAGAGTCGGTCACCCCAACTATTATCTAGCATAAGTTAGCTCGTAGATTAGTCATTAGTTACGGTTTATGTAGTTAGTTAATAGTGAATAATAGTATAGTGCAACACCGTGGAAGAAGGTCGGGTCTTTACCCACTGTATCCCTGATCCACAGGCCGTCAGGAGGTCGTTTAGGTTGTAACCTATAAATACCCTCTACCTTGCAAGGTAGAGGGTTGGATGTTCTTTGGTAATCTAATATTCAACTAGTTTCTCTCACTAGAATGTCCCACTCTTTCTCTCTCTAAAACCATCTATGTGCTCATTGTGTTAATGTTATGATGTGTATGTGAAAAGCTTATATCTTACAATTGGTATCAAGAGCCATGGTTAGATCATATCTTGCACATCTTTGGATTTATAGTGGTTTTTAGGTGGTTTTTGAGTTTGAAAAAGTTTAGTGGTTTTTGCATCATTTGGTTGATTTCTTGTGTTAAAGTTTGAATTTTGTTGGTACTTTTATGTTTAGAATCATCAAAAGTGTTTAGGTTTTCATTTGGTAAGCTTGAATCATCTTGGTTGGGTTGTTTTTGGATTGAAAAGTGAAGGTTACTTGGTTTTTCAACCTGGCGAATTAGCTCTCGGACTTGTTTTCTTGGTAGCGACTTACAGTTATAAAATCTAGCGAGTTAGAGCTAGCGAGTTACAGTACAAGTAGTGGAATCTCCACTACGGTTAGCGACTTGTGGTAGCGAATTAGTCTGTAGCGAGTTGCTCTTTAGCGACTTGCATATCTAGCGAATTGTGTAGCGAATTACTGCACAAATTTGGCTAGCGACTTAGTCTGTAGCGAGTTACTACTTAGCGACTTGTTTCTCTGTTAGCGAATTAGGGGTGTAGCGAGTTAAAGGCTAGCGACTTAGTACACTTATTGCTAGCGACTTAGAGTGTTGGCGACTAGGTGTAGTACTTTCTAGCGACTAGGGATTAGTACTATTTTGTTAGTAGCAAATTGACTCTGAATTCTCTAGAGATTTGAGGAGTAATTCATAATAACTCAATGTCAGTCATCACGGATCCCTTAATCACCAAAGTACTTGCTCTCTATGAAACAGCCCAGAATAGTGAAACAGAATGCCCATCTGAAGGCCTCACACCAAATGACTCAGTATTGATCAATCAGAACAACTCAAATATGTCACACTTAACTTCTTCAGATGATACTAAGAATGTGGTATGCACCAGTGAGCCGTTTCAACATCTCAGTCAGCTTCTCAAATTACTCTTATCAACAACCATGGATCGAACAAGTTGTGCCATTCTTCGTCAGGACTTTCCCACTTTAACAAGAGCTGTATTGTTTAACCTAGATCGACTGAGGTTTCAAATCACCAAAGAAAAGCTCTCAACTGATGATTCTCATGCTGCTCTTCAAACCATCTTCAACCAATTTCAGCCACTTATCCGGGAAGAATACTCCTCAGATTTTGATAATACCATGACTGGAATGTCCTTCAAGAAGCACACGGGAATGGAAATTCATGAGTTCAGAAACTCATTTATTCAACTCATGAGTAATATGGAAACATACATTGAGGAAGCTGCAAAAGAGAATAACAAGCTGAAGGAATTGAATGAGTGTCAAGAGTGTCCATGGAACAATGATGACGTGTCATGCTCCACTCCAGTTGAACCAGCAGAATACACTGATTGCAGAATCTCAGCTATGATGAAAAAGGATGAAGAAAACTACACTGATCTCAAATTCTCAGAGTCAGAAAAGGTAACAATCAACAAGGTACACTTATCTGATCACACCAATTCTCACAAGAAGGTACATGACTCTTACCCTGAACATAACAACGTGGAATCAATCTTTGTTTTGTCTGAATCTGATGCAAGTAACATGATTGGAAAAAGGGTATATGATGAGCTTTCAAACAAATTTTCAATTCTTGAAAAACACTGTATCTCTTTGCAAATTAAAATACAACATAAGGATGAAATGTTTTATGCAAATAAACAGTGTAGTGATCTGGAACTTCCAGAATTTAGAGAATTTTTTGAAATAAATCAGTTAAAATCCCAGATTCAGGACAAAGATTCGACCATAAGAAATCTGAAATCTCTTCTTTCAGAAGCCCAGAACTATGACTGTCATGAGATGAGTGATACACTAGAATCTAGGAATTCTGAACTAGCTCTATGTGTATCCAACCTTCTAAGAGAAAATGAGTTTTTAAGAAAGAACCTTGAGGAAACAAACTCTAAATCTGTCAATCAATCTAATCTCTTGATGAAAGATATTGACGACCTAAAAGAACAAATTCAGAATAAGAGCTTCAATATTGTTGCCCTAAAAAATGAGCTCAGGAAGTATGCTGGAAATAAAATGAACACTAAGTTTGCAAAACCTTCAACTTTGGGAAAGTCAACAGTTCAGAACCACTTGAAACGAACAGTGATTAAACAACCTAATGCCTTTAGGTCTGAAAGAGCCAAACCATTGAAATCTAAGCTTACTTCCCAAGTTGACAACAAGTCTGTTTTGTCAAAACCAGTCACTTCATTGCCTAATTCAGATATGATGAATCCCACGCATAGGACTAATGAACATCACCCACAAGTCAAAAATGCTATAAGCTTAACTAGATATCATGCAAAACATAGTCTGACAGATCATTCCCCTAGGAAATTCTCAGATCACAAAAAGACAAATAGTCATAACAAGAGTGTGCACTCATTTTGTTCATCTCACTGTGGCTTCAAATGGATTCCCACTGGCAGACTATTTAAGTATACAGGACTTAAACGAACTTACATTCCTAAATCATGTCTCAAGTGGATTCCCACGGGTAAACTTTTCAAGAATGAAGAATCTATTAGGATCCCCATTAATGATTCGTCTGAATTATACTGTGTTGAATCTAAATGTGAGACTAAACATGTCACTAACCCTTCAATGTACAAGTCTACATGTGCTTCAAGTACAATGTGTTCTCAGTCTTTTTCAGGTACAATGCTCAACTCAATCAGGAACTTCATGACGTGGTTCCCCTCAGATATGAACATGGCTCATTCAGGAGCTATAGCTTGCCAGAGTTGATGTACCTCTTACTTTGACTCCTATTCATCTCGAATCTGGACTCGTCCTTTCATGTCTTTGTATATATCGTGTTTAAAAAAAAAAAAAAAAAAATTTCAAAACTTTATCATTTTATCATTGTATCATTTTTTTTCAATCTAATAATGAATATACTCCTTGTTATCGATAACATCTACGATCCTAGAAATGTCATTCAATAATGGCACGGGATCATAGATGAAGTTCGAACAATTGATATATTCTTGGTAGTTTAATGGGTTCGGGTAATATCAATCAATGTTCTGTGTTGACATTGATTGAGGGGGAGATTTGTTTTACACACCATTGGCTTCTGTGCTGGGTATGATACTTGTTTATTTGTACTATGTGGTGATTTCCTGCTTGTGTGACTAACTGGTTATACTCTTGAAATATGTGGCTGTGATTGTATCTTGCTCATGAGACTTTCAGTGTGTGCTTTCGGTGTAACTGCCTATGTGTTGATTTGTTGAATTGAATTGCTTCATGATGATCAGTGTAATAATCAATGCTAGAGACGTTATCTTATCTTATCCGTGTTAGCATATTATTACCACTCTTTCACTAATACCATAGGGATCAAACTTGTCATATAGTGTAAGTTTTGTTGCACTAGCGAATTACCACCTTAGTTCATAACCACAAGGACCAAATGTGTCATATTGCCTAAGTGAGGTTGTATAACCCTAGCGAGTTACCCATTAGCGAATTACCTAGTTTTTTTTATATCTCTTCTCTCTCGTTTTTTTTTCCTCTTTCTCTTCGACTTCTCATTCATACTAGCGACTTAGCTTAAGGTTTGCATTGATTCCCTCTTATAGTTACTATCTTATGCTTTAGTGTCTAGTGTCTAACTTACCACTATTTCCAGATCCTTTCTGTGCTCACGTGGTGTGATTTGTTGACTCTCTCGCTTAGGTTCGGATCTTCTTTGTAAATCGTATGTGTGTTTCGTATAAAATGATTGAACGTGTTATATATTGTTTGGATTATATTGTTTGGACTATATTGGTTGGATACATTGATGGATGAGTATAATGGATCTGACTGATGGGCTGGTGTTAAAAAGTGTTCTTGGTGGCGAGTTATAATGTTCTTGGTAGCGACTTAGTGTGAATGTTCTTCATGGCGAGTTAGAGGTGTACTTAGCGAATACGTCTCGGTAGCGAATTAGTTCACTAATTTCCAGCGATTTAGTTAGCGAGTTAGTAACTAGCGACTTGTATTTACAAGTTAGCGAATTAATAACCTAGCGACTTAGTAAACCACTTTGTAGCGACTTGGCTTAGTTACTGTACATGGCGACTTAACTTTTTGTGCTAGCGAATTATCCTAGCGACTTGGTTAGCGAGTTAGCAGATAGCGACTTGTATTTACAAGTTAGCGAATGTGTTACCTAGCGACTTAGTTGTCTACTTCGCAGCGAATTGGGTTAAGTTCTATTCATGGCAATTTGGTCTTACAGGTTAGCGAATTAGTTTAGCGACTTAGAGAGCTAATCCTTTTATAACTTGTCCATGGCTCTAGATGACGACTTGTTTTTACAAGTTTATAACAGTGTTCATGATTGAGAATTAGTCTTAGGGTCAAGGATTTTTTCTTTGCTAAAGATGATTTCACTCTCACTACTCCTAGGATCTCCTTATTCGACTTGTTAAATCAACTTACTCTATGTAAACTGTTATGACATCTCTGTTTAGGCAAAAGGTACTTGGGTTCTCTCACGACTGCCAAATGTTACTTTTTGCCTCATACATATGTGTTATATCACTTTGTCATGTGTATCTTGATTCATGTCTTGTCCCTTATAAGCTCATCATGCAATCATTTTTCTATATGTATGTTCTTCATCGTTATATCTCTAGTATGGATGTTATTATATAGTTGAAAGGTGTCACATAGTTGCAATCTTTGCCACTCTGTCTGTCTCAGTATGTGTTGGGAACCTCATCAGTGTTACTATCTCCATGTTTAATGTTGTCTCACTTACCATTTATCATCTAACCTGTTACCATCCATCACTGTTGATTGTATGATTACTCAGAACATCAATGGCAAGTTCAATCCCAGAAAAGAGCGCTACTCCGTCAGGATCATCCGGAATACTCTCAGACGATGAAATCCTTCCCAAAAGTCAATGGGCTGCTATTGGTAAAAGCAACTGTTATGTGGACCTACAAAGGCTCCCACAAAATCCGATATTCAAAGTGTCAATTGACATCCTCAAAAACACTAACTTCTTCGGTGCTATTACCAAGCAATGCTCGATTCCTGCCATCTACATTCAACAATTCTGGAACACCGTTCAATGGAATAAAATCACAGCACGATACTCTTGCAAGCTGGATAATATGGAGTTTACAATTGATTCTGATATTTTGAGCAAAGCTCTTGGAATCACATCATGTGACCCTGACATTCGTTCTGTATCTCCACCTGGTGCTGACGATCTGATCGTATTTCTTATTGGGTTAGGCTATCAGAACAGTATCTCAAGAGCCTCTGACATTATCACTGGACACATGTATCAACCCTGGAGAGCTATTGCAACCATTCTGAACGTTCCCAGCATCAGATTCTCCAAACTTGTCATCCAGTATCTGCAACAAACTCACAACTTCACTCCTAGGTCTGAATCAACTCTTCACAAAGCAGAACATGAATTTATTTTAGGAAACTTGAAATATGTTCCTAGGGGTTCGAATCAAGAAGTATTTGGATTGCCAATTCCTGACCTTCTTCTCACTAATGATATCAAGAAGAAGGACTACTTCAAGCAATACATGAAAAGTGCAACCAAACTCTCTGCTAATGTCACACCCTCTCCTTTACAACCAACTGCTCCCAAGACCACCTCTGACTCTAAAGCATCCTATGCCTCTCTTCCTAAAAAGAGACGTGAAAGATCTCATCAGTCAGAATCTTCATCCAAAAAGCATAAAGAAAAGAAGAAGAAAGTGGAAAAGGAAATAGATGAGAACACTGAGGTGCCAAGGAATACTTTCAGGTTAATTGATGAGGATGACGCTGATCTGCAACGTGGTATTCAGCAAAGTCTTGAAGATCAAAATATGAAGGCTCCAGTAGGTGGAGTTGTGTTAAGAGAACCCTCTCAACCATCTCAACAAACAGCCCCAATAACACTTGACAAGGGTAAAGGAGTTGCAAGTGATGAACAAGCTGCTCACATGCTTTTAACCATCTCTTCATCTCCCTCTAGCACCACTAATCCATATGAGCTGAAGAGAAGAACAGATTCACCACATGAAAAGGAACAATCCGGTGTGGTGCCTGAAACGTTCAAGGAATCTCTATCACTTGGTGAGACTCAATCTGAGTTGAATGTTGACACTCTGTTACAAAAGGGCTCACAGGAGAACCTTGGGACAAGATCTGACGAGACCTTGAAGATGGATGAACCAAATCTGTCTACAAACTCTCTATCTTCACTTAAGAATCTCGATGAGGACTTCTCTTTTGGTGATCAATTCATTAATGACAAAACCTTAGACTCTGCACAATCCATGTATAATGTCAGCATTCAGCAAGATACTTCAACCATTCCTCCAATGACTGCATCGTCACTATCAACCGCACTTCCACCTCCCTTGCCTGCTCAATCAACCGTTCAAACACCAACGACAACACCACCAACTTCTGAACCCATCTTCACAATTGCAGATGAAGTGGCTCCACCAGCTTCCCCTCCACAGATTCTCACGTCTGATCAACTATTGGATAAAACCATTAAAAGGGTAGAAGCACTGGAAAGGCAACTTCCTAAATCTGTTGAGTCTCTGGTGGATCGTATCTACAGATTGGAGCATCTCAACTTCACTGATGCAGTTACTGATGCTATTGAAGGAGAAGTCAAGGATGCCGTGGAATGGGCAATGGAGGCTCCACTTCTCAGACGATTCAAGGACCTCCCCATCTCCGATATGAGAGCTGCCCTGTGTGAAAGGATGTATGAGGTTGAAGAGGACAAGCATGAGGTTCACGGTAAACTTTATGAGGCACTTGAAGAATCCATCAGATTCGACAATTATGAACAGTTTAAAATTGAAGTCGGAGAAAAGGATGCTAAAAAGAAAAGAAGAACAATTGTGATGGAAACATTGATGAAGGTTCGCAAAGATCGCGAAGATCCTCCACCACCAGGAGGCGCTGGAACTTCTGGAGCTGGGAATCCCTCGTCAATACCCAATTCACCTCCATCACAGCCACCATCATCAACTCCAAAACCGTCCAATCAATCAGACTCTACACACAAACAGGGTACTCAGAAGAAATCTGCCGCCTGGACGACGATCGATTCAAGATTCACCTCCACATCCACTTCAATTCCTGATGATCAAGTGGTCCACGAAGAGTCTCAAGTTATGGCTGACTCAGAACCAGATGAAGATGATGCATCGACGAAACATATTCCTAAGCCATCAGAAGATTGGTTTGACAATTACATGGCTGGGAACCGCACTAGTACATCCAGGGTAGCTCCTTCTAGAGACACAATTCAACGCTGCATTGTGGAAGATAGACCTCCTTCTCCAGAACCCACATGGACAATCCCAGAGTCTGACTCTATGATTCCCGACGACAATTGGGCATCAGTTATCACCAAAAACTATGAAGTTCCAGCTGAAGACTCTCTTCTGCACTACACTGGTGATATGGGAAGCTTCATTAGATGGTTTTGTGAGCGGAAAAGCATCTCTTCCATAACACCAAGAGATCTAGAAGGACAAGCCTATGAAATTGTCAAAGTCTTCCATTCTGATGCAAACCATCTTCAATATCAGATGGAAGAATGCCATAAGATGCTGAATGACCAAGTCAGTGAGCAAATCAGTCGCTTCAATGTCAACAAATCTCTTCCTCTTAGTGGTGAACCTGGTCAGGTAACCATTCAGGCGGAATTCTTCTTCAATCACGACTTGGACTATCTGTGTGCTCGCTCTGCGGAAAGAAGGCCTGCTCTATCTATTTCAAAGATGAAAGCTGCAACCTATTCTGATCAGGGGCTTGAGCAGATGGTTCCTGATCAATTCTGGGCAAATGAAGAACAAAAGTATGATATTGCAGCGTCTTATGGTATTTCCCACTGGTGGTTCAAAAAGAAGATGTTCTACATTGAAAGACATGGTGCTGATAAAAGACGCAATGAGGTCAGATCAAAACTGCAAATCTTAAGCGTTATCAGTATAGAGATCTTCGCGATCTATGGATATGAGTACTTGAAGAAGATTGTCCTTAAAAGAGCTGACTTCAAAGTGTATACCATTGAAGAAAACGACTTCAAACATCTTCTACCAAATGATTTCGAAGATCTCTACCTCTTAAATCTTCAAGGACACCTGGAGCACTTACCTGTACGTGAGAAAAAGGCCCTCTCTGCAGCTGTCACTCTTTGGATCAGGGGGTTAGTCATTCGGAAACGAGTTGAGGACCTTCAGCTTGGCATTGAAAGCTACCAAACCAGAGTCAACCTCACAAGTCCTCAATGGAATGCAGCTGGGCTTGAATTTCATCGAGAATTCAAAGTTCTTGACACTCCTAGAGCCGTCATCTTCACCGACAGATATGGATCGCGTATGCTTATGCGTCTATGTGAACTCTACAAGTTTAGTGATGGTACGCTCAAAATGGTCGAAGAAGAACTTGACACCAGAGTGAAAGAAGCCAAACTTGATATGAGATCTTGGGTTAAAACTACGTTCTGGACTGATGATGACGTGAAGAGGTGTGAACATTTCATTGCTGCAATCCGACGAAGACTCAAGACACGAAGGATCTTCCGCAGCCTTGAAAGTTTTGTTGGTGGAAGGCTCCGTGATGGTCACTACAAACTTCTTCAAAGAACTGAATGAAGACTTCTTCGGAATACCGTTTATGTTTTGTTAACTTTGTGTTATATGTGGTGTATTAAATATGAACAACTGTGATACATGTAATAGTGCTAGGATATGTACTATAGTTTCCCCTTTTGAAAAAGGGGAAACATCTGTGTTGTCCTTTCTCTTTATCATATAAAATTGGACACATTTTTCTCCTACAAATATTTTACCTCACACTTATTTAAATCACTTGAGATCCAAAATCTCAAAGGATTTAAGATTTTTGATCGGGGGAGAAAATGTGATATAAATATGAAAGATGGTAAAAGATAAGATGACCAATTTTTGTGCATACTTCTCCCTTATATGTGCTAAACAAGTTTTCGAATCTCGAAGCATATATTAAGGGGGAGAACTCTATTTGTAAATTCAAGTCATCAGGGTACACTACACTTTAAATACTTTAAAGTACCTTGATCTCATGGCTTCTAATCCTTTGATGATAAAAAGGTTCCCTCTAGTATGTGCAAAACCCTTTTCAACCTCAAGGCACATATTGAGGGGGAGCAAAATTCATGGAAACCTCATCCTTCCCGGAAATGTTATACCCACTTGATCTGTTGAGGGAAGTGATGTTGATATCTTTTAGAAAATTGTAATCAAAGAAGTTAATTCTTTCTCTTGCCTCCATGTGCTTAACATTTCTCAAATACTTGATGCACATGTTGAGGGGGAGTTCTCGTTCTAAAAATATCAAAAACAATTCAGGTACAAAATGCTTTGATAATATATCACAAGTATCTGAATTGATTTTCAAATGGTTTTCAATTGGATCCAATGGCAGATGAACAATACCAAATTGACCGACCAACTTTACTTTATGTACGGTGATATAAGGAGGATAAGGTTAGGTATTGGTTCCCATGATCCGCCAGAACCGGAGGGATCTACCCAGGGACAATCCACTAGTTAGTGTAGAAGTCCTTAGGTATGATGATAAAAGGAGAAAAGTGAGATATGGGAAGAGTGCAGACTAAGACTGAGCTAGTACTGGAATAAACCCAACAAGGTAATAGCTATGAAGTCTCGGTAAGCACTGAAGGGGTTGAAGAATTAAAAAGAATTGAATGAAAATAGGGTGAAAACAAATAGCCCTCCATTAATTCAACCTTAGGGCAGAAACCGGGTTCACTTCATATGCTACTGATGGTAACATCGGTATTGAAGACAAGACGTCATGGACCCAGTGACGCACTGCACTTCAACTTTCCAAACCACTCAAGTTCCTCTTAAAAGGGCTTGTTTCATTCTCACGGGGAACCGACATTATCTATCGACTTTCTCTTAGAGATGGTTGATATTGAAGAAGGAGACCCTCACCCTAGTCTCCGTTATAGGATCCAAATATGCACAAATTGAGTCTAGAGCCACGAGATCATCAATAAATCTCATTAGGACACTTTCAATGAAGACTCTCTGTTTCACACAATGTGGAAAGAGAGATTATATCTTGAGTCCTACGCATTATCCTTGTGGTATTGCCAGAACATCTGAGTGATGTGTTCACATATTCACAATGAAGATGGAAAGCCTTCTGGAGCCAACATCAAACAAGCTCCTGGTAGGTGGCATGTGAGATCTATTATATAGATCAACCATGTGACAACTGAACAGAAACAATGGGGCGATTCAATCTCTTGAATCAATCCTGGTTCAGGTTATGGATTGATGGATACCTTTGAAAAACCGGTCTTTGTGCTTAAAAACTCATTTCTTTAGCACATCGACTGTGTACTTATTTTTCAAACCAAAAGGTATTTTTATGATTGATAATTGATTTTTCAATAAAACCTTCGTTGTATTGCAAAAACAATTTCTATTGAGCAATACACGATTGTTTTTCAAATCTCTTTTCTTCAATCAGTGGACTTAAAATTCGCTGGTTCACTCACTCCGTGTTGTCTTCTTTGAGATGTTCCGGTTTGAGAACAGCTAGAACAGCTGCGAAACCCTGTCAAGGAGATTCTTAGGAATCCTACCTGATCACAGGCAGTACTTGTACTGATCAACGGGGAACCGTGGGCCGTGTACCTCAATTCAACGAAAGTGATCAAAGACACTTTCGTGCGATTTGTTGCTAACTGTTGTATGCAGGAACGCCCGACATTTGCAGCTGATCAGAATGAAGCGGTCAATCCATAGCCGCATGCTCACTTAACACATTCATCTCAAAAGAAATCATGATTAGTGCATCAATGACTCTGATATTTTCACTCCATGCTTCTGCTACGCTGCTGCCAATATCATGATTCAACAAATGCTTCCGCTACTCTGATGAGAAGACATCATGATCCAGAATGAGAGCATGTCGGTCCTAAAGTCACAACATCACACCACAAAGGATGTCACAGAGATTGTTGATAGCTGATGATCTCAAATGCTGGCTCATATTTACTATCTCGTGAATCAGAAATGGACCTCCTGCTGAAAGTACTTATCTTTGCAGACTTTGAAGTTGCACCACCTATGCACTAAGTTTACGATGTTGATATATGAAAAACTACGAGCTCAAGAACGATGTCAAGACTAGAATGCTAGGATTTGAAATGTAAAATATGGGGTGACCTCCCTTAGGGGGAGATTGTTAGGAATTAGAAAATTCCTGTGCTGAAAGAGTCGGTCACCCCAACTATTATCTAGCATAAGTTAGCTCGTAGATTAGTCATTAGTTACGGTTTATGTAGTTAGTTAATAGTGAATAATAGTATAGTGCAACACCGTGGAAGAAGGTCGGGTCTTTACCCACTGTATCCCTGATCCACAGGCCGTCAGGAGGTCGTTTAGGTTGTAACCTATAAATACCCTCTACCTTGCAAGGTAGAGGGTTGGATGTTCTTTGGTAATCTAATATTCAACTAGTTTCTCTCACTAGAATGTCCCACTCTTTCTCTCTCTAAAACCATCTATGTGCTCATTGTGTTAATGTTATGATGTGTATGTGAAAAGCTTATATCTTACAAATTTCGTCACGATCCAACGGTTAACGAAAAAGTTATAATCGTTTCAAAACAGTGTTGTAGTAACCTTACGAAACTTTTTCAGTTTCTGCAGCAGACTTCGACAGCTTATAACTTTTGATTGAGAGCTCTAATTGACAATCCCTCCGGTGAAACGTTATATGGATATACTGAGATGCACCAAAAAAAATTATAGCTCGATCCAACGGTTCAAGAAAAAGTTATGCCCTCTTGAAAACAGTGCTGCAGTAGTATTACGAAAATTGTAGAAATTCGATTTTCTTCTTCCTTTTTCGCCAAGAAACCTTGTGAATCCCTATATCAAGAGCTCCCCGCTCTGATACCAATTTTGAAGATCGTTTAAAAGCTCATCTAGGGATAACAATAACAAAGACAAACATGAATGCACAACGGAATAATAAGAACATCAATGTTATTGCTAAAGGTTTCATTCACTAACACTAACTAATCTTAGATGTTTATGGGAACACGTCTAGATAACTAAACTACTAACTAAACAAATAACCTAGGCATTTACAAGACTATACGCCTAGGGTACACACACACCTTTAAGTCGACTACATCTTGGAAGACGTGTATATAAAACCTACACCTATGTCCTCTTTATATACTAGAGGATTAGGGTTTACAAAATACTACAAAGGACTAATAAATAAAACTTCTTTTGCGAGCAAGTCCTTCCATCTTTTTGTAGGTTTCCTTCTTGGCGTATTAAGTCCCTCTTGTTTCATTCTTTTTGTCTTATCAACTCAAACGTATAATTCCCAACAGAGATGGAAGTGGGACAAGAACATCACCTAAAGATCGGGAATAAAAATGTATTGAAATAGAAGTTTGTAGATCTCCCCAACCTAGGGAGAGTAGTGAAGAAGAAGAAAGTGCAGGAGCAAGTTAAGCAAAAAAGAAGCCAAGAAACTTGATTAAAACCAAGAACACCAGTGGATGAGTATGTTCTATTAAATATGTCTCATGATCAGAGTTGTATTAGTATAGTTGTATCATGGTCTTGGGCTTGTCCAAGACACTTACATTTTTATTGATGTAACTGTTGGTTGATTAATATAAGTTAAGAACACTAGGAAAACTATATTACCTATGTATATGAACAAGATGATACTATGTTTCCTATTTGCATTAATCACTGGTACTGGATATAGCAACAAAACAGGAAGATTTAAGTACCATTCAGGAGGCTAATTCATGTTATTTACAGTAATGCATATTTCCAGTGTCCAAAGGATGATTCACTACTATCGCTACCGTGTTTTTGCATATTTCCATTTTCATGTTTTGGTATGTGTTTTATGGTTTGATTGATGTGATTTTCATGTTTACGTTTGTTATACTAATTAAAGACACTAAAACAATAAATACATATTTGAACACATTCTACAATAAAAATCTGGATCAAATGATCCATTTCATTCATTAACCATAACCATATTTTTACAATTTTAAAATAGGAGAAACTACAACCCCTATCTACATATACACCAGGCTTGGGGAAACTCTTTCTTACAATATCCCCCAATCACCAACCCCTATTGATAACATCAAATAGTCCTTATATTTTAGTGTCAATTTCTCCCTAATATGCTCATCATTTGTATTGTTTTACTTGAAAAAAATACTCTTATTTCTTAATTTATCATTTTCAGGTCATTATTGAGCATATGAACAAAGAGACATGGATTTGGAATATGATTAAAGTAAATATACAAGAGTATGCTGGTCAGAAAAGAGTTACGGCATAATTTCATAATCTATTTACACCGTAACTAGGATTTACACTAGAAGACCAAACTCAACGCAGTTCAAGGTTATGGCGTAACTTCAAAACATACTTACGCCGCATATAATTCCATACTTAGAATAATTTTTATGGTCAAGATACTTACGCCGTAACCCATTTGCAAGGTTACGGAGTAAAAGTGATGAAATTCACTACAAGAGTTTTACGGTCGTAACCCATTCTTAAGGTTACGCTGTAAATATTTTACTATGGATAAGATTGTCTGAGATACGATGGTTACGGTGTAACCAATTAACAAGGTTATGCCATAACTTTGACGAGGCTATAAATACAAGCCCTAGTTTTGCATTTTCACATAACTCCCAGCATACAACACCAACGGACGTAAAAGGGCTTTCAGAAGGACGATATACAGCAGCATACGAAGCATTTCCAAGGGCAAATTCACGCCATTTACTACATAAGTTTTAGTATTTTGTATAAAATATTTGTAATTAATTTAATGTCTTTCGTTATGATCTTAAACATTGAATTTTCTGCATTATTTAATATGATTGGCTAAATACCTTTGGTGTTAGCCTAGTTATGATATTGTTATTTCCATGATTTAGTTTTCTCGTTTTCGTATCACTTTATGTGCTTATTTTCTTTACTTATTCGTGGAAACCTTTATTTCGGTAGTGTTAATGTTTGGTAGTATCTAGAAAGCTAGGAGAATTGACCATCAGACCCTAGACGAATAGGTTGCGAGTAGTGGTAAGAATTGACCATATGACTACAACTATCTTGTGTGCCAATTGACCATAGGATCACCTACCAAACAGAGATGCTTAAGAAGTTAAGGTGAAACCTAAGTTCCGAGTGGCCATGTTTCCTTAGAATAAGTCTAGATTATAGTTGGTACTTAATGACTCTACATAGGTTAACCCACGAACTCTGGCAACAGTATGGTTACATAATAGGAACTTATAGAACAGAGGCTAGACGAATTTACCCGAGGAGTCTAGTGACATTTACCCCTACATAAAGCGGTAGAAAACATTATTATGAAAACTTAATTATGGTGTAATAAGATTAGTAATTAGGCTAGCAAATTTCTACCTATTGATTGTTCATTACTTTTAATTTGTTTTCATTTTATTTTCATTAGTTTAATTATTAATCAACTCAAACCTCTTTAAAATTAGTGACATTAGAACTTAGATTAGATCCGCACTCATAGCTCTTGATACAACCTCGGCTTTACCGACTACTACACTACACACGACCGGGTACACTGCCTGAGTGCATAGGTAGACCTTAGGTAGACGAGAAATTATAAATAGTAAAACCTCGTCTGAAATCAAACATCAAATTTTTGGCACCGATGACGGGGAGCTATTTTAGGATTTTATTTAAGTTTTAAATTTTTGTTTAGTTTTCATCATCTCACGATTTCTATTTCGTTAGTTTCGGGTACCATGGGTGAAGTTGACATTGATACGCTTACCCCGATAAATACCTCGCTTTGACGTGAGAGGAAATAAGGGTCAGGTGTAGTTAAGCCGGTTATTGGTGATGATGTTCAGTTTGAGACAAAGAACCAGTTCATGCGGGAGTTGAGAAAAGACCCATTTTTCGGAAGCAAGACCGAAGATGCACATGAACATATTGATAACGTCTTGTACATCGTGAGCCTTTTAAACATTCCTGGTGTTTATCACGATGCGGTTATGCTCCGAGTGTTTCCAATGACACTTATTGGAGCCGCAAAGAGTAGGATTGATAGGTTGCCCGCGGGAACCGTCAACACATGAGATCTCCTCAAAAGAGCCTTCATTCAACGTTATTGCCCTCCTTCAAAGACGGCAATACAACTCGAGGAGATCCACAACTTCAAGCAAGATGGTGATGAGACATTGTACCAAGCTTGGATAGGTACAAAGATCTCTTTTACAAGTTCCCAACTCATGACCTAAACAAGCAACAAGTGGTAAACATATTTCTACAAGAGATTCAACATTTCCACAAGGCAAATGCTTAACTCTCAGGGACCGATCCCTGGGAAGACTCCTATTCGAGCCCTTGAAGCTATCCAAGATATGGTGGACCATTCGCTGAAATGGCATGATGGAGGTAGCAATAGAAGTATGGGTGGTAACATGGATGGTATTTTGGTGATCACCAACAAGCTTGAGAATCTTGGTAGGGACATGAAGTAATTAAAGGAAAACATGCATGCTATTCAAGTAGGATGCAAAACTTGTAGAGGAGCTCACCTTTCCAAGGATTTCCCTTTGAAAGAATATAAGAAAGTTGAAGAGCTCCAGTATGGAGAAGGTAGACCTTTTCAAGGAAACAGTAGCAATAGCAATGCGTATCGCGTGGGACCAGCTGGTTACTATAAAAGAGCACCTTACGTAGAAAGGAGATCCAACCTTGAGCAGATCATTAACAAGTACCTGGAAGACTCTACCAAAAAGCAAGATGAACAAGATGCATGGTTGACGAATTTTCAAGAGACAAGTAACAAGAGCCTCATTAATCACGATAAATCTCTTAAAAATCTTGAAGCCATGATAGGAAAGCTAACTGACGACATCCATTGGAAGAATGTATGGAAGAAAGTAGCTCAAAACCTCTAGTGCAAGGTAAGAAGACCGTGGGATCTTGCAAGGTGATAAGGATTTAAAACGTAAACTTTTAAGGGGTCATTTAAGCCCTTAATCGCTCACTTTTATATCCGTTACTGCTTAATTTCATTCCTTTTCACTTTTTAGGTCTCTTGGAAGCAAAATGTTGGAATGATGCATATTTGGACGAAAAGGAGTGAATATATGAAGAAAATGGCTAAGTCAAGATCAAAGACACTCAAGCTGCTGAATTTGAAGCTGACGGCGTCCCAAGCAAAGGGCGACGCCGTCCCTCTATACGTAATTAAATTTGTGACGGCTCAGTATACTTTTTGCTAAATTACACCTGACGGTGTCAGGATTTGAAGAGGAAGGGCATCATAAAGACTTTTCATCCCAGACGGCCTAGATCCAGAATCAGACGACGTCACTGCTGAAGCCCGACGGCGTCACAAATCCAACGTGACGTTATCCCAACTATTACTTGGCCAAGACGAAACCCTAATGACGGCGATCTGGCGGCGTCCCACCTATAAGGCGAAGCCGTCGTATTTGTAAAAGTATATATAGAAATTGAATTTTCAGACTTTTAATAGGTAGACTTGCGGAGTAGAAACCTAAAACGATTGTAGTCTGGTTTGGACAGTATCTTAGGGTTCTCATACCCTATTTTACATCAAGATAAGTGTTTTACTTCATTGATTTCATTATGCTTCAATTGTATGTGTGTATGCTTTTGTGTTTAACATGTCCAGCTAAATTTCTTGTGTGTTTGCTTAGATCTATGAAACCTAGTTATTAATTATTGATTGGTTGTCTCTTACCTTAATTGTAATTGGCTTAGGAGTGCACTAGGCTATCGTTGTGTTTAATTGCTTGAGTAATCTTTGTGAACCTTAGCTTATGAATCACGTAGCGGAATTGTTGGCTAAACATCCAAAGATAACCTTAGAGTCAGTTTATAAAACCTAGAGATTTCGTAGGCAATAACCTTAAGGTAGTCTCAAAGAGTTAGGGAGAAAAGCATACCCTACGACCTTAGAAAACACAACGCATTAAGAATAAGGACGTGACAATTCAACCACCAATAAAAGATAACTAGGGAGTAATAGTATCTAGGTAGACACATTTTTAATCATCATACGAGCACACATCAAAAAGACATAGACTACCCATAGTTTAGATAATTAGATAGTAGAAGTAATCGGTAGAAGTACCAAACCCCCAAATCTAAACCACGAGATTTTACCCTTAGCTTTCTAAAAAATATAAAAAAGATAAAAAAAATAATCTTCCTCAACCTCAACCTTAGCGTAGTACACTTCTCACTAGCATTCCTATTCCCCTAGAGAACGATATCAATACCCGAGGCCTACCCAATACTACACTACAACGATTAGGTTCACTGCCTAGGGTGTTGAAAAACTTGTTCGACGAAAAGGAAGTTCCTTTGACCCCGAACGCGTTATACGCGCATCAAGTTTTTTTTTGGCGCCGCTGCCGGGGAATAGAATAGCTAGTTAGATTTCTTTCTCGTTTAGGTTCCCTTGCTTGAATCCTATCAAGTAAGATTTTTTCTCATTTTTAGCTTCCTCGTAGTTTATCCCCCTTCTTCGTGACTTTGTTAGTAACCCCATCACTTTTCATCATGGAAGGTGATAACTCGCCACCACTCATCGACCCACCAATCATTGACCCGCCAAGAGGCCGTACTCTTGGTGAATACTCTAGACCAAGCCACCAAGCTATAGGAACACTATTGAGCTCCCCGATCAAGCTTAAAATACGGCCCTGCGATCCGACACCATCTGGTTGGTGCAAAACGGATGTGCATTCCATGGACTTCATTCTGAAGATCCTAATCAGCATCTCAAGGACTTCCTTAAAATCGTTGATTCCATCGACCTTGATGCTACCACACGGGAGACCACGCGCTTGCGTCTCTTCCAATTTTCTCTACGGGACCAAGCTAATAATTGGCTTGAGCGACTTCCCGCCAGATCCATCTCAAGTTAGGATGATCTCACCACTCGTTTCCTTGCCCAATTTTTCCCACCGGGGAGAGCTACCAAACTTAGGAATGAAATCTTGTTGTTCCAAAAACGTCAAGGTGAATCTCTCTACGAGGCATGAACTCGATTCAAGGACTTGCTCCATAAAGTCCCTCATCACGGCATAGATCTTTGGCTTTAAGTTCAAATCTTTTACGATCATGTCAACTTCTTAACTAAGCAATCCATCGACCAAGCGGCCGGTGGAAAACTTAGTGATCTCACCTCGGAAGAATCGTGGGGTACAATAGAGGACCTTGCCCTCTATGACAACGAAAGTTGGAATGACCCCCGTGAGTTTCCCAAAACCGTCAAGGCAATCTCCTTGCCATGACTCACAAACTTCCAATCGTAGGATGCTCGAACTTGAAGATCAAGTCAAATTCCTAATGAGCTCCTACGAGAATCCTAATTCTTCACACCAAGTGAGCAAAATCACTCTACCTTGTGAGTTATGTAGTGGTCCCCACGACACTCGTGATTGCACAAGACTCCCCGAACAAGCTTTTGCGGACTACGCCTCCACACGTACCGACGGAGCGGGAGAGAAGTGGTACACTTTCAAGCCCGAACAAAACAACTTAGGAAATTCCTACAACCCCTCATGGAGAAATCACCATAACCTTAGGTGGAGCCAAAACTCAAACCCACCACAAACCTCATCTAATCTACCCAATAGGTCCAACCCTCCGAATACCGGGAACTCCACTAGTCTTGAGGAAATTGTGTCTAGGTTCATGTCATCTCAAGAAACTCGATTGACTAAGCTTGAAGCCGATTTCAAGCAACGACAAGGCGAGATGACAAACAAGCTCGTCGCCCTCTTAAAAGCCTTCACTGACCGGGAAATTGGAGCACTCCCGAGTGACACTATATAGAACCCAAAAGTAAATTCGATTTCATCAACTTCATGTTCTTGCTCACCTTGGGAGAGTCCATATCCATGTCTTTCACACCCGAAAGTTCACCGGGTCAACGCCATCAACACGGGTTCCAAGCGATCCCTCATGAAGTACCAAGGACCCAAACCATTGGTCCAACCAACTCTTGAGAAACTCATCAACCAAGAACCCAAACCTAATCTAGAAGAGGAGTAAAAATAACTCCACCAAGAAAAACCGGTTCTTGAAGTCTTGGCTCATACGCCTTATTATAATGCATTAAAAGAAAAATATGAGCAAGAACTTAAATTAGGAGAACGTGGGTCTGAATTTGTGCAAAATAAGTTACCTAAGAAGATAGATGATCCCGGGCTATTCATTCTTCCGTTTAGGCTTGGAAATTCCAAACCTTTCGACACTTTAGCCGACTTAGGATCAAGCATCAATCTCCTTCCTTTGTCCCTCCATATTAACCTTAACCTAGGTAAGATAGAACGAACGGAAACCATCTTAGGTCTAGCAGATGGTAGTATGGCATATCCATTAGGGATAATAAAAGACATGGTAGTGCACATAGGTCAATTGACTCTTTTGGCGAATTTCCATGTGCTAGACATGAATAAAGACCCGACATGCCCATTGTTAGTAGGAAGAGGATTCTTAGCTACCGCTAGTGCCATAATTGATTGTAAAATGTCTAATATAGTGGTAGGAGAAGGGAGTGTTAGGTCAATTTATGATGTCAAAAAGCATATCTACTACAAAGAGGAAGAAATTCCCTATGAGATCATGTTAGATAGAACACCATCTAGATATGGACCTTGGACTAATAAAGATTTTGTAGGTCCTCATCGACCTTTCTATCTAGAAGAGGCGTTTGTTAGTAATTCAACTTTCCATGAGCAAGAATTGGCTAGGGACGTGGAAGTGAACCCGTTCGAGGATGCCTTAGTGTTTAGAAAGATGACCGAGTTCCTAGGAACCTTGCCAGTTAATCTTAACATGAATAAGTGGAAAGTTGAGAGTGAGAAGCCTAAGCATAATTGGAATTGGGATAGACCACCTAATGATGGAAATGGAGAATGGCACATTAGGATGACAATCTATGACCCCGATGGAGAAAAGTTTGAAAAGGCATACCGGACTAAGCGTACCACTAGGAACTTACAAGATAAGTTTGATCCCTATGACATTCTTGAGGATAAACTTACTTACATAGGTACGTAGGAGCACGACTTCGAGTCTAGCTACAAGACTCATAAATAAAGAAAAGCGCTTCGTGGGAGGCAACCCATGCTTAATTGTTTGCTTGTTTGTGTGTCATATATCTTTTCATTATTGTATGTTTGAATTTGTGAAAATGCTTTATTTTGTCTTTAAACTCGTCTTAATTACATATAAAGGTATTTAACAAAAAGGATAAGTGTAGGGAGGATTACACACGTTTTTAAAAGAACGTGAACATGAGAACTACGATTATTGAAAATGATATATATGTGTGTTTGTTAGAGTCAAATGCTTGTATCGAGTCATAATGGATGTTTTGCATGAATTTTTCCAGATTTTAAAGGTGTAATTTTTCCAGAATTTTTCCAGAAAAATGCAGCAGACCAGTTTCTGTCATGATAACCGGATGGCGTCAGGATTAGAACCTGACGACGTCAGGAGGAGCTGAAACAGCATATGAAATTTCTCTCGTTTTCTGTGCTATTTATAAATTTTTGGAAATTCTCAGGTCTTAATTTTCCAGAAAATCTGCAAACATCCATTCCACAAGCATTATATCCTAGTGTAGTAGAGTCATATATAGTTTTACCGCCGATTTTACGCGAAGGTTTCATCTATTTTCTTAAAGTGCGCAGGTTTTATTTATCAAGAAGAAGAAACATAATATAGGATGAAGCTTATCACGCATATATTTTTCTTGGGAAAGAATTTAACCACTAATTCACACGGATCCTACCGAGCTAATTAGGGGAGTACTAGTTTCTTTCTCTTTTAATTACCTTCCATTATCATAACTTTGATACTTTCGGGGAACATTGCGGACAATGTTCAGTTTAAGTGTAGGGAGGGAGAATAAAACGAGAACTTTGAAACTATGCTTATCCTTGATCATTTGTCTTGTCCTATTTCATTTGTGTAATAAACCATGACAAATATTTGTTAGGGCAATTTTAGCGCCAAATTTAAATTTTTTCATGACATGTACGGGTGGAACTTTAGTCTTAATAAAGCATATCATGGATAGGAGTTATATGACTAGCACAAAAACCTTTTACCACTCAAATTCCACCCCAAAAATGTGAGGTTCGCCCCTAGATCAATAGGAATTAAAGCATTCTCCTTTAATGCTTCGAGAGTGTACCGGTAGTATAATAGATTCTAGAACTTGTTTTGTGATGCATTCCGAGATTGCTAGTGAGACTACACTTGTGTAGTTATGAATAACTAAATGATAAGAGGCATTAGGATAACCCTTGTTTGATACCCGTATTATAATTAATTCTTCCACATCGTTCGAGTAATTCCCTCACACCCTTGCGATGTACTCATCTTTAGTACACGATACCCCTAGCTAACCCCTCAGAGCCTATCCTTTTCGCTGTTCTCGTGATGTTTCGGTTTTTCGGAATATCAATGAAGAGCATTGTTTACAATCCACCCTCAAATGTACACCCAAATCGCCTTAGCCTACCTTGTATGCACTCACCTTTAGTGCATTATTGTTATCATACTAAACCCTTAGTTCAATTATCCAGTTACTTGCATGGTTGCTAAGTCAAGTCATATCTTTTGTACATAGTTTTGGGACGATTGGAACTCATGGGTAAAGTAAAACTTTATGGAGTGACGAGAAAGAACGTTAAATTCAAATTCCCTTTATTTACGTAATAAAGTACTCCAAGTGTTTTGATCTTTTCAATTCGGGTCAAATTAGTGTTAGAGTAATAAAAACTCAAGTGTAGGGATGCTCCTATAAATCCCTTATATTTTGATATTATCGTAGAGGATGGTAGAGTAAAAGTGTATGCCAAAAAAAATTGAAAAAAGAGTGTGGAAAAAAAATTTTAAAAAATTAAAAAAATAACAACATACGGGCTACCATCCTACATCTATCTTTATATTTATGTTTGTTTGTTTCAAAGTTATCTAGAGTTTAGTGAGTCGATTCTTGGCTTAGCAACGCCAGTCTTTTCATGCTTGTAACATAAGATTTTTGACTTGCCACCACTAAATTGCCTATCCAACCAAACCCCTTGTTTTCCTACCGTAAGCCTAACGTTACAACCCTTTAAAAGACTTCTTAGATAGTTGTTCCTAGGTGCTTATGCCAAAGCGGTGGAGGTTTGATCTAGTCCCAAGCCTATGGTAATCTATGTACTATGACTGGTTAATGAGTGTTTATCTTCCATTTCCATTTACTATATTTCATATACACCCGAGAGATGAGAGAATCCAAACACCCCTTGTGAGGTGCTAGTATATAATTTCCGTTCTTGTTATGACTATTGCGGTGCTTTTACTTATTGTGAATTATGTTAAACCAATGCTTCATGTCCCCTAACTTATAAATTGATTGGCCAAAAGCACATTTGCTTGAGGATAAGCAAATACCAAGTGTAGGGATATTTGATAAGGATTTAAAACGTACATTTTTAAGGGGTCATTTAAGCCCTTAATCGCCCACTTTTATATCTGTTACTGCCTAATTTCATTCATTTTCACCTTTTAGGTCTCTTGGAAGCAAAATGCTGGAATGATGCATATTTGGACGAAAAGGAATGAATATATGAATAAAATGGCTAAGTCAAGATCAAAGACACTCAAGCTGCTGAATTTGAAGCTGACGGTGTCCCAAACAAAGGGCGACATCGTCCCTCTATACGTAATTAAATTTGTGATGGCTCAGTCGATTTTTTGCTAAATTACACCTGACGGGGTCAGGCTTTGAAGAGGAAGGGCGTCACGAAGACTTTTCATCCCAGAAGGCCTAGATCCAGAATCAGGCGAGGTCACTGCTGAAGCCCGACGGCGTCACAAATCCAACGTGACGCCGTCCCAACTATTACTTGGCCAAGACGAAACCCTAATGACGGCAAACTGACGGCGTCCCACCTATAAGGCGACGCCGTCAAAGTTGTAAAACTATATATAGAAATCGAATTTTCAGAATTTTAAGAGGTAGACTTGTGGAGTAAAAACCTAAAACGATTGTAGTCCGGTTTGGACAGTATTATTTTACATCAAGATAAGTGTTTTACTTCATTGATTTCATTATGTCTTCAATTGTATGTGTGTATGCTTGTGTGTTTAACATGTCTGGCTAAATTTCTTTTGTGTTTGCTTAGATCTATGAAACCTTGTTATTAATTATTCATTGGTTGTCTCTTATCTTAATTGTAATTAGCTTATGAGTGCACTAGGCTATCATTGTGTTTAATTGCTTGAGTAATCTTTATGAACCTTAGCTTATGAATCACGTAGCGGAATTGTAGGCTAAACATCCAAAGATAACCTTAGAGTTAGTTTATGAAACCTAGAGATTTCGTAGGCAATAACCTTAAGGTAGTCTCAAAGAGTTAGGGAGCTACGACCTTAGAAAACACAACGCGTTAAGAATAAGGACGTGACAATTCAACCACCAATAAAAGATAACTACGGAGTAATAGTATTTAGGTAGACACATTTTTAATCATCATACAAGCACACATCAAAAATACATAGACTACCCATAGTTTAGATAATTAGATAGTAGAAGTAATTGGTAGAAGTACCAAACCCTCAAATCCAAACCCCGAGATTTTACCCTTAGCTTTATAAAAAAATATAAAAAAGATAAAAAATAATCTTCCTCAACCTCAACCTTAGCGTAGTACACTTCTCACTAGCATTCCTATTACCCTAGAGAATGATATCAATACCCGAGGCTTACCCAATACTACACTACAATGATTAGGTTCACTGCCTAGGGTGTTGAAAAACTTGCTCGAAGAAAAGGAAGTTCCTTTGACCCCGAACGCGTTATACGCGCATCACAAGGCAATCTCTGTTGACAAAGAGGTAAAAAACTCCAATGAATTCTCTCATAATACAACTCAAATTTGTGGGGTTTCTTTTTTGCAAGATGAAACTGAAGGAGTTGTGCCATGCCAATTACTAGAAAAGGAGTCTAGCTCTAAAATTTTCACTCTTCCTTGCACCATTGGTAATTTTGATATAACGGCATTAGCCAATTTAGGATCTAGTGTGAATATTATGCCATTGTCACTATTCCAAAGTCTTGAACTGACAGACCTTAAGGAAACAAAACTAATAGCGGAAATAACTGACATGACTAGGACAAATTCGGTAGGGATATTTGAAAATGTGCTTATTAAAATCAACAAGTTTTTATTCCCCATCGATTTTGTAGTTATTAATATGGTGAATGTGCCTAATGAACACATTATCTTAGGAAGACCTTTCCTAGCCACTTCAAATGCCTGAATCAAAGTTTTCGAAAGAGAAATTTCGTTGGGAATAGGTGATGATATGGTAATGTTTAATACAAATGGAGTTTTGTGTCAAAACCAGGTTACTATAGCCAGAGTATGTATGACCAATGTTACGGATGTAGAGGAACCATTGGATATTTTTAAAATGTTGGATGACGTTTTTCCAATAAAACCCCTTTGTGCTTAAAATTTGAACAGAAATGCAATGAAAGCGACGGAGACAGATCTTTTTGGTTTGATGATGAACAAAAATACGAAATGGAGGAAGGAGATGAGGAAGTAAATTATGTAGCCACCATTGGTAAACTACACTTTTGTACTCCTGCAGTTATTATACATAACGGAGAAAAATTAACCCTGCCAAAATGCGACCCCTTGGTCAATGAATGCAACGGTGGGGGAGGAATAAAAATAAGGCAACTAAAAAAGGAGGCAAGGGTGTGGTGGTGCGTTGAGGAGGAAAAGGTAATTAAGGAAAATTGGTTCCGCACAAATTTAATGAGTGATAATTTAAATGAGAAGGTCAAATGTATGGTTCATTTCTGCAAACTGGTTGTAATCAAGGAGAAAGGAGTGATTCAAGCATGGCCTTCCTGCAATATCTTTAAGAAGGAATGTAATGGAGGAGAGTTCCTAAAAGAAAACATGCTCAAAAGGTTCAAAAACAGATGGGCAAGTTTTAATGTGCATAAGAGGAGTTTCATTGGGTATCATGGAATATCTTTTGAAGATTGGGTCAAAGTTAAAGGCAAATTTCCCATAGAAGACCCAACACTCTGCTAAATAAACAAGTGGAGATTCAATTCCGAGACGAACATGTCAAGGCAAATTTCCCATAGGAGAACCAACATGGTTTTCCTTTGTATCCAATGGGAGGAGAGATTCTGATAACATCAAATAGTCCTGATATTATAGTGTTAATTTCCCCTTAATATGCTTATCAATTAGAGCATTTTACTTGAATATATACTCTTATTCGTTTATATTTTATTTTCAGGTTAATAATGAGGATAGGAACGAAGAGACGCAGAATTTGAAGGTTATTAATGAAAATACACAAGAGTATGCTGACCAGACAAGAGTTACGGCGTAAATCCTTACTCTACTTACTCCGTAACAAGGATTAACACTAGAAGATCAAAGTCAATGCTGACCAAGGTTACGGCGTAACTCCTACACAAGTTACGCAGTATATATTTCCAAGACTTAGAAGAATTTCATGGGTAAAATATGTTACGACGTAACCAGTTTCTTGGTTATGTCATAAAGTGGTTAACGAAAGTTCTACGTTCGTAACTTACCTTTAGGTGACACCGTAGTTTCATCACTGAGGATAAAATCATCCTAGATTCAAAGGTTACGCCGTACCTAACCCTAGAGGTTACGCCGTAATTCTGCATTTTTAACAAATCCTCTCAACACACAACAACCAGAGACGATTAAGGGCTTCAAGGAGGATGATTTCCAGCAGCCTATAAGTCATTTCCAAGGGAGAATTCATGCTTATCTCAACACAAGTTTTAGTATTTCATATTATATGTTTGTATTTAATTTCATGTCTTCATTTATGATGTTAAACATTGGATTTTCTACATGCTTTAATATGAGAGGCAAAACACCGTTGGTGTTAGCCTAGTTATGAAATTGTTAATGTTATGATGTAGTTTTCTTGTTTTCATATCGCTTTATATGTATATTTTCTTTTCTTATTTTGGGACACCTTTGTTTTGGTAGCATGGAAGTTTGGGTAGTATCTAGAAAGCTAGGAAAAATGACCATAGGACTCTAGTGAATCAGGTTGCAAGTAGTTGTAAGAATTGACCATAGGACTATCACTATCTTACGTGAGAATTTTACCCAACGATCACCTTCCAAACGAAATGGCTTAAGAAGTTAGGGGAAACCTAAGATCCGACTGGCCGGGTTTCATTAAATAAGTCTTAGATCGTAGCGGAACTTAATGACTCTTCCATTTCGTAAACCCATGAACTCTTGTAATCATTACGTTACGGAATAGGACGTTGAGGAAGATAGGACTAGACGAATTGACCAACTGAGTCTAGGGACTTTAACCCCCCATGTGGAGAGATAGAAAACATTAATTAGACAACGTAATCATAGCATAGCAAAATTAGTAACTAGGCTAGCACATTTCTTTCTATTGATTAATCTTCCACTTTTATTTGCTTTTTGTTTTATTTAACTTCATTAGCTAATTAATCATTCAATATAAAACCCCCTTTTAAAACAGTGACACGAGAACTTAAATTAGATCCATACGCATAGCTCTTGGGACGACCTCGGCTTTACCGATTACTACACTACACACGGCCGGGTACACTGCCCGTTAGTGCATTATGTAGACCTTAGGTAGACGAGACTTTATAAATATTAAAACTTGGTCATAAATCCTGCATCAGATTCCCATGACTTTGGGATCACTTTCAAGTATGTGGGAATGGAAGAAGATGGAAATGGGCACGGTTGGACATTTCCGTAAGGAGCCTTGAAGCCCATGGCCTTGAGTCTAACTTAAAGACTCGTTAATAAACAAAAGTGATGTTTTGGGAGACATCCCGAATTTTCCATTTCCTTCCTTTTTATTAGTTTAGTTTGGTTTAGTATGCTTTGTTATAACTTTTTGCAGGTATTGGAGGAAGAAGGATGGCTTGGAAATGCACCAAGTTTTGCAGTCCTAGAATTCGTCTTAAAATTTTTTTATGGCGTAACTCTGTATTATGGTTACGCCTTAACCATCCTCAGACATCTGCAATTTTATCAGGTCTAATTACTTACGGCCTAACTCAATTCATGAGTTTACGCCGTAATCTTCCCTTGTGCCAGAAAATTTTAATTTCAATTAACTTTCATTCCATAACCTTGTATTAGTTTTTAAATGAACTTTGTGGGTGTGCTCTCTGCAAACCCTCAAGAGACTTCACTCGTCTACTTGGAACACCAAGTGGTTTAAAAGGCTTGTTGCATACGCTAAATGCACCTGTGATTCATACGAAAGTGAGTTAGGTTTTTATTTTTATTTTTTTCCTTTTTATTTTTTTAGATTTATGCTTGTTGGTAGTGTCGTGATTTTAGGGATTTGAAGTTTGCTCATGGAGGCGAAGTAAAGGCACCGTCTTTTCAACGTGATCCTTCTACTATTTTTGGAGTAAATTTCAGGGGAGTTCTCATTTCAATTCTACTTTTCTCTCCTTTTATTATTACATATTTGCGTACAAAAAGGACTTTGTGCATTTTAAGCGAGGGGACGGGAGTAGATTTATAACTTGAACTTTATTTGCCGATTTTCTAGTTTATTTTGAAAAATTATGCCATTTTACAAAGTTTTGACATGTTTTTCTTAACCAAACTAGAATAGACCTTAGCCAAACACACTATACCCCTTGATTTCATTGGTGAGGTTTAGCCTTTCATTTTCCCCATATTACTCAAATCCACCAAATATTAAGTGTGTCGGTAGTATTGTAAACTTTAGAACTTGGCCTTTATATCATTTTGTGACCATATGTTAGGAATTAGAAATTCCATAGTGAAGAGTCGGTCACCCCAAATATAATCTAGCATAAGTTAGCTCGTAGACATATCGTTATTTACTGTTTTATTAGTTAGTTGTTTAGCATAGTGCAACACCGTGGAGGAAGGACGGGTCTTTACCCACTGTATGCCTGATCCACAGGCCGATAGGAGGTTGTGTATTGTGTAAGTATAAATACCCCTCCCATCCATGGAAGGGGTGGTGCTTTCAATCTAACATTCCATAATTTACAAAGCAAGTCTCTAGCAAGAAACACCCCTCTCTTCTTTCTCTCTCTAAATGGCAAACATGTATTTTGATCATCCAAGACCACCTGAATCATCAACACAATAAATATATCGATCCTACAATTGGCATCAGAGACAGGTTTTTGTGTTGTGTTGATTTAGTGTGGTTTCTTGATCATGTTGGAAACTGTTTTTGTGTTATTTTTGGTTGGTAATATATTTTTGATATCCTTTTGTTAAACAGTTTATACATGTTTTTCAGATTTGTATCTTCTTTATTGGTCAAAAGTGTCAAAACAGTTTACTCATGATTTAACTTTGTATCTTCTTTATTGGTCAAAAGTGTCAAAACAGTTTACTCTATGATTTAACTTTTGGTATCATTTCTGTTAATATTGTGGTCAAGTTGCAGTTTTTCATTGGTTAAATGTTGTCACATGGTCAGGTCTAAACGGGGTCAATATCAAGTGTTTTTCTGCATAAGTCATTTTTTCTTTTTCTGGGTTTCATATGAATATGGTCAGAATTTGACCGGAAAACTCATCAGAAAAATGTCAAAAGTCTTGCTAGCGACTTGTCTAAGTGTCCAGATTCATTGTACCTTTGTTTTTAGCGACTTCGTGTAGCGAGTTGTGTAATATGTGTGCCTAGCGACTTGTATTTACAAGTCGTAGTGAGTTATGCTTTGAAGCTATTATAGCGACTTAGTTAAAGAATTTGCTAGCGACTTGTTAACTAAAAAAAAATAGCGACTTGTTTTGAAAATGTATAGCGACTTGTCTTTACAAGTCGTAGCAAATTGTGCTAGTGACTTGGGCTAAAGACTTGGGCTAGCGACTTGTTTACAATAATGGTTAGCGACTTGTCTTGTTTACTAGCTACTTGTCTCAACAGAAAGAAAAAAAAAAAGATGAAGATGAATGAAAGGCTCAGCCTCGACCACAACATTACTAGACCTTGACCACAAAACATTTACCAAAAACTTCATTAGATCTCAGTTCTAAATCATCATCAGTCTGATTTATCCATATCTAAACCGACTCCAAACAAAATCATCTTATCCTAATCTAGTCTCACCCCTCCATCATATCCAAGACTCTAACTAAAAAGAAAAAAAAACAACAAACTGATCTCTGGCTTCATAACTCGTGTTTATCAAATGAATTATCAAGACTTTCATGAGTCCTTAACACGAACTACTCATATCATCATTGATCTATGCGGGTTTGATATTATTCGAATGTAAAGAAATGATGTCAACAATATTATTGAATCATTTCTTTGATTCGCTAAATGAACAATGAATCAAAACAAACTCTATGAATATCCGAACACAAAAGTAAAGATAACTAACATTTGTGTTAGTTTCTCTTTTTGATTCGTCTTGCATTAAGTCAACAAGTCATGAATAAAACCTACCCGTGTTCCTTTTCAGGATATTTGAAACCGAATATTAGCTCTCCATCACACCATCCCTGTGGCTTATCAAATACCTTCGAATCAATAAACCTTGTGCCATCCCTGTGGCTAGGTCGAATGAGTTGTCATATACGAAGGTTGTCTTGGAGCGTTGTTTTATTCTTACTAGTGAACGGGAGTGTAGTCTGCTGTGGAGGCGTGTTTATTTGTGATTGAGAGTAATATTTGGGGTTTTAGAATTTGATGTGTTAAGATAAATGGAGAGTGTTGATAGATGGGGGCGGATGAAATGTTTATTAGGGTTAGAGGATGTGTTAGATTAGTGCCTTTTTATACTCCTAACAATTAGGGTTGGATTCATATTACAAACCTTCTAATGGACGTATATCACTCGTGTATTATTATTATTGTTGGATCTGGGCCGAGTTTTTTATGGGCCGGACACTTTGACATCAAACTTGGGCCCGGATTTAAGTGATATTTGATTTTATTGTTGTGCATATGGGCAAGCATAATGGATCGCATGTTAGCGGGAACCAATATTTCTCTAACATAATTTGCTTGATGAGTCCTAGACTAATTGGTTTGACGAGTCGTTAGTAAGATAATTTGTCCCATCCGATCTTTACCATCTTATTATGCGGATACATATATGATGATATTTCTCGAGAATGAATGGTATGACAAAGATTGACACCGGATATGAGCTTGAGTTATTTATGAGACTTGGATTTGAATGTGATTTGATGATGTGAGTTGATGAGATGTTGAGATTCATTATGATATGAGGTTTTGCAATTTGGTGTATACACTTTCACAGAGATTGTTTTGTCACGGCTTGAATTAATTGAAAATGTTGACTACGGGGTTGTTTGGACGGTATTTCTTATTTGACTTTGAAGTGAGGTTTTTCCGGGCACGGTTACTTATTTCGTCTTCTTTCTTTCTACCCTTCCGCAAAGATGACTTGTTTGGCCGTTTATTGAGTGTGATAAAGACTTGGCTATTTAGTTGCGGTTGTGATTCTTTCTCGTTTAACCCACAACGTAGCTATCACTTTGGTGTCTCACGCAGTTGAGGATACGTCAAGAGGTTTTGTACATTGGGTACACCGTTTCTTTTTCATAAGGATTAGTACAAGTTTAAGTAACATATCTGGGGAAGTTCACTTCATGATCAAGTTTGACATTTCGGGTTTACTTCACCAAGTGGTCACAGCAACAGCCGACAGAATGCGTGAATGATGTGTTTACCAAAGTGTTTATTGGATGGTTGATGATGTTAATGATGTTGGATATTGAACCGCTGATGAACCGCTGCATGTTTCCCTAAAACGGATATTCACCGAAACCAATGTTGTCATAACACATTCAAGCTGACATTGTTTACGGTTTTGTCTTGATTTTGTAAAATTCCGCGAAAGAACCTATTTCTCGGTTTAAATCAGAGATTTGTAAAATCCCGTGACAATGGAAACATCCTGGTAATAGTAAAGTGCATTTCCGGATCTATCTTACGGTTTATTCTTAGTCTTGTAAAATCCCGCGAAAGAAACTATTTCTCGGTTTAGACCATAGAATTGTAAAATCCCGTGATGATGGAACCATCCTGGAGAGAGGAAAGTGTATTTCTGGATCTTATCTGATGCTGGTGCTACGGTTTCTGCCTCGAAGAAGGGAAAAAGGGTGTATTTCATGAATTGGATGTGTGTTTGGATTATCTTCATGGCAGTTTGGTTATTACATGGTTTTACGGGGTGATGTGCTTTTAACCATGGTCGGGATGAAAACCATTATCATAGTTCACTTAAAACGTCAAAGGAGGCTAGAGTTGAGTTTTTAACCAGAAGATGTTACAACGGCGTTAATTCAGTATTATTTATTTGAGGTTGAAGTGAAATATCACGGGCAAGTGTACTTAGTATCTGAAGGTATCGGGGATGGTTGGAAGAATATTCTTCGAGATCCTTGTTCAAGCTTATTATCAAAAATGAAGACTTGGAAATCTAGTTATTATTGGGTGACTTTTTCCTTTTCTTTTACCACTTGGGGGAATTGGGCTCTTATCGTCTCAAAATAACTATCACTTAAAGGAGTTACCTTGTAGTGCTCAGTGTCACATTCAATTGTGGATTTTCAAGAGGTAATGTACGTCTTATACTTGATGGTTGGTTGGTTGAAGAGTATAGAGTACATAGAGAGTACTTAGAGATGCTAATGGAAATCGGCACCGCTCTTTGTTACATATGTGCAAGCTTAAGTCACGAGTTCGGGGTAGTTTACTTCAGGGTCAAATTCATCATATTGGGTTTTCTCCATCAGTTGTCACGACAAAGAGCCTACTGTATGATAATGGGGTAATTACATGTTTTGCTAAGAGAGCTGAAAAGAGAGATTATGACGTATGAACACAACAGTTCATGCCTCGTACTCTAAAGAAAAGAAAAGTGTACGCTTCAGTGCGCTTTATCTTATGAAGAAGAGAAATCTTCTTATTATGACCATTCTCATCAACATGCTTCATACTTTTTCCATGCGCTTCAGTCATCAAGTGAATCGGGCTACCACTGATTGTTTTCTCATTCCACTTGCTTGATTATAATGAAGATGGCGACATCATGTGCTGATTTTGCGGGAGAGAAGTGTGAATAGAACATTCGGATGATTTTCACTTATTTAGTCAAGAATGGCAACTTCGTCTGCAATTCTTGAAGGGGAGAAGAAGTATGATAATTCTGCATGGTTGATTGTTATCTGAGAATAAATGGTCAAACGGCTCCAAACTCATGTAAGAACCGAGCTTCTTCTTATCGGGTCATCTTTACATGGAGTTTCTTCTAAGAGTCGTTGGTTGACATCTTCACTCGGATTGATGAGTTTATCGACAAAGTGCTTCCGGTTAATGCTTCACGTATACATCAACATGATGATTCCGAACAATCTCTCTGTTCTTGTTTGATGTGATTGGTAGTTTGGTGTTACCATCTTATGTGTTCGTTGCGGCCTGATTGCTGATTTCCTTGATGAACATCTTTCTGTTCTTGTTTGATTGTGAGGGATTTTAGTTAAGGGGATTTGCAAGATGTAAGTTGATTGGGATGCTTTTTGGTGATGTTCTTGTTTTTGGTGAGTTGAAGGTGTTAACTATCTATTCCCCAACTGGACAATCTTGAAGAAGGTCGAGTCTACAGTCGGTTCTACATTTTCTGCTGTATGATTAGAAGACTAAAAGACGAGTTGCATGTGATTATCAAAAGACTTCTTCTTATTCTGGGCATTTATCAAACAGATTGTCAGTTTAGGGGAGAGCACTAATTGGGGGAGTTTGAAATGCCAAATTTAATCCCTAATTAGACTTGCTCACGTTATTCTTCAGCAAGTTGACTCTCACAGATACATCTGAGCTAATGATGTTCTTCTCAAAATTTTCTAGTATACGGACTTACAAAGAGTTGTTGATTCTGAAGTGTCAAAAACCAGCAAGGAGTAAGGAGATAAGCACCTAAACGCGAGTAAAATTGATGAACTTAATACTTCTAAGTAATTGAAGATACCCCGGGAAGACAAATGTTATTACCGCAGAGAAACTCAAGGTTTGACTCATGACGAGTAAACTTGATGAACTTAATTCTTCTAAGTGATTGAAGATATCCCGGGAAAACAAATGTCATGACCGCAGAGAAACTCAAGGTTTTACTCATCAAGGCGTTTAGTGTTAGTATTTCATCTACGTGGGGGAAGTGATGTTAGAAAAAGTTTCTGAAGATAAAAGAGGTACACTAGTGTGTGGTGATTTCGATGGTATCGCAATGATCAGGGGAGAGAGATTGTGTACATTGAGGATGCTCAGTTGTTTCACTTGAGTGCTTAATCAGTGATTCAGAGATATAATCACTTATTCCGGAGTTGACATCCGCAGAGATTGTCATCCGCAGAGATAATCAGTGACTTGGCTAGCTTCTTCAATGTTTTCAGTTATTCATTCCTTGTGTATTGGTATACTTCGGATACTTGAGCTTCATACACGATCATCAGGGAAGAAAAATGTGAACATGGGAAGGTGTTTTCATTCCCCTCATGATGTGTATTCGGGAGAGCTCTTGGATATTGGTGTACTTCGGGTTCTTGAGCTTCATACACGATCATCAGGGAAGAAAAATGTGAACATGGGGAGGTGTTTTCATTCCCCTCATGATGTGTATTTGGTAGAGTTCTTGAGCATTATACAAAGAGACTGACTACATCAATTCAACTACTTGGGGGAATTTTTCTCTTGACACCTTTTTGGAATGGATCGCTTCAGACTTCAGTGGGTATGAAAATTGAGAAGATTATTTAAATGTGGGATGATACGTAGCTGCTGTTCTAACTTGATGATATAACCCCGAACGGAGAATCTCGATTATCGTTCTTAAAAAGAGCAGCGGGATTTATGATAATGGTGTGATTCTCTGTGCACCTGGCTAAGGCAAGCTTGAAATATAGCTTCGAATCTGCTCATCTAATGGATTTTCGGTTTGGGGGGAAGCTGCCAAAGTCTCTCTTTCTCAAAGGCTCATGTTCTATCTTCTATTCTGGAGCCTAGGAAGCTTTGGTGGTGAATGTTTAAGAGACGATGACTTCTATCTACAACGGGGCTGCTCGATATCCTTATCTCGGTACTCGTATCATCATCTTCTTATACTATATCATCTACTCTATCTTTGTACATATTTATTCAAAAAGTAAAATACAAAAATATAAAACCAACAAAAAGAAAATAGAAAAATATAAAACTTTCAAAATCCCATAAAAATCAGAAAATTTCAAAAATACCAAAAATATGTTTTCCAAGACATGTCTTCTGGTATCGATAACATCTACGGTCTTAGAAATGTCATTCAATAATGTCTTCTGGTATCGAGCAGAAGGTGTAAATATTTCTTTTCCAAACATGTCTCAAAAATATGGCTTACAGTTATTTCAGACTGTAACCCGGACTTCAAAAATGGCTTACAGTTATTTCAGACTGTAACCCGCGCTTCAAAAATGGTTTGCTATTATTTCTGATAGCAACCCGTTTTTTAAAGAAAGGAAAGTGCTGCGCTAAACCAATTTTCAAATATTTCGTGCACTTATCCTAAAATATATTGAGGAAAGTATGTCGAAGGACTGCTGTTCCTACACAAATGTTTTTCCGTCTAAAATTCTTCAGAAAAATATTTGTTGTATTTCAAAATGGTGGTAAAATGAGTTGCTTGAAAAATCAATTAGGATCAGAGTTTTCGTATTAATTCGCAAAAACTCAATCGATGACTTCAGCACTTTTAAAACTTTTCCAGAAAAAGAGTCATTGATTGAGGGGAAGAATATTTTTCAAATTTATATCATCTAACGGACTTTCTTAATTATCCTACGTGTTTATCTGGAAAAAAATATATAATTGCCTATGTTGAAGGACTAGGTTTCTAGGATATGATTGTTAGGTTTAGATGATTAAAGTTTGATGAACACATAATTCCCATGCTTTATATGATCTGATTGACATGTTGAATTGACTTTTATTAGTCGATTGTTGTTTGGGTGATGTCGACCACCATATATTTGTATGTGTGTTCACTAACGTATGCAGGTATATTGGTTATAAGAATGTTCCCGATCCGGATCCCACAATTGAAGATGATTGGATGCCGAAAGGAAAGGGTAACTATTTCTTGGGTTGACAAATGAAGAAACGGAGCTTAATTGGACTTCTATGGAGAGTTGGCATAAATGCAACGTAAGAGGTCTCACTGCATCAGCAGATGGTTTTCTTCTAAGTGATTGAAGAAACGGAGCTTAATTTGACCTCAGTTGGCATTCAAAATGCAACGTAAAAAGAAGTCTCACTGCATCAGCAGATGGTTTTTCTTCCAAACCCTACAGCAACAAAAACGGAAGCTTCTCATCCACCTAACGTATCTTTGTGCAAGGATAATAGTGATGATACCATTTTTCTAAAACTTTGAATAATATTGTTTTTGAAAATGGAAAAATATTGTTTTAAAAATAAATTGGACTAAATTTTGAAAATCACCGGACTTCTTTTTATCAAAACCTAAGTCACTCAATTATCGACTTCGGTCATCGATTGAGGGGAGAGTGATTTAAAATAAAATATTTTCAAACAATATTTCATCAGAAGTCCGCTTGTACGAAATTATGTGGTGATCTAAAGATTTAATGTTATGTCATGGTATGATTTTCTTTAAAACTCAAAGATCTGTCAAAATGAAATTTTTTCTGTTCTTATTTGATTGTGAAATTGTTTTATTTTACTTAAAGGTCTCTTAAAACAATCATACCTGACACTAACAATCTTTAATGTCTAAATATGGTCCTTATCTGTCATTTTTCAAAATCAAATCTTGCCACGTCTTTCCCCAAAATTTTCTAAATTATTTAAATCTTTTGGGATCACAAATCTCAAAATGGTTTGAAATCTTTGATCGGGTGAGAGATCGTGATTTAAATCTCAAATCTGTTTTAATGGAGTTGGTTTTAGTCCTTCAAAGGCACTCCTGCCTCCATGTGCCAAACGATTTCAATATACATAATGCACATGTTGAGGGGGAGCATTTATCTAAAAAAAACTAGATGAGTTTTTAAATCATGCACATTTTCTCCCATGTTTTATAAACCTTATTAAATCACTTGGGATCCAAAATCTCAAAGGGTTTGATATTTTTGATCAGGGGAGAATTTGTGATTTAATAATGAAATTTGATAAAAGTTGATCGTTTTGATTCAGTTGTGCAGGCTGCTCTCTCATATGAAATTTGTGATTTAATAATGAAATTTGATGAAAGTTGATCGTTTTGATTCAGTTGTGCAGGCTGCTCTCTCATATGTGCTAAACGCTTTTGAATCTCGAAGCATATATTGAGGGGGAGCATTTTTAAAAGAAAGGAAACTATCGAGGTGCAAATGCTTTTATGTTTTAACATAAAGTACCTTGATTGAGTTTTAAATGGTTTCTTAATGGCTTGTGTGATCGTAAATGTGCTTCAAAAGAACTCTTGCCTCTATGTGTTAAAATGATTTATCTTATCCTATGCACATATTGAGGGGGAGAATTTACTAAGAAAATCAAATGGCTTTTTCCATGAAAATTGTGATCATGAAATTATTTCAAAGAAATTATTTCAAAGAACTCTTGCCTCCATGTGCTCAACAATTTCAAATCATATGCACATGCTAAGGGGGAACATTTCTAAATGATCAAAACAATTAAGGTACAAAATGTTTTGATTTTATATCACAAGTTCCTTGATTGATTTTCCAAATGATTTTTCAATTGGTTTCATGAAGGAAAGAACAATACCAAAAGACCTACCAATTTACTTTATGCATGGTGTTATAAGGATGGTTAGGTTAGGTATTCGTTCCCACGATCCCGCCAGAGCCGGAGGGATCTACCCAGGGACAATCCACTAGATAGTGTAGAGTCCTTAGGTATGATGAAAAAAGGAGAAAAATGAGAATATGGGAAGAGTGCGGACTGAGACATAGCTAGTACTGGAATAAACCCAAAAAGGTTCTAGTAATGAAGTCTCGGTAAGCACTGAAGGGGTTGAAGAATGAAAAAGAAATGAATGTGAAAAGGGTGAAAAGAAATAGCCCTCCAATTATTCAACCTTAGGGCAGAAACCGGGTTCAATACATATGCTACTGGTGTTTACTAAGGAAACACTGGTATTGAAGACAAGACGTCATGGACCCAGTGACGCACTGCACTAAACTTCCCAAGCTACTCAAGTTCCTCTTAAAAGGGCTTGTTTCATTCTCACGGGGAACCAACATTATCTATCGACTTTCTCTTAGAGATTGTTGATATTGAAGAAGGAGACCCTCTCCCTAGTCTCCGAAACAGGAACCAAATGTGCACAATCGAGTCTAGATCCAAGAGATCATCCACAATATCTCGTTAGGACACAAAATTCATGATGACTTGCTGTTTCACACAATATGGAAAGTAAGTATATATTAAGAGTCCTACGCATTATCCTTGTGGTATTGCCTGAACATCCGAGTGATATGAAAATATTCACGATGAAGATGGAAATCCTTCTAGCGCCAACATCAAACAAGCTCTTGGTGGGTGACATGTGAGATCTTCTCGTTAGATCAAGCTTGTGACAACTGGATAGAAACGATGGGGAGATTCATTCTTGAATCAACCTTGGTCCAGGAATGGAATTGACGAATACTTTTGGAAAAACCGTTCGATGTGCAAACCTTCTTTTCTCTAGCACGTCGAATGTGTATTCATTTCAAATTCAAAAAGTATATCTGATTGAAAAATACTTTTAGAAAAACCGTTCGATGTGCGAATCTCTTATTTTCGCTAGCACGTCGAATGTGTACTCATTCTCTAATACAAAAAGTATTTTGATTGAAAATTGATCTTTCTCAAAAAACCTTCGTCGTATTGCAAAACTCTTTCTTCAAGCAATACGCGATTGTTTTTCAAATCATTTTTCATCAATCAGTGAATCTCAATTTGCTGGTTCACTCACTCCGTGTTGTCTTCTTTGAGACGTTCCGGTTTGAGAACAGCTAGAACAGCTGCGAAACCCTGTCAAGGAAATTCTTCAGAATTCTACCTGATCACAGGCAGTACTTGTACTGATCAACGGGGAACCGTGGGCCGTGTACCTCAATTCGACGAAAGTGATCAAAGACACTTTTGTGTGTTTTATTGCTAACTGTTGTTTGTAGGTACATTTGGACGGTTGCAGTTGATCAGAATTGAGGAGTCAATCCAAAGCCACATGCTCACAGCATCCACACTTAATTTGAAGAAATCATGACTGGTGCATATCTACATAACCTGGCTCTGATATTTCATACTATGCTTCTGCTACGCTGCTGCAAATATCATGAACCAGTAAAGCTTCCGCTACTCTGATGAAAAGATGTCATGGTCCAGAAAGTGTGAGCATGTCGGTCCGAAAGTCACAACTTCACATGATGGCAACACAATAAAGGGTGATCCAGAGATTTACTGTGGCTGATGATCTCAATTAAAGCTCGAAGATCATCAAAGATGTGGATCAGTATAAAGGCCTCCACTTAAAGTACAAAGTTATCGGACTTTAAAGAATCACTGCAAAAGCACAAAGATGCAGATGTTGAAGAATTAATGTCTACGAGCTCAAGACTGAAGATTAAATAAAATGCTAGGATTCAAAATGTAAAATATGGGGTGACCTCCCTTAGGGGGAGATTGTTAGGAATTAGAAATTCCATAGTGAAGAGTCGGTCACCCCAAATATAATCTAGCATAAGTTAGCTCGTAGACATGTCGTTATTTACTGTTTTATTAGTTAGTTGTTTAGCATAGTGCAACACCGTGGAGGAAGGATGGGTCTTTACCCACTGTATGCCTGATCCACAGGCCGATAGGAGGTCGTGTATTGTGTAAGTATAAATACCCCTTCCATCCATGGAAGGGGTGGTGCTTTCAATCTAACATTCCATAATTTACAAAGCAAGTCTCTAGCAAGAAACACCCCTCTCTACTTTCTCTCTCTAAATGGAAAACATGTATTTTGATCATCCAAGACCACCCGAATCATCAACACAATAAATATATCGATCCTACATCATAGACGAGTAGTGTGTCGAGTTACCTTGATACATTTGGGAGGGATAGTTCGAAAACACAATGATTTAGGATTTACACCAAATAGCCCATATGTGTATTATAGTGTGTGTTTATCAATTAGTCACCTCGACTTTTCGACTTCCATGTAAACCCTTTTGTTGCGCTCACCTTTTAGTGCAAGATACCCCTAGTTACACCCTTTTGAGCCACTCTTTTCATTTCTTAACCCATAATTTGTATTGTTTCGTTACACCTATTCGCCTTAGCCTACCGTGTAGTCTTGGTTTATGATTGGGAAATTGTCGTTTGCCTAAGTTTGAGGTTCGGGTAGAGAGATTTGGGAATCACGCCTTCATAGAAGACATATTTTTAAAGATCATTGAAGACCCCCCATATTTCTCATATATGATTCATCTCAAGTAGGAGGATGACTTATTTATTTGTTTGTAGTTATAAAAAAAAGTACTTTATTGTTTATCATAAAAGGATAGTGCAAACTTTATAATCACTAATCCTTAGAAGCTTATTGGACTAGTATCGAGGAGTTCGCCTCAGTCATATTCATTTGAAGACATGATTTGGTTGAATACCAAGTTAGTGTATACACCATTATATGACATCTACTTATGGCACACTAATTTGTTACATTATGATTCAGTTTTCGAGTCTTGAAGCTTGGATTTTGGATGGACAATGGGCGGTAACGACTTGGTTGTAGGCTAAGACTAGTTGTTTGTTATTTTTATTTTTCACCATTTATGTGCATCCCATGTCTTATCCTACCCTTTAGTCATGAATCATGCTTAGGTGAGGGAGTGAGCAGTCATTGGAGTCTTGGCTATAGGTTTGGTCATGTATCGATGGTCTTTGTCGCCTTCGTTGTAGCACGTTAGTAATAACAATTCACCCTAGCCTATTAAATTTGTTCACCCAACGTTATATTTAAGGATTATCTTGACCTTAGCTCTACTGGTGGAGATTTGTGTAACTACCAAGCCTATGATAGAATACATACTATGTCTGTGCAATGAGTGACCACCCCAAAATTGACACTTTAAATAGAGAGAGTATGAGTGTTTTGTTCTCATTTCGTGAGGTGTTCGACGTTGATAAATTCTAGCATAGGAAGTTTTTAAACTCATATTTTACAAGTCACTTGGGGTGATATTTGATAAAATTAAATAGTTGATTCTAATAAGGTCTACTTGAAGGCAAGTAGAGTTCAAGTGGGGGGATATTTGATAACATCAAATAATCCTGATATTTTAGTGTCAATTTCCCTTAATATGCCCATCATTTGTATTGTTTTACTTGAAAATATACTCTTATTTCTTAGGGCTCGTTTGGTTTGTAAATAGGTATGAAATCGGAATTGGAATTGGTATAGGTTTGAATGATAGTGAGATAAATTCTAAATATAATTAAATATAGTATATTGTTTTTTATTCATTTATCATTAATGTTTAAATTATTAAATTAATAAAAAGGAAGAAAAAGACAAGTAAAAAAGGACAATTGCCCACATCAAAAGGTATCAAATTTTGAAACCACCCAAGTAGGTGAGGTTTCAATTTTAGAGGTATGAAACATATACCTCGTGTTTAAACTACTTACCAAACAACTTATACATATTTCACTCCCATTTCCCAATAACAAATACCCCCAACCAAACGGGCCCATAATTTATCATTTTTAGTTCATTAATGAGCATAGCAATAGAGAGACGCAGATTTGGAAGGTTATTAAAGTAAATATACAAGATTATGCTAGCCAGACAAGAGTTACGGCGTACTTTCATACTCTACTTACGCCGTAACTAGGATTTATACTATAAAACCAAATTCAATGCAATTCAAGGTTACGGTGTAATTTCACAGTATAGTTACGCCGTATATAATTCCAGACTTAGAAGAATTTTTATGGTCAAGATACTTACGCCGTAACCCATTTGCAAGGTTACGGCGTAAAAGTGATGAAATTCACTACGAGAGTTTTACGGTCGTAGCCCATTCTTAAGGTTACGCTGTAAATATTTTACTATAGATAAGATCGTCTGAGATACGATGGTTACCGCGTAACCAATTCACAAGGTTAAGCCGTAACTTTGACGAGGCTTTAAATACAAGCCCTAATTTTGCATTTTCACATAACTTCCCAACATACAACACCAAGGGACGTAAAAGGGCTTCTAGAGGGACGCTATTCAGCAGCATACTGAGCATTTCCAAGGGAGAATTCACGCCATTTACTGTATAAGTTAATATTTCATATCAACCATTTGTATTTAATTCAATGTCTTTCATTATGATGTTAGAAATTAAATTTCCTGCATTATATAATATGATTGGCTAAACACCTTTGTTGTTAGCCTAGTTATGTTGTTATTGCCATGATTTAGTTTTCTCATTTTCGTATCGCTTTATGTACTTATTTTCTTTGCTTGTTCGTGGACACCTTTGTCTCGGTAGTGTTAATGTTTGGTAGTATCTAGAAAGCTAGGAGAATTGACCATCGGACCCTAGAAGAATAGGTTGCGAGTAGTGGTGAGAACTGACCATAGAACTAAAACTATCTTGTGTGCGAATTGACCATAGGATCACCTACCAAACGGAGATGCTTAAGAAGTTAAGGGGAAACCTAAGTTCCGAGAGGTCGGGGTTTCCTTCGAATAAGTCTAGATTGTAGCTGGTACTTAATGCCTCTACATAGGTTAACCCAGGAACTCTGGCAGTCGTATGGTTATAGAATAGGAACCTATGGAACGTAGGCTAGAAGAATTTACCCGAGGATTCTAGTGACATTTACCCCAACATGAAGCAGTAGAAAACACTAATAGAAAAACTTAATTATGGCGTAACAAGATTAGTAACTAGGTTAACACATTTCTCCCTACTGATTGTTTATCACTTTTAATTTGATTTCGTTTTATTTTCATTAGTTTAATTATCACTTTTAATTTTATTTCGTTTTATTTCCACACTCATAGCTGTTGGGATGACCTCAGCTTTACCGATTACTACACTACACACGACCGGGTACACTGCCCGTTAGTGCATAGGTAGACCTTAGGTAGACGAGAAATTATAAATATTAAAACCTGGTCTGAAATCGACCATCACCTACTTAGTACCTACATTCATCATAAACAAAAGAAACCCATCCCAACCTCCATCAACCAACCCCCTCACGTAAACGTCTGCCTCACAGCAAAGTCAATCTTCTTAAGAATCTTTTCGTGAATTTTTCGGACCATCCTCATCAATGCCCTTGCCTTACGCAAATCAATAGTCTTGAGTCTCCCTAAGCTTCTTCGTATTGTCCCTTGCATTTCTCGAACGTGAAAAGTTCAAGTTCAACAATCAGCTCCCCCTACGACCGACCCTATCAGTAACCTTTTGGGACTTGTTCTCCAAATCGTGTGCCTGCTGCGTGTCTTGAAGAATCTCTGTCTGGTAACGGACAAGCATAATTTATGTTAGCACAAAGTAGTTACAGAGAAGCGTGAGGTCAATATCACAATGTGACATGTTCATGGTTAATAAAATGGGAAATTTGAGCTTATCATAAGAGTGTGTGTTTGTGGGAGTGTGTGTAGTGATAAACATGATGTGTGTTTTGCAAGTTAAGCCATTGAAATAAAGTCGTACATTGGGAACGCAAAATAGACAGGTGAACTAAATATGAACAGTGAAATGACAATAATACCCTCAGTGAAATGACAATAATACCCTCTGTGACGAGGCACTTAACGAGAAAAAATAACTAAAGTTAGAAAAAAGTAGCTCTCGGTGGCTGTTCTGCAAAAATCGTAAACATTAATGTTTTTTTGCCACATAAATCGTCTCGGTGTGTTCCTTGCGTATTCGTGTTACCTTAGGGACCAAATTTTCAATTTAGCCTAATTTGTAATAATACAACTTGATATTTTGAAGGCAACTTTCGATTGAAGATTGACACATGAGGAGATGAGAGAAAGCCATAGAGTGCAAATGGTTAAATGGTTATTGACGTCTTCTAGCCATATTTTGAATAGCCTTCTTAATTTAATATTTGCTATTTTTTATGCAAAGATCAGCCTTTTATATACTTAATGTATTAGAATTAAAATTTTGTAACTTGTAGACTTAAAAAGTAGATTCAAAACAGGCCTAAAATTCTTAATTATTTAATATTTGTTGACCAAGTAGGGTCTTACATAATCGAATCTCTAAAGATGAGGGTTAAAAACACATGTGATTGACTTTATTTGCATATAAGGTCAAGAAATTTAATTAGCGGTCTAAAGCTCTATCTTTACTTGCTTTCCCCTTAATGTTTTACTCTTAAGCGACCTTGAAAGTTTCTAGTTCTAAGAGATGCTCACCGGTTAAGATACAACACTGTATACATTAGAAATTACTCTTTTCGTCTAAAATTAGTAGTCTATGTTTTTTTTTAGGATGTTCCAATTTAATTGTCTTCTATTAAAAATAAAAATAAAAATTTGATCGAGGTTACCTCATGACCTTTGGTTGAAACGAGTGTTGGAAAACCCGCGCGATGCAGCGGGATTGCTTAAAGGACTTACTTTGCAACGACATTTAAACCTCAGGGGTTGTTTTTGCCAAGTTGCGAAAGATTATTAATGTTAAAGGACTTACTTTGCAGCGTCACTTGAACCTCAGGGGCTGTTTTTGCTAAATTGGCAAACTTGGCATTTAATGCAAATGTTTTGCAAACTTTGGTCCTGCCAAATAGTATATATAATAATATCACAAACTTTAAATAATTAAATAATTAAATATTTAAGGGTAAAGTGTTATTAAAATATATATATATATATATATATATATATATATATATATATATATATATATATATATATATATATATATATATATATATATATATATATATATAGAGTGAGGATCATGTGCGGATTTCTAATTTTAGTGCGGACGTACGGATAGATCTGGTCCGCCCATTTCAGATCTGATCTTGACTTTTTGTAAAAAAGTCAATATCTGCGCTAACTTCACGGTAGCAATTGACCATGTAAACGATTTTTTTAATTTTTTTCCTTTTGAGCGAACCTTACTATTGTTATCTTCTTTCATTTTTTTATTTTTTCATATTTTTCCGAGCACTTTTTGTTTTCTTGATTATGAGTTCTACCGTGATACTAACGATATTTATGAGTCCTACTGTGATATTAAGAAACTGTGATATTATAAAATGGTGAATTGGTGATATTATAAAACCAACTGTGATAGTAAGCTTTTTTACATGTAAAAATGACTTGTGATATTAAGAAACATATTATAGTTACTGTGATATTAACAATTTTATTGAAAAAACATATGATAGTTACGGTGATATTAACAATTATATTAAAAAAAGAAGAAAAAGACTCTGTGATATAAAAAGTAACCGTGATATTAACATTTTTTTATTAAAAAAGTTACAATGATATTAATAATATTAGTAAAAAAAACAAAAAAGTACTGTGATATAAAAAAAAATTAGTGTGATATTAACAATTTGTATTTAAAAAAAAAATATGTGATATTAAGATCAGATCTTGACTTTTGTAAAAAAGTCAAAATCGACCTTAATATCACAATACCTTTAATCATGAAAACGATTTGTTTTTTGAAATTTTTTTCAGCGATTCTTAATAATTTATCATCCTCTTTATTTTTTTAATTTTTTCAGATTTTTTTGAATTTTTTTTTTTAAAGCTACTATGATATTTCCGCACCATCCCTACTTAAAAGCTTAAAACACACCCGATCCCTTCCCTATATATATATATATATATATATATATATATATATATATATATATATATATATATATATATATATATATATATATATTAAACTTTCTCTATTTAGTCGAGAGACAATTATTTTAGAATGAAAATAATAATTTGATAACGAAATCTTTGAAAAGGATTATTACAAGAATGATGGCCTAAAGAATCTTGTCAAAGTGGACCCAAATGTAGAACCTACCGTCCAACCAGTGACTTGGGCGATAGAAATCTTGTGGTTAGAATAGCTAATTAGGTATTGCGTAGCAAATGAAACTGTGATATGTGATTCGAAAATGTTTATAGTAAGCAACGAGAGTGGAAACTCGCGCGATGCAGCGGGATTGCTTTTGTAGACGTGAATTTGGATAGGGACTATTTTTGTCAAATTGCTATAAAGGACTTACTTTGCAGCGATACTTAAACCTTAGGGACTATTTTGCCAACTTGGACTTACTTTGCAACGACACTTAAACCTCAGGGACTATTTTTGCCAACTTACGAAAGTTGGCAATTAATGTGGACACATGTCATGTGAAGAACTCATGTGGACACGTGTCATGTGAAGAACTCATGTCTTGCCTAATAGTATATATAGTAATAATAAGCAATGACATACGCAACACTTGTCGATTAGTCAACATGTTGTAAATATAAGTAGTAGATAGTTTTACTATTTATTTTTACTTTTGGATAATTGCATAGTACTTGTTCTCATAGAGGTAGTTATATATATAAGAAACGGATTTGTAGTCGGTGGAATGTGGAGTTTATGGAGATTCTCTCGTTTGATGAATGGGCTTCTTGGGTCGGAAATCTTAGGATGCCTATTAAGCATAAGAGGTTATTTGAAGACGTTTGTTTTGGCTTATGGTGGCTTATTTGATCTTTTCGTAACAAGATAGTTTTTTGCGTAGACTTTCCTTAAAGACGGCATATATGATGACATTGTTTTGTTTTCTTTTTATTAGAGTATGTATAGATTTAAAGTGTCATTTAGTTGGGTTGATTGGTTAAAAAACTCACATCTTGTGTCTTTGTAATGGTCTAGCCCCTTGCTAATTTTGTTTTAATAAATTGCCGTTCAAAAAAAAACTATCAATATCTAACGCCAAAGCTACCCCCTAACGTAGATATGATTGTAAAAATTTAATCTGAAATCTATATGCAGGTCTAATACTTTAAGAGCATTGGATACCCTCATACCATAGAGGTGGTGTCATAGGTAAAAAGTGATGTCACGTCATCGAAAACTCTTATGAGAGGATATGTTCAGCGGTACCAAAAAACCCCCCTCCTTCATAAAAATGTGTTGTCATAAGTAAAAGTAGTGTCGTTGAGTCCACACATACCCAATTAAATACACAAATACAAAATAAAATAAAATAAATAATAATAACAGAAACAACCGCGTTGGTTGTTGTGTACTAGCCGATCGAGCACCAATGAAACGAAATATGATATGGTGAGCTATTGCTTATTTTGGGCTGATAGAATGACGCCACCTTACCAGCCATGCGTATCTCTTTCTCTAAGAGCACTGGGTACAGTGGTGCCAAAGTGTGGTGCCAAGCTCGTGCCAAACTGCCACGTCAGCAGTTTTTGAGTTTGGCACCAGAAAGTGTTTGGCACCACATTTCTGGGGTATCCGTTGGCACCAGAATTTCTGGTGCCAAACTCAATTTTTTTTTTTTTTTTTTTTTTTTTATAAAATTTAAAAACAATATATCCTAAAATTACTTTATTCATAAAAAAAAAACATTACAAGAAATAAAAAAAACAATAAACTTAAAAAAACATAACATAATTATTCTTGTGAATATTTTGCCCGGATCCGTGCTTGTTGGGCCCTCACGATTGACGCGTTCATCGGATCGAGCGTGCTTGTGTCCATAGATAGCACCCGCATATCTTCGGCTATCCTTTGAGTTTCGATTAAATCGACCCTCGCTCGAGACTCCCGCTCAAGAACATCTTGCTTCATTTTTCGCTCCAACTCGTATTGTTTTTCCATCATTTGTGAAAACATTTCCGGGTTTGAACCGGAACTTGCGGTCGAGTTAGACGAACGTTGGCTCTTTGCAATCCGGTACACCCCGTCCGGCCTTGGCAATGCGTCGGGTCCAAAATGCTCGGGATCCTCTTCCGTAACCCGAAGACGATTACGTCTTGCATTTGTTGAGTCCGGATTTTTCCACTTATGTTTGTCCTTCAAAAACTTCCAAGCCGACGAATGTTTAAAATCGCCATGATATCGTTTGTACAAAGTGTGGCAACGTTCCATGAAATCCATATCGTTCTCCCCACTCATAACAGCCGTTTCATTCACAATCGAATTAAACTTCCCGACACAACGATTCATCGGAGTCCACTTTCCGGTAAGCATGTTCTTGGTACGAGTTACAAACTTTTGTTTTTTTGCTTCCTTGTTGTAAGCTTCCAAAACTTTATACCAAAACGTTTCATTACCTTGATCCGCACCGACTTTTGGATCCTCGGATACTTCAATGTAAGTTTGCGCCAAAAGTAGTTCTTCTTGGTCGGTCCATGCGTTACGCGATCGTTGTTGGGTCTCGGCTTCCTCTTCGGTTGTTGGTTGCTTTTTTTCGTTTTCTTTGCCTTCGCCGGTTCCTTCATTTTTGTTTTTTTGGACGTGGGGGTCGGGATGACCGCTTCCTCTTCGGATTCGGATTCGTCAACAAGGTGGAACGATTGGTGGGACGATCTTGGTTGTGATTCGTTTTGTTGTTGTTGTTGCATTTTCCATTGAGAAAACAAAGCGTATTCCTCGGGATTGACGCATGAGTTTTGTTGAGAAAACGAAGGAAAGTATTGTTGTTGGGTGTTCGGATTCGGATTCGAAGACGAACCGATCATTTGGTTCGATGGATCGTTAAGCATTCGATTGATCCAAGGGGTGTTGTTGGGATTCATTTTCTTGAAAAAATATTGAAGTTGAGATGTATTTGAAGTGTGTGTGAAGTGGTATAAGTGATAAGGTTTATATAGGATTTGAAAGTGGGTAAAAGTGGTAAAAAAGAGGTCAAAAAATCAAAAAAACACAAAACTAGCCGTTTGCAACGGCTATATTTTTGAATGCAACGGCCACATTTAAAAAAAAAAAAAAAAAAAAAAAAAAAAAAAAAAAAAAAAAAAACGTGGGCTATTATGTTTGGCGCAAGGCCTCTTGGCGCGAGCGTGATAACGGTGCGCCAAACTTGGCGTCGCGCCAAACTCGTTGGCACCAAGTTTGGCACCACCGTACCTCCTGCTCTAAACATGTAAAAGTCAAAATTTCACATGCCAAATATGAGGAGTGAAATTCAGGGAAAATCATTCTAAGTTACATGTCAAATGATGAATGGATTACACCTACTATTAAATTGATTTAGTAAATTTATCATTATTCAATTCTAAATAGTAAATACATCAGTCGATATGTTATTACAAAACATAATATTCGAAAAATTACCAAGCTTCCTTAAGTTGTTATCCGTCATTTCATAATTAGGGTTTATTTCACCATTTAGTTAACATACTCTGCAAGTAATCCATGATTGCTTCCATAAATGAATCAAATTCACGTCCATCTTGTTTCATACCTTTCTTACGGACTAGAAACATCGACCAATCTAATGGCTGAAAATTTTAACGTTGATTTTGATATTGGACTCTAGAAACTTCTTCATTGCCCTAGTTGCCTCCACCACATAAGAACATAACGTCATGTTCCTCCAAACGTGTTAATTAAGCAAGGTTTTGATTTACGGAGTATATAATATTTTGTCATTTGGGTTCGTTTGACCTTTGATTACATTTTTATATAAATGTTCGTACAAATTTTGTAAGACATACATAAAGATAATATTGAAAAATGAATGTCGATTTTTATAAAGGGAATATCTACTAGGACCATCACACGTTAATAAATTTTAAATTCGATTTTAACTACTTGAGGCTAAAGTATGTGTATAATTTTTTAGTATCAATTTGGTCATATAAACACGTTGTATGATTTTTTTTAATAAGAAGTATGTCTTTTTTTATTTAATCAGATGCTCTATGAAAATAACTATCCCGACCTAATTATCTTATAACGTTATAGTTTTTAACGATACAAGATAGATGAGACCAGCAATATGTTAATGTTTGCATTAAAAGGATCGTAAAAATCTGTCGTCAAAGATAAGGGTTTTTTCATGTAAAAAAACCCGGTAAAAGCTTGTAATATGTCACTTGTTACTACAATGCGGAAGATCTCAAGTTCAAATCATATATGGTACAAACAAATTTGAACTGACAATGCCAAGCTCGCAAAAGGGGATAGATTGTGTACGTAGTTGTGTAATCCTTGCAAATTCTAAGCATGAGCAAACCGTTCACGACCCTAGCAAGCAAAATTCGTGTAAAGTATGACATTAATTTGTGACAGGTTTTCATGGCTTATTCCTGTTTCCTTCATGTACTATATGGCGTTAAGTTGTTTTGGTTTTTACGGAAAGCTTGAATATTTATCGGCCACAATTCACAAATTTGCGACCTCTCATTTGTATGTTATCTCGACGGCATATGAACATAACACTGTATACGACATTTCACTACAAAAGAACTCTCCATATATCCATTATATCTTTATATCCGAACGAAGATTTAAGTTCACATCTTCAAAGTTAGATATATTATTTTTAATGTGGTTAGGGGTCGCTTGACCTTGATTACATTTGTATTTTCTGGATAACACAATGTAAGATATAACGATAATATTGAAAAATGAATGTCAATTTTGTAGGGAATGTCAACATGTAGACAAATTCCCGTGTCCTAATAAATTTAAGGGCAAATTGCATAAAAATGTACTAAACATATACTCAATTTTAATTTAAGGTATCAAACTTTTTTTTTTCCTAATTTAATGCATCAATCTTTTTTCTTCTTGCAATCTCAGGCAATCAATAGGTATTCAGGTCATCAAAATCTGATGAGCAGGTTACAATCCCAAACACCCCGTATCACTTTGTTATGTTTGTGTTTTCGTATCATTTAAATTGCATCTAGTCAGTTCATTATAAATAAGAACAAAAATTATATGGCAAATAACAATACTAACAATGTTTTCGGAAATTAAAAAATCACATTATAAAAAGGAAGCCATTTCATCATTATTAACCTTGCGATTTTTTTACATATTGAGAAACCTAGTGATTTTTTTGAGAAACTAACCTTGTGATCGAACTTTTAAAATAACTTTAAGAAGTCTTATATTTTTTTTAAATCGCAAGGTTACTTAAAAATAGCAAGGCCTCGCAATTCTTTTGGTTAGCTTTGTGAGTTTTTTCTTTCCAGAATATATATTGGAAATACATTGATTGCAAAGTACGTACTTGTAATGGCGATAACGATTCCGCCAAGAGAGATCCACTAAGAAGTTGGAGATTGATGGGTTGCTTTAAAATTTAAATAGTCTCGAAATTTTCAGATTAGTCATTGATTTGGCTTCATCAATTATGATTAAAAAAAAAATAATAAAAAAAATAAAAAAAAAAAATAATAAAAATCTGATGGTAGTTGTGGTAATTGATGATGGTGGATGGGATGTTGGAGAAGGGGGTTGTTTGGATTGTGGTTTAGTGACAGGTTACTTGACTAGCAGGTGAAAAAATCCTTAATTTGCACAATAAAATAACTTTGATACATTAAATTGAGAAGAAAATAGTTAGGTACCTTAAAATGAAATTGAACATAAGTTTAGTACCTTTTTATGCTATTTGCTCTAAATTTAATAGAAAAAACAGTAAATCAAATTTTATACTCTAAATGTACAATTTTTAAAGGGGCAAATCGAATAAAAAAAATACTCATCTTAAGTACAATTTTAATTAAAAGTATCTGTCTTTTTTTTCTAAATTTAAAGTATCAATTTTTTTTTCTTATTGCAATATTGGACACTTAGTAGGTTTACAGATACAAAGCAGGTTAAAATACCAAACACTTTTTTATCTTTTATTACACTAAATACCTTGTCACGATACATATTTCATACGAATTAAAATACACATAAACTCAATCTTAAAAAGAACTAATTTTAGAAAATAAAAACAAAACTTTTAAACAAACAAAAATATTTTAACTAATTTAATGACTAAAACAACCTTCAAATTTAAATAAATTACCAAACGAATTCCAAAAATTTTAAAAATTTTAACCCAACTAAAAACGCTGTTAAAGAGCTAATAGAAAACTAGAAAATGTGTTTTTGATATTTTTTACTATTTTTTATAAAATTAAAACATAACAGTTTTATAAAAAATAAAAGGACATAATCGGTTTTTGATTCTTTTAAAATAGTAAAGCATAACTAAAACTCTTGAAAAAATTATGCCATAAAAAAGCTTTTTAGAATCTTATATAAAAAGACGAATTTTTCTGAAGGTTTTTGATATATTTAGACTAAATAAAAATGCAAAACTGGTTTTTTTTATTATTATTATTATTTTTATGTGTGCAAAAGGTGAATTATATTAACTTCCAACAATTGAACATCATGAGAATAACATAGATTATGAGCATTTCCCAAATCAGATACAAAAAACAACTCAAACATGAGACATGCAAAACATAACCAAGACCCATACAAAGTATCCAATATCTAATGGAACAAAACTATATTTGATAGAACTAAACTCAGACAGGAATCAACCAGAGCATAGCAGACATAAACCAACTGCAAAACTGGTTTTTATAAAAAATGTGACTAAAAATCTTGAAATAATTACGAAAAAAAGAAAATACTTTTTTGAATCTTATATAAAAAGGACGGATTTTTATGAAGGTTTTTGATATATTTAGACTAAATAAAAACACAAAACTTTAAAAAAAAAAAAAAAGGTGACATGTTACCTAACTAGTAGGTAAAAATATTCTTAAATTGCACGGTATAATAAGTTAAATACTTTAAATTAAAAAGAAAAAAAATATTGATACCTTTAATTAAAATTAGACTTAAGATTAGTATCTTTCAGGGTCGTCTCGTAGATTTCAGTGGCCATGTGCCGTTACCATAAAGAGGCCCTCAACCACACACATAATATACATATGTATAAGTAGTGCATGAATTAATTAAGCTCGAGTCTCATATTGTGTTCATATATATAATAGAAGTACATGAAATTTGGTGGCCCTCGTCAAGCGGAGGCCCTGTGCAATCGCACCTCTTGCACTCCCCTAAAGCCGGCCCTGGTATCTTTTTATGCAATTTAACCTTTTTAAAATGATTACAAACAAATTATAAAGGTGTCAAATTAAGTATGTGTTATATACACAATCTAACATAAATCTCGTATCAATGTACAATCCTTGATTATTATGCTAATATCAATAGAGGTCATTTTTGTCGTCAATAATTTGAACTATACTCGAGTAACTCGACCCTAATAACTTTAAAATTTATGTTCAGGTATGCATTTGCTTGTTGGTTTCTCGTTAGGATGTTAACAAGAGAAAATTTTTAACAAAATTAACGATAAGTTTTAGACAAAATCAATGTAACTAGTACCTTATCAACAAGATACAAACAAAAAGAATATTTATGAAAACTAGACTAAAATTTAACCAAAAATTGATAGTGACATGAGGAATAATTATCAACTCAAAGAAATTCATGAAAATTCAATCAGGTCCATACACGTGTACGATATAGATCAGTCCATCGTTCTATAAATAGCACCCAAATGATCACATAAAAAAATCACCAAGCTTTAAAGAATCAATCAAAACAACTTTCAAATTTCCAAAATCAACATCAAAACCTTAGAAAACATGTCTTGCACAAGTGGAAAGTGCTCATGCGGCTCAGGCTGCTCATGCGGCTCAAGCTGCAACTGCAACTCGTAATTTCTTTTCTCTTTACCAATTTCCATTTGTATTGTTTGTCAAAATTCTCGAGTTTCTTATTCGTATTATTTTTGACAGATGCAACGTTGAGAAATCGACCGCCACCATGATGATCATCGACGGTGTTGCACCTAAGATGACGTATGTGCTTCTACTGCTTTGATTCGTAGATAATCAGCATATATAACTTTTTAGCTAGCATGAATTACTATACTTAACAATAAGAACACGTATGTCTATTTTAGCTAGTGACAGAAAGATCAACAAATTTCTTTACGTTGAATCCTATTTGATTATTCATGAATTTAAAAACTATTTGCCATAACCATGGCCTAACTTCCAATTTGAGAAAACATATTACTTAGCAATTCATTCGTAGTTAAATGAACAAGAAAAAGAATTATTCTTTTTCTTATAAATATACGCTTCAAAAATAAAAGGGTGGAAAATATGTATGGTAACATATATGGCTTTGTGTAAATATGCAGATTCGCCGAGGGGTCAGAGACCTTCGTTGCTGAGAGTGGCAACGGATGCAAGTGTGGATCAAGCTGCAAGTGTGATCCTTGCAACTGCTAAGCATGATATGGAACTATAACCCGAACAACCTCTTGTGTTTTTTATGTACTGTATTAAATAAAACAAAACCTATCTGTTATTTGTATTTGTAATGGGTTTCTATTGCTTCTTTCAGTTTATGTAAAATTTCTAACGCTTTTTAAATCGACTCATTTGAGTCTTTATAAGAAGCCTAGATGTATACTTGTCATAAATGAATGAAGTTGTTTCTTGTCTACCTGACTTTAGCTTAAAAGCCTTTCAATTCATGTACGTACTTACTAAAGATTGTGTTTCAGTTACATAAATTCTGAAGTTGAAGTGGTTGAATGAATAAAAATAAATAAACTTTTCTAAACCTTAACTTTAATTCAAAATGATAACTAAAAAAGTTTGTTAACATTGAAACATGCATGAACAAAGTAGAAGATTTCATTAGTATATGTATGATTTCTTTCTTTGTCGAACTAACCTTTTTTGTGAAAGTAGTATAATGATTCGTTATAAGAAGAAGAAAAAAAAACCATTTATAGTATTTTGCGGATTAACAACATAATATAGTGAAAAATATTTTAAGAGCATTAAATGCAGTGGCTTAAAGCCGATGACAAGCAGACATGGTACGGCATCATAACGCCACCACCTCACCTAAACCCCTGCGCCAAACAAATCGTGAAGCCACTTGCTTGAGCTAAAGCATGCTTTCTTTTCTTTTTCTTTTTTTTTCATGGATTCTTATTGAGATTGTGTTTGTGTATTAAGATTGTGTGTTTTGATTGACAGAACGATGCAAGCAATGTATATATATTTATTTTTATTTATTTTTACGTTTTTTTTTATTTTAAATCTTGTACATATATAAAAGTTTTGATTTATACCTTTAAAATTTAAAACATTTGTTTAAGTCGGCTAAAGTTTGGGGGTTTTTTTTTTTCTTTTTTTTTTTTGAATTATCTTTTTATTTTTGTATAATTTTGTAAATTTATTTTTAATGAATGAAAAATTAGTTGTTTTGAAAAAATGAAATAAAATGGCGGGTCATAAAAGGGGTGTTTGGCTTGAGCCATGAGGGAGAGTTTTTGGTTGTGTAAGTAAAAAATAAAAAATAAATATAAAAATGTTGGCATAACAAGACATCAAAAAATCATAGCTTGAGCCACGACACATGGTGCTCTAAGTCATTTTCATTTCCCTTTGTTGATTCGTTTAGATGATTAGATCTTTATGTAAACCGTGAATGAAAATATATTTTGTCGTGATTGATGAATGCATATACAAAAATACAATCGTAATAGAATTTTAATTTACATCTTAAATTTTGTATAGATTGTTTTCTACTAGCAAAATATTCAAGTAATAAAACAGGAAGAAAACATTGATAATTGATGGCGATGGACAAAAGCTATATTGAGGAGGTATTAGTAGTTATTTTTTAGCTTAACAGACAGCTGGATAATAATTCAAAAATAATCTAAAATTGTAGTGATAATCACTCTAGCAAACACATAAACATAACTCACTTATATATAAACTTACCCCCCCCCCCCTCTCCGACACACACACACACAAAAACTAAATAGAAACGTTTGGAGGTCTGCACCACCAAATAAATGCCAAAACTTGTCATATAACTGCATGGTTCCGGTGGCCATAATGGCCTTAACGCGCCAAGAAGGAGGAATCACGAGTGGTGACCTTCAGCATTACAAATGGTCTAAAGGATAAATGTGCATCCTTCAATACTACAGATGGTCTAAAGGATAAATGTGCATCCTTTTAACTTTAACTATTACATTGATGAAGGGGTGGATCTCGTGTTTATTCAATATCCAACCTTCGATTCTTCTTTATTATTGGAGATAGAGTGAAATGGATGCGGATGGAAAGAAGAATCGAAGGTTGGATATTGAATAAGGTGGAAAGAAAAAAAAAGGGAAATGGGTATTTGAGAATAAAGAAAATTGGCCGGTGTTCGCTTATAGAATCCATTTAAATACATACAAAAGCAAAAAATGATAATTTGAATACATTTACAAATGATTATCTCTTTATTTTTTCTCTAAATAATACTTTGCTATGTATCAACACTTAGGACTTGGCATATCTAATTATATGTCTATCACCACCAACCATAATTATCTTAAATTGCTTTTTTATTTATAAGAACCGCTATAGAGCTATGATTGTTTATTCTATATCTTCACATAATACACTTCCAATAAAACAATGTTAAAGTTTATATTTCGTGAAATTTGTCGTAATTAATAGATAACTAATGATCATGTATCCTTTGTTCTGCTAACGAGCGTTATCATTACTTTGGTACGACCTTACATTTGTACAAAGGGTGATGACGTACCGTCCTAAAGGACGAAGCCTACACCTTCGTTCTACACATACTTCAACATTATGGACTCAAATGTTGGCGTAAAGTCATTCACAATGGCTACCGTAAGGGAATCGTCCAACCTTCACCCAAAACACTCACAGAGTTTAACCTTGTCGAGTTTGAAGCCTGACCTTTATCAAGGTTCGAAGCCTGACCTATTTCAAGGTTCGAAGCCCGACCTCCGACAAGGATTGAAGCCTGACCTTTGTCAAGGTTCGAATCCTGACCTCTGTCAAGGTTCGTAGCCCGGTTCGAAGCCTAAAGTCATAGCCTCTCTACCTATGAACGTGGGTCTGATCGAGCTGGTAAAACAGAATTGGTCAAAGAAGATCTGGTCAACAACCATGATCTCAGCCATGACCTCTATAATTGCCATGACCTATGTAACTGCCTCCATACACCCTATGTAAATGCTCTGTCAGATTATTATGCCTATAAATAAGGAAATCATCATAGACGTATGTAACATAACTTAACCCAGGAGATATCATCTTCTCCACCTCAATACTTTCATGACATAATCACCATGACTGATTCTCACACCGGAGGCAGTTCGTGGGGGCTTCCCCCTCACGTTCCATCTAACGTAGTTTATTCTATTTCTTATTTTCAGGTTATCTTGCACTAGACATCACCACCATCACCCATATTCCGTCAATCACCATTGACGCCCTGGTATGTATACTTAATTGTACAATCAGTGGTGCCATCCATGGGACCCGCAACAATAGGTCCATTTTTCGAAGTTAAACAACTATTTTTCCTAAATAACCATCGGTTTCAACCAAAATTTCTAATATCCTTGTTATCACATGGAAGCACCGTTGAAATCTCCAATTTTATCTCAAATCACAATAGTTTCATCCAACCACCAACTTTACATTTACCATTTTAACAGCCTCTGTTAGGGTTAAACATAGTAACCTCTGTTGTGGTCTGTTTTGAAGAAGAAGGTTCAAACTCAGTAACCTTCGTAGGAGCCTCTATTTGGGGTCGTTTTAAGAAGAGGGTTCAAAATCACTAACCTTCGTATGAGCCTCTATTTAGGATCGCCAAGTAACCTAAGTTATCTCCCCCAAATATCCTATTATCAACAATCACAATTCACGCAATAAATACAACGAAAATTCTACTAGTGCACTCTAAGACATGAATACATTGTTTAGGAAGTTCAAGCTCGCAACACTAAAGGAAGAAGAAAGTTTTCCTAACCTAACGTGTAACAGCCACTTAAACAATAGACGACAATCAATAGTTAAAAACTAGGTTTCATTACATCTAAGCAAACACTATGTTGATTTAGCTAGACATGTTAAAGATAAATAAACAAGTAATCATAATCAAGCATGAATCAAACATAATGATAGAAGATATTAAGAGACTTATCTCTAATTGATAGAGGGTATTAAAACCCTAAAAATACTGTAAAAAACCCAGATAAAAATCGTACACCAAAGTTACTCTTCGAGGTTGCACCCTTAATGCAGAAAATTCTAAAATTATATATAGATTTACAGTTGCGACGACGTCACTTTATAGTTGTGACGTCGTCAAGTCGCCGCCATTAGGGTTTCGTCTTTCCCAAGTCAGCCTTGTGACGAGATCACTTTTTAACTTCAGACGTCATCCAAAAATGATGTCGTCCCTCTTTGATTATTTTGGACCGTCACGTTATAATTTTGACCGAAAATCCATCTCTTCTAACAAGTGACGCCGTCACTTGTTACTTCGTCAATTTTTCACTGAGCCGTCTCTAGTAAAATATGGGCTGTTTTGGTATCTCCGTTTGCAAGTGAAGGCGTCACCTTAAAGGTTGTGACGCCGTCTGGTGCTCTTTTCTAGAATTCTCATGACTTGGTCGTTTTTTTTCACATTTTCATCCCTTTTCATATAAATATGCATGATTTCCAGCTTTTGTGTTGAAAACTCTCAGACCTTGACAGATCTTTAGCACTCGTGGATCGTTAGTGTTGCCTATGTAATCATAAGCAAACTAATAGACAGTCTCTAACACTCGTATTCTATAGCGGAAAGTAAATACAAGTTGTTATAACTAAGAACACTTAGATCCTCTATGGATCTTTTTATTAACTGAAACTCTATGTTTCAGATGTGTTATCTATTACATACTATGAGGTTCCTTTTATAAACAAGGAACCCTAATCTATTACTACCCAATCGACTAAACATGCAAGCATGCATTTAATGACTAATACACTAAACTATATTGAGCAGTACAATAAAACCCATGCTAACCTCGGGCCGTTCAAAGATAATAATGAGTTAGCATTTAATTCATTAGGCGCATGCTGATCCTAGTCAGCTTTCACCCTTCAGCAGTAACACGGCAACGCTTGAACTCTTCAGTAGAATCACTTCTTCAGCAGATTCTGCTTCTACTTCAGCAGAAACCTTCGGCAGTAATGACAGCAGAAATCCTACTTCACATAATTCCCAACAATCCTCCCCTAAACTGGAATTTGACTTGGTTAAGTTCCAGTTTCCTGACCTTGAAAGATCTTTTGAGACTTCAGTACTAGAGGATTGTTTTCTCACATCATTAGCAAAGAACCAATAATAATCTCATCTCTATGATGATCAAACTTTGAAACTCCAGGTCTTTGCAGCAACAAATGACATAATGTACATCAAAACTTATTAGTTGCATACTATTCTCATCACTTCCAGGTGTGTGAGCTCCTGAGAGAGGTGAATCATTGAAAATAATGGATTTGATGTCTCTTTACCAATAGCCATTACTACTGGAGTAGCCAGATGTTTAAGTTCGAAAACTATGGTACACTGATAACCATCTGATTTAGTAGCAAATCAGCAACTATATAAACGGATTTGACTTGTCTTTACCTGTAGCCGTTTGCTCAGGACTAGTCAATTCTTAGAATTGGTGAATTGATAACCAAATATGGATGCAGTTGCCTTTACCACAAGCCATATACTTATGGGCTAGCCAATTCTTGGATTCCAACAAGGAATAGACCATGGTGAATTGATGACCATACAACACTCAGCAATTAAGCATGGGTGGTTGCAGACCCTATGATTTTGAGCAAATCATTACAGCTTTCAACAGATTTGACATGTCTTTAACAAAGCTGTACCCTTTGGACTAGCCAACTCTTTGATATACACAAGGTATATCTGGTGAGTTAAAAACCATCAAAAGTGCAACAAACCTGCAAAAGAAAGTTATTTTTTTTTTTTTTTTATTTTTTTTTTTTTTAACTAAGAAACAAACAAACAAACAAACAACATGACAAAACAAAATACAGTACAAATTTCAAAAGACAATGTAGATTACCGCATTCATGAAGAAGATGCAGCTTGAGCTTGCAGAAGTTGAGTCTTGATCAATCCAACCAGTCGTTCAGCATCTGGTCTTTCATTTCCCACTGGATTTGGAGGAATTTCCAACTTCTGACACAGCATCCTTTCCATAAGTCTCTTGGGCAATGGATACTTTCTTTCAGCAAACATGCAGACTGTGATTCCACCCTTAGTCTCAAGCACATGCACACGAGGGAGAGGATAGAGTCTCCAGGACACAACTCGCCATAAATGTGAGTTCTCCCAAATGGAATGTCCTCTACTATTGGGAGAATGAGAGTTAAACAGGACTTGAAGATCTCCTAGTAAGAACATCCCATAACCTTGTGGTGCAATATTGCAGTAATGTTTGGTAACGAGAGTGTACAGAGTAAGCAAATCTGCCCTGTCAACCAAATGGAGTATTTCCTTCAAAAAGGTGAATTCCATTGAAGTTTTATCCTTTCGATGAAGGACATTCATCTCATTATGCTTCAGAGTCCAATTGACCAGCACATTTTGATCTCCCTCAGGAAAATCAGTAGCAGAACCTTCTATAATGAAGGTTGACTCATCAGCCTCAAGATCCAGGGAAGTGATTTTGGCCATCCTCTTCTTCCTTCTTCCAGGCTTATAGATTCCTAAAGATGGTGTATCTTCACGAATGGCATTCATTCTTACTAGCAAGTTTCTAGCCTTCCTTGTTTTTATACTTGCTATATCAGCTTCTGAGCAAACAGATGCCACAGATGGAGTGGGAGCTGGTACATTAGGTGCTTCAGAAGAAATGGTAACTGGTTCAGGAGATGAGGTTTTGTCAGGTGAGCTAGCAATCTCTGTAGGAGTTTCAGCAAAAACCTTAGATGGTTCAGCAGAAAGAACCTTGTTATCTTTCCTATCCAAAATATCTTCTTCTGCCTCAGCAGATGCTATAGTTGGGGTGGAAGAGGACATGACGATTGCTTCAGTGGAAACACCATGAGGTTCAGCAGATTGATCTGCTTCAGTTGAGTGTGTATTCTCTATGGCAGCTTCAGTAGAGACTTTGGAAAAACATGACATATCATCAAAATTGTCCACAATCTCAGCTGTCTTTGTCCTCTTAGTCTTAGGAGCACCTGAAATACCAGCAATCCTTTTTAAGCTTGAAGTGTGCAAAGAAGAGTACTTCATGATTTGATTATATTTTCGAATCAAAATATGATCGGGGAATGCCTTGACTTGCTTCATTGACAACCCAGAGTTATACAGAGATGAGCTCTGGTTTTTCACCACAAGCCTCATTTCAGCTTTAGTAGGAGGTTTATCTTTATTCCTTTGAGCTGTGATGGCTCTCCTCTTTTCAGCTGCTTCTTGCTTCATTTTTCTTCCACGAGCCATCATCAAATCCACAAAACTTCCACTGTTGAAGTCTGCACCTAAGATACTCTGAGCCAGTGAAGGGTTTGATATGACTTGCTGAGTATAGGCATCCCAATGAGAGTCAGGTAGCTTAGTACGCATTTCATCGATTTCCCTTTGTCTTTCAGGAGGTAACTCAGACGTAGGTAGAGCTGCAAGCTGTTTAGCCATTTCTTCATCTTTCTTTCTCTCATTACACTCAACAAGTATTCTGTCTTGTTCTCGCCTTTCCTCTTCACTTACTAAGTCTGGACCAAGCTCATCTTCTTCCATTAAACCTTTCCCTTTATCAGCAGGTTCCTTAGCACAAACATCTTCAGAAAGATCAACTAAAAGAATCTCAGTAGAAACACCCAAGTCTTTTTCAGAAGAAACATGTTGTAAGGGTGCTTCAGCAGGAGTGGACACTGAAGGTTTTTGTATGACTGGAGATTGACCAAGTTCAGTAGCAACATCTTCCATTGGGGTATCAGCAGATGCAAATTTGACAAACTCTGGTTCCTTGGATACTTCAGTAGATGCTTTATTCAAGTACGATCTCTTTCTCCTTTTGTAAAGAACAGGTTCCTTCTCCTTTGAAGATTCTGTAATTACAGATGAAGGATCATTAAGAGATACATCAGCTAACATATCAAGAGACCCATACTGAGGTTCATCTTCTTCCTCCTCAAAAGAAACCACAAACTTCCTTTTGGTTTCCTTTTCAAGTCTGTTCTCTAGGCCCTTAACTTTACTCTGTAGATCTTCAATCTTACTACCAAGAGTAGACTTGGTCACTGCAAGTTCCTTTTTCAGACTGGACACCTCAGCTGCATACCTGTTCACAAGATCATATACAGATGTGAGAGTAATGGGGTCCTCAGCTCCACCAGCAGATTGCTCTGTGGTAATGGGAGCTTCATTGGACCTTTCAGTGGAGACATGGTCATTCTCAACATGAGGAGGTACCTCATCAACAGGTACCCTTGGAGGACTAGGTGTGGACATCCTGTTCAGATCAGACTCAAAATCATCAAGAGTATTATGTGCTGATGGTGGACTAGGACAGTGTGCTAGAGTTGGTGTTGGTGGAGGCTGCTCTGGAGCAACATGAGAAGCTTCAGCAGAAAAGGAGGTGCCCTCATCAATATTGACTGATGGATTGCCATCAGTAGCAACAGGTGAAGAGGGTGGGATGTTGGCAACATTCTCCTCATCAGCAGCCACATTGCCTTGAGGCAACATAGCTTCTGTCAAGGGATAATGTGCCCCCTCAAAGCCAGTTCTCATAGAGGCAAAAAGTTTGGCTGACAGAGCTCCTACGACATAAAAGGATTGGACTAGAGTAGTGGTGTCTAAAATCATTTGCAGAAACCTAGGGTACATTAAAAACTTAGTCTTTTTCCTTTGAATATTCTCAATCATGTTTTCAAAAATAAACTTAGAAAAATTATAAGTTACCCCTTGGGAAAGACACACAATACCACATCCCAGTTGGGTAGAGAACTGGTCCCATCCTCCTGACTTGTTGCTTATGCACTGAAGCAACGTGTGAATCAAGAACCTCCACATTGGGCAAAGATGCTTCTTCAGCCAAATGTCAGTCCTCGTACCTCGATAGCCAACCGCTCTCAGCCCAGTAAGCACCTCCATCTGTTTGGAGTGATATACTCCATCAGCATCTTCCAAGCGAAGCTTCCTCCTTATCATCTCTTCCGTAACCACATGCTCTGTTCCGTCAATCGAAGCCACAATCTCTGTTTCACTTCGTTTTGAAGCAGATGCCCAAAACTGAGTAACTAGTGATTCATATATTGTATTCGGAGAATGTGTTAGAGCATATCAAATCTTGGACCTTTTTAAGAATTCCACCATTGGTTCATACAACTCATCATCTTTAGCTTTTCCCAGAAAAGCAACTTTGTTGTGATCCTTCTTAAATTCAAGTGCCATGTGATGATTTGAGATCTTAGGGTTATGATGCTCGTAATGAAGTGTTATTGGATGAAGGAGAGGGAATCGGTTTGTTTTGAAGTGGAAAAATGTGAATGGTGGAGTGGTAGTTGTTGCCCAAGTTATAGTCAAAAGAATTAGACCGTTTGGTTGACCGTAGCTTACGTGTATATTAACTTGACCAAAGAAAGTGTAACGCTTCAGCAGAAACAGATGGTCAATCTGCTGAAGTTGTACACTTCAGCAGCAACCATCAAAGATAAAAATATCTTCGGTAATATTCTAGAGTGTTACTGTGCCAACCACTCGCATTAATTCCCATTGAACCTCGAATCCGTCTATAAAATGATCCCAAATGACCACACTTGATGAATTTTAACTGATCAGGGCATTCTGCAAAAACAAACTCAGAGAAACACAAGAACAAAAACAGAGACAAAACAGACTAAAACTATCACTAAAACTATGAACAAAAAGGTGTTAGCAAACAACATATACACAAAGTTTACTATGAAATCCTCCCCTGAGGCATATGCCTCCCCTGAGGCCTATGCCTCCCCTTAAACTTTGCAGTTAAGGGAAGAGAAAGATCCACCATTGTTCTTGGGTTTCCAGTAAAATTTTGGTCCTTTATCCTTCCAAGAACAACCTGCTGAAGTTTTGACAGATTTGCCAGTAGTGCCCCAACATCCTTTCCCATTTTTCATAGAGTCAACATATGCAGGCCAATAACCATGTTTAAAATATGGGCTAATAGGTTGCACATAAGGTCTATTGGCTGACCTCCTCCAAGGAGAGTCAGTTCTAGCTTGTGGGACATAAGGTGGAATATTGTTAACATTGGTCCACACTGGGCTTGGTTTCTGCTGATTAGCACAAACACCCAATCTTTGCTCATAAAAATCACAATCCTTAATAAGATGAAATTTACTTCCACACACAAAACATGTCTTCCTTTTGGAAGATGTATTCAACAAAGAAGATGTTCGATTACATGTAAAAGTACTTAAACAAGAAACATTAAAGGAATTGTTTTTAACAGACATATTATTCAAAGATTTAAAAGACAAGTCTTCAGGGGAAACAGGCTTGGAAGTAGATTCCTCAGCAGCTATCCTAGAAGGCTTGTAGATAGTCTTGGGTGCAGGCTTGGGTGTAGGCTCAGGTGAGGGCTTGGGAAGGTCTGACTTATCACTTGAATCACAGCTGTAAGTAGATCCTTGATCCGATGAATTGTCACTGTCAGAGAAAGAGACAAAATCATAAGATGAAGCATCGTTGTCTGGCAAGTCTTTTGACTTTTTACCATACAGATGGTGTGATCCATCAAAGTCAACAGTAATAGACAAGTCAGTGGGCATGAATTCACCTCTAATAGGTCCAGGGACAGCATGTAAATCACCTTCCTTTCTAAAGTGTTCTAAGCCTGCAGGTGTAGATTTACGCCCATCTTGCCTAGCTTCCAATCCTACATACTTCTGAAAGCCTAAACCTATTCCGGAGTTCACTGACTGACTATTATAGAGTTCTCTAGCTAGATTGTCACCAGATATCAACCATTGTTTATTTCTAGCTATTTCCTCTGCAAGTTTCTCTTTAAGCTCTAGATTCTCAGTAATAGTATCAGCTCTTTCTTTTTCAGTGCGTTTAATATTAATATTAGAAATATCTAGATCAAATTGTAGCACCTTAATCTTTTCTTCATAAGCTATCTGATTCTTCTGAAACCAAACCTTTTGTCTTTCTAATGTTTTTAACGAGAGTTTATAAGCTTCATTATCAACATAGCATTCATTGTATTTAGGTTTCATAGTATCATAAGCTTCTTTCAGTTCATTGTATCTTTCACTACAACCAAATATACAGTTGTGTACCTGAGAAAGTCCCATGAAGGCAAACTGATCATGCCTATCTTCTGAAGTGCATCTGGCCAGCAATCCAAGCTTCTCTGTATCAGCAGCTTCCTCATTCACAGGTTCATGTGCAGCCCAGTTGACCTGTTCATCCATGGTGACTAGAGTTGCTGAAGTGCTAGCTCCTTTCTGATTCTGCTGATAGGAAATGTAGCTAGCTCCCTCTCCATTCTTCCTATCTTTGCATTCCCTGGAGAAATGACCCATCTGGTGACAAGAGAAGCACTTGACCTTGCTCCTGTCAAAACGAGCTGGATCCTTCCCCTTGAAGTCAAACTTCCTTCCTGACTTCTCCTCAAACCTTTTGATATCTACTGAAAGCATGGCCACCTGCCATTTCAGCTTCATCTCTTCCATCTCAAGTGGGTCCACTTGGTCAAAATCTTCATATACCAGATGCTGCTGAGTATCATAATCAGCAACAAATGAGTGAAGAACATCCTCCAACATACTTCCAGTTTTAGCTTGAGGATATGAAGGAGTGGGATGATAAGATGATGATGGTAAGTAAGATGGGCTTGAAGCATGCATCATCATGTTGGAGTGTGATGTCCCAACAAAGGCTGAATGACTAGAAGAGGGTGCACGGTAGGGAGATCTGACATCAGGTTCAAGAGATTTGAGTTTGTTGTACAGCTCATCAAAGGTGAGCATGTCCAGCCCACCTTTAGCTTTAAGAGCTATACTGACATGTAACCATGATGGAGGCAAAGATCGTAGGAACTTGGAGTTGCAATCATCATTGTCAGGTTTGGCATTCAGCTGGTTTAGCAGACTCAAAATCTTGTGAAACCTGTCGTATCCCTTGTGGATACCTTCTTCTTTAGAGATATTGAACTCTTGGAAGTGTTGTCTCAGCATGGACTTCCTCATTCTCCTGGACTCTTCATTCCCACCTAACCTTGCTTTAAGAGCCATCCATATGTCCTTTGCATCATCCATGTGGTGAAAATCACCCAAGTGATCTTCAGGAATGGCTTGAAGAAGGATGGTTCTTACTTTGTGCTCTCTCTGCACAGCTAGTATCTCTTCAGCAGTTTTGGGAGGTGCAATGGTAAACTTACCATCTAGATCTGGGATAGTCTTCTTCAGACTGTTTCCTTTCTTCACAATCTCCCATAGATTCCAATCAATATTGGAGATCCAGTTCTGCATCTTCATGGTCCATAAATCATACTCTTCCTTTTTCAAATAAGGAAACTTGCCATTACTGTTGGAGAGACTAAGTTGCTGCATAGAGGTGGTGTTTTTTATGTTGTTGTTGGTGGTGACTTCTGATTCATCATCAGTTCCAGGCATGGTGAATATGTTTTTGGTTGTATGGGGGTGAGGTAAATAAGGTTCTCAGTATCGTAGAGACTCTCCCGAGGCTCTGATACCACTTGTTGAAAACTCTCAGACCTTGACAGATCTTTAGCACTCGTGGATCGTTAGTGTTGCCTATGTAATCATAAGCAAACTAATAGACAGTCTCTAACATTCGTATTCTATAGCGGAAAGTAAATACAAGTTGTTATAACTAAGAACACTTAGATCCTCTATGGATCTTTTTATTAACTGAAACTCTATGTTTCAGATGTGTTATCTATTACATACTATGAGGTTCCTTTTATAAACAAGGAACCCTAATCTATTACTACCCAATCGACTAAACATGCAAGCATGCATTTAATGACTAATACACTAAACTATATTGAGCAGTACAATAAAACCCATGCTAACCTCGGGCCGTTCAAAGATAATAATGAGTTAGCATTTAATTCATTAGGCGCATGCTGATCCTAGTCAGCTTTCACCCTTCAGCAGTAACACGGCAACGCTTGAACTCTTCAATAGAATCACTTCTTCAGCAGATTCTGCTTCTACTTCAGTAGAAACCTTCGGCAGTAATGACAGCAGAAATCCTACTTCACATAATTCCCAACATTTTGCTTCTAAATTATCTAAAAAGTGAAAAGGAATGAATTTAGAAAATATTTGATCATAAATACATTAGTTTAGGGCTTAAATTACCCTCTAAAAATGTACGTTTTAAATCCTTATCAATATCACTCGCAGACAACCATTGACTCACATGAAAGTGACACCTCTGTATGGTCATTATTCAAACCAGCAATGTCGCACATAATATACCCACGTATATTCACACCTGTGAAATCATGGAAAAAGCAAATGCAAAAAGGTCACGCATAGCGATACGCGTCACAGCTGCAACAAATTTTGACATTTAAAAAAACCAATACATGGTACCTCCAGTTAAATCACTAATAGGTGTATGCCTAAGATCAACAGCGACAGAAATGTTTTCACATGCATTCCTAATACCATTTGCACCTCGCCATTGTTTGTCCACTCGCACCTGCAATGGTAGCGGTCACCATTAAGTGAGTATAAGGTATTTCAAAGTTATTGCACAATAGTAAGTAAATGTATCAGCAACATGTTATCCAAAGCATGTTACAAATCAGCAGTTGTATGACTTTGTGTCGTTGAGTGGGTGCGTTCACTATTCGGATGTGAGTCGAAAGTACCTATTATTGTTAGATTAAAATACTTTTATTTATAAAAGACAATGATTATTTATTAAAAATATAAATATTTAATTACAATGTAAACCACTAATTGTTTACACTTTCACTTACTCTAGACTCATATATACATAAAATTGCCCTCACAAATTAACGAACTATATACTGGCACAACTATGCGCGAGTAATCATCAAGTATTTAAAAATAATACACTCATTTTATGTGTTTTTACTAGTACATAACAATTTGAAATTTGTATATTTGAATATGGTTTTTGGGAATAAGTCAAATCGGATTCATAATAGATATCGTATTAAAGTTACCCGCCGAATGCATCTTTTTACGAGCGTCAGTTATGTTATGTTATTATTGAATTTTATATTGTGTTTTCCTAACATGTGCCAACCCGGCACGTATTAACATGTTAATGAAATGAATGTTTTGGTTTATTTATGTGAAAATTAGAATCAAATATACCCCTTCCGTCTCAATTTAATTGTCAGGAGAGAGAAATCACAAAGTTTAATAAAAGTTGGGCCACTTTAATTTTTACCACACGAATAGAATATTCCTTCTTTAGATTCTCTAGTTTTTACTAAAAAAGAAAAATGAACAATCTTTTTAAGACATCTAAAAATAAAAATATGGACAATTAAATTGAGACGGAAGGAGTAGTAATTTATTTAATGTGTATATAATGTATTTTTTCGTTAAATAAAAAAGTTTTAGTTTTTTAACTAACCGCTAACTTATGCTCAGTAAACACAATTTAACAAAACTCATTTATATTAAGGGTTTTTCTAACATGTGCCAAGGGAGCACATGTTAAGCACACTAAAAGGACGGAATGACTCACGAAAAAGGACATCCGGGCCCACATATTTTATTTGAAAAGTGTATTATTTATGGGTCCGGATGTCCTTTTTCGTGAGTCCCGCCGTTCTTTTGGTGTGCTTAACATGTGCCCTTGAGACACATGTTAGGAAAACCCTTATATTAAATGTATTTCTATTGAACTTTATATTTAATATCAATATCAATATCAATTCTTTAGTGAATGTCAACTCAGAAGGCAAGTTTCGTGCCTTCACAAATCTAATTAATCAAGCAATTATGTAACATTTTTATATGGCCATCAATCATCATAAACATATATAAAAGTCTACAATAATATCAAATCACCCGACATTATTAATTTATGAATCTTTTAAGCTATGGAAAAATAAACTTAAAAATTGTAATAGCTATTTTCCCCCCTCAAAATAGCTCCAAATATTCCTAAATAAACTTTCATCACTAAAAACAAAAAGAAGAGTTTTTTTGTCTGGGACGGTACCATTGAACCCGGCGGCACCGTTAAATTTAACGGTACCATATGAACTTTAACGGTATCGTCACTATGTAACGGCCAAATTTTCAGTCCATATAAATAATGGACCATTTTACGCTTCTTGGCAAGATTTTTTACACAACTTTTTGTTCTAAATCTACCTTATCCAATCCTGTTTTCTTTGGTCATGTAGTTAGTTTATTTTTATTTAAAAGTGACCCACACATCCATTCAAGTGATCACCTTCATTACTCTACGGCTCTACTAGTGCAAGAGAAGAACACACCGTATCGAGAAGATACAAAGTGTTGTATGATTAGCTTAGTGCACTCGTAACATTTGTTACGTACTTGTTGTATAATGTCATACATCAAGTTCTTTTTATCATACTCACTTAGAACGAGTATATCATGTTGATCGGGTAGATTGTGTAGATCGAGTAAATCGGGTAGATTGGGTGGATCGAGTAGATCGGGTAGATCGGGTAGATCGTGTTGATCGGGTAGATCGTGTTGATCGTGTAGATCAGGTAGATCGTGTAGATCGTGTTGATCGGGTAGATCATATAGATCAGGTAGATCGTGTATGAGATTGGTTCTAGCTAAATTAGAACTCAACATTTAGCTTAGTGTCGGAAAATAATGTAAGCGACGTTGCATGGTTTTCTCTGCGAGAATGGAGCTTGTTGATTAGTGAAGTAACTCTCGAGGTGGGTACCGGGGAGTGGAGTAGGGCGAAGAAGAGATTCGTGACCGAACCACTATAAATTATCGTGTCCGGTTTGCGCTGTCTTTACATATCTCTTTTATCATTACATTTATCGCTTTATATTTATATTTGCATTGCGTTTATGTTTTTGTGGTTTATTGCTTATATTGTGTTGACTATGTTTGTGTCGTGACATGATACTTATGTTACATTTGTGTTGTGATCTACTTAATAATATCTTTAGTTGTTGTAGATTTGTAATTGACACTTTTCATATTACATCACACTTGATCGGGTATTTGATACAAAAGATTTAAGTTTTGAATCGAAAAAGTATTCAACCCCTCCTCTCCCCCCTCCCCCTCTATGTTTTCCACATAATTGTCCCTTTCTTTCTTTTTTTTTTAACTTTGACCTAAAATATTTTGTTTGTATTATGTAATACTTGATGAAAATTATACTAATGAAAATACATATAAAACTCGATTCATTCATAAAAGAAAATAATTAAGACTAAAGTCGAAGAAAAAAAAAGATTTAAAAAAGTTATAATAATACAATTATCTTAAAACGCAGGAAGTAAACAACCTTCTCATAAATAACCACTAGTTAAAAACCCGTGTAACACACGGGATAGTCAATAAAACTTGTTTTAATAGTCTATACTCTATATTAAAAATGCTACTTAACCAAGTTTGCAGTTGATAGAACTTTGACTTTAATATAAAATCAATAAAATTTATTAGTTATAAAGTTAACATGATGATGATGTGGTTCAAATACACTACTTTCCAGTAGTAACTTAAGCTAAACAAATTGGCAATAGAAGATGTCATTTAGCTCAACTAATTGAATGATTCAAGACTACGCCTCTAGAACTTAATTCATGACAATATATCTTTTGGTATACTCACTTCTGATATTTAGAAGCCGTTTCTCTCATTATCTAGATATCAAAGTGTTATAGTTAAATTCAATTTAGAAAAGATAACACAATTATCACATTATATACAACTCAAACATTTCCACAAACTACGCAGTCCTAACGCTTCTTCAAGAAGAAGAAGTGGATAAATGAATAAAAATTGGGTTTGCTATCTGTATGCTTTTAAAAGATAAAAAGTTTTCAGTAGTGTGCTTGAGTTTGCTATCTGCTTTAATAGCTTTGCAAGAATGCAATAAGCATGACTTCTTTTTTTTTTTTAACTTTGACCTAAAAATATTTTATTTGTATTATATAATACTTGATAAAAATTATACTAATGAAAATTTATATAAAACTCGATTCATTCATATATTTTGCATAAAGTATTTTATATAAAACATTAAAAAAAATTAAGACTAAAGTCAAATAAAAATAAAAAGTTAAAAAAGTTAAAATAATACAATTATTTTAAAACGCAAGAAGTAAACGACCTTATCATAAACAACCATAGTAGATACACACAAATTCAATATCTGTCTTGGTTACACAAACAATGAAAGAGTTGTATTACTTACTTTTTCTTTTCAAGTAGGTCAATTATACGCACAGAATGTAAACATAGTTATCGCATAGCTAGATGAGTTACATAAATTTTAAAATGACATCAATACTCTCAAGTTTACTGACATTTACAAACATAGAATTCAATAGTGAAACCAATAAATTTTAACAAGTTTAGCGCGATGACACTACGAGCTAAGAATATAGTCATCTAAACATAGGTATTAGCTAAAGAAAGATTTAATTAAATATATAATCAAGAAATGAAAGTGACACAAGGAATATACATTATTATCAACTCAAGAAAAGCCGTGTTAAAAAAAACGAAAAAAACTTGAAAAAAGCCATACGCAAATTCAGTCACGGCCATACAAGTGTACGGTGTTGATCAATCTATTGTTGTATAAATAGCACCCAATAATCACACAATTAAATCACCAAGCTTTTAAGAAATCCAATAAAACAACTTTTCATATTTTCTTATATTAACTTCAAAACCTTAAAAACATGTCAAGTGGAGGGTGCAAGTGCGGATCAAGCTGCTCATGCGGCAGCAGCTGCAACTGCAACTCGTAAGTAATTTTCTAAAAATTGTTTCACAACAGACAATATATTTCCATATTGTCTTAAAAGTTTCAATATATTTCACAACAGCATATGGTATTTCTTAAAAGTTTCAATTTTCTGAAACGTTTCTTTTTTCTTTTTGGGCAGATACGACGTTGAGAAATCCACCACCACCATGATGATCGTCGACGGTGTTGCACCCAAGATGACGTACGTGTTTTTATTGCTTTTGATAAATATATAAGTTGATATGCCTATCTCAATTAATGTGTCTATAAACGTATTTATGTGATACATATTTATATAGATACGTATATTGTTAAACTAGTCCAAAGATTTAAAGGTGTCGAGTCAATATCTTGGATGCAAAAGACGTCAAAAGATTTAAATTCAAACAATTTGATAAACGAAAACTCTGATCGTGACGAATACGGTTAAATACAAGTTCTTACTAAATACAAAGTTGTGGGTTTGACTTTTGAAGCCTACAATTTCATGTATATCGTTTAACTTACCTTTTTTCATGAGCTATATTAAAAAAAGTATTTTTTAGGGTCACTAAAAAACGATTTGCTTGTAAATATGCAGCTTTGCTGAAGGGTCAGAGACCAACTTCGTCGCAGAAGGAGGAAATGGATGCAAGTGTGGAGCAAACTGCAAGTGCGATCCTTGCAACTGCTAAGTACGATATTAAACTATAACCCGAACAAGCACATAATCGACATCTTTTGCATGTGTTGTGTTTTATATGTATTAAATAAAAAGAAACCTAGCTATGTGTTATTTGGATTTGTAGTGGTTTGTGTGGTTTCTTTTTCTTTGTGTAAACGCCTAACGTGATTTAAATAGACTTGTTTGGGTCTTTATAAAAAGCTTGGATTTGTGATTGTGAAAATCAATGAAATTGTTTGTTAGACACAATTTATCATAGATTCATCTAATATTAAGATAGCTTTCTGGTCGAGCACTCTAGTGTTCACACAATTTTTTCATAGATTCAAACCTCAATAAGTTCTTATTTTAGGAGTGGCCAGAAAAAGGATTAAAAATGCTCACGAATGTATCGTGGTTAGAGCAATTGACTCAAAAACTTTTCCTTTCTGATTAATCTGAAAAAAAATATCCATCCATCTATCAAACATTTATAAATTTAAACTTGATTAGTAGTGACGTTTGTATATATCAAAACATTGATAAAAGCTTACAAACCTACATATAGTGTTTTTTCTTTTTACATTAATGGCTAAAACTAAAAGTACTTGGATTATAATCAAAATTGTTGTGATACCTCACTATCTTTTCTTGTTCTTCTAGATAACTAACTACTAGTGGGTCGAAATATCTCAAAAAATATGATGAGTGATACAACACGTATGTGGGCAGCGTATACGAATAGTATGTGTGTGAATAATTCTTAACCCAAGTTGATTGATGTCATTTGCGTTCGTTAAATAAAGAAAAACTACTTTCTCCGTCTCAAATTATAAGTCTATAATGGTATTTTTTGTTGTCCCAAAATACTTCTTCATTTTTATATTTCAACCAATCAAATATTTGATTGGTTAATAAAGTAGTTAGTGGAAATTTTTTAAACTTTGTGCAAAGTGGAAGTGGACTTATAATTTAGGACGGGGGAAGTATTAAACACGACTGTTTAATACAAAGTTATCTGTTTCAAAAAACTATAGAAATAATTAAGCTAGTCTTGCATCAATACATATTTTCAAATTAAGAAGAATTCACACCATAAATCAATTTGAGATAAACTTGTTGAGGGTTGAGTCGACATAAAAAGTCGTTGAAGCAAAAACTTATAAGATATATCAACGATTCAGTCGAAACATTATTGCGTTGTCATTAATTGCCTGGACTCGTCAAGTCCACGATATAAAAAGTGATTGAAGCATCTTTTGTTAGATTTTGAATGAGAATTCGCCTACAATTGACAACATTTCCAATATTTTTGAACCATACAAAGAAACATCTTTTTTTTTTTTTGGTTACTCTTGTGTACCTTTTTAGGTTTGAATTTGAAACATCTTGTGAAAATATTTGAGTGAGGGTGTTAAACAATGGATTCTCTGTAGCTATTAGATTTTTTTTTTATCTAATATTTACAATACAAATTACATGGAAAACATTAGAACTCTAATGGACTCGAAACCTCGATGCGTGTTTGCTATCATCTAATAATATGTGAAATCATGAAAGCTCACACTAGAAAAGAAAACTAAAAAGATAAAAGCAATAACTAATAATTTGATAAATACATCTGACAATAATTGGAGTAAAATCTTCAATAGCATAAACAAAAGCATAAACAAATAGCAAAATCATAAGAAAGCAATAATTAATTTTTTTCAGGAAAACATCCGACAACAAGTAGAGACAATGCAATAGCAAATGCAAAAGAGAAATATTAGAGGCCATTGGTCGACAACAGTGACATTTTTTAACACACCTTTATCTTCTTTTCTTTTGAAAAAAAATATGTCGGATTTCAACGGCGCGTGGCAGCGGTGCGCAAGTCCTGAGGAAGTGGTCTTGGTGGGATTTTGTACATAAATGGAATACGAAGAGAATGACGCTGACAACATCTGTTAACTCCATACGGTTAAAATGTTATGCCCAAAACAGTATGCGGGTATGGTTTTGGCCAAAAGTTGCATTCTTTTTGTTCTTCTTATTTTTAATAGAGGAAGGATAAATGATAACGACTAGGGTTTAACGAATTGGCATAAAGCCAATGGCTCATGGCGGCCGGGTAGGTATGAGGATCAAACCCAACTTATGATACCATGTTATACAATGAATTCACTTTAATGGGTCAAATACGGAAGTGTGGAGGAAACTGCAAGTGTGATCTTTGAGATTGCTAAGCTCGACATCAAAGCATAACCCGAACAAGCACATACTTGAGTGCGTTGCTTTTATGTATAAATAAAAAGAAATCAGTGTGTTGTTTACAGTAAACCTCTAACCCTAGCTGTAAACCTCTAACGCTTTTTATACAAAGCTTGGATTTGTGCTTGTGATAACTGACTTAACTTAGTTGGTCATCTGAGTTTTTTATGGAGCTTGAGGAGGGGTTTTACCCGGGTTCGAGTCTCGCAAGTGACAAACAAAATCCAGATTTTCCTCTTAGTGCGAAGCCGTGAGTTCTTGGGTTTCCCTTCGCGGGTCTCTCCTAGTGGTCAGGTCCCGAGCCTGTCAATTTGGATGGTTTGACTTAGGGATCGGATTTCAAATATGATGCCGTGCTAAAAAAAAAAAAATTGTTTGTCAAAAAACTGATATATGCATGGATTGCTGTTAATTTTAAGTATGATATCACCCGTAACAAGATAAACATTTTACTACTGGCACATAAGTGATAACCTACTTAATAATCAATATTAGATGTTACTTTATAGCTTAACCAACATATTTATATATTAAACTTCATTAGGAGTGATGGTTGTAGGGAAACGGTTACACTTTTATAAATAAAATCTAAATTACAATAAATAAAATTAACAGTAAATAAATAACATAAAATTAAATATAAACAGAATGTAAACAATAATTAAATAAGATAATAAAATAGTCAAAAGACTTACTTTATCACCAAATAAAGATCAACAAAGAAGCACCAAAAGCCGAGACACGTGTTTGACACGCTTCCCTTAAAACAGATTCGCCGTCTGTTTCCCAGGGTACAACAGCCAAAACAGTAAGTTGTACTGTCGGACTTAACAAAACTGCCAGGAATTTCATCTTAAGAGATGCGTATTCCATATGTTGGAAATCAATAATAACTATTGATTTGATGTGTGTCAAACTTGTGGAATTAGGGTCTCTATTTATACACAATAGACTCCCTCTAAGTTTACTCATCCCACCGATGTGGGATTGAAAATAAATTACTTTTCCTCTTTAGGCATGGTACCAAATGCCTAACTTTGAGACCCGATATCTCATTCACATCAACTCTATTTTGGACACATAAAGGCTTATTGCGAAGCTCTCTTCGAGGAGAACGCGAACCTACAAACTATTACTCATATATGTGACATATACATATAGATAATTGTGTCCAAAGTTGGTCAAAAGTCACTTTTACCAACTAATTTTCCAACAATCCCCCACATGAATGGAGATCGGTCGTAATACACAAAAATTACGATGAAATTCCAATAGTTGAATCTTACAAAGGATAGGTAGGTGTGACCCTTTGAACCTTCCCTTGTGAAATGCACTTAGCCTCCTAGCTGTCAGTAGACGCGATGTCTTTGAACTGAGCTGCTGTTTATGTAGACGACAATACATTTCACACAAGACTCTCCCTAACATTGTTAAGTCCTCATAGTCATGTTCATTATGGTCTTGAACATTTGCTTGGTTCTGCAAGAGCTCTTAGGATTTGTGCCCCCACACAATTCCCTTCAAAGCGACCCCACTTCTCTCTCACATAGGTGATTTCATCTTGAATCATTAAAAACATATGTTTTGTGATTTCATCTCGAATCATTATGCTTTGTGATTTCATCCTGAATCATTAAAGCCATATGTTTAACCTCTCAACAAGTCACATTTGTTATAGGAATGGACTAGGAAGTTACAATGTTAAGTAACTCCCCCATATTGACGTGACTTCCCCCACATTTATATGATTAGGTTGTCCTATTGAACCCAGATCTTGGGATCTCCAGTCAACTGGGTTAGGTTTTCCTTCATATAAACTCATTCCTTTAAGGGCTTTAGTCTCATTCCTTTAAACGACTTACTAACTAACTCTCTGCTTAAGCCTTTCGTAAGCGGATCCGCGATGTTATCCATTGACTTTATGTAGTCAATCGTGATAACTCTAGTTGAGAGTAGTTGTCGCACCAATCAACATCTATGATGGATATGTCTCGACTTACCGTTTTACATTGTGATATGAGCTCTGTCAATTTACAATTGACTATCACACTTTATATAGATGGTCGTTACCGGTTTACGCTATCTTGGTATGTCCTCTACGAATTAACGCGTATATCCGCATATTCTATAAATTTATCTCAAATGATAAATTCAAATTCCATCATAGATTTAGCTATAAAAGTCTGTTTGAAATACTTTCAAGATTTCCAAGACACAGCTTCCCACGTAGAGTCAATACATCTGCTCTAGTGGATCTAGATTCTTTTATGTAAGAATCCATATTTGCATTACTCTATCATTAGATAGCAGTTAGATATCTTCCAAAATGCAATATCGTAAGTATCATAGTACTTGTGTAATACTATTCAAATGGTCATCACTTGAATTACTGGTATACTTACTTAACTTGATTATAACTTCTGAATCAAGTCTTACACACGTCATTAGACACATAAGACGCCCAATATTCTCCGAGTATTCAAAATAGGCAACACCTCTACCTCTATCATAAATAGATTTAAAAGATGTCATTGGAGTTCTAGCTAGGCCGGAATCCCCCACATTGAACCTCCCAAGAATATTGTCCTTATAGTGTTTTTGACTTCAAAACAAATCCATTTGGTTTCATATGATCTTAGTTCCAAGAACCATATCGAGCAGCCAATGTAGTTCATGTCAAATCTTGACTCTAACATTTCATTAGTGGATCTGATCATCTTGTTATCACTTTCAGTGATAAGTATACCATCTATGTATAGACACATGATTACATATATACCAGCAATTATTTCTTTCCACAGACATCCGTTATTTTTAAATCCACGTTCTGACATGACGTGAAAATTTTTTTTGATGTCATTGTTTGGGAGCTTGATTTAAGCCATATAATGACTTAACAAGCCTACAAACTTTGTTCTCTTGTCGAGGAGCCATGAAACCCTCGGGTTGGTTCATGTAGATTTCTTCTTCTAAATCTCCGTTTAGAAATGCCGTTTTCACATCCATTTGGTGAACTTTCAAATTTCTTAAAGCGGCAATAGCAAGTATCATCCTAATCGAGGGTATTCGCGTAACAAGCGAATATGTATCAAAGTAATCAAGACTTTCTCGTTGTCTAAATCCTTTGATTACTAATCTTGCTTTATACTTGTCAATGGTGCCATCGGCTTTCATCTTCTTCTTGAAGATCCATTTATAGCCTAGTGGTTTACAACCAGGAGGTAAATCCACGAGCTCCCAAGTATGATTTTGTAAAATAGAATCTATTTCACTTTTAATGGCTTATTTCCATTGAGGTCCTTCTGAGGAAGTAACCGCCTCTCGGTATGAAGTAGGTTCGTTTTCAACTATAAAAGAAACAATCGGGTCCAAACGATTTTTCGGTTCTTGCCCTTTTGCTTCTTCTAGGTTCAACCTCTTCTTCCTCAGTTTGATCTTGTCTCTCATCTTGGAGATCATTATCAACTCCTTTGTTGTCTCTTATCACGAACAACATTATCATCTTGATGTCTCTCATCATGAAAGACATCATCATTTAGTTGCCTCTCATCATGGACAACTATATCATCTAGTCTAGATGAACTTCCATTTTCCTCGGATAAATAAGGAAACATAGTTTCAAACAATGAAAGTTTTCCTTGATTCCATTATCGTATCTTTGTATATATACAGATTTTCTGAATCATATCCAAATAAATGATAAGCACTACTGTAATGAGCATATCACAAAAATATGCAATCCACAGTTTTAGGTCCAATATATTGATCCTTGGGTGTCAGGACAGATAGACACCACCACATTCGTAAGTACTTATAGGATGGTTTTCTTCCCATCCATAGTTCATAGAACTATCTTCTTTTCCTTACAGGGGATCTTATCTAAAAGATAAGTAGCCAATAAAACCGCTTTCCCCCACATGCCATGGCTTAAACCATGACTTTAACAACATGGCATAACCATATATTTAAGGCACGGTTCTTTCCTATCAACAATTATGTTGTGGCGTATAAGGAGCAATAAATTTATGTCTTATTCCATGTTTAGCACATACATGAAATAGAGACACATATTCACCTCCAATATCACTTCGAACCGCCTTGTTTTCGATAATAAGTTGATTCTTAACTTATTTGTATAGATCAATCTTGTCTATATCCTTACTCTCAAGTAAGTAAAAGTCGCAATATTTTGTACTACCATCAGCAATTACGATGAAGTACCTAATTGCTACCGTAGTAGGTATCAATTCCAAATCACATGAAACTATGTGAATCAAGGGTTCGGTTAATTTTCGGTCAACCGAGTGAAAAGACAATCTTGTCAATTTGGCTTCAACATAAGTTTTACTTTTGTAATCCGTGTTCGTTTATTTAATTAAACAACGTATTGAGTTAAAATTAACATGTCCGAGTTGGCCATGCTATACATTCAAAGGATCAAATAAGCTGAATTCATACTCATTTTTATTAAAACAACCAAAAAAATAGATTCAGCTTAAACATTTAATGAAGGGCATAACCCGTACCGACCAAAATTTTGTTCAATGTTAACTCAATTTTATTTGATTAAAATAAAAATAAAGCCAAATTTATTAAGCAACCATCCAGACACAAGATTCCTACGAATCTCTGGCACATACAACGTGTTGGTTCACTTAAGCTCTTTTTCACATGTGAATTTCAACATCACATTTCTTTTCCCTTGCTATTAGCAGTTATAGAGTTGCCCATAAATTGCATCTCTCTATTTTCTGCTACTTTGAAAGAGTTAACCAAACTCTTATCATCATACTCATGACATGATGCCCAAGTGTTAATCCACCATTTTCTAATGTCGGATCCCGCCTTGGCAACAATTTTCATTTCATTCAGGCCATTTAACCCATAGTTATGGCACATAAAATCTGAATACTTTAAAGCATCTACCGTACACATAACTCGAGTATCGGTCTCCCTTTCATCAAGTTCGGGAGCAGATCCTTTAGATGTCACTCATGACATTCCGAACATTCTGTTAATACGAGATTCCGTTATTAGTGTAACACTAAATTTGGAATAATTAACAACTTGCTATATCACAAAGTGTTTCTTAACAAACACGATAACATCAAATTTTGTTTAAAACACTACTGTTTTGTAAGATCCATTATACAAAACCGCTTTTAAACAAGTCTTTCGATTAAACAATTAAACAATATCGCATATTACATAATGTTTTTAAACAAAAACAAATTTGTAATATAATTTTGTCAATCTTCTTTAACAATATCTTAATAGATCTGCATCACATGGTATAATTCTACAATGAAACTCGACAAGGTTTCAAAATAGATTTACTCTTTCAAAGAAACTCAACAAGGTTTCTATAGATATACTTTCAAATGCATAAAGTTTCAAGAACTATATTAGTTTATAATTAAACTCAACCTGGTTTAAATAAGCTAAACAAGTCAAAGAAACTTTTCCACAAAATATGATAACAGCTTGTATTTTATCAGATTTTGTTTCAAACAAACTCATCTTGGTTTCAATAAACACGTTCTAGTAATCTAATAAAATAACAACTTGTATTTTATGAGATTTGTTTCAAAGAAACTCCACTTGGTTTCAATGAATCTGATTTCATCATGATTTTTAACCATGTTAGTAACTGGCGCACCAATTACATTCGCAAGATTCACTATGGTCACAAATTATGTTACCATCAGTTAACTTGTGAATATTTAAACACAAAAACAGTTAAAACTGTTAAAACAATATGATATCTAATAAACTCAACATGGTTTATGTAAACTTGTACCAAATATGATTCCGAGAAACACAAGCTTGGTTTCAATATAACATATGCAATAAACAAACTAAGTAAATCAGTTTGAAAAGAAACTCATCATGGTTTCAATATAAACTGATTCAATAAACTGTTTTAAAAATCGTTTATAAATCTGTTATACCAAATCTGTTAATTAAAATTCTGTTTAGTTATAAAACTGATTTTCAAAGAAACTCAATCTTGGTTTCAGCAGAAAAACAGTTTGTATAAAATCTGTTAATTATACAAATCAGATTTTAATAAAAAGTGTTTTAATTCTGTTACACATAATATGTTTTAAGATTGTAGGGAAACGGTTACACTTTTATATAAAATCTAAATTACAATAAATAAAATTAACAGTAAATAAATAACATAAAATTAAATATAAACAGAATGTAAACAATAATTAAATGAGATAATAAAATAGTCAAAAGACTTACTTGATCACCAAATAAAGATCAACAAAGAAGCACCAAAAGCCGAGACACGTGTTTGACACGCTTCCCTTAAAACAGATTCGCCGTCTGTTTCCCAGGGTACAACAGCCAAAACAGTAAGTTGTATTGTCGGACTTAACAAAACTGCCAGAAATTTCATCTTAAGATATGCTTATTCCATATGTTGGAAATCAATAATAACTATTGATTTGATGTGTGTCAAACTTGTGGAATTAGGGCCTCTATTTATACACAATAGACTCCCTCTAAGTTTACTCATCCCACCGATGTGAGATTGAAAATAAACTACTTTTCCTCTTTAGGCATGGTACCGAATGCCTAACTTTGAGACCCAATATCTCATTCACATCAACTCTATTTTGGACACATAAAGGCTTATTGCGAAGCTCTCTTCGAGGAGAACGCGAACCTACAAACTATTACTCATATATGTGACATATACATATAGATAATTGTGTCCAAAGTTGGTTAAAAGTCACTTTTACCAACTAATTTTCCAACAATGGTTCTATTAATGTAAACAAAACAAATAAGTTTTTTCATGCACATGTTATTTGGTGATGTGTGTGACTCGTACGAACGTGACTTAGCCAGAATTACCTCGTGGTCGTTTTTTACGGTGTTCTTAGGTACGTACAAGACGTGTGGCAAGTGAAGTTCGAATCTAAAACTTTTGTGAAGACTTCAGAGTGCCAAATCATTATACCAATTTGATGGTAATGTGTTGTGTTTATTAAAACTTTGATCAAACGTAGAGAATTTCATAAAGTGTTTTTTCTTTTTACAACTTACAAGTTACAAGTAATGGCTAAAATTAAAAGCACTAGGACAGGAATCAAATTGTTATGATATCATCTAACCTCACTATCTTTTTTGTAGGTATCAAAACTTTGACTTTTAGATAATTTACTAGTGGGTAGGAATATGTCAAAAAAGGATCATAGTGAATGGCACAACACGCATGTTGGGCACGTACGTATATGAATGTGGCAAAAGTTCAATATAGATCACAAATTTACCATAAATCCAATGAATCAATAATAGCCATTCATTTTTTTATTATGATTAACTTTCACCCTTTTTTAAAAAAATAAATATCTCGCAAACCGTTAATCGTTACGCGATAAAAATTATACCATCGCGACGAGAATTAAATTATCTTTCTATAGATATGCACTACTATATATTTTTAACCATTTTTTTTTTCAAAATTTCGGTCAACAAAAATCATATATGATTTGTGAAAATCATATATGATTCGATTTTTACGAATCATATATGATTTTTGAGAATCATATATGATTCGTAAAAGTCATATATGATTCATAAAAATCGAATCATACATGATTTTTGAAAATCATATATGATTCGTAAAAATCATACATGATTTTTTCGGACGGAATTTTTGAAAAAAAATGTTTGTCGAAAATATATAAAAGTGCATATCTATAGAAAGATAATTTAATTCTCGTCGCGATGTTGTATTTTTTATATTTTGAAAACTTACCGTTTGTAAGATATGTTGTTTTAAAAAAAAAGTTGGAAAATAATTTTTTATTAATTTAGATAAAAGATGGAGGGCTATGATTGGTTCATTTGTTCTATGGCAAATATGGGTTCTATATTGATCTCAACTCATATGAATGTATGTATGTGAATAACTCGTTACACAAAAGTTATTGATGTCATATGTGATTAGTATTTAAAGGAAAACATTATTACAGTTGAACTCGGGAGTTTAATATCTCTTGTACAAAGAGTACACATATGAAGCTACTCTTGTATCAAGACAAATGTATGATACAAATTAATTGAGAAGAATACACACCAAGTGAAAGAACAAAGAATGACGTGATACGCCATTAATCCTTTCGAGATAAACGATTTAGGTGTCGTTTGTTTTTCAAAAGTTTTTTGTTTTCATTTGCAAATAATGTCTGCGAAAAAAAAAATACATCTAAAATCTTTGTATGCAAGAAAAAAAAAATTATTTATTTTTTGTGCTTTAAAAAAAAGAATGAAAGAGAAGTAGATATTTATTTGTGCTAAATAAATGAGAAAAGTGAGAATTTATGAAAGTTTACGTTTAGTTTTTGAAGAAATAAGAAGTGAAAAAAAAAAAAAAAAAAAAAACATTAATGTCAGGAAAAAAAATCGACAAAAAACTTTGCACGTCCCTAGAAAAAAAAGTAAAAAAGAGGAAACAAGTACTTCTTTAAAAAACAAAAGACATCTTAAAGTCGAGTCGACCATATAAAAAGTGATTGAAGCAAATTATAAAGTACTCCGGTACCAAACGAAAATCATAAAATGGATTTTCTCTAGCCTATAGAATTGTAGGATTTCTTCTTACATAACATGAGTGGCAATAAAAAGATTTTAAATGAATGATAGAAGCAGTGCACATCTATACTAAAAGAGTTATGGGTGCTTCGGTAAGCAATTGTTCAGACGTCTATATCAGTGCTTTGGAAGTTTAGAAACAACATGATTTTCGGCTTTACAAAGATGAAGAAGAGTTCCTTATTTGATTTAGTGGTGCTTCACTCCTTCGAATAGGTTACGGCTAGGAATAAAAACTTTTGTATTAGTTGGACTTCGTGGTTACAAAACCCGATGATTCATATCTTGTAATCTCTAGCTCCTTGCTAGTCTTTTGTTTTTTTTATAATATTTGCCGTTAAAAAAAAACTAAAAGAGTTATAATGATATGAATAATATTTTAATAAAGTTTTCGTATTTTAAATAAAGTTTTATAATATGATAAGAAATAAATGATTTTGCTAATGTTTTTTAAATAAAAAACAATAATAATAATAAATAAATAGATAAAATAATAGTTTTGCTAACGACCACTATTATAATATAGAATTGTTGTTACCGAATCCTTATTTTTTTTGTCATAAACTGAAGATTTGGGTGATAAATCAAATCGAACCGAATCCAATAATAAAAACCACCTACTGAAATGTCTTATTTGTTGTTTATGCTTTTAGCAATCAGTGATTGCTTTGTAACTTTTTTTTTTTGTAATTTTTATAGCTGTCAGGACTCAGGATATTGATCCTGATTTTATTTTAAAATTTTACGATCTTATAAAGCAAAAATGATTCGGATTTTACGTAAGATTTTAAAAAGCTTAAGATCTTACAAAATTTCGATTTTGACCATAGAATCTTAAGATCTAATCCGGTCTGATCTTACGTTTATCGAACCGCAAACTAAAAGCCACAAAGTTATGGGTTATCATCTAACATAATTAAAAAAATAACATGTGATTCTTCCTAAAAATTTAATAAGACAATGTTTAAATAAAACATCCATATAATTTTTTATTTATGATATATAGTAATTTGCAGATTTGAATAATATTACAAAGATTATTAAAAAATGACGTTGTAGCAGGATCTTAGAATCCCGATCCAATTTTACGATCACAATCTTAAAAAAACTAAAATGATCCTAAGTAGGATCCCGATTTTAAAAACCTTCTCAACTTTTGTTTGTTTCTAACAATCTTGGATAGAATTCACAGAAAAATCATTTATAAGGCCCATTTATATTAAGTTATTGCGGGCTAGCATATAAACCCATTAAAAGCCCAAAAGAATGACATGTAAACCCTTCCCCAAGTACAGAAAGCTAGAAAAACAACCCTGATTTTCTGAAAATAATAATCTTGTTTGTGAAAAAAGAAAGAAAGAAAGATGGACAAAAGTATGATGGGAGATCTGGGTAGTCTTCCAGCTGAAGACCAAGCTCGTATGGCCACCATGATTGACCAGCTTCAAGTTCGTGACAGGTCAATATTTCTTTTTATATATAGTTTTTAGACAAAGAAATGAGTTTATTTGTTGGAGTATCACTTTTTTGAATTGGTTAAGATTGGGAACTAATCAATTTGTGAAATGGGTTTTTGTTTTTATATCATATTGTATGAAGTTATTACATTTATAAAGAAAATAGGTGTGCAAGTTTGGTTTTGGAAATATAGATGAAAAAAGTTCATAGTTTGATTGTATAGTTTTATTTGACTTGATAATGTGGTAGGAGTTAATTGGAATTGGGATTTTTGCTTATCTGATTTTTGTGTTGAATTTCGATACAAGAAATTAGCGATTTTGAATAAGCAGTTTGGGTGTTTATTATTTCACTATGCCATAAGCAGATATGAAGTTTAGTAAGCAATCCCATGCATGGCCTTGTAACGAGTTATTATGTGAGTTGATTGACATGCTACGCACACGCGTCAGTATCTATAAATGGATTGTCGTATCTCGTTTTATTAAATCTAGTTAGTCTGCTACTATCTCTGCTGTGGTCTGTGGCTTTGTTTTAGTTCGTAACACCTAGCTGTTAATATGATCTAGGAACTTCATGTCTGGTTACTGATAGGGAAGAATTCACACCCACTTTCTATTTTTTTGTGTCGTTGAATGTAATGAACTATATGTTACCCTTTTTTTAATGTCATTGTATTCAAAATATGACCTGCTAAACAAGCTAAAGGTTAGTTCCAGTGTTCCACCATTACAACACTTCTGAAACTCATCTTAAATGGTTTATGTACATAAAATGTCTCTAAAAGATTTAAAAACTTAAGTCGGCATCGTTCCAAAGCACTATCTTACCTCAAACCTATTTATAACTCTAACTCAACCCTAATTATGATAATTCTGGTGACTAGAAATCACATCTTAATATTGGGAATTCATGGAATCATTGGGCATTGATTTTGGTTTTCTGTGTCTACATATAATTATTATATTGTTGGTGTTTATACTTATTCAAGACCCACACCTGATCGGATCACAAACAGAAACACAAACAACAATAACTGGAACACACAATGTTTCTTGGAATAAGCTCTCCAATTAATCAGAAAAGTATTTGCTTACAAAAACTGATATTGAATGCACACATACAAACCACAGCTCGGTTTGTTTATATAGGTGTTTAGAATTTGCTTTCTAATCCTACTACAATTCTAATAAAGCTAGATAGTCCTTAACAAATAAGGAGTCCTAATTAGACTAGAATTGTAAACTTCCATATGCTTGGAAACTGTTTTGTCTTTCCATATGCTCGGTTCTTTGGACTGCACATTAAGCTCGTGACTTTTGAACTACTCATTAGCTCGAGTAGAACATTAGACCAACATTCAACCCCCTAATTTCTGACTCGAGATAGGTAGGTCTTCAACTCCAAGTAACTCTTGCATCTCCTTGAACTTAATCCTTGCGAGAGCTTTCGTCAGAATATCAGCACGTTGTAACTCACCTCTTACAAACTCAACTTGTACTTGGTCTCTTTCAACACACTCTCGGATAAAATGATAACGTGTGTTTATATGCTTGCTTCTCCCGTGAAAGACTGGATTTTTCATAAGTGCAATAGCCGATTTGTTGTCAACAAATAAGACCACCACTTTCTCTTCCATTCCGGTTATTTCACTCAACAACCCACGTAACCATATCCCTTGACACGCGGCTGAAGTTGCAGCCATGAACTCGGCTTCACAAGACGATAGAGCCACCGTGTTTTGCTTTTGTGAGCACCAAGTGATAGGTGATTTACCTAGATAAAATACATGCCCAGTTGTGCTTCGACCATCATCTTGGTCCATAGCAAAACTACTATCACTAAACCCCACTAGCTCCTTGGTCTTCTCTTGGTTGTATCGTATTCCAAAATTCAAACTACCTTGGATATACCTTAGTATTTGTTTCACAGCTGTCATATGTGATTCTTTTGGTTCTTGCATATAACGACTAACCAAACCAACCGAATAAGATAAATCAGGTCGAGTGTGTAGTAAATACCTTAAACAACCAACTCGTCGTCTATACAAAGTTGCATCAACTGGTTTTCCTTCCTTATCCATGCTTAACTTCATTCCAGGTTCTAATGGACATTGAGTAGAATTCGCTTCATGCATCCCAACATCTTTCAAGATCTTCTTTGCATAGCTTTCTTGACTTATTGAGATACTCGAATCCTCTTGCTTTACTTCAATGCCAAGATAATAGCTTAACTTTCCCAAGTCACTCATATCGAACCTTTCTTGCATTTGTCTTCCTACCAAACAAGATTCACACAACTTGTTCTCTTGATGAATTATTGGCAACTTTTCAACCATGCCCTTCCTTGTCATTAATTCCATCGTCTCGAAATTAATGTGACCCATCCTAGCATGCCATAACCAAGCATCATCTTCCATCTTTGCTTTGAGACACACCGGACTTCCAACTTGGAGCTTAATCTTGTAAAGTCTATTACTTGTTCTAGGAACCTTCATCAAAAGCTTGCCATCTGAGTCACGCATAGTAAGAAGGTTACCTTTCATACGAATGTCACATCCGCCTTCGGTAGCTTGCCCAAGACTAATTATGTTGCTCTTTAGCTCGGGTAGGTAATAGACTCCAGTGATTAACCGTTGCTCACCCGTTTTCCCTTCAATGATTATCGAACCCTTCCCTTTTATCTCGATGTAGGAGTTATCACCAAACTTCACTTTGCCGGAGATATTCTCATTCAACTCCGAAAAGTATTCTCGGATCCCCGTCATGTGATTACTTGCTCCATTATCCAAATACCAAGTGTCTTCCTCGTTTGGCTTAGTATTCAATTGGTTTGGGATAATCTTTTCTTCATTCAAGAAAACTACTTCTTGAACGCTTTTCATCATAAAAAGTGTCGGGTCATCATCATCCTCCGTTTGCAAAAGGTTTGATTCATGATTTTGCTTCTGTTCACGTCGTTCAGGGCAGTTAGAAGCAAAGTGACCATATTCATCACATCTGAAGCATTGAATCTTTGAAAGATCTCGACTTTTGTTCTTCTTTTGCTCCGTATTGCTCCCGGAGTTGTTACGGTTGTGGTTATTAGCTTGACCACTATCATGAGATTTGTTTTGAGAAGAAAAGTTTTGACCTTTACCGTTGCCACCAGAGGAATTCCTTCCTCGACCTTTCTTATCATATCTTTCAGCCCTTCCGAACATCAACATGCCTTGATCTTCAGAAGTGGTGTCAACACCCTTCATTCTTCCTTCAAAAGCTTTCAACCTTCCAATTGCTTCTTGAAAAGACATAGTATTCAAGTCAGCAAATTGTTCTATTGAGGCAACAATTGCAACATACCTATCCGGAACGGATGCAAGTAGCTTCTTAACAAGTTTCTTGTCTTCATAAATTGTTCCCAAGCTATTTACTTCAGTTACAATTTTGCCCAACCTAGCCGCAAAGTCATCGATTGATTCGTTGACTTTCATCTTTAAAGATTCGAATTCCGTCTCCAAGGTTTGCAACCTCGCGTCTCGAACCCGTTCAACACCCACATACCTGGTCTTCAAAGCTCCCCAGATTTCTTTGGCTGTGTTGAATTGTGAAACTTGAAAAACAAGTTCTTCTGGAATCGCCTGGAAAAGTAATGCAACTGCCATGTGATCTTGCTTAGCAACTACTTGTGTTCCTTCCCCTGATTCCAGTGCATCGAGTATTCCATGGACTCGGAATACCGCTTTAACTCTTATTGCCCATATGTTATAATTCGTGCTTGTTAACATTGGACATTGAAGAGCCGTTTTAGTATGTTCAATAGGTGGTTGACTCGACTCGCCTTGCACCATCCTTCTTGAACGTCTTTTGTAAGTTACCGGTGTAGTTGGATTATCTTCCAGCCCTAGAACAAGCTTGTTTTACTTCTTGCCTAAGTAAACCAAGTGTAAAGTTTTAAACTTTATCGACTTCTTGGAACCCTTTAGTCTTCTGCTTGGAACCCTTCAGAGATCGACTACTCTTGGAACCCTTGTGATCGACTTCTGCTTGGAAACCCTTCAGAGATCGATTACTCTTGGAACCCTTGTGATCGACTTCTGCTTGGAACCCTTGTGATCGACTACTGCTTGGAACCCTTATGTGATAATCGACTTTGGAATCCCTTCTGCTTGGATAACTGATCTTGGAACCCTTTAGCGACTGCTTGCTACTGATCTTGTAACCCTTTAGTCGACTGCTATTGTTTGGAACCCCTGCTGAGATCGACTGGAAACAACTCCCTGCTGTGATCGACTGGAAACAACTCCCTGCTGTGATCGACTGAAAACAACTCCCTGTTGTGATCGACTGGAAACAACTCCCTGCTGTGATCGACTGGAAACAACTCCCTGCTGTGATCGACTTGCTTAAACCTTGCTCTTGATACCAATTCAAGACCCACACCTGATCGGATCACAAACAGAAACACAAACAACAATAACTGGAACACACAATGTTTCTTGGAATAAGCTCTCCAATTAATCAGAAAAGTATTTGCTTACAAAAACTGATATTGAATGCACACATACAAACCACAGCTCGGTTTGTTTATATAGGTGACCAACACTTATTGTACATTTGGGCTTGTAAAGCTGACTTGATTGCCACCTGAGAACCATAGTTTTAATTGTTTGGTTTAGGAGAGATAAATCAAGATATTGATGTTATCGTGTTCGTGTGATATGGTTTGACCTGATAACATGGAAGGCCAGGGGGTGTGTGGGACATGCTTATATGCTTATCGTGTTTCGATACACCTGATAAGCAATTTTCAATAAACAGTTTGGGCGTTGCTTACTTTAAAATGCAATAAGCAGATATGAAATTTTAATAAACGATCCTATACATGCTCTTGTGTTTCAGTACAGCATACACACGCCAGTATGTTCAGTTGGATTGTCGTATCCCATTTTTGTAAGCTTTAACTGGCCTGCTACTGTCTCTGCTGGCGTGTTGTTTTAGTTTTTCCATTCTGTACGTGTATATGATCTAGGAACTTTATTTCTGATAGTAATTGATAGGAGAAGGTGCTAAAAAATGTAACGAACATTTACTCTTTAATTTGCACTTTCTATTTTTACCTCTTTTTGTTCCCTATCATTATATGCAAAATATGACCTGCTAAACAAGTTCTTTGTGGCATGCCTAATCCTAGTTGTGCCAAGAACACACACTTTTAAATAAATTTCTTTAAGTCATCAATGAAAAACTAGTAAGAGGTGAACAAAACATATCTTTTCAGGCCAAAACTAAAGTTAACCTTCTCCGAAAACAACTGAACACAAATTGATAGATTGGTTGCATGTTGTTCATTAACACCATGTCCTTCCTAAAACACCCTGCACAAAATCGATTTGCAATTCTCGATCTCGACTTGAATTTGAGTTGTGTTTGGTATTTACTTTGACGTGATTATGAGTTAAGGATTACAGATAACTATATCTCATGGATATTATTGTGTTTGGGTGTTTGGTTTTTGCATAAATTTCTATGGAGATGTGCAGTAAGATGCCATCTAGACGAGAGGTTTCCAGATTTTGTTAACAGGAATAAACTAAGAACTAGATTCAATTATGGTTAAATTAATTAAAAAAAAGGTTATAACAACCTTTATATTTATCAGAAAAGTACAACTTCTAAATTGGCGGTTAAAATGGAACTTTTGCTGATAATCTGTTGTTTCTTATCCATTGCAGTCTGAGGATGTATAACAATCTTGTAGAGAGATGCTTTACAGATTGTGTGGACTCATTCAGACGCAAGACGTTAGATAAGCAAGAGGAGTCATGTGTGAAGAGATGTGCTGAGAAGTTCTTGAAGCATTCGATGCGTGTTGGATTGAGGTTTGCTGAACTCAACCAAGGGGCCGCTACTCAAGACTAAACCAGTGGTTGATGTCCTTATGATCAATGCGAGCCTGTTTTGAGCTAGTTAGTATCTGCCCCTCGACAATTTAATAGAGAATTGCTTTAGTATTCGAAGTAAAACACCATAAACATGTGTACATTGTCAAGTGTTCTATGCACTTGCTGACTTGCATAAACATCTTTCCCTTAATGAGTCTTCTTTTGTACCTCTTAACTCAAATTTTGCATGACTTCTATGGTTTATAAGATATGTTCTTTTTCCATCTGTGTGTAACATGCAGTATTGGAATATGTGCTCTTGTTTCTAGTATGCCATTATTGATCACTTGGTTTTTGGGGCATAAACGGTACCATCAAAGCCTCCTGTAACATGTCAAGCCTTGAGATTGTTTGATTTCACTGTCGTGACAGTAGATGGTGGGTTACGATTGTCTCAAGAGTCAAGTTAAGGTATTATGAGCTATTGGATTTGATCCAATAGCTCAAATCAAAAGCCATTGGATCAAATCCAATGACTCATAATGCCCTAACTTGACTCAAGTTGTGTTTACAACTTGAGAGAATCCTAACCCTTCTTTATCAAAGTGACATTGTAATTTGAAAAATTACAATGTTACATAAAGGAATTGCATGTTGGAAAATGTTTGCACCAAGTATCACATAATTACATATTAAAGATGATTAACAGGTTGTTGACAGAGAGTTCTATAGGGTTGAAATTCTATGCTTTTGAGAAGGTAACAGTGAAAAGGATTGTAATAAAACGCCTCTCATATTCTTTTTCTTTAGAGCATTCACAATGCATCGACTGTTTTTGGGTTCGATACAGTTTTATGTCACTGCCACATCAACATCCTCAAGTTAATGTATCATCTTCTCTACACCCATACCTTTAACTCTAAATTTTATCCTCATCATTACAATATCTGATTCTTACATCTGAGATGGTTTGCGGGGTTACCCTCCGCGCTCCGTCCAACTAGTGTTTTCCTTTCTTATTTTCAGGTATTGCTAGCTCAAGCATTACCAAACCATCACCCTTTGTTAATCTCATTAACCTTAAGTACTCTTGCATTCCGATGCATGAACAGGTGTCATTAAACAACTACTAGATATTTCAAAAATAGTCATGTTATATCTACTTGACAAACTCATGTCGCTAAAAAAACGTAAGAACTAAGAAATCATGTTGCATGTCATTTGGCTATGATTCTTGATTGGAAATCACTCGAGCTACATCAAACAACGACGTTTGTGTATGAAACTATCATTCCTCCCATTGCAATGCTTTGAGGCTGAGAATCAAAGCAACAAAGATATTTATTTATTAAACTATACTACGGACACTGTACATTAAAAAAAAATGGATAGGAATTGTCTCATATGGTGAATCTTCAGAGCCCACTGGCATCTGAATCAGAAGACAAATATGCCCTTTTGCTCTTGCTCTTCCTCTTCCTCTTATGCTTTCTAATCGAGTCATGAGAACTGTATGAATCTGAACCATCTGAATGTTGATGGCTTCTCCTTCTCCTCTTCTCCTTCCTACTCTTCCTCCTGCGCGATCGACGCTCTCTGTCCTCATCTGACGACTCATCCTTTCTCCTCCTCTTTCTACCACTCCTGTCATCATCCGTATCACTTGTGCTCCTCTTTACACTTCTCTTTGTGGAGCAACCCCTTTTTCTCCTATCCTTGGAATCTGATTCAACCTCGTCAGAATCATCATCTCTCTTGTTTCTTGAAGACTTCAATTTACTAGTCAGCCCTTTACCATATTTTTTTGCAATAGCCCTTTCAATCTCTGAATCATAATCAGAATCTGAACTCTCACTCTCCTCTTCATCACTCTCATCTGAGCTCTCGTTTGCACTTCTCTTCCTATGCCCTTTTATTTTCTCTAAACCCGATATGACAGCAGCCTGAATAGCTTCCTGATCCTTGTCCTTCTCTTCTTTAATGCTCAAAAAGTTTCTACATTGAAATGTTAAATGGCCAACACGTCCACATTTCTTGCAGGACCCACGAGTCTCGTCAGCATTAGACCCGGTAATTCTGGCTAGTGCAAGTAGCCCTTGGAAACTTGCATAAGCATTTTCTCCCTCAGGTTCTGCAGTCGAAGACTGGGCAGATTTCTTGTTATCTTCCTTGTTAGGGGCATAAGGATCATATCTGATTGCACTCTGCCATATACCATGGGTCTGCAAGGCAGCACTACTGTGCACCCTGTTGTTGGCTGGCATACGAACCCTGCCCGCAGTGGCCGGCATCTTGAGAACTCAAATTAAGATCTGTGAATTAAAAGGAAAGCAGCTTCAGAATCAAGAAATGTTAAGCATATTCAAATTCTAGCATAGCATATCACAAAGTTAAAAATAAAAAATAAAAAAATGAAGCAACAAGCAACAAACGTTTGAAAAGCTGGTTATAGGTATAATCATGGTAACAAACAATTAATATAAAGACGACTTTAAAAACTACTATCAGCAATTCAGCATTCAATGGCACAAACTACGTTACAGTCACCAGACAATAGCTTTAACCTCTTCCCACTTCGAATTCCAAATATACTTTTGCAGTGACTTAAACATAATAATAGGCCAATGGCATAATCAGATTTCATAAATGTCTTTTAAAAAGCATACACTGATGTACAGAACTTCTACCATCTTCATTTAAAAAATCACCATCCTAAAATAATGTGTTTAGTATTTTAAATGTCGTACGCTCTAGCAAAAGGACATTGATGTAGTAATTACTATCGTATATAAACAATAGACCTAAAAGTATGACTAACGTTGTATTATTCTTTAAGAAATATCAACATTGATAAACAGCCCCGGTATCGCTAATCTAGTGAAGTACACTAAGTCTAAGGGTTTTCATCGGTTCAGTTTTCGGGTTAGGAACTTTTATGGCCAAGATACAATAAATCAAACTTAATTTGCAGAGAGCTGAGCTCAAGAACAACAACATACTCAATCCCGCCGAAGCGAAGTATGGGGAGGTATAAAGTAGACAATCACACACTTAACCAAGCGTAAATAGAAACATGCATAGGAATAAACGCATAAAGACATTGTAAAATTTTATAATAAAAACTGTAAACACAACTTGAATCTCAATTCAAGTTACTTTTATTATCAACCAAACCAACTACAAGATCAGAGAGATACTGATCTCAATCAGTACACAATCAACAACCAAGAATACTCACAAATCTGCCACTGCTACACAGGTGCAGATCTATCGACTAATTTGCCAATAGTATCAATACAAACACTCAACTCACAACAACAAGAATGATCAAAACAAGATGATCAGAACTATCTAACTTGGCTGATAACAAGAAGCTTTTTCAACTGCATGTGAATAATGTGTGGAGGAGATTAATGAAACCCTAATCCAGATATGAGCTTATATAGTCTTCAAATAGATCTTTCAGCTTAAGCCAACTTGAGTCCTCAGAGTTCCATCTACTTGTCAACTTTGGATGAAAACTATTTTAAAGCTATAACTGCACAATTAGAAAAGGCAACATTAGTCCCTATACATTATTATTCCAGGTTGAGTTAAAACTTCAACATCCCCCCTTAACTCCAACCTGGAATAAATCAATCATGCTCAGTTTACCAACAAGCTTTTCATGTTGAAGCTTGCTTAACCCCTTAGTTAAAATGTCAGCAGTTTGATCTGCTGTATTAATCTTTTCAGTCTTAATAACTCATGCCAAAAATTTTTCCCTTACAAAATGTAAATCAATTTCTAAATGTTTAGTTCTCTCATGAAAGACAGGATTAGCTGCTATCTTGATAGCAGCTTGACTATCACAAAAGAGCTTAACAGGTAAAAAATGTTCCCAGTTCAAGTCATTTAAAATTTTGAGAACCCAAACAACTTCAGAAGTAGCAGAGGCCATAGCTCTATACTCAGCCTCTGCTGATGACTTAGAAATGGTATTTTGTTTTTTGCTTTTCCATGATACTAATGAACCATTTAAAAATAAGCAGTCACCAGTAACAGATTTTCTAGTTGTAAGACATTTAGCCCAGTCTGCATCAACAAATGCTTCAAGAAAAACATCTGGGCATTTAGTAATATGAATACCTTTCCCAGGAGAACCTTTTAAATACCTCAATACTTTAAGTGCAATTTTCAAATGAGACCTAAAAGGCTTATGCATAAACTGACTCAAACAGTGAACAGAATAAGCAATATCAGGTCTTGTATGAGTTAGGTAAATCAATTTGCCAATCAACTTTTGATATTCAGTTAAGTTATCTATTACTGGATCACTAACTGTAGGTTCACTAGTTAAAAACAAGTTTTGTTCAAGAAGAAAGGCAGAAGGCTTACAAGCCAATAACCCAAATTCAGTTAACAAATCCAAACAATATTTTATTTGAGTTAAACAAACACCTTTTTCAGTGTCAACCACTTCAATGCCAAGAAAGTATTTAAGTTTCCCCAAATCCTTAATTTGAAACTTAGATCTCAAAAAAACTTTAAAACTTTCAATTTCCTTCAAATTGTTCCCAGTAATTATTATATCATCCACATAAACCAGTAAAGCAACAAAGTTACCTGAGTCACTTTTGGTGAACAAAGAATAATCACTTTTACTCTGTTTGAAACCATTCTCAAGTAAAGCACTAGTCAACTTAGCATTCCATTTCCTGGGTGCTTGTTTCAACCCATACAATGATTTTTTAAGTATACATACTCTTTTATCATTAACATCAAAATATCCATCAGGTAAAGTCATATACACAGTTTCATTAAGATCACCATAAAGAAAAGCATTATTAACATCAAGCTGAAAAATAGGCCAAGACATCTGAACAACAAGATTAACAACACATCTAATAGTAACAATTTTAACCACAGGAGAAAAGGTTTCATCAAAGTCAACACCTTCCTTCTGACTATAACCTTTGACAACTAATCTACCCTTATACCTTTCAATCTCTCCTGTGGACTTATACTTAATCTTATACACCCATCTATTTCCTATGGCCTTTCTACCAACAGGCAACTCACATATCTCAAAAGTATCATTACTATAAAGAGCATGCATGTCTTTATCCATTGCATCTCTCCAGTGCTGATGTTTAGAAGCTTCTTTAAAAGTTTTTGGTTCAACAGCTTTATTTAGTTCAACAACAAAACAAAAGTTTTCAGAACTTAGTTTTGAGTAATTAACAAAATTTTCAAGTCCATACTTAACTTTAGAATCAACCACAAAATCATTATATCTATTTGGAAAAACAGAAGTTCTATCAGACCTTCTTAAAGAAGGCTGACTATTACTTTCCAAAATCAATTCTTCTGCTTGATCAGTTAAGGGACTATTTACACCCTCAGAACTGCTCACACCAAGAGGAGTTGCAGCCAACTCACTTGTACTGGTAACCTCATTGGAACCATCAGAGTGCCCCAAATCACCCTGTTCATGGTCAATAGTTGGGCTGCCTAGATGCAAGGAAGGGCTGCCCTCACTCTCATGATGATCACTAGGAGTACTATCATCATTGGGTGTGTCAAAGTTTTCACAAGCTACTTCATCAAAGAAGTTAACATGATTTAAACTCTGACTGAGAGGGTCAGGAGCAGCAGAAGAAGTTTTAATCTTGAAAGGAAAAACATTTTCAAAAAATCTTACATCTCTAGAGAATATAAATTGTTTCCTTTCAAGACTATAAATTTTATAACCTTTTTGAAAATTGGAATACCCAACTAAAACACATTTTTCAGCTCTACTACTAAACTTATCATTATTAGTAAGAATAGTAGCAAAGCAAAGACAACCAAAAGTTCTTAAATGATTCAGTTCAGGTTTTTTATTAAAAACAAGATTAAAAGGAGATAATCCATTCAGCACTGAAGAAGGCAATCTGTTAATCAAGTAAGTGGCAAACAAAAGTTCTATCAGACCTTCTTAAAGAAGGCTGACTATTACTTTCCAAAATCAATTCTTCTGCTTGATCAGTTAAGGGACTATTTACACCCTCAGAACTGCTCACACCAAGAGGAGTTGCAGCCAACTCACTTGTACTGGTAACCTCATTGGAACCATCAGAGTGCCCCAAATCACCCTGTTCATGGTCAATAGTTGGGCTGCCTAGATGCAAGGAAGGGCTGCCCTCACTCTCATGATGATCACTAGGAGTACTATCATCATTGGGTGTGTCAGAGTTTTCACAAGCTACTTCATCAAAGAAGTTAACATGATTTAAACTCTGATTGAGAGGGTCAGGAGCAGCAGAAGAAGTTTTAATCTTGAAAGGAAAAACATTTTCAAAAAATCTTACATCTCTAGAGAATATAAATTGTTTCCTTTCAAGACTATAAAGTTTATAACCTTTTTGAAAATTGGAATACCCAACTAAAACACATTTTTCAGCTCTACTACTAAACTTATCATTATTAGTAAGAATAGTAGCAAAGCAAAGACAACCAAAAGTTCTTAAATGATTCAGTTCAGGTTTTTTATTAAAAACAAGATTAAAAGGAGATAATCCATTCAGCACTGAAGAAGGCAATCTGTTAATCAAGTAAGTGGCAGTTAGAATGCATTCAGACCACAAATATAAAGGCAATCCCCCCTGAAACATAAGGGATCTGGCAACATTTAAGAGATGCCTATGTTTCCTCTCAACAACCCCATTCTGTTGAGGTGTGTAAGTACAAGATGTTTGATGAATAATACCATTTTTTTTACAAAATCCATTAAAATGAGTATTAACAAATTCAGTACCATTATCACTTCTAAAAATTTTAACACATTTTTCAAACTGTGTTTTAACATGATTATAAAAGATTTGAATATAATCAAACACCTCTTGCTTACTCTTAAGTAAGTAAACCCAAACTGCCCTGGTGAAATCATCAACAATAGTTAAAAAGAATCTGTCACCTTCTTTACTTTTTATTTTATAAGGACCCCAAAGATCTAGATGAACTAAGTCACCTAAAGCCAAAGTTTTATGATCACTTAGAGGAAAAGGCTCTCTGGTTTGTTTAGCCTGTTGACAAATGTCACAAGGCTCAATGTCATCTTTATTTTGAAAATTGATTTCACCCTTCAACACTGTTAAGACTTGGTCAGAGGGATGACCAAGCCTGCAATGCCAAGTTTTCTTAGTCAAATCACAAGCAGACTTAAAATTTTGAACTCCTAGGTCAATACCTTGATCTCCATCAAAGTAATATAAACCATCCATCTGTCTACCAATCCCCAGAACATTCATTCCCCTCAAATCCTGAGGTAAAACATAACATTTGTTCTCATCAAAGGCAACAACAAATTTACTATCTCTAGCTACCTTATGAACATACATTAAACTGACACAATATTCAAGAACAACCAACACATCATATAATGTTAAATGTTTAGTGAGAACCATATTTCCAACCTTAGTAATTAAGGCTTCAGTCCCACTGGGATGAGACACCTTAACACCAAGCTTAGAAATATCAATGACATTCACTAAATATTTATCAGTATATGTAAGATGTTGATTTGCACCAGAATCAACAATAATACCTGCTGCAACCAATGCAGCCCTCATTTTACTATTATGACAAAAAAACCTTTTAAAATTTTGATTAAAAAATTTACTTTTATTGAAGACAATACCTGCCATATTGGCATGCACAGTCTTCCCATTCCCATTAGTATTAACAGAGTTCTCCTTAATCAAAGAAATGAGTTTAGATATCTGTTCATCAGAAAAGGCAGAGATAGAAATAGAACCAACAGAATTATTATTGTTCACAAATCTCTTATTAAAATTCTGAGCACCCTGATTATTATTATTCTTTCTATTTTTCCCAAAATCAGCAGGATACCCAATGATCTTAAAGCACCTATCCACAGTGTGACCATTGAATCCACAATGTTCACAAACTAAGACAGGACCACCAGCAGTCCTTTTAGTATCATTATTTCTAGGGCCATTGTTAGGTCTGAAAGAACTGCCAGAGGTAGAAGACCTCTGTGTATTCCCTCTATTTGGAACACTGGAGTTGAACACAGATGAATGAGACTTTTGAGAAGTTCCACCATCTGAACCAGTGACCACAGACCTGTGAGATTCCTCACTAGAAATGACAACAAAAGCCCCTTTAACATCAGGGAGAGGGTCTCTAGACAAAATATTACTTCTTATTTGCATATAAGACTCATCTAATCCCATTAAGAACTGCATTAATTTCATCAACTGATTATGTTTTTTAAAATCAGCAGCAGCATGACAAGTACATCTAGGCAACTGAACTAAGGCATCAAACTGTTTCCACAGAGTAGACAACTTATTAAAATATTCAGGAATAGTACTACCATTTTTAGACAAAGAGTTGATCTTATGATGTAAGTTAAAAGTAACAGAACCATCAACTCTATCAAACATTTCTTTTAATTCATTCCACACATCTGAAGCTCTTCTAGAAAAAATTTGTCCCAAAAACAACTCTTCTGAAATAGAATTTAAAATCCATCCCAAAACAACAGCATTCACCCTATCCCATTGTCTACCTAGAACCTCATCAGCATTAGATCTTCTACAAGACCCATCAACAAAACCAATTTTATTTTTGCCTTCTAATGCTAACAACATAGCACAAGACCACACATTATAATTTTCAGTTCCTTTTAATTTGATAGAAACAACAGTAAGAGTGGCAGAATCATTAGGATGCAAATGCAATGGATTACTAAGATCCAATCTGCTAATCAAAGTAACAGGCTCATCAGCCTCATATTCATCATCAGTATAACCATGAACCGACATACTGAAAAATAAGCAAGAACAACAATCACACAAGAAAAAAACAATAAAGTAGTTCCCAGGCTTCCTTGCCACTCAAGGTGGTAGGTCAAGGGCAGAACACACTAAACAAGATCTACAACTAAAACAGATAAACCACACCACAACAACAATCACAAACCTCCAACAATACTCAACTCCTACTCCCCGTCAATCTAAACAGGAAATAAAAAAGAGAAATATAAAGGGTGCGAGAGGTGTTACAGTGCACGCAAATCCAGAAAGCAGCGGAACAAGAACCCTGATTATAATTCTTGAGACAAGAATTACAACCCACACGATCTCAATCAACCCAGAACCACCAAGAAACATCAGAAAGGATCAAGAACACCAAGAACCAACCACCAATCGAAGCTAGAGATCAAACCCCCAAAAAATACCCAAACCCTAATTTTCTCAAAAATTAGGCGTTTTGTAAAATCTTTTAGAATCGATCAATTAGAGCCAAAAAACACTAATTAATCACAATTAATTAGGTTTAATCAAACTAATTTGAAAAACCCCCAAATTTTGAAACCCTAATTTTCCCGAAATCAATTTAATCAGAGCAAGGCGAAGAACCTGGCTCTGATACCATGTAAAATTTTATAATAAAAACTGTAAACACAACTTGAATCTCAATTCAAGTTACTTTTATTATCAACCAAACCAACTACAAGATCAGAGAGATACTGATCTCAATCAGTACACAATCAACAACCAAGAATACTCACAAATCTGCCACTGCTACACAGGTGCAGATCTATCGACTAATTTGCCAATAGTATCAATACAAACACTCAACTCACAACAACAAGAATGATCAAAACAAGATGATCAGAACTATCTAACTTGGCTGATAACAAGAAGCCTTTTCAACTGCGTGTGAATAATGTGTGGAGGAGATTAATGAAACCCTAATCCAGATATGAGCTTATATAGTCTTCAAATAGATCTTTCAGCTTAAGCCAACTTGAGTCCTCAGAGTTCCATCTACTTGTCAACTTTGGATGAAAACTATTTTAAAGCTATAACTGCACAATTAGAAAATGCAACATTAGTCCCTATACATTATTATTCCAGGTTGAGTTAAAACTTCAACAGACATAAAATTGTAATAGCATGCAAGCATATAAATATGAATCTATGTGCATATAGTGCCCATATACGAAAATAATACATCAAAAGCACGATAACCTGAAGATTATACGTAAACTAAACAGACATAAACATGTAATATTAAAATAAAAAACAATCATGGTTGAAAATAACATAGTAATTGTAACAATTAGCACAAAAAAACAGCATAAAATTACCAAGTGTATATGAAACATACGTTTAATAAGGGTATATCCAAGATTAAAAGATATCGCGCGCAGGTGATAAATTGTGAAAGATGAATAAGGGAAAGGGATTTGCTGGTGGAAAACGAACCCATTTATAAAACGAACTTTGTGCCGACTATTATTATGTATTTGGGCTTTTATTATAGTGGGTTATTTTAATGGCCTATTTAAGAGCCAAAATATTTTACTCTACATGATATTGCGGGAATGTCAATGTTTAGCGGTTCGGTTATCGGATTTTTCAGTTTATTTGATTCAGTTAGCCCGATTAATTTTCTTTTAAATAAAAAATTGATCTTAATAACCCGAATTACATAATTTTAATTATTTATTTATTTAATTATATAGATTTTTTGAATTTTTTTTTTCTTAAGCTTAAAAATGTTACATTTATACTATAAAAGAGTTTTAATGTCTTTTTTCTGATATAAATATATATTTATCTAAATGCGGTTTTCGGCTCGGTTAGGTTTTCATTTTTCTTAAAATACACTGAACAAAAACCGAATATATAATTCGGTTTCGTTCAGTTACAAGTTCGGCTTGATTTTATTGTGTTCGGTTTAATTTTGATTTCCGATTTTTATGGGTGAAACCCGAATTCCGCGCACCCTTGCGATAGGGTTTTGCCTATTTAGACTAATTTTTAAAGGTTTATAATTTTGGAATTTTGTTCCCTTAATAGCTTGTGAGGTTTAGCCCTCTTAGGGTGTGATTGTTTACGTTTAACTTCTTTTATATCTCGTTTAAACGAGAATGGATATATTTATTGTTGTTAAGAACTTGTGAGGAAAAAAATGATTCGTGTGGTCCAATTCCGCATCACCAATTTATGGTTGAAAGAATATTTAGGATGCGTGTTAAAAGAAACATCTTTATTTTTCAAAAAATAAAAATAAATAATAAATAATAAATAAATAAATAAATTCAATTTGTATTTGATCCTCATTTGCCCTTAATGTATACAGAATACGGTAATTGCTATCCACCTACAAAGCTATATCGGTGATAACTACATAAAACGTAAACGTTTATGTATAGAAGTATTATTCTTCACTATCGACGTGCTTCGAGGGTGAGCATCCAAACAACACAAATAAATAAACTAGCCACTATTTTTTATTAATAAGCAAATTTCAAAGGTATGACTTATGAGTCATGATTTTATAAAAGTCAACTTGGCAGCATTATAAAAGGGGCTAAGTTATTCATACGGTGACTACTATTTTATTTATATGGTGGCTAAATTCCTATGACCCCACATAGGGTACTTTTGTCTTTTTTTTTTTTTTTTTTTTTTTTTTTTTTTTTTTTTTTCTCTTTTTTTTTTTAATATAAATAAGTGTGTGTATAATAATGTATATAATAAGTGTGTGTATAATAATGTATTGTACATGTATAATTATTTAGTTTGTATAATAGCACGTTAAATATTACCACATTAAATAACTGCAACAAACTAAATACGGTGGCTAAATTCCTATGACCCCACATAGGGTACTTTTGTCCTTTTTTTTTTTTTTTTTTTTTTTTTTTTTTTTTTAATATAAATAAGTGTGTGTATAATAATGTATATAATAAGTGTGTGTATAATAATGAGTGTGTGTATAATGTATTGTACATGTATAATTATTTAGTTTGTATAATAGCACGTTAAATATTACCACATTAAATAACTGCAACAACAACTGTTATTATTAAATTAAACGTCAACGTTAACATATTATTTAAATACAACAACATCTACTACATATGAAGATTATTCATCTCGTTTAAAAGATCATGGAGCCTTGCACCCGACTGACAAGCGTGATCCTCAGGATTCCTTGTCAATTCTAACTCGATCTCCAGCGTCTTTATTCTTGTCTTCAACAGCTTGATCTCATTATCTTTAGCAATGCAGTTTGAGCACTGCGTTGAAGATGAGGCTCGACTAAGGTACCGTCTTTCAAATTCATCTTTCCAACTGAAGTATCGACACCCATAGTCATTTGTACCTGGCTGTTACATGTTAAGAAAATAATAAGAAATGTATTTTTAACAAACAAATTATTTACATAAAACCCCTAAGCAAACGTATGATTATTTACCACTGAAAGAGGACATGCATAATACGGTCGGCCCGGAAAGGATTTCGTGGATTTCCGTTCTATAATAAATCCTCTATTACATCGACACCAGAAAGGATTTCCTTGGCCCACCTGACAAAAGAATTTGCATAAATCAGTAATCAATCATTTACAACATAAAACATGTATCATTTACAATGTTATTATTAATTTAAATATAAACAGTAATCAATCATTTACAACATAAATAAGTAATCAATCACTATGTTTACAACATAAATCATTAATCAATTGTTTACAACATAAATCAGTAATCAGTCACTATGTTTATAATTATTTACAACATGAATCATTCACTATGTTTATAATTATTTACAACATGAATCAGTAATCAGTCACTATGTTAGTCGATGCCTATATAATGATTCCCACTGGGATGCAGCTTCGGATCTGTGCCTCCTCCATTGTGGGTGGAGATGCGGAAGTGGAGAATGTTCGTCTAGCGTCAGAACAATGTAATGACCTACTTCGTTCCCCACACGGGCTATCACAAGGGGGTCAGTTCTTTGTGAGAAGTCTGGACCACTGATAAGCGAAAAACACATATTCCAACCCCTGTGAGATATAAATGCAACGGGTCGTCTAATCAGTTCTGCAATAACCAACCCCGTGTTTGGCATGTCCATGTAGCGATCAAGCTGTGCATTTCCATGTCCGACCAGTCTATTGTACGGCGAAGTTCGTTAAAACCATCTTCCCCCCACAAACCCATGTAAACCTGCTAATGTAGGTCCATCTGTTGCAATAACATCTGCCTAACTTGGCGCCACCAATCTTGTTGTTCCCAAACACCATGGGCAACGCACCGAAACCCACAATTTCCGTCACCCACCACATTATATATACTGATTATGTATGGATGCCAAAGGACTGGAAGCATACTCATAAGCATTTCGCTTTCTGCATCTCCATCGTACAACCTGTGTCTTATAGCGGTGCTTCTTCGGTGATCACTAGGACCCGTGAAAGAACTATGTCGGGAAGGTTCTTTGTTGAAGTTCGGGACTTGTGTAGATCTTGTAGCGGTGCTTCTTCGGTGATCTACGGTTGGAACTTCATTCAAGTCCGGGTCTTCATTCAAGTCTGGGACTTGTGTAGCCTTGCCCATTTTGTCCTTTGCGCTCGGACGTCCACGGGTATTTTTCTGAATAACAGGTTCCGAAGGAGCGATATTCATCGGTGATGTACGAGACAAACATGTTTCTGTAATCTCGCAGCCAGTTATCCAGATACTCAGCGATAGCTGAAAAAAAAACAGTGAATTAATCAAAGGTCATTCGGGTGCTTATTAATTGAATAACAATAAAAAAAATAGAATTAACAATTTAGTACGCGCATGGTTGACCAAGCGTTGTTGTAGGCGCTCATATTGTTTCTCGAACAAGCGGCTTGTCGGAGCTTTAACCAACCGATCCCATCTCCTTTTAATGGAGTCATACTCATCTATCCCACCGCATCTGTTTCTCATAAACTTGAGCAAATTTTGCTCTATATGCCATCGACAGAGTAATTTGTGAGCGGTAGGAAATTCTGCTCTACATGCCCCAACCAATGCTAAATCTCTGTCGGTGACAATAACACGTGGGTAGTATCTTTCGTCTATCACCTCTTTCACGCGTTGCAATACTCACTGAAAATTATGCCCCTTTTCACCGTGTATAAAGCTGTAAGCCATTGAAAATGTTTTATTCGTTGGAGTTACTCCAACAATTTCCAACAATGGCAATTTAAACATGGTGGTATTGTACGTGGAGTCCATCAGCATGATTTCAGGGAACGTACGCCATAGAGCATTCGAAGTGGGGTGAACAAAAAATAGCTCCTCAAGCTCATTATGCTCATTCACCCTCGGGTAGTATGCATACCCTGAATCCGTCAGATGCGAGTAAAGGACTTGAATTTGAGTTCTATCACCTACTCTGGCTCTCCGGAACTTATCAAGTGCGTTATATATAGTTCTAACGCTAGACACGTTATCTGGATTACGTCCCTTTATTGTCGAAAGTATATTACGTGGTGGTACGGTATACTCTGACAATTCTTTGACCAAACTCAACTCATCATCTTTTAATCGCATTGCATATGGCACACCATGCAACGACTCTAGCAACTCATGATTATGGCTATCACACTTCACCCTCAAAATCCAATTATATCGTGTTGGTCTATATTTCGCAACTAATCTGAATGGACAATTGCTTTTTTTTGTTTTCGTTTTCCGTTTTCCACTACCGTGATATTCATAAATCCCGCTCTTTGTACACATATAATTAATTTCCATCATCTGACCATTTTCTGATTTGGTTCTCTTTTTAACAATGACAAAACCGAGCCCCGAGGCTATATTTTGCACCCACTCAGTTACTTCCTTCGTGAGAACGGAAAGCCTGAAAATACATAACAAATTTTATAACACACTTTTTTTTAACTAATACTTTTTTAATACTTTTATAACGGAAAGCCCCGAGGCTATATTTACCTCTTGTCTGATAAATGGGCAATCCTCTGATACTTCCTCGTGAAAACGGAAAGCCTGAAAAATAAAAAACACAACAACTTTTGTAACTTTCATTTTTAAAAAACTTTTATAAAAAATACAAATTTGTACGTTTATAAATTTCATTTAACTTTCATTTTTAACAAACTTTTATAAAGAATACAAATTTGTACGTTTATAAAATTCATTTAATACTTTTATTTTTAATAAATTTAATTTTTAACAAAGTTTTATAAAAAATACAAATTTGTACATTTTTAATAAATTTCATTTTTAACAAACTTTTATAAAAAATACAACTTTTTACATTTTTAACATAATTTCATAAAACTAATACTTTTATAAATAATTTTTTTAACAAAGTTTTATTAATACTTTTATAAATACTTTTATTAATACAAACTTTTACTAATATACTTTTATAAAAACTTTTATTAATACAAACTTTTACTAATATACTTTTATAAAAACTTTTATTAATACAAACTTTTACTAATATACTTTTATAAAAACTTTTATTAATACTTTTATAAAGAGTGTGTGGTTACAAAACCGTGTACGTGTACGCGTTTTCTTTCTCTGTCTTGAGTTGATATGTTGTCCTTCTCTCTCTCACCCCTCATTCATTCAACTCTGTTTCTCTCTCACTATCTCTATCTCTCTAAACTTTTTTAGATTTAGATCTAAAAACATATTAGATCGTGGTATTGTTGGTTATGTTGTGGTGATATTGCTACTGTGGTTCTTTGATGGTGAGTTTGTGATGTTTGGGTAAATCTGGGTTCTTTGATGGTGAGTTTGTGATGTTTGTATCATTTCTGGGTAAGTTGTGGGTTTAATTTAATGGATCTGTAATAAAAATAAATAACGCCTATTTTTTTTAGGGTTTGGGTAAATCCGGGTTCTTTGATGGTGAGTTTGTGATGTTTGTATCATTTCTAGGTAAGTTGTAGGTTTAATTTAATGGATCTGTAATAAAAATAAAAAACGCCTATTTTTTTTTAGGGTTTGGGTAAATCTGGGTTCTTTGATGGTGAGTTTGTGATGTTTGTATCATTTCTGGGTAAGTTGTGGGTTTAATTAAATGGATCTGTAATAAAAATAAATAACGCCTATTTTTTTTTTAGGGTTTGGGTATCTGGGTTCTTTGATGGTGAGTTTGTGATGTTGGTATCATTTCTGGGTAAGTTGTGGGTTTAATTAAATGGATCTGTAATAAAATTAAATAACGCCTAAATTTTTTTTGTGTAGGGTTTGGATATCTGGGTTCTTTGATGGTGAGTTTGTGATGTTTGTATCATTTCTGGGTAAGTTGTGGGTTTAATTAAATGGATCTGTAATAAACCCTATGGTAAAAGCAGTTACAAACTGCTTATGTGAGTGGGTGATTATGTGATGTATGTGAAACTGCATGAGTTGTGTGGGTGCAAACGGGTAGGTTAACACCTTGATCTGCCACCATTGAGTGGTATGAATACCTGCTCTGGCCTACCCCAGTCCACAGGCTCTGTGTGGTTTCTTGGCAAACTGCTTATTGCACACAGGCTTAGATTAGACCCCGTTCCAATAGTACGTTACAGGCGGGGTTATTCATACTGTGGCTATATTTTTATTCATACCGTGGCTATAATTTTATATAACAAACTGCTTATATGCTTGATAAGCAGTTTGTTATTGTAAGTTGATTTGAAAATTGTTTAAAAAAAAAAAAAACTGAGATAAGGCAATGATGATTTTGCAAAAAAAAAAATATATATTTTGCAACCTTTGATGTTGCAGCCATATATGATAATATGATTTTGGCTTGGCATTTCCGAATGGACGGCAATTTTTTTTATTTTTTTATTTTGCAACCTTTGATGTTGCAGCCATATATGATAATATGTGAAACTTAATCTGAGCCTAATGTTATCTCTAGTATTAATGTGTAAAATTGTTACCTCTGGTGATTGAGACATATCGGCAGCCTAAGATATTTGAGGTTTCTTTGTGGTTTGTTAGTTGCGGCTTTCACTTGCAGCTTGTGTTTCACTTGGCTTGTGTTATAACCCAACCCTAGGTACTAGAGAGGGTTTAACTGAAATTATAGCCACCGTATGAATAACCCCACCCTAACTTGTGGAAACTTCACTTGTTGTAACTTGGTGATGTTTGTATGATGTTTGTGTGATCTGTTTGTGGAAACTGCTTGTGGTAACTTGGGGGTACTTTAATGGATTTGTTTGTGTGATGAGGCTGAATATAACATGGGAGGTTTCACTACCTACCATTTTGAGATTCTTCACTTGTGACTTCTTGCAGTTTGGGAATCTTACTTTTGGTACTTGCTTGTGAAACATGTGTTTCACTTGGTACTTGTGTGCTAATGCAATCTGGTATTGTGCAATCTAGTATTGTGCAATCTTTGAGATTCTATGTTTGTGAGTTCCTGCAGTTTGGGAATCTTACTTCTACAAATGGTACTTGCTTGTGAACATTGTGAAACATGTGTTTCACTTGGGCAATCTAACTTGGTTGCAATCTGGTATTGTGCAATCTGATCTGTGCACTTGTGTGCAATCTGCTGCACTTGGACAAAAAAAAAATTTCAAAAAAAGGCGATGACGATTGGTTTTATAACCGAACGGCACGGCAAAGTGATATTTTTATCACTTTGCAACCTTCATATCCGAGCCTAACACTTTTTATCAATTGTTCTGTGCACTTGTGTGCAATCTGCAGCACTTGGACAAAAAATTTTTTCAATCTGCAGCACTTTGCAACCTTTGTGCAATCTGCTTATGTGCTTATGCACTTGGACAAAAAAAAACTTGGCGATGATGAACTCTAATCTGAGCCTGTATTCAATCTGCTTGTATGAACTCTAATCTGAGCCTGTATTCAATCTGCTTGTGTGCTAATGCAATCTGCTTGTGTGCTTATGCACTTGGACAAAAAAAAAACTTGGCGATGATGAACTCTAATCTGAGCCTGTATTCAATCTGCTTGTGTGCTAATGCACTTGGACAAAAAAAACTTATTGGACAAAAACTTGTGTGCTTATGCACTTGGACAAAAAATAAACTTGTGGGATAAAATAACCCCACCCAAACCATTAATGACAAAAAAAAAAAAAAAAAAAAAAAGGGACAAAATCTGAAAAAGTACCTAGACCCACTAGACCCCGTTTTACTACTAGGGGGGGTAGACCCCGTAGCAATAGTGTGACCCTATAAAAGTCGTTGAGTTGACCACTTTTGACATATCCGTGATATTCTGCATCCTGCCGTTCGGCCCACGGGCCATTGTGCATCGTGTAAGAGAAGTGTTAATGTTCATTTTGGACTTTGCATGTCACGTTGAAGTCAAAGGCTCTAAATTTAGAAAGTCAGTTCATTGGCAAATCTGTACTTTCAAACGAAGAATTGAATAACTACTCGTGGATGGTAGTATATGGTAAACGGAGTATATGCTTAACATTAATTAAGTTGCGCATTCTGATACATTTATGTATGATGTAGACTTTAATTATATATGTTTGCAAAGTACATGTATACACGATGATACTAAATTGATGTTCAAGAAAAATAACAAAACCATACAAGAATTCTGAAAACTTGGCAAATCCTTGCATATTGACGGGAGTGGTGGTTTTATACTTGTCTTATCTAGCGTTATTGGTCAATGTGCCATGAATCAATTAGACTTGTGGTACCTACGTTGGACCACTTGCAAATTGAGGGGTTATGGTGTCATTGTTGTCTTGTTTTCTTTTTATTAGAAACTTCTTGTGTTTTCATATAAAACCAAACCGGATTCATGGGAGTTAAGGGTGGACGGTTTTTTTTTTTTTTTTTTTTTTTTTTTTTTTTTTTTTTAGTGTCAACTCAGATATACATTAAATTTTTTTTTTCAAAATATTTTTTTAAACTTTTTCTTAATCATTGCAACATCTTTTTCCTCTTATATTAACTTTTTTATATTTTTTATCATTTAAAAATACACTAAACTACAAATACACACTCACAATATAATAAAATATTTTTTCTCTCACTCTTCTCTTTTTCCTTTTTACAAACGGGACTCAAATGCCGCTGCACATAATTTTTGGATCAAGATCCTCTCAAGTTGCATAACACAACTTGAGTCAAGTTAGATGATTATGAGCCATTAGATTTAATCTAATGGTTTAAATCAAAAGAAGTTCTTTTGATTTGAGCCATTGGATTAAATCCAATGGCTCATAAGTCTCTAACTTGAGTCAAGTTGAGTTTCCAACTTAAGAGGATCTCCTTCCATAATTTTTAGGTGGTCCCCTTGTTTTCCCTTGGACCAAGGTATGATTTCCTTCAAAGAAAATTATTTCTTTTGGCTTTCCCCGTTCCCACACCCTATACATTAATAATGCAATCTATCAAGTACATATTTGTCTTTAATATGATCATCGCTGATTTGGTGTTATTCTTGCTAAGTTGCCATCGTAAGAAATTCTCTAATTCTATAACATGTTGTCATGCTTGGAACTCTTAATGTTACTTTTAAAATCAAATTTGTTAAAATGGTACAGAATCAACACAACTATTGAATCACTCAACCAACTACCCCTTTGGTGATTATTAACAAATGCTATAATAGATTTGTCCCCAACAAAGAGTGCAGACCAATTACAAACTAAAGGAGTTGTCCCCAACACAGATGCAACTCAGAGAATACAATAACTACTCACACTTACAAAACCTGTAACCTAAGAACTAATACAATTAGACTATAGATCAAGATGATCTAAAACTAAACAAGACTTAAAACTGTATGATCAAAACTGTGAGAATCAAAGAGATACTTTGTCGGTAAACTTTGGAGAATGAATAAATGACCCAAACCCTAGCTGATAAGATCCTTTTATAGCAGCATGTTACACTTTAGCCCCTGCACAAACACAAAACTACAAACACTGCCAAAGTTACTTGTTAGATAAAACAAGACTAAAAACATTTTTATATTAAACCCTTAAGTTTCATAAGTTTGCTTGAAGTGTTATAAAATTTAACACCCTTCCTCAAACTTATGAAAGAAATAAGTTTATCATGCCAAGTTTTTTTTAATCAAAACTGTATGCTACACATAACCAAGAGCTTTGGCTAATATATATGCAGTTTGATTTTTAGAATCAACCTTCACAGTTTTAATCAACCCAGATGCCACTTTTTCCCTCACTAAATGCACATCAACATCAAAATGCTTTGTTTTCTCATGCATAACAGGATTAACAGCAATTTGCATTGCATACTTATTTTCAAAATGCAACTCAAGTTAGTAGTAACACCCATATATGTTAAGATCTTAACAATCCATATGACCTCACAAGCAGCAGAGGCCATGGATCTATATTCAGCCTCAGCTGAAGATTTAGACATAGTAGCTTGTTTTTTACAAATCCAGGATACCAAATTCCCATTAACAAAAACAAAATACCCAGAAACTGATCTTCTTGTAACTGGACACTTAGCCTAATCAGAATCAGAAAAAGCCACAACCTTAATATCACCCTAACCTTTACTAAAACCAATGCCACTTCCAGGTGCTAACTTAAGATAATTAAGCACCCTTAAACCAATATCAAAATGTGACTGCAAAGGAGCATGCATATGCTGACTCAAGTAATAGACTGATTGTACAATAAATTGCACTACCAGGCTTCAATGGTGATCAAAGGTGTGAGGGGTGTATGTTCCAGCCAAGATTGTCTTTCACCTGAGAATAAGAAATACGAAGACACTACGTTAAGTGATTACGCAGGGGTTGGACCCTGCGAACCACCTCCGGCGTGAGAGTAAGTATGAGTTATGGTTGTATAAGCGTGTGTAAGTAAAGAGACGAGCGTTGAGTGAGCTTACCATAATACTCTGCCCTTCCAACCTATTTATAGTGGAAGAAATAGGGTTGAGGGCACTTCTGCGCAAATGTCGGAGAACATGGGGGCGTCCCATGTTTGTGGGTAACTGCTAGGGCTTATTGACCCACGTTCTCAAACTTGGCGGGAAAGCCAGGAAAGAGAGGGAGATCGTGGGTTTGACCAAGTCAGGAAGTTCTCCTATCCGTTACTCCTTCGTCAACCATACCCCGAAGGGCTTAAGGCTTCGAATGGCGAATTCCCCGTAGGTAACCTTCGTGTGTACGAATGGTTTGACGCCCACGAATATTCAGGAGACCTAACTTGGGCCTTCATATAGAAGGGCTTCGACACATCTCGAAGGGGTGTCCGTCGAGCTGTTCGGAGGGTACATCATCAAGCCCCCCAGTCGAAAGTGATACATATGAACAAAAAGGCATTGCTTTCGACTTCATCCTGCGAATAAAATCAACCTTTCGTTGCAAAGCTTATCGTAAACAAGATAATCATGCGTTTAACTCGTGCATTTAATGCTACCCAATCCTTTTAGCTACCCGCTACAGTGATTCCATATCCCAAGTTACCGGTTGACCAAAACGACCATTTAAAATTTAAAATCCTTTTGAAATCCGGATAAGGGTTAAACCACATGACACATGTTCGGTTAAAAAGGGGTAGAAAAGGAGTATTTAAGGGGAAGTAGATGAAACCCTAAAATACTTTACCCTCTCCGTCCACCTTTTACACGCAGTAATCCTCTTAGAATCACCGGCTCCGAAGCAAAAGGTAAAGTCTTCCTTCTATTTTCTCGTAGCTTAGAATAATCATGGATTCCAAATTTATAATTAAACAACAAAAATGCACTTTGACTTCTAAAGATCGACATGATCATCTTGCTGATTACCCAATTCCCCAAGAGTTTAAGGTTATGTTACCCAAATCAAACCAAGGTATCTTTGATGCCCCCGAGGGCTTCGTAGGGCTATATACTCACTCCTTTAGCCATTCAAATCTTAGGATTCCTATCCACCCTCTTATCTTAGAGTTAATGCAGTATTACGAAGTGCATATCTCTAGATTTAACCCCTTTGGTTTAGCTAAACTCACCACATTCATAGTTATGTGCAAAGCTTATGGCTATGAACCAACTCTTAAGGTATTGAGGGGATTTTTGAATCTGTACCCTGGTGGTAATTGGTTGACTTTGGCAAAAAGGCCTGAAGGAGATGTGCCCAATCTTGTTATGAGGCAATACACAAACATAAGGGAATGGAAGGGTAGCTTCTTTTATGTTCAGAGCACCATTGTACCACCTGACTATCCAGCATTGTTGAATAAGGAATTTATGTTTCATACAAAATGTTTTAACGACCCCTTACCTTATGAGGTTCGAAGGAATCCATGTTATCAGCGCTTGACTAGGTATTCTGCGGATGTTCAAGCCTTCCCTGAGCCAATCTTATACATGGCTGGGATTGCACACAGCTGGGAGGGGTCTCCCAAGAAGTCCATAATCATCTATCATGGAAAAAGTATGTGCTTCCACTTTTATTTAAGTAGGACTGATCCGCTCCTGAACATTCAAGTTTTCTCACACAAGCCGGCCACTTGTGAATGGCCGACCGTAAGAAACTTCAAACGGTTCAGAAACAAATGCAATGAAGATCAGGGGAGTATAGTGTTTCCCCGGGTCGTTATGTCCCAGCGAGCTGTGCAATGAATCACCAAACGGATAGTGATCGAGAGATTTGAACGGAAAAGAGGATTTGAATGATTATTATAACTACAGAAAAAGTTTATAAATTACAAGGCTTAAATGCAAATTAAAGGAAATTAAAAAGATAAAAAAATATTAAATAAACGCTATCACTATTTGCAAAATGATGTTTTTGATTTTCTCTTTTATAAAACTGAATTAAAAACTACGCGACGTACAAATGAAAATATGAAACTGAAGCAGTATAAATCCTAAAAATATGAAAATGACATTTTTACAAACCTAATGATAAAAGAAAATTTTTAGAAAAAGAAAAATATTTTTAAGACTATTTATTTAATTATTATTAATTAAAAACTAATTTTAACTATTTAATAATAGCCTAAAATACAAGAAAATATAAAGCTAGAAAAATAAAATTATGACTTGGAAAAATCTAAAATAACAAAAGAGAATTTTCAAAACTATTTTTGTATTTTTCTGATTATTTTTCTATTTTCTAGGAATTAAAAACTATTTAAAACTATTTAAATTACTTAAAAATACAAATTTAACTAAGAAAAATCTGGAAAAATATTTTTTTGACTTTTTATATTTATCTTAACTTAAGAAAAATGAAAAATTATTTTTTTGAAACTTTTCTTAATTAATTATATTAAATGCTAATTAAAAATGCTTAAAAACTAATTTAAATCAAGAAAAATAGCAAACTAACTTAGAAAAATCTGAAAAATTCAAGATAAGCTTAAAATAATATTTAGAATCTAGGAAAAATATAAAAAACAGGGGTTGTGTACAAGAATAAGAGGCTGCAAGGATAAGTGCTTATTATTAAGCACTTGAAATAAGCAAAATGAAAACCAAGGACCACCACAGTAACACAGAAGCTAAAATATGATAATAGTACTCAAATGAAACTAAAAACAACAAGCTTAAACCACAGAATTGCAAACTACCAAGATTTGGATGATTTGGCTAATTGCTAAAAACAGATTTTGGGGCCTACTTGCAGCCCAAGAATAAGCTGCCAAATAAGCTGGAAACTAGAAAACAAAAGCTGGAACCTAAAGAAGACCTGGCCAAGTGCTTACAAGCCAAAGACCAGACCTTGGTGAGCCAAGATGAGCCCTGTGCAAGCCTTGCACATACCCTGTGCAGACTCAGTGTTAACTGAGTCAGTTGCACAGGGCAAATAAGCTCCAATTGACAAGCTCATTTAGAGCTTAAGAAAAATTCATAAAATTCAGCTAAAATGATAACAAGAAAGTAGACCAAGTGAAGTTTAAAAAACACCAAGTTTCTCTTGATTTGGCTCAGAAATGAGTAAATGAGAAATCCTCCTAGGTGGGCTGAAAACTGACTTGTTGCAAATTTTTGACTTTTGACAAAACTGAAAAGTTGACCAAAATGAAATTTGAAGCCAACTATCTGAATGATTATGATGTAATATGATTAAATAAACTAAATGCAATCTACTTCTATGATTTTTGAACATAAAACAAGCTTTTGAAATTGCAAAATCACAACAGTTAAGGGCTAAAGACAGATGAGATGCAATTTTGACTTAAGCTGCTCTAGGGTGCAAATGGGTGACTGAATTGACTTCAATAGAGCATAACAAGCTTAGGACTACAAGACTTATCCACTGAACTAATCTAAAACACAGTTAAATCAACAAATCCAAACACCCCTTTATTATCTGATATGCAAATTCACATGAGCTAATCTCTGAACTAGCCTATATACTGGTTTAAACTGAGTTTACTTGATCTAAGAACAACTAGATAAACACATTTCAACTATTTAAAACTACAAATACAAGTACACACAAAATATGCAAACTGATATGAAAACTGGAATTTAGATTTCTTACTCACATGTGTCCAACTAGTTTGCAGGCTAAAACCAGACCCAAGATCACTACACTAAGCCCTTACCAACCCATATCCATGCTGCATCAACCCAAATATCATCACCATTCCTATTCCTAGCTCAGTTTGACTTTCGTTGACCATTTCACAAAGTTGATAGAAACTTAATTGTGAGCTTATAAAAAGGCTATGAAGAGCTTAAATGACTTAATGGAGCTTAAAAATAAGTTACTAAAAGCTTTGACAATAGAATTTTGAAACTGAAATTGCAACAGTAAACATGAGACTTGGAATTTATCTAAAAACTTGGATTGATACTCAACAACACATTACAATGATAATTTAACTTAAATGTGATACAAAGAAAGTGAAATTACAACATTTTAACTTAAACTAAAACTTTTATTTAAAAAAACGACATAAAGGAAAAATTTAAAACTAACTACTTTTTTCTTCTTGCAACTCTTCTCTCTTTTATACCCAACTCTCTTTCTCTTTGACTTCTGAGATAATCCCACATCCTTTTAGGACCATTGGATGTCTTGAGTTGATCTTGGCCACTGATTTGGTTTTTGGCGGGAAAGGCCATTTTGGCCTGTTGGGGTTGAGTACAAAAGGAGGAGGGAAGCATTTAATGCCCTTGGAAGGTTGTTGAGGAGGGGGGAACAAGAAAAGTGGAAAGGTGAGGAGGGGGGATGGGTTGTCTGGGTTGCAGGGCTAGATGTTGGGGAAGAAGAAAAAGGGCGCGTAGGGTGTGTTTGTTTGACTTAGATTTGACTGAGGTGGATTATTATAGAAGGGGGGTCACAAAAGGAGGGGGTCCAAATGGGTTAATGACAGGGGGTCCAAATGCAGTTATGATAGGGTCCAAGGGTTTAAAGGCTTTAATAAAACAAGGACCTATTGTGTAAATTCTGAAATTCAAGGGACCAGCTCTGCGAATTCTGCAAAGTTGCTCCAAGGGATTAAAAGTGACAAGCTCCAATAGTTTAGGGACCAAAATTGACATTTTCAAATTTCCAAGGACCATTTTTGCCAATTTTTAAACTTGAAGGACCAAACTTGTAATTTCTCAAAACTTTTGATATTTTTCACCGAAGGACTAATTTTGACAACTTATGATTTTAAAAGGACCTTTGGTGATTTATCTTTTGAAATTATGTGCTTAGGGACTATTTCTGACAACTTTTGAAACTTGGGGGACTGAAACTGCCAATTATGCAAACTTAGCTCATTTTTCATCTGATTTTAAACATTTTGCATCTGAAACATATAAAATGCAATTTTGGAATATTTTCAGTATTTTGATGCATTTCTGAGCGTTTTTAAGTGTTTTGCAGTTCAGATTTAACCAAAAATGATGAGTATTTACACACTCATCAATCTCCCACACTAAACTATTGCTAGTCCCTAGCAATCTTTTGAGAAAAACATAATGGATTTGAATCTCTTTACCAAAAGCCATTACTTCTGGAGTAGCCAAATGTTTCAGTTCAAGTAAGAACCATGGTACACTGATAACCATGTGATTTTGAGCAAACCACCAGCTTCCAACGGATTTGATTTGTCTTTACCAGAAGCCGTTTGCTTCTGGACTAGCCAACTCTTAGATAAATTATCAATATTATCTTTGGTGAGCTGATTACCAATTATGGTTTTTCCACTGCCTTTACCACAAACCATAAACTTGCGGGCTAGCCAACTCTTCACTTTTAAGGATATGGTGAGCTGAATACCATAAAATTTTGGGCAAATTGCAAGCCGTCAACGGATTTGAGATATCTTTACCAAGAGCCGTTTGCTCCTGGATTAGCCAATCCTTTTGTTTATTAGACAGGGCGGACTGATAACCAAATGAGTAAGTGCAAAACACTTACTCCAAAAAAAAATTTTGGCCAAAAATGGGGGAATTAGGCGGTATATTTACATGATAAAATTCGTGAGAATTCCCCCCCACACTAGAAATGAATATTGCCCTCAATATTCAAAGTACCGGCGGTTATGCCGAAACAAAGAACGTAAAAGGGAAATACTACAGCCATTATTTAGAAAGATTTTTTCTTTTTTTTTTTTTTTTTTTTTTTTTTTTTTTTTTTTTTTAGAAAACTTATATATATATAACATGTGGGGCAATTCCCCCACACTAGGGTGGAACACATGGGTGAAAACCCATGTTTAGCTACTGTTTTTGATTACCGAGTCGCTAGCTTGACTCGACCCCGAATTAATTTGTTCATGGGGAAGCAAAGTGGAATAAACAATCTCCATCGGACTTTCATTCAAGATGTTTGGACAAACATTTGAAGCACGTGAAAGTTCCACACCGATGAGATATACATAGAACCGGCTCAAAAATGATAAATGAAAATGCCGGGGTCAAAGATAGTGTCTTCATTCCCGAAGGAGTGAAGATGAAGAGAAATTACAAGATATTTGAGGAAAGGAAGAAAAATTTTGATAACAATCAAGATCCATTCTTCATCCTCAAATGTAGACGTATCGGGAGGAAGGGTGAGGGTAGTATCATTAATAGGCAAACTCGTATGATAGAGTACACCTTCCTCCGAGCCAATATCATCCTCAAGATCAAAATAGAAATGATCATGTTCCGGAGGAGATATGTCATGAGAGAGTTCACCGGAGAACTCTTCATGAAGAGAATCATTCACATGAAGTGAAATTGTGAGCTCTTGTTCCATTGTGGGCTCATCACTATCCTCGTTCTGAGTATCAAAGAGTGGATTCTCAGAAATTGAAGTAAATTCAGAATCGAATTCAAATAGAGGATTGGTGAAAGTAGCTTTGAATGTTTCGGGAACAAAGTGATCAACATTCTCTATTGGACTGTTGGGATAAGAAGTGAGTGAACGATCATTATAAGGGAGACTTTCAATCTCTCCCAGATCGGCTTCGAAATCAAAGAGACCATCGTCACTTTCTGATGAAAGTGGACTGATGTGAGTGAGTTCTTCGGAGAACTCCTCAAGAAGAGGATTAGACTGTGGGAGTGATGCCTCAACATACTCGATGTTTCCATAGGAAGCGCAATCGTCGCTAAAATCGGAGAAAGTTTCAAAATGATCTTTTGAACACTCAAGAGGGGAAAGAGAATCACACATATGGTCAAAAGTTCCCTGTGACTCTCTCGGGATTGGGACAAGGTTCTTAACACTAGACTTTATGAATTCGTCCGATTCCTTTTCAGGAACAGTGTCAAGAAGCTCATCCCCCATGTTCAGAGAGTGAGTGGGAGCTTCGGGTGTGATAGCAGTTGTTTGAGATGGAATCTCAACTGCTGGGATATCAACTGATGAACTCGATGAATCTTTATAGAATTGAAGGATATCAAGTGTATCCTCATCATCACTGTCATCAGGAATGAAACGAAATTGAGAGCTAGATCTGGCTGCTTTTTCTTTTGCAATTGATCCCCTAATAGATTTTTCAAACGCAATTTGGGAATTTAATTTAGCAGCCTGCTCTTCAGCTAACAATTCTTCCATGGGTTTTTGATTTGGATTATCTTGGGAATGTTTACATTCCTTCAAATCTTTCACTAAATCCAAAAGATCAAGGAGAAGATTTTGAGGAAGTGGCTCAGGCTGAGGTGGTGCCTGATTCATTTGGTACTGTAGAGGTTGGTCATGATACGAAGAGTCGTAATTGTTACAAGGAAATGGATTCCTTGTTTGACAATCAGAGCTAAAGTGAGGACCTCCACAATACTCACAACAGTAAAACTGATGTGGCTGTGAGTCACATGTGTTGTAGTCATAATTGTTATCAGGAACCTGCTCATAGACAAGCGTGTTTCCCAATTGACAATCAGAACTGGAGTGTGAACCACCACAGTACTCACAACAGTAAAACTGCTGAGTCTCACAGTGTGGTAGCTGATGGAATAAATCAGTTGTGTTATGGTAAGAATAGAGATCTTGGTTATAGACAGACCCGTTTCCTGACTCCACCATGCCACAACTGGGGCAATTGCCACCATTATAAGGACCACCACACCATTGACAACCAAGAGGGTGAGGATAAGACATAGAAAGAATCAAAGGTTTTCAGAGGGGTAGGGATGAAGAATCAAAGATGTGAGAGGGTAAAGATGGATATTTTTGGATTTTTGGATAAACATATTGTAAAAATAAGAAAGAAAATCTTTTTGGTTTTTTGTGTTTGTTGAAAACTTGAATAATAATAAAAAAATGTTTTTGGATTTTTGGATTTTTTATAAGAATATATATAGATATAGATATAGATAGATGGTATGAACAAGGAGTGAATATCCAAATCACTAATCTGCTAAACGGAAGATAATCAGCACAGCTCCCCGGCAGCGGTGCCAAAAATTTGATCCGCTCCCGAACAGTCAAGTTTTCTCACACAAGCCGCCCACTTGTGAATGGCCGACCGTAAGAAACTTCAAACGGTTCAGAAACAAATGCAATGAAGATCAGGGGAGTATAGTGTTTCCCCGGGTCGTTATGTCCCAGCGAGCTGTGCAATGAATCACCAAACGGATAGTGATCGAGAGATTTGAACGGAAAAGAGGATTTGAATGATTATTATAACTACAGAAAAAGTTTATAAATTACAAGGCTTAAATGAAAATTAAAGGAAATTAAAAAGATAAAAAATATTAAATAAACGCTATCACTATTTGCAAAATGATGTTTTTGATTTTCTCTTTTATAAAACTGAATTAAAAACTACGCGAGTACAAATGAAAATATGAAACTGAAGCAGTATAAATCCTAAAAATATGAAAATGACATTTTTACAAACCTAATGATAAAAGAAAATATTTAGAAAAAGAAAATTATTTTTAAGACTATTTATTTAATTATTATTAATTAAAAACTAATTTTAACTATTTAATAATAGCCTAAAATACAAGAAAATATAAAGCTAGAAAAATAAAATTATGACTTGGAAAAATCTAAAATAACAAAAGAGAATTTTCAAAACTATTTTTGTATTTTTCTGATTATTTTTCTATTTTCTAGGAATTAAAAACTATTTAAAACTATTTAAATTACTTAAAAATACAAATTTAACTAAGAAAAATATGGAAAAATATTTTTTTTGACTTTTTATATTTATCTTAACTTAAGAAAAATGAAAAATTATTTTTTTGAAACTTTTCTTAATTAATTGTATTAAATGCTAATTAAAAATGCTTAAAAACTAATTTAAATCAAGAAAAATAGCAAACTAACTTAGAAAAATCTGAAAAATTCAAGATAAGCTTAAAATAATATTTAGAATCTAGAAAAAATATAAAAAACAGGGGTTGTGTACAAGAATAAGAGGCTACAAGGATAAGTGCTTATTATTAAGCACTTGAAATAAGCAAAATGAAAACCAAGGACCACCACAGTAACACAAAAGCTAAAATATGATAATAGTACTCAAATGAAACTAAAAACAACAAGCTTAAACCACAGAATTGCAAACTACCAAGATTTGGATGATTTGGCTAATTGCTAAAAACAGATTTTGGGGCCTACTTGCAGCCCAAGAATAAGCTGCCAAATAAGTTGGAAACTAGAAAACAAAAGCTGGAACCTAAAGAAGACCTGGCCAAGTGCTTACAAGCCAAAGACCAGACCTTGGTGAGCCAAGATGAGCCCTGTGCAAGCCTTGCACATACCCTGTGCAGACTCAGTGTTAACTGAGTCAGTTGCACAGGGCAAATAAGCTCCAATTGACAAGCTCATTTAGAGCTTAAGAAAAATTCACAAAATTCAGCTAAAATGATAACAAGAAAGTAGACCAAGTGAAGTTTAAAAAACACCAAGTTTCTCTTGATTTGGCTCAGAAATGAGTAAATGAGAAATCCTCCTAGGTGGGCTGAAAACTGACTTGTTGCAAATTTTTGACTTTTGACAAAACTGAAAAGTTGACCAAAATGAAATTTGAAGCCAACTATCTGAATGATTATGATGTAATATGATTAAATAAACTAAATGCAATCTACTTCTATGATTTTTGAACATAAAACAAGCTTTTGAAATTGCAAAATCACAACAGTTAAGGGCTAAAGACAGATGAGATGCAATTTTGACTTAAGCTGCTCTAGGGTGCAAATGGGTGACTGAATTGACTTCAATAGAGCATAACAAGCTTAGGACTACAAGACTTATCCACTGAACTAATCTAAAACACAGTTAAATCAACAAATCCAAACACCCCTTTATTATCTGATATGCAAATTCACATGAGCTAATCTCTGAACTAGCCTATATACTGGTTTAAACTGAGTTTACTTGATCTAAGAACAACTGTTAGAAACAAAGACCTTGATAGATCTTAAGCACTCGGGGATCGTTAGCGTTGCCTATGTAATCACAAGCAAACTAATAGAAGATCTCTACAACTTGGTATTGTAGCGGAAAATGAATACAAGTTATAGTAACTAAGAACACTTTTGATCCTCTATGGATCTTTGATTATTGAAACTCTATGTTTCGGATAGAATACAAGACTTGAGAAACTTAAGAAAAGCTTATCTATTACAAACTAATATGGTTTCTTATATAGGCAAGAAACCCTAATGAGCGTTGACAATTTACGCTTCTACTACTATCATAGACTAAGCATGCAACTAGACAAGCATGCAACTAATCATATTGTTTTGTTAATCATTTTGTTTATACTGATAAGCTCTACATAATACGGCGCCAACCTATACATACGGCGCTGACTTTTACTCTAAAACTGAGCTTATCTCTCCTACGTGGTTCCCACTTTCAGCAGCAACACACTGTCTGCTTTATCACTTCTGCTGAAGTATAACTTCGGCAGCATCAGTTCTTCTTCGGCAGAATCTCTTCAACTGAAGCTTCGGCAGAATCAGTAGTTTGTGCTTCGGCAGAATCAGTAGATTACCTTAATTCCCAACAATCCTCCCCTAAACTGGAATTTGACTAGGTTAAGTTCCAGTTTCCTTGATAGATCGATACTGTTGTTGAGGATTGTAACGGCTTCCTTGAGGATTGTACCATAATGTTGTTTGAGCAATGAGATGAATTAATCTGTAAAGCACCAGGTCTTTTGCAGCAACATATGACATTATGTACATCAAAACGGATAAGTTCAATACTATTCTCATCACTTCCAGGTGTGTTAACTCCTGTGAGAGGTGAATCATTGAAATTAATGGATTTGATGTCTCTTTACCAATAGCCATTACTACTGGAGTAGCCACATGTTTAAGTTCGAAAACTATGGTACATTGATAACCATCTGATTTATTGGCAAACCAGCAACCATATAAACGGATTTGTCTTGTCTTTACCTGTAGCCGTTTGCTCAGGACTAGTCAATTCTTAGGATTGGTGAATTGAGAACCAAATATGGAGTCAGGTGCCTTTACCACATGCCATATTCATGTGGGCTAGCCAATTCTTGGATTCCAAAAAGGAATAGACCATGGTGAATTGATGACCATACAACCCTCAGCAGTTAAGCATGGGTGGTTGCAAACCCTATGATTTTGAGCAAACCATTACAGCTATCAACAGATTTGATGTGTCTTTACCAAAGCTGTACCCTTTGGACTAGTCAACTCTTTGACATACACAAGGTACATTGGGTGAGTTAAAGACCAAAAAAATTTTTTTTAACAAACAAACCTGTTTTTTTTTTTTTTTTTTTTTTTTTTTTAACTAAAAAACAATTTATAAAACTGAAAAAGCTTAATAATAAGTTGAAAAAGGAAAATTTAAAACCTAATTTTTATTAAATAAACGCTATCACTATTTTTAAAATGATGTTTTTGTGAATTAGTGAAAGTCGTTTACTTTTAAAAAATTTGACAAAAATAGGCAAATAACACAAGAAAAGCAGATTAAAATGAACAAAACAAAGTAGTGCAGTGAGTACCAATTGTCCTTATATGGAAGAAGAAGAGGCCTATTGCAGTTGCTGAAGTTGAGTTTTGATCAATCCCACCAGTGTTAAAGCAGATTGTCTTTCATTTCCCACAGGATCTGGAGGAATTTCCAATTTCTGACTCAACATCTTTTCCATAAGTCTTTTAGGCAGAGGATATTTTCTTTCAGACAACAGGCATACAGTGATTCCACCCTTGGTTTCAAGCACATGCACACGAGGGAGAGGATGGAATCTCCAGGATGTGAGCTTCCACCGATGTGAGTTTTCCCAAATGGAAGATGCTTTGCTGTTGGGAATATGGGAGTTCAACAGAACTTGAAGATCACCTGGTAAAAACATCCCAGAACCTTGTGGTTCCTTGTCACAATAATGAGTGGAAACTTGAGTGAACAGAGAAATTAAGTCAGCCCTGTCAATCAAGTGCAGAATTTCCTTTAGAAAGGTAAATTCCATTAAAATGGAGTCCCCTCGATGAAGCACATTCATCTCATCATTCTTTAAGTTCCACCCTATCAACCCTTCTGAGTATTCATCAAGAAAATCAGCAGCAGACCCTTCTACAATGAAAGATGAGTCATCAGCTTCAAGATCCAAAAGAGAAATTTTGGCCTTAGTCTTCTTTCTCCTCCCAGGCAGATAGATTTCCTGAGGAAGAGCATTTTCATCTTGTGCATCTGTAGTGGGGCATGTATCAGTAGATGGAGACATGGTTGAAGCACGAAGTGCTTTCATCCTGTGGGATATCCTTATAGCCTTTTCTGTTTTGGTTTCTGCGAGATCAGCTTCCTTAACTTCAGAATCTTCTACTGTGACAACAGGTGTTACTGTGGGAGAGGGAGCTGATGCTTCAGGTGCTTCAGGAGGAATGGAAGATGGTTCAGCAGATTGACCCTTGGCAGTAGAGGAGGCAACTTCAGAAGTTGCTTCAGCAGGAATGACTGGAGAGGATTCCTTGGTTGGAGCATCATCAGCCTTGAGTCTTTTGGCTTCTGGAGCAGCTTCATTCGCTGAAGTCCTCTTTAGGTTGAGAGATTTTGCTAAAGACAATGATCTTTCCTCCATGATTTGGTTATATTTGCGATACAGGACATGATCAGGGAAAGCCTTGACTTGTTTCATTGTTAGGCCAGAGTTGGACCGTGAGTATTGGTTTTTCACCACCCTTCTTATTTCATCTTTAGTGGGAGGTTTGGTTTTGGCCTTCTGAGCTTGGATGGCCCTCTTTTGTTCAATTGCTTCTTGCCTCCTTTGTCTTCCCTGAGCCATCATTCGCTCCACATAGTTGTCACTGAGGAAATCTTCACCTAATATACTTTGAGCTAGAGAAGGCTTTGAAATGACTTGCTGGGTGAGGATATCCCAGTGTTCAGCAGGCATCTTAACCCTCAGTTCATCTAGTTCTTTTCTTCTCTCAGGAGTTAGAGATGAAAATTCCTCTGTTCCAAGTTGTTTAGCTAATGTTACACTTTCCTTTGTCATCTCAAACTCTGCCAATCTACTTGCTTGACCAAGTCTTTCCTCCTCAGTCACCAGGTTAGGACCAAGCTCATCTTCAGTGATGACATTTTTCCCTTTATCATCAGGCTGCTTAGCACACTCTTCTTCAGTAAGATCAACTATAGGAATTTCCACTGGAGTACCTAGATCAACATGTTGATGTAGATTATCAACTGGAGTGGTCAAGACAGCAACATCAGGAAGATCTGCTGAAGGTGAAGGGCCTGATGGTTCTTGAACAGATGAAGATTGTCCAAGATCTGGAGATGCATCCTCCATTTGTCTATCAGCAGATGCAGCCATATCACCTCTAGGTTCCTCTGAAGCTTCAGAAGAATCCTTATGAATGTCAGATCTCTTTCTTCTGGTGTACAGAACAGGTTTCTTCTTCTTTGATGAAGTGGCAGCTACTGATGAAGGGTCATTGAGAGACACTTCAGCCAACATTTCTAGAGATCCAAAGGGAGGAGCTTCTTGCTCTTCATCAGATGAAACCACCAGTTTCCTTTTGGAAGACCCTTTTAGATTGTGCTCTAAGACCTTAACCTGATTCTGCAGTTCTTCAATTTTACCCCCAAGAGACAATTTGGTCTCTGCAAGCTCCTTTTTCAGATTCTTAACCTCTGCAGCATACCTGTTTACAAGAGCATACACAGATGAGAGTGTAATGGGGTCCTCAGCTCCACCAGCAGATTGCTCTGTGGTCAAGGGAGCCTCATTGGACCTTTCAGTAGAATCATGGTCATGCTCAGTGTGAGGAAGATCTTCATCGAGAGGATCCCTCACAGGACTTGGTGTGGGAGGTCTATTAAGATCTGTCTCATCATGAGTATCAAGTGTGGGTGAAGGACTGGGACATGATGGCAGGTCTGGAGCAACTTGAGTTGCTTCAACAGTAGAGGTTGGGCCCTCATCAATGTTAACCAATGGATTACCATCAGTCGCCATAGGTGAGATAGGAGGATTTTGAGACACATTCTCCTCATCAGCAGCCTCATTACCATGGGGCAACATGGCAGCTAGCAAGGGATGATGTTCCCCCTGAAAGTGGGTTTTCATGGTAGCAAACAGTTTAGCAGTTAAAGAACCTATAGGATAAAAAGCTTGGGCTTGGGTAGAGGTGTCTAATATAATTTGTAAAAACCTTGGGTACATTAAAAATTTTCCTTTTGTCTTTTGAATATTTTCAATCATGTTTTCGAAAATATACTTAGAAAAATTGAAAGTTACCCCTTGAGAAAGACACACAATACCATATCCCAGTCTAGTAGAGAACTGGTCCCATCCTCCGGTCTTGTTGCTCATGCATTGGAGCAGTGTGTGAACCAGGAATCTCCATTTGGGGCAGAGTTCCTTCTTTAGCCACATATCAGTTCTAGTACCACGATAGCCAATAGCCCTTAGCCCATTCAGCACATCTTCCTGATTAGAGTAAAATGCTCCATCAGCATCTTCCAGGTGAAGCTTCCTTCTGATTAGTTCCTCGGTCACAATGCACTCTGTTTCATCAATCACAGCCCTAATCTCTGTCTCGCTCCTTTTCTCAGCAGTTGCCCAAAATTGAGTAACCAGTGATTCATATATCTCATTTGGAGAATGAGTTAGAGCATAACGAATCTTGGACCTTTTCAGGAATTCCACCATTGGTTCGTACAGTTCATAACCTTTGCCATTACCCAGAAATGCAACTTTGTTGTGATCATATTTAAATTCAAGAGCCATGAGGAATATGAGTGTTTAGAGTTAAGATTCTTGAAATGGTGAGTGTTTGTGGAAGTGGAATGAGAGGGAATTTGTTTGTTCTGAAGCGAGTGATGGTGGATGAAGTGTTTTTGCCCAAATTATAGTCAAAGAAAATTGGACCGTTTGGTTGACCATTGCTGACGTGTATGACAACTTTGACCCAACCCAAAATAACACTTCGGCAGAAACACAAGATCAATCTGCTGAAGTTATGGCATCAGCAGAATGCATCAAAGATAAGAATATCTTCGGTAAGTTTCTAGAATTACTGTGCCACCTACTTGCATTAAACTCGTTGAATCTTGAATCCGTCTATAAAATGATCCCAATGTAACTCATCTTTTCACCAAGATCCCCAAATTTTTACCACAAACCCTAGAAGCCACATAACCTCAATTAACCCATTTGCACCATGAATACCAAACCTGAGATCATAGATCTCACTTCCTCATCTTCATCATCATCATCAAGTGGTGAATCAAACCCATGGTACCATTACTTTCCTCAACCCTATCCAAGACCAAATAAATCGCCCTTTCTTTCTTCTTCAGAAGATGACATTGTAGTGACTCCAAGTGAATCTGCTGATGATTCTGATGACTCCTATAAGGAGGGAACATCTTACTCCCAACCTCCAGCACCTCGGTCTCAACAAAGACCTCGTGCCAGGAATCCGCCACTCCCCAAAGATAGAGAGGTGGTTCTTGGTCTCACTGCACCATCTTTTGGTGCATAAACACCCATCGTATAGAAGAAGGGCTTGAGGAGGGTGGATCGATTGCATTTTGGTTGAAATGAATAGATGAAGCACAAAGGACACGATAGTTCTCTTCGTCATCCCACGTGGTCATCGTCATCATCAATCGTTTGCATCAATCCATCCGTCCATTTTGGTCCTTAGCATCTTCGTCGTCCTGGTCATGCATATCCAACCAGCCAGTTAGACTGAATGGGTGGTTACGCAAGACCTACGAAAGCAAAGCCAGCATTTAACGCATATCCAGCATTCCATTAGATTTCGGAATGAAAGATATACACTAGATTAGGCTTAGCTTGAGGATGCAAAATAGAAGTAGGTTGACTTTATGTAAGCTGTAAACTGTTTCTTGAATGAATGAATGAACAATTTGACTTCAATTTCTTTTCTTTCAGTATTATCTTCAGTAGAATCAAATTGTATGCTTCAGTATTTGTTATCAGAAGAAACAAGCAACACTTTCTCAGCTATCTGACCATGTACTAATGAGCCACTCTTGATGAATTTGATGAGTTATACAGACTGCAATCCAGATAAGGAATAGACAAAGCGCAGTACAGACTACAGACAACTGCAAAATAGACAAAAACATACAAAAACAAAAACAAACAAACTAGAGAAATATTAGAAGTTAGTGTTAGAGTACAAACTAAAGTATAGAAACAAACCAAAAAATCTGCAGAGAAAATATAAAAATAACCAAAAATCTGCAGAGTTTGCACAAATCCTCCCCTGAGGCATATGCCTCCCCTGAGGCCTATGCCTCCCCTTAAACTATGCAGTCAAGGGTTTAGCATTCCAATATTGACCACGAGGTGTTGAAACCTTGGTCCATCAAACGCTTTTGTTAATAAGTCTGCCACATTATCATCAGTATGGATTTTAGCCACTTTTATCAAATGTTTTTCATAAGCATCTCTTATAAAGTGGTGCCTGATTTCAATATGTTTCGTGCGACTGTGAAAAACTGGATTTTTGACTATGCAGATGGTACTCTGATTATCTATATGAATTGTAGTGTTCATAAAGTTGTACCCATAGTCCAGCAATTGGTTCTGAATCCAAAGGACTTGTCCACAGCAATTTGCAGCAGCAACGTACTCTGCTTCAGTAGTTGAGGTGGCCACAATGGTTTGTTTCTTGCATTGCCAAGAAATCAACCTTTTGCCTAGAAATTGGCAGCCTCCAGTTGTGGATCTTCTATCCAGATTTGCACCAGCATAATCACTGTCACTATATGCTTCCAGCTTGAAAGGAGATTCTTTTGGGTACCAAAGGCCTAAGAGAGGTTGGCCTTTGAGGTACTTAAAGATCTTTTTGACAGCATTGAGATGAGAAGCAAGTGGAGTGACTTGGTGTCGAGAACAAACACTCACAGCAAATGTAATATCAGGTCTTGAAGCTGTCAAATACATCAATGAACCAATCATGGACCTGTACAGATGAACATTCACAGGTAGATCTGGTTCATTATTTGCTTTAGCCTTTGGAGCTTCATAAGGTGTTGTGGCAGTCCTAACACCTTCCATACCAAACTTCTTCAAAATGTCCTTCACGTACTTATCTTGGCTGATAAAGATGCCATCTTGTTTCTGCTGAACCTGGAGACCCAAGAAGAAAGTAAGCTCTCCCATAGCACTCATTTGGAATTCACCCTTCATAAATTCCTCGAATTCCCTGCACCAAGCTTCGTTTGTGGAACCAAATATAATGTCGTCCACATACACTTGCACCAGAATGATGTCGGAGTAATTCTTCTTAAGGAACAGAGTTTTATCAATAGCACCTCTCCTATAGCCATGCTTCAGCAGGAATGATGAAAGCCGAGCATACCAAGCTCTTGGAGCCTGATGTAAGCCATAGAGAGCTTTAACAACTTTGTAAACATGATTTGGGTGATCTGGGTCTTCAAATCCCTTTGGTTGAGAGACATAAACTTCCTCTTCAATCTCTCCATACAGAAAAGCACCTTTGACATCCATCTGATACACCATGAAACCCATATAAGAAGCATAAGCCAAGAAAATGCGAATTGCTTCAACTCTGGCAACAGGGGCAAACACTTCATCATAATCAATCCCTTCCTCTTGTCTGAAACCTTAAGCTACCAATCTTGCTTTGTTTTTGATCACAACACCCCGAGCATCTCTCTTATTCTTCAGAACCCATTTTGTCCCAATGGCATATTTGCCATCAGGTAGTGGTACCAAAATCCAAACCTGCTGGTTGTGAAATTGTTGCATCTCTTCTTGCATTGCTTCTAGCCAACTTGAATCATTAAGAGCTTGAGATACACTGGTTGGTTCCACTTGAGAGAGAAAACAAGCAAACAGACAATGTAATCACAAGCAAACTAATAGAAGATCTCTACAACTTGGTATTGTAGCGGAAAATGAATACAAGTTATAGTAACTAAGAACACTTTTGATCCTCTATGGATCTTTGATTATTGAAACTCTATGTTTCGGATAGAATACAAGACTTGAGAAACTTAAGAAAAGCTTATCTATTACAAATTAATATGGTTTCGTATATAGGCAAGAAACCCTAATGAGCGTTGACAATTTATGCTTCTACTACTATCATAGACTAAGCATGCAACTAGACAAGCATGCAACTAATCATATTGTTTTGTTAATCATTTTAAATTGTTGGGAATTAAGGTAATCTACTGATTCTGCCGAAGCACAAACTACTGATTCTGCCGAAGCTTCAGTTGAAGAGATTCTGCCGAAGAAGAACTGATGCTGCCGAAGTTATACTTCAGCAGAAGTGATAAAGCAGACAGTGTGTTGCTGCTGAAAGTGGGAACCACGTAGGAGAGATAAGCTCAGTTTTAGAGTAAAAGTCAGCAACAAACGAATGAAGAACATCCTCCATCACACTACTAGCTCTAGCTTGAGAACTTGGTGGAGTGGGACGAGGGTTATGTGGTGAAAGAGGAGCTGGAGATGATGATGGAAAGTAGTTGGAACTAGGAGAAGATGGAAAATAGTTGGAGCTAGGAGCTTGTACCATCGTGTTGGAATGAGATGTCCCAACAAAAGCTGCATGGTTAGAAGAGGATGTACGGTAGGGAGTCCTGACATCTGGTTCAAGAGTTCTGAGTCTGTTGTATAGCTCATCAAAGGTGAGCATGTCCAACCCTCCTTTAGCCTTGAGTGCAATACTAACATGCAACCATGATGGTGGCAAGGACCGCAAGAACTTTGAGTTGCAATCTTCATTGTCCGGTTTAGCATTCAGCTGATTCAGCTGACTCAAGATCCTATGGAACCTGTCGTATCCCTTGTGGATACCTTCTTCTTCTGATATGTTGAAGTCCTGAAACTGTTGTCTTAACATGGACTTCCTCATTCTCTTTGATTCTTCATTTCCACCGAACCTTGCCTTGAGAGCCATCCATATGTCTTTAGCATCATCCATATGGTGAAAATCACAGAGATGATCTTCAGGTATGGCTTGAAGCAAGATAGTCTTCACTTTATGCTCTCTCTGCATGGCCAGCACTTCTTCAGCAGTTTTTGGTGGAGCCATGATAAACTTCCCGTCTCTGTCAGGAATCATCTTCTTTAGACTATTTCCTTTCTTCACTACCTCCCACAGATTCCAATCAATATTGGAAATCCAGTTTTCCATCTTCATAGTCCAAAGTTCATATTCTTCCCTCTTTAAATAAGGGAATTTACCATTGCTGTTTGTGAGACTGAGCTGTTGCATGGAAGTGGTGTTGGTGTTGTTTGTGTTGGTGACTTCATTTTCATTATCGGATCCAGGCATGGTGAATGAATGTTTGATTGTATGGAGGGGAGAGTGGTTCTTAGTATCGTAGAGACTTTCCCGAGGCTCTGATACCACTTGTTAGAAACAAAGACCTTGATAGATCTTAAGCACTCGGGGATCGTTAGCGTTGCCTATGTAATCACAAGCAAACTAATAGAAGATCTCTACAACTTGGTATTGTAGCGGAAAATGAATACAAGTTATAGTAACTAAGAACACTTTTGATCCTCTATGGATCTTTGATTATTGAAACTCTATGTTTCGGATAGAATACAAGACTTGAGAAACTTAAGAAAAGCTTATCTATTACAAACTAATATGGTTTCTTATATAGGCAAGAAACCCTAATGAGCGTTGACAATTTACGCTTCTACTACTATCATAGACTAAGCATGCAACTAGACAAGCATGCAACTAATCATATTGTTTTGTTAATCATTTTGTTTATACTGATAAGCTCTACATAATACGGCGCCAACCTATACATACGGCGCTGACTTTTACTCTAAAACTGAGCTTATCTCTCCTACGTGGTTCCCACTTTCAGCAGCAACACACTGTCTGCTTTATCACTTCTGCTGAAGTATAACTTCGGCAGCATCAGTTCTTCTTCGGCAGAATCTCTTCAACTGAAGCTTCGGCAGAATCAGTAGTTTGTGCTTCGGCAGAATCAGTAGATTACCTTAATTCCCAACAACAACTAGATAAACACATTTCAACTATTTAAAACTACAAATACAAGTACACACAAAATATGCAAACTGATATGAAAACTGGAATTGAGATTTCTTACTCACATGTGTCCAGCTAGTTTGCAGGCTAAAACCAGACCCAAGATCACTACACTAAGCCCTTACCAACCCATATCCATGCTGCATCAACCCAAATATCATCACCATTCCTATTCCTAGCTCAGTTTGACTTTCGTTGACCATTTCACAAAGTTGATAGAAACTTAATTGTGAGCTTATAAAAAGGCTATGAAGAGCTTAAATGACTTAATGGAGCTTAAAAATAAGTTACTAAAAGCTTTGATAATAGAATTTTGAAACTGAAATTGCAACAGTAAACATGAGACTTGGAATTTATCTAAAAACTTGGATTGATACTCAACAACACATTACAATGATAATTTAACTTAAATGTGATACAAAGAAAGTGAAATTACAACATTTTAACTTAAACTAAAACTTTTATTTAAAAAAACGACATAAAGGAAAAATTTAAAACTAACTACTTTTTTCTTCTTGCAACTCTTCTCTCTTTTATACCCAACTCTCTTTCTCTTTGACTTCTGAGATAATCCCACATCCTTTTAGGACCATTGGATGTCTTGAGTTGATCTTGGCCACTGATTTGGTTTTTGGTGGGAAAGGCTATTTTGGCCTGTTGGGGTTGAGTACAAAAGGAGGAGGGAAGCATTTAATGCCCTTGGAAGGTTGTTGAGGAGGGGGGAACAAGAAAAGTGGAAAGGTGAGGAGGGGGGATGGGTTGTCTGGGTTGCAGGGCTAGATGTTGGGGAAGAAGAAAAAGGGCGCGTAGGGTGTGTTTGTTTGACTTAGATTTGACTGAGGTGGATTATTATAGAAGGGGGGTCACAAAAGGAGGGGGTCCAAATGGGTTAATGACAGGGGGTCCAAATGCAGTTATGATAGGGTCCAAGGGTTTAAAGGCTTTAATAAAACAAGGACCTATTGTGTAAATTCTGAAATTCAAGGGACCAGCTCTGCGAATTCTGCAAAGTTGCTCCAAGGGATTAAAAGTGACAAGCTCCAATAGTTTAGGGACCAAACTTGACATTTTCAAATTTCCAAGGACCATTTTTGCCAATTTTTAAACTTGAAGGACCAAACTTGTAATTTCTCAAAACTTTTGATATTTTTCACCAAAGGACTAATTTTGACAACTTATGATTTTAAAAGGACCTTTGGTGATTTATCTTTTGAAATTATGTGCTTAGGGACTATTTCTGACAACTTTTGAAACTTGGGGGACTGAAACTGCCAATTATGCAAACTTAGCTCATTTTTCATCTGATTTTAAACATTTTGCATCTGAAACATATAAAATGCAATTTTGGAATATTTTCAGTATTTTGATGCATTTCTGAGCGTTTTTAAGTGTTTTGCAGTTCAGATTTAACCAAAAATGATGAGTATTTACACACTCATCAAGGACCAATGTAGCACTTATATTTATATTTTCTTGTTCCTTTTTTGCAGAAATGGCGTTTAGGAACTTCATGCATCAAGACTTTAATGAAGACTTGAGCTTTATGCCTGCGGAGAAGGCTGAAGAGTCGTATGGTGTTGGTTCACCTTCTACCTCCGTCAATGACAACGACGTGGACACTCCCAGACCAGATCCTGTTGCCTCAGCACCCCCACAAGCATTGTTGGAGGGTCCCTCCCAATTGGTTGAGAATGTGGCAGATTCGGACGATCCTACGGAGGAGGATGTTCAAATCACAGGCTCCACTGGTATAGCTGACAGGTTGAAGAGTAGGAAGGGAACAGCTGGTAAAGCCATCAAGTCTGCGACCAAGAGAAAGACTCCTCTCCCAGCATCTGGATCCAGGGCCATGCGACAGAAGAATTTCGAAGGCAAGAAAGTTGTGAAATCTGCGTTTGAATTGCCGGATGATGTTGAGGAGATGCATGGTAAGCATTTTCCCTTTTGAATTATATAAAATGCTAATTGTAATGACTAACTTTGCCCTTATGTACTGTATTGGTCGCAGGCCTTCCTAATACGAAGGAGTTTCTGAATGCCTTGGCCTGTCACCGAATTATGGATCATGTCACCCCTCCTCAGTGGAAAGGATTACTGGACAATATGTCTATCGAAGGGGTTTGCGATCTGCACGATAAAAGTGTTGCAAGGCAGGCTGTGTTGGACAACCACTTGAATGACCAGACCAGGGAGTTACTTCGTGCATTTACAAAGGCAATGCAAGAGATGGATGTTATGCTGGAGAGGGAGAATTTAATGTGTTGGTCTGTTACTTTAAACAATTGACTGTTTGTGATGCATGACTTCGGCCAAAGACAATTTGAATGAGGCTTTGGCCTCGTATGCAGGTATAAGGGCTCAGGCCCTTCTTTTGAATGCTATTGTGTGGGAAGATATTCCTACACACTTAAATATTTTTGCCCTGTAAACTTCTCTTACGCCATTTTTCCAACGCTTAAACTTTACAACCTAAGGTTGGACAACCTCATTGTATGTAAATTACAACACCAAGAATATAATGACCAACTTTGATCATTGACAGAGGGTCGCGACCCACTCTATCTCAAATCCTTTAAGTAATATGGCTAGTTTTTATTTTCATAATTGCCATTAACTATTAGGAGAGTTAATGTGAATGTGTTGGTAGGCTTAAGTAATGGTATGAGGTGTTTGTTACACTGTATGCCTTCCAATTCGACATTGAAACTCGTAAATGACTTGCCTGAACAAACCTTTGTATTTAAGAAACAAAGCAAGAGATTTGTGGGAAATGTATTATTCATCATTGAATTGGTAGAGAGGATTACATCATTCTTGAAATGAATACTAAGACAACTACCAATAATGCTTGCTTTCCCATGAGAAGCTTTTAATTACAAGAATGAAAAGTAAAAATACTTCTTAAACATAGAACTGTCGGAGGTTCGTACCATTCCATGTTCTGTCGATGGGTTCTCCGAGAAGAGTAGCCAGCTTGTATGATCCATTTTCGTAGGCTTCAACTATAACGTAGGGTCCTTCCCAAGTAGGGCCGAGCTTCCCCTGGTTTTCTGCTTTGCTTGCACTGTTGAGGCGTAGCACATATTCCCCAGGCTTGAAGGTAGAAGGCTTGACCCTTTTGTTATAGTAGCCTTCGAGTTTATGCTTGTGTATGGCTTCTCGGATGGAAGCTATCTCTCTCCTTTCTTCTAATAGATCAAGGTTCTCCCTGATCTTTTCATCATTTTGAGAGGCTTCATATGTGGCCACACGCTCCGTGTGCACAATTAGCTCCGAAGGGATGACCGCTTCTGTTCCGTATGTTAGGCTGAAGGGGGTTTTACCATTGCTTGACTTGGGGTGCGTCCAATGAGCCCATAGCATTTGAGGAAGCTCATCCACCCACCCGTGATGAGTTCGTCCCAGCCTTTTTTCAATCCCTTTGACAATGTCTCTATTAGTAACCTCCACTTGTCCGTTACCTTGTGGATGGTAGACGGACGTCCAAGACTACTTTATATTAAGCCTTTGACAGAAGTCATAGAAGACTCCTTCGGCAAACTGCTTGCCATTGTCGGATATGATAATGTGGGGCACTCCAAATCTGCACACAATGTGTTCCTACACAAACTTCTCGATCTGTCTCCCCGTAATGGAGGCTAAAGGTTTAGCCTCAACCCACTTTGTGAAGTAATCAATTGCCACCAATAAGAATTTAACCCCTCCAGGAGCCACATGCATAGGTCCTACGATATCAATTCCCCATTGGGAGAAGGGCCATGCGGATGTAACACTTGTCATGTCCTGCTTCGGCAGCTTGGGAACCTTTGAATGTATCTGACAAGCTTCACATTTTATAATGATTTCCGCAGCATCCCTATGCATCGAAGGCCAGTAGTAGCCTAACTTCATTATCTTCGAGACAACTTAACGAGGCCCTGCATGGAGGTCGCAGGATCCTTTGTGGACCTCTGGGATGATGCTCGAAGCCTGCTTGGGTCCGACACACCTGAGCCAAGGTGAGAGAAATGACCTTCTGTACAGGTTTTCTCCCATTAGCCGGTATTGTGGAGACTTAACCCGTATCTTCCTTGCTAGTTTGGGATCCTCGGGGAGAAGACCACTTATCAAGTACTCCATGATAGGAGTCATCCATGTCTCTCCTTCTTCATGAACAACGTCAGTGACCTCCTTACGAATAATGGACCTTTCAGGCATAACTTCAACTAGTACTTCTTTGGTGAGATGTGCGAAGGCCATGGAGGCCAGCTTGCTCAGTGCATCCGCCTTCTTGTTTTGATTCATGCGAATGTGTTGGATGGTGTAGGAATCGAAACTATCCAGCATCTCCCTTGTCTTGTCCAAGTATTGCTTGATGACGGGCTGCCTCGATTCATAGGACCCCGTCACTTGGTTTGCCACCAACTGAGAATCGACGAAGATGGCAAGAGCTTTTACCTCCATATCTTTAGCTAGTCGAAGGCCTGCTAATAGAGCTTCGTATTCAGCTTCATTGTTTTTGGTGGCTTCGAACTGACCAACATTATACCTGCTCTGGAACCGTCGGAGCTTGATGCTCTGTCAGTATAAAGCTTCCAATCATCCTGCGATTCGATGAGTTTAGCCTTAGGTTCTTCCTTTTCTGTGCTCGGTTCGGAAGGTGTTTCTGCCAAGAAGTCTGCGAGAATTTGCTCTTTGATAGAGTTTCGACCTTTGAACTCTATTTCATGCTCTCCAAGCTTGATAGCCCATTTGGCCACCCTTCCAGACTTTTCAGGCTTCGACAAAATCTGCTTGAGTGGTTTTTCGGTTAAGACTGTGATTGGGTGGGCCTGGAAATCTCGTCGGAGCCTTCTTGCTGCGTAGATCAGGGCTAATATGAGCTTCTCCAACGTTGGGTAGTTAACCTCTGCTCCCTACAAGACCCTGATGACAAAGCAAATGGGGATTTGCCTCTTGTCTCGTTCTGCCATTAGGAATGCGCTAATTCTCTCCATTGAGGATGCTAAGTACATGAACAACACTTTGCCTTTGATTGGGGCTGTAATTGTTGGAAGGATTTCGATAAACTCTTTCATCTTTTGGAAAGCATGTTAGGATTTAGTAAATCCAGTTATTAAAGTGTCGGTCACCTCAAGTGTATGTAATCGTTAGAAAGCTCGTAGTCGTAGTTATTTAATGTTAGTTAGTATTTAGTTTAGTAACACCGTGGAGGACGAACGGGTCTTTACCCAATGTATGCCTGATCCACAGCCCGTAGGTGGCGTTTATGTATGATACTATAAATACCCTCTACCTCCCAAGGTAGATGGTTGGAGCTCATAATAATACTTTTACTTTCTCTCACTAAGTTCCCAAACCTCTAAACTTTCTCTCTCTAAAAACCTCAAAGTGTACGCCTAGTATGATCATGGTTTGATGTGTTTGTGAAATCCAATATGTTACAAATGGTATCAGAGCCATGGTTTGATCATCTCTCTTACATGTTCTTGGATTTCTAGTGGTTTTATATGGTTTTTGGGTTTGAAAAAGTTTAGTGGTATTTGCATCATTTGGATTATTTCTAGTGTTAAAGTTTGAATTTTGATTGTACTTTCGTGTTTAGAATCATTGTAAGTGCTTGTGTTTTGATTTGGAAAGCTTGAATCACTGTGGTTGGGTTAGTTTTGGATTGAAAAGTGTTGTGTTTGAACTTTTCTAGCTAGCGACTTGAGTCTCGAAATAGTATTCTTTGTAGCGACTTGTATCGTTATTATTCAGCGACTTGTCGTTGTTGTGGTAGCGACTTGAGCACTAGCGACTTGTCTTTTGAGACAAAGCGACAAATAGTACAAAGTAGTGGCTGTACCCTTTCGGCTAGCGACTTGTCAATGTAGCGACTTGTCTTTACGAACTTCAGCGACTTGACTTTGTTGTGGATAGCGACTTGTGCTCTAGTGACTTGTCTTTTTAGACAAAGCGACATATAGTACAAAGTAGTGATCGTACTGTTCAGTCTAGCAAGTTGTTCTTTAGCGACTTGCCCACTTAGCGAGTTTTTACTTTAGCGACTTGTGTCTAGCGACTTGTATCACTAGCGACTTGTGCTTCTAGCGAGTTGTCACTCTAGCAACTTGTGAGCCTAGCGACTTGTCCACTAAAGCGACTTGTATATTTAGCTACTTGGTGACTTAGCGACTTGTCTTCAAGGTTTATAGCAACTTGGTTACTTATTGTTTCTGATACGGTTTTCTCTTGATTTAGTAAAATCCCGTGAAAGAATCTATTTCCCGGTTTAATCATAGAGTTATAAAATCCCGTGAAATCTGTAATCATGTCAACCAACGTGCCTACAATCATCTCTTCTGTAGCTGAGGACGTTCAAGCAGCTGGATCAGATACTCGTCCACCCATGCTTGACAGAACTGACTATGACTCATGGGCTCAACGAATTAGGTTATATTGATTGGGAAAGGAAAATGGGGTCAACATTCTTAAATCAATTGATGAAGGACCTTATCAGATTGAGACTACAAGAGACAAACTCGAAACTACTGCAGATGGAACAGTGATCTTAGGTTTGGACAGGACAAAGACATATGATGAGCTCAGTGATAAGGAGAAAAAGAGATATGATGATGATATCAGGGCTTCAAACATTATACTTCAAGGTCTTCCAAAAGACATCTACAAGTTAATCAATCACAACACTGAAGCCAAGGCAGTTTGGGACAATGTCAAGATGCTTCTCTCTGGTTCTGAATTAACTAAAGAAGACAGAGAATCACAACTGTATGATGACTTTGAGCACTTTAAGATGATACAAGGGGAAAGTGTCACTGAATATTACGTGAGGTTCCACAAGCTTGTGAATGACATGAGGAATATCAAAATGACTATGCCAAATATTCAGCTAAATTCAAAGTTTGTGAACAACATGAATCCCGAATGGCACAAATTTGTCACTTCTGTCAAGTTAACTAAAGGTTTGATGAACACTAACTATGAGCAATTGTATGCATTCCTGCTTCAGAATGAGAGACATGCTATGTTTGAACGAATGATTCTTGAAAAGTTCAAATCTAATCAGGGAGAGGCAAGCTCAACAAATGACTCAACTGCATTCTACACCAATGTAGGGATTACTACAGAAGCTTCTCAAGTCATACCAACGGGAAATGGTAACTTCCAGATCCAGCATATAAACCACCAGATTCAAACACACTTATGGAAAACTTCATCAATCAATTATCTCTCATGGTTTGTCAAAATCTGAATTCTACTCCACACACCAACAATAACCTCAGAACAACATCCAATCCACACAATCAAGCTACTGTCAGAGATGGAAAGGTGGTGGTGCAGAATTTGCAAGGAAGACGGTATGAGCAAGGGATGATTGGAGCAGGTTATGGTAATACTGGAGCAGGAGGAGGGTATGTGGCTAATCAGAATCGTGGAAGGAATGCAAATCAAGGACAAGGAAAGCCAATCAAGTGCTACAACTGTGGTGGTGAGGGACATATTGCAAGGAACTACACATCTCCAAAACGTCCACAGAATGCAGAATACTTCAGAGACAAGATGCTGCTGGTGCAAGCTCAGGATAATGGAGCAGTTTTGGATGAAGAAGAGTTGCTGTTTCTTGCAGAGGGAAATGCCAAAACCTATGATGCTGATGTGGATGAGCAGCCAATTCAGGAAATAGGACACAATCATCAAAATGCTTTTCAAGTTGCTGACTGTGATGCATTTGACTCTGATGTCGATGATGAACCTACTGCCCAAACAATCTTCATGGCTAGCATTTCACCAATGGTCTCTCCAAAGGTCTCTTCACCACAACAGGCCAGTCCATCCAAAGAGTCAATCATTTTAGAGGTATTAAAACTTTACGATGATGTTGATGGGCAAAAGATTCATAACGAAGTACAATCTCATGAAACTAATGAATCAGATATTGATAATGTGGGTAATAGTAATATTGTCCCATATGATCAATATGTGATACAAAGTGAAAGTGAGATCGTAACAAGTAATGTATCTTCTACAGTCAATGATGACTATGTTTTTGATGAATACACTGCATGTGCCCCTGATGATTCTGTTATCTCTGAACTGAATTCCTATAAAGAACAAGTTGCCATTTATGAACAACGTGCTAAGTTTGAGTTAACTACCCGTGAGCAGGAAATGGATAACCAAATGTGTACAATTATTAGAAAAAGTAATTTTAGAGAAGAAGTGTTAAAACAAGAGTTAAACTCCTTACAAGAAAAGCTTTCTAAAACTGTTAAGCAAAATCAAGAACTTCAAGATAATGTTAAATTGCTTAAACAAGAATTTAATGCTAAGGAATCAAAACTTTTGAATGACTTTTCCAATCTAAAAACTTTGAAAAACAAGCTTGAAAATAAGTTGTATGTACAAGGAAATACCATTCAGACTGCTCACATGATGGCTAAGCACAGAGTCTTAAGCGATAAGCATAGTATTCCTCTTGTTAATGAACCAAATCCTGAGATTGGTAAGAAAGCGAAAGCTTCTCAAAAGGTAATCTATGATGGTAACGAAATCCTTAAACCTAGACAAATGCCTACATGTGCTGAGTGCACTGAGGAGGATAAACAATTGGAAGAAATCAAGAGAGTGAAAGCTGATAAGAAATTAAATGATCCTTGGTGCATCAAGTTTAACATAACTCCTAAACCCCATTATTACACTAAGGAAAATTGGATTGCCTTGAACATGTTTAAGCCTCAAACTCAATTAACCGCAGAACAAATTTTTTGGAAGAAATACATGGATAAACAAAAAGCAAATGTATTTGTTGAATCAAACACTCCCCTTAGGAAAGTGCCTGCAGCTACTGTGTATCCTCCGAATACACCAATGCATTTAGTTCCTAGAACTATTTCCATTAATAGCAAGACCTTAATCAGCCTATATGTTGTTTATCAACTATTCGTTGATTTTGAGAAGACATGTAAGAAGAGAATCACACCTACAGGGATAACTGAAGGGGAAAGGGGTTTTGAGCAAACTAAAGAATGCTATTTAACTGAGTTCATACCTTTCTTTAAACAATTAAAATGTCAATTTGAGAGCCTTCAAAAAGGGATAAACTCAGATATTAAAGAAATGGAAAAGGAATTTGATGCAATGATAGTTGAGGTCAATGATTATGAACGGGAACTCAAATATAATGAAATTTGTTGGAATCGCTCCTAACTCGTAAATAGAACGACATTGACGGAATTACATTTTCTATCTTTGTTACCTTAAACACAAGGGCTTGTTATGTCATTTAGTGATAGATGTAAGTGTTTGGGTATAAATACCCCTCCATACTTCCATGGAGGGGTGAGTCTCTTAGTGTAATCCTTTCATTTTCCTCTTAATAAAACACACACTAGTTTCCCTTCTCTCTAGTTTCTCTCTCTAACTTGAAGATGGCTTTCTTCCATCTTCCAAGGCCTCCCGATTCACCAAATCATCCATACATACGGTCCTAACATTGGTATCAAGAGCGAGGTCGGTTTTGTATCATTGGTTGATTTTGGTGATGTTTTTTTTGTCAAAAACTTGTTTTAAAAAATCTGTTTTAATCTTAACTTTTCACAAACTTTTTGGGTTAACAGTTTTTTATTCAAGCTTTTTATTCAAGTGTATTGTATCATTTATTTGGTCAAAACAGTTTGGTAACTGGTCACAGTTCATAAACAATTTTGTATCATTTTTTATTAACTGTTAACTGTTATTCAAGTGAAAGTTATGTGGTCAACTGGTCATTCTATGGTCAAACTGGTCATAAAGAGGCATTCATTATGCAGTTTTTCTGGGTAAGTATGAAGATGAACGGAATATTGGTCGGAAAAACTCGCCGGAAAAAGTCAACTGGGTCAAAACCCTAGTTTTCTACGCATAAGGACTTTTACGCGTATGGAATACGCGTAAAAACTAGGCTACGCATAAGCATGTTCAAAATTGTTACGCATAACTGTGAAGTTATGCGTAAGGACCTGTACGCGTATGTTTACGCATAACTAAGACAAGCTTACGCATAAGCATGAATTTACACGTAAGGTTACGCATAAGGACCAAGACCTGTTTTTACGCATAAAGGATTTGAGTTAAGAATCTTACGCGTAAGAACAGAAAAGTGAATGAAAAGGTTACGCGTAAACTGACTTGACCATGACCACAAGACCAACTACTAAGACTCGTGAGACCTCAGTACCATTACCATCATTAGTCCATGGAATCTACTCAAATCACAACCGACTCCAATCCTCCACAATCAAATCCCAATCTATCCTATCCCAAATCATCTCATCTCAATTTACCTTAACTCTAAACAAAAATCGAAAAACATAAAATCAAAAGACCTCAGATACGATTCATTTTTTCTGCAATCTTTAAAAGATTGTTTCAATTGAATCTTTATCCTCACAGATCCTTTAGAAGCTTTGCTTCTTTAATATCTGAGTAAAAAGAATGAGTTATAACAATATTTTTACGCTCATTTCTCTAACTCGTTCATGACCAACATAAAAATCAAACAATTAAACCTTACCCCCGAGACCCATGAAAGGATCTTGAAGAGCTAACAATATGTGTTCATCACATTCATCAAAAGAAAGAAGGGTGATTGTTTTTTTTGTTCGTTTCTCTTGTTGTTCGTTTCTTGTGTTGATGAATCTGAGATTGAGAGTTATTTGGGTGAGAAGTGTATGGAGAGATGATAACGCCTAAAATGAACATGTTTTTAGTAGCGTTATTGTTAGTTTTGTGCATGATAATCGGCTATATTTACTCATAACTGTTGCAAAAGTGCAAAGATGCGTATTGGGTATGTATATGTAGCCATGTATCACGAATAACGAAGAAATGAAGTTTTTATGCACATTTGGAAGATTCTCGAGGAAGGAAGACGAGCTAGGAAGCTTTTGGATTCAATGATTAAGAAACGCAATGATTTCTAAGTATCTACGGCAAGGAAAGATCAAGTTTTACCTTGGAAATCATCAGCGAGAGCAAAGAATGAAGCGCATAGGAGAAAAGTCAACAAAAAGTCAAAACAGCACAAACCCAGCCGATCGGTCACAACCCGTAACCGGATCCGGCTGGGCGAATGGTCAAGATCCAACCGATTCGGTTGGAGTAGAAACCGATTCGGTTGGAGTAGAAACCGATCCGGTTTCTCACACTGCAGTTACACAATGTTGCATTTATTTTTGCCTTAACTTCCCATAATCATTGGAGTCCGATCATTTCTTGACATTTACTTGTTGGGAACGTTTTTTGAGAGTTGAGCAAGCATATTTGGCTATATAAAGAACCTAGTCCTAATATACTAGGTGTGACACAACCAAAATTGTATTAGTTTACACCTAAACTAATACCAAACATATTATTTAGCCCAAAAGCTTAGTTCTTACTGAAAAACATCCAGGAGCAAGGAGGGAACAATTCTCATCCATAGTTTTGGTAGTTTGGAGTTGTACGGTGAATCTAGGTGATTGGAGGCGCGTGGTTGCTACAATCCACGAATTCTAATTCTTGTAATCACAAAAGTTTAGGTATTCTATGAACTTTGTTTTGGAATTCTATTCTCTTGAATTGTTGGAATTACTTTATTACTATTTGTGTTTAGTTATTATTATTATTATCATGGAGTAGTTTTGGGATATACTTGTGTGTTGGGATGTAGTTAATCATATTAGTGTTCTCAAAATGTGATGCATGTACATATGATCTTGTTTAAATGAGTTTGTTGGAAAAATACTAGTCTTGGTTTGATTTGTTGATAAAACATGTTTTAAGAAAAAGGACCGAAAGGATTTCTCTTGTGTTTTATTCCAAAAAGTGAAGTGACAAACTAGTATGGGGATATGGTGATTGACAACCACCATGTTTGCTTATTAAAACAAGACTAGGAATATTTTCATCACGAAGGGTCGAAAGATTCGTAAGAACAAATTTAATAAGAACATGTTGCAAACAAATGGAATTTCGATAGGATAATCATTGGGATAAGGACCGAAAGGATTAACTAAATGTTTTTGTTCTTAGAATGATTTTTACAAACACATACCATGGTTGAGGAATCATTTTCTTATGATTTGTGCATCATATTAAGAGTATACACCAAACCTTCATGAATACTCTTTATGATTGATTATAGACTACACACAAGTATATATATATTTCTTATTGAATTTCGCTAGAACATAATTATTTGGGGAAAGCCTTGACAAGCTTTCTTGTTGGAATCTTTTCAAACAAATCTCTTTCATACACAAAATCCCTTGGGACGATCTCGACTTACCAAACTTTGCTATTGCGGAAGAGTATACTTGCTCGTATGTGTTAATAGGTTAGACGGTTAAATCGTGTTTATAAATTTTTAAAACTTGCACCATCGTAGCACATCAAGTTTTTGGCGCCGCTGCCGGGGATTTTCTTTAATTTTCTGTAAAATTGATAGTATTGGAAGTATTTTTGTTAAAAAAAAAAAGTTTTTGGTTACAAACTAACCGATTCGGTTGGTTATCCAACCGAATCCGGTTAGACCTTCTGTGTTGATTTTTAGTTGCGATTTTATAGTTCTAGACTTCTTGGTTATTTGTCTTATGATTCTTAGAGTAATTCTGGTAATTTTAGATTCTATTTGCAGATTATGTCTTTGTAGTTTAATTATTTCCTAGATTTATTTTCATTTTCTTTACATTTATTATTTATTGGTTAATTAAGTCTTAGTTAATTATAGTTTTTATGGTTAATGATTAGATAGTTATATTTTTCAGTTATAAGTTTAATTATTTTTATGATAGATTTTAATTGGTAGTTTTATTTAGTTTTAGTTTAATGTGATTTATTATGTTATTAAATTGTTGGTTTATGAAGAGTTTTCTTTATTAACTAGAATTTAGTACATTTTAATGATTCTTTAATTGCATTTAATTCCGTTTATTTATTTATTTATATATAAAAAAAAAATTAAAAAAAAAAATTTTTTTTCGATCAAACCGATCGGTTGCAACCCGCAACCGGATCCGGTTCGAGTTTCTGTCTGAATTATTTTCAACTAACCGATTCGGTTGATGAACCAACCGAATCCGATTGGTGTTTCTGTGTTGATTTTTATTATTTTTAGGTCTTGAGTTTTAACTTGTGTTTTTTAGTTTTGTTAAGTGTCTTACATTTTAATTAGTCTATGTTTCTATAGTTTGTTCTTGTTTTTACTAACTCTAACGCTAATAATTCGTGTTTTGTTTTGTTTTGCTTTGTCAAGTTGTCTAGTAATATGGATAATTTGAGTGGAATCTCGGAATACCTTCGTACTTTGGATGAAATGTTCAAGGATATCGGAAGTTCATTGGAAAAGATTGGAGGTATCTTGGAAGAAAGTAAGAAAGAATTGGGAATTGATACGGGTAATATGGACGAAATTGGTGAAAATAAGGTTCAGCTACCCAAGAAAGGAAGAGTCGTAGTGTTCACACAAGCACCTTTAACGGTGTATGATTCACCGCTAATGAGGTTTGGAACGCCTTGCAGTGTGGAAGGAATAAGTGCTTGGGACGCGCAGCTTAATATGGCTTATGGAGAAAACTATATTTTGGAGAAGGTTCTTGACGAAATTGGTCATGTGCGATTGGACTATGAAGCATATGGAAGAAGGATGGTCAAAAATCTGAAGGTCAATATTCATGGACATATTTTTGAAACTGATTTTGTTGTGGTAGAAGAAGGGAATGCGGATGAACCTAATGTGTGTTTTGGTCGAGATTTTCTTGTCATGACCAAGTGTCAAGTGGATTTTGCAATGGGAGAGATGAGAATTAATATAACTGATCTGGAAGAAGGAAAAGGAGTAAACGAGATGCTAGTGGAAGTTTGTGCAAACATGGAAGAGAAAGAGGTGGAAGTGGTTAAGATGGGAAAGGCAAATCGGAAAAAACCGACATCAAACAAACTAACCCCAACAACAACCTCCACCACCAAAAATGACTCCACACCATCATCACCGACTACTACTTTCAAAACCTTAACCGATAAGCAAAAAGAAGCTATTTTAGAGAATCTAGAACAAAAGTTTCTTGAGCTCAATGAAAAGAAACCGGTGATAGAAGTACTCCAAGATTATGTGCTTTACCGTAAGAAGTTGGATGCATTGATGCTAGCAAGGGCTAGGTTGGAAGAAAAGAATCTCACGGAGGAGGAGCGAGATCAAATTTTGTTTAGAGGCATGCCAAGGAAGGAAAAGGATCCGGGTAATTTTGTGTTGCCAATCAAAGTGAATGGGACTACACCTGTTTATGCTTTAGCCGATACGGGGTCGAGTGTTAATGTGATGCCGTATCCATTGTTTAAAACTTTGGGACTAAGTAATCCGCAACCTAATCATTCGAAGCTTACTATGACGGATAACTCTCAAGCGAAGGCAATGGGAGAGGTGAAGAATGTGAGAGTGCAAATTGGATATCAACCGTATTTGGCAGATTTCCTTGTCCTAGATATTCCGGTGGACAAGAGTTTACCACTACTATTGGGGAGACCATTCTTACGAACTTGTGTTGCGATTATAGACATGGGAAGAGGCACTTTGACTATTGATGATGGGATTTCGAGGCAAACATACTACCCAAAACCAAGAGGACCAACTTTGGAATTTATGGATGATTTGGAATGGATAGAAGCAGATGATGATTTAACATGTTTTGAAGTGGGACGTTTTCCAAGGTAACCCAATGTACGGACCGTTAGCTCCGCCTTATTTTGATATAGAGGACGAAATGGAACGTGCATTAGCGGTAGAAGCTTTCTATAACCCATTCAAAAACATACTAGTTTACAAAAAGTTGACCGACTTTTTAGGTTCTTTACCGGTGCAACTTAAGAATTTGGAGTGGAGACCCGAAGGGTCGGGGACTTACAAGAGACAAACCGGAGATGGAGCATGGCATGTTAAGTTCGATATACTATGTCCGGACGGACGAAGATTCATGAGAAAATTCAAAACTTTTGAAACGTTCCGCGAGTTGACCGGAAAATTTCAAAGCGAGGATATTTAAGACAAGAGTATTTTGAGGAATTTTGAGGAGAAGACAAGAGGCCGTAATAAACAAGCAATTATTTGCTTGAATTTCATGAACTATTTCTTTTTGATTTGATGCATTTAGGATTTTTGTTTCTTATTTAATTTTTCAATTTTATTTTTATGATTGAAGTGATTTGGTTAATGCATTATAACTTTGAGTTTTGAGATGAATTTTGGTTTAGTTCATTAGCATGATGAGTTGAGATTTTTAGATTGGATGATTGTTCAAAATTTCATATGGTGGGTGAATGTTGTGTGAATCTTTAGCAGGATTTTTGAAGTAAAATTGTTGCTTGGAAGGTAATGCCTAAGTAAAATGTAAAAATGAAAAATTTGGCGAAATGCAAACCGAAACGGTTGTGTCCTTGACTGAACCGGTTGCAATTGAGTATAAAACCAAAAAAATTCACTTTTCCAGAAAAACACACACACACTAATTCTCCAGTGGGTTTTGCAAAAATTCGTCCAAGAGAAACTGATTGAAGGTTGTTTAAGTTGTAGGAAAACATCATGGCACCTAAACAAGTAAGCATCTACAGTAAATTAACTCAATTAAGGTTTTATTAGAGCATTTGATTCGAATTGGATATTAGGTCACCAATTTGGGGGTTTTTGTTATAATTCGAATTAAGTTGTAATATTTTAAGATTGAGTGGGTAATTGATATAGGAGTGCATTGCAAGAAGGATTGGATTGATTGATTCAACATAGGATGAATAATAAATGATTGAATTTTCGGATTTTATTGGGTTGTGCTTTTGAATCAAGATAAGTTGCAATTAGTGATTCCTTATGATAGATGATGCGTTTTTAGGAGTGATAGATGCCACATTATTGATTAGGACTAATGCTTAAAGGATATAGGTTTATCAAGTTGAGTTCTAAGATGATTATGGATGATGTTTGATGATTTGAAAAGCGAGTTTAGAGTAATTCAAGGATGTGGAAATCATTAAGGATGACAGAATGCGATCTAGGAGTGGTTTGGACTTAGAAACTCGAGTGTAGAAGGGTTTTTAGAGGCAAAAGCCTTATGCAGGCTGCATAACCGATTCGGTTGCGCATTGCAACCGAACGGTTGGATTTTGGTCATTTGATGAACCGATTCGGTTTCTCACGAACCGGATCCGGTTACGGTTTCTGTGTTGAAATTTTTGAAATTTTGAAAGGGATCTTAGGAGGTTCCTTGAACCTTATTGTTTGTTCTAACACTCTCATATGATCTTTTATTTGTGATTTCTACAGAGAATTATTGTAGGTAGCTCGAGCGAGGAGGCAATTCCTATGAACCCGCTTATTACAAAATTTTGTCAAAGGAATGAGAAGAAGAAGGTTAAGTATAGTGTGAAGACGGAGGAAAATGCTAATTTAAAGTTCAAAAATCTCACCGACGGGGAGAAACATGCTTTTCGGGAAAGGTTGTCGAAACTGCAACATAAGACATGTTTGGTTCCGAGGGTGATTGATTGGGATTTATTTGAGGAATGTGATTGTGAAGATGAGTTAAGAGGAATGATGCGAACGTCTTATGTATATCTAAGGGATGGAGATTCATTCAATGATTTGTCATGGGAAAGAGCATTTAGCGTCAATGAAGAGGTCTATCGAGAATGGTGTATGGAGTTCTTTTCAACCATGTATTTTGAAAGAAAGGTGGATGTTCGGAACTTGATGAAGGAAATTTGTGTTTGGTTTAGGCTTTGTGGAAGGGATCATGCTTACACGTTGCCAGCTTTTGGCGTGGCTCTTGGTTTGTATGAGCCACATGAGGTTAATCATCGATTATTTGAAACTCACTTTTCTAGACTTCAGAGGTTTGAAAAAGACTATCCTAGTATTCCCGCTTATTGGAATCATGTGGGAGATCCTACTTGCGCTAGGAGGAATGCCTCAACCATCAGGAATCCGTTGATGAGGATACTTCACAAGTTGATAGTGACCGGGCCATTTAATAGATTTGGAAGCAGGGACAAATGTCAGAAACCGGACTTATGGGTTATGAAGTTGCTGGAAGAAACTAAGGACGGTAATGCAGTTTGGCAGATAGCCGAATATTTGTCCAGGAGAGCCCCGGGAATCAAGAGCAACAGTAACATTTGTGGAGGACATTTTGTGACAAAATTGGCGAAGAATCTTGGGTATTATGTTGATGAGGAATTGGCTAAGTGTGGAGAGCCAAAGTATAGTGATACGTGGACTGCACAAGGTTTTGGTAATGCTTTGAATAGGAGATTGAAAACCTTAGGGTTACGGATTGAACCAAGACAACAACAACAACCACCACAACAGCAAGGGAGTATACCAATGGAGAACGTGCAAATGGGTACGTCCAGTAGTTTTGATTCGGGTTGGGGAGAGTGGAACCAACATTTAGATGAGATTCAATGTAGGGATGTATGGAGAGACTCGATGATGTTGAGAAACAACTACATCAATGATTATTCCATGCCTATTTTTCAAAACATGGCTCGTGAAGCCAATTATGAGTTGCCACCCTACAATCCACCCAATGTTCCACCATATCCTTTTCCTTACACTTCTTATCCTGGACCCTATCCGTATCCATATCCTGGGTACGCACCATTTCCTGATCCAGTACCCCCATATGGTCGATTACCTGAAGTTGGTGCAGCAAGCCACGATGTTGGAGCATCATCATCAGGAGTTGGAGGAAAGAAGAAGAAGAGAAGAGTTCGTTCGGAGATTGTGGACGAAAACTATGTAACCGAAAGTGATGATGATGAGTATGATGATGAAGAAAGAGATGACATGAGCGAGGATGAAGAGTGATCGTGGATCATTCGTGAATTATGGTTTCAAAGACAATGGGTTATGATGTGTTAAACAATATTATTTCTATCTTTTTAGGATGATTAACATGTTTTGCTTGGTTTTATCTAGTTTTTAGTTGCATTTGTTTGTTTTGTGTATTGCGTGTTGCAGTTTTTGTTTGCAGGATGGATGTGTTGGAAGCTTATTGATGGTCAAATATTTGGAGTTGGATAACTCACATGCTTTCTTATGACCCAATATGCATATTGCATATTCTATCCCGGGGTATCTTTTAACTATTTTTTTTTCCATTTTCTTTACTTTGAAGTTCATTTTTCATTACATTGAGGACAATGCAAAACTTAAGTATGGGGGAGGGAAGAAAATAGGAAAATGATGAGCATTTTTATTTTATTTTTAGATAACTTTTGGATGCAAGTGATTAGAAGAAATTCGCCCTTGTTGGTCTAGTTGTTTTCACGCATTATTGATATTTAATATATATAACTTGGGATTTCAATGGTAAAAATGAGGATTTTGAAAATTTTTGGATTTGAACCAAATTACGAAAGTAATTCATTTTGGATTCGATAGCATTTTCTAGCATGCATAATAGCCTTTTTCCACACTTTTGTGAGGTTTCTTTTTGTATAAAACACATCTTTTGTTTTATATTTGCTATGAGTGTGCCGGTGATTATGTCGATTCTAGAACTTGTACTAGTTATGCATTACGGTTAAAATCACTTTCGAGTGGTCTAAATATGTTCAAATGATAAGAGGCATCTTAGGATTTAAACCAAATGGCCTTCCGTTTACATCTAATGATATATTAGCTAACCACATTGGTTAGTTAACCACCCATATGGACCCATTTATTAGTGCTCATTTTTAGCGCTAGATACCCTTAGTACACCCTTCCGAGCCAATCTTTTTGTTTGGATAAATTCAGAAAAATACAAAAATATTTTACACTTTCAAGCTTTAGCCAACCCTTATCAAGTCTATTGGTTTGTTTCTAGTTGTTTGGAATGATTGGATTTTTTTTGATGATTATGAAGAAGCTACACTTTGTTTATAGTGTGTACCATTCTCCATCTTGGATGAAAGAGACGTCTTTCTCGATTTTTTTTGGTGTATGCTTACACTAAGTGTGGGGGAACTATGAAAAAAAAATGGTTATAGCCAATGTTCTATATTATGATGAAGATGAAGGAAGATGAAGTATGTTGGAGATATCGATTAGCCAATGTGCTAAGACGTGATATATGTATTTGGAGATCGATATGAGAAGAGGTGAAATAATCATTTTCGGGATTGTGGTTTGTATGATGGCTAGCAACATGGAGGTTTAGACTTCATTTTATTTTTATTTTAACACCAATTTCTTAAACTATCCCATGCCTTATCCATACCTTTTATGAACCCTTAGCCTATCGTTATAACCCGAATAAAAGCCCTCTTTGATGAATTTATTTTCTTTGTTTTGATACTTGTACAAGTTTATGGTAAAAAGCATTGATCATGACTAGGCATTGAGTGATTTACACATGCCCACCAATATATGAGAGTTGAGTGATTTTTCTACATCATTCGTGAGGTGTTCTAGTTATGTTATCTAAAGTATTTTGGTTCATTTTTAATTTTTTTTCACATATTATAAGCAAGCCGATGATTATCTTTTGGGATAATTGTTACATTTTTAGAACCATGGTGTCAAAGACCATTGAAATCAATTTTTGCAAATGTTAGACCTACTCGAGGGCGAGTAGAGCTTAAGTGTGGGGGAATTTGATAACGCCTAAAATGAACATGTTTTTAGTAGCGTTATTGTTAGTTTTGTGCATGATAATCGGCTATATTTACTCATAACTGTTGCAAAAGTGCAAAGATGCGTATTGTGTATGTATATGTAGCCAGGTATCACGAATAACGAAGAAATGAAGTTTTTATGCACATTTGGAAGATTCTCGAGGAAGGAAGACGAGCTAGGAAGCTTTTGGATTCAATGATTAAGAAACGCAATTATTTCTAAGTATCTACGGCAAGGAAAGATCAAGTTTTGCCTTGGAAATCATCAGCGAGAGCAAAGAATGAAGCGCATAGGAGAAAAGTCAACAAAAAGTCAAAACAGCACAAACCCAGCCGATCGGTCACAACCCGTAACCGGATCCGGCTGGGCGAATGGTCAAGATCCAACCGATTCGGTTGGAGTAGAAACCGATCCGGTTTCTCACACTGCAGTTACACAATGTTGCATTTATTGTTTCCTTAACTTCCCATAATCATTGGAGTCCGATCATTTCTTGACATTTACTTGTTGGGAACGTTTTTTGAGAGTTGAGCAAGCATATTTGGCTATATAAAGAACCTAGTCCTAATATACTAGGTGTGACACAACCAAAATTGTATTAGTTTACACCTAAACTAATACCAAACATATTATTTAGCCCAAAAGCTTAGTTCTTACTGAAAAACGTCCAGGAGCAAGGAGGGAACAATTCTCATCCATAGTTTTGGTAGTTTGGAGTTGTACGGTGAATCTAGGTGATTGGAGGCGCGTGGTTGCTACAATCCACGAATTCTAATTCTTGTAATCACAAAAGTTTAGGTATTGTATGAACTTTGTTATGGAATTCTATTCTCTTGAATTGTTGGAATTACTTTATTACTATTTGTGTTTAGTTATTATTATTATTATCATGGAGTAGTTTTGGGATATACTTGTGTGTTGGGATGTTGCTATTGCGGACGAGTATACTTGCTCGTATGTGTTAATAGGTTAGACGGTTAAATCGTGTTTATAAATTTTTTAAACTTGCACCATCGTAGCACATCAAGAGATGAAGGCAGATTTGTGATTGGGAGTTGATAGTTTGGTGAGATTTGATTTAGGAGAGAGTATGGTAGGCGTACAGTTTACAAAGTGATTTTTTTTAGGTTTAGGTTAAAACTGAATATTAGTTTTCCTTTATAACCGGATACTTAAAAATAATGTTGGGGTGATCCGTGTACTAGAAAAAATGGGCTGATCGTATATTACTAACATGGAGAATTTGCTACTCAAATTTTGTTATCCGGATTTTTTTTGAAAATAAAATCTTGGATACAAATTTTGGTTGTCAATTAACGAGTGGTATTTTGGAATTATAATTTTCACGAAGGATACTTTTTCACCAGGATACAATTTTTGACAAGATCGGGAAAACCATTATCACATTCATTTAAAACCGTTAACAAAGGCTAGTTTTGGGCATGTAACCGCAAGATGTGACTACGGCGCGAATTCACTATTATTTATTTGAGGTTGAAGTGGGATATCACGGATGCGTGTACTTAGTATCTGAAGATATCGGGGTTGGTTGGATGCATGATTCTTCGAGATCCTTGTTCGAGCTTTAACCGTTTCGAATGACAAAGACTTGAGTTATCTAGTTGAACCTGATGTAAGGAGTTACGTTGTTGTGCTCACAGCTTATAACTATCACTTTTAAGGAGTTACGTTGTTGTGCTCAAGTGTCACACTAAGGTGTGGATAATTTGAGAAACTTTAAGTTTACCTTTTTTCGATGGAGTTAAGAAAAAGGGTTCTTCATCTGACAATAGTGCAAGTTTAAGTCACAAGTTCGGGTTATACTACTTTAGTCTCAAGTTCGTCATATTGGGTTTTCTCCATCAGTAGTCACTACAAAAAGCCGTCAAAATGATAATGGGGTCGGTAAAGAGTTAGCTGAGAAGAGTATACACGAGTAGAGAAGTCTTATCAGCAATTGATTCTCACAAGATATTTATGGTACTTCACAATTGTTCGATTACTTGGACATACATGGTTTCGATGTCTCCAATTCATCATCAACATACGTGGTGTATGATTCTGATTCATTGAAAACATCGGGGGGAAGAGAGTATAGGTGTTCCTTGCTTCTTTGATGTTTTTGGATTTTTTTTTGAAAACCCGTTTCCCTTCATGAATTTCTTCAATCAGGGGGAAGAAATGAGACGATCAGTGGTTAAAATTTCTCAAGTTGGTGTTATCGTCTCACTTTCACAGAGTTATCGTGTGTGAAGTTACCTAAATATGATGTTGTGATGCCTCACACACGGTCAGTTTATCGAGTAATTGCAGATTCACAGGTAACTATTATTCCGATAGACCACAACATTCAGGGGGAAGTCGTTTCATCTCATCTTTCGCGGATTGTTTGGTGTGAAGCATCTTCATATGTGAGAAGATCTTGTTGATTTCTTGCATGTTACCCCCGAACGGATTTTCCGCAACAAGTCAGATTTACCTTGGGTGGTTTACTGCTCATCTACAAATTCCGCTGCGTACTGAAAACTTCAAAAGTTAGAGGAAATGTTCACTACATCAAAGTTTCAAATCTGCTGAAGACGGTTGTCAGTTTGGGGGGAAGTTGATTTAGAAACTTCGCCAAAAAGGAGTGTACGGAGAAGCTGCTAAAGACATGCAGCATGAATTGGGGGGAAGTTAATCCAATTTATGCATATTACATCATTTGCCTACAAGTGAAGAAAACGGTTCTCAAGTCAAGGTACAAGAAGAAGACAAAGAGCGTAAACTTTCATTATCCTCAGCACTTGAAGAGCTTATGAAGACCTTTCTTTATTTGTTTTCTATATCTGTAGTAAATGTTGTAAGTAATCCCTTATGTCGTCCCATTGGGGGAAGATTGTTGGAATCGCTCCTAACTCGTAAATGGAACGACATTGACGGGATTACATTTTCTATCTTTGTTACCTTAAACACAAGGGCTTGTTATGTCATTTAGTAATAGATGTAAGTGTTTGGGTATAAATACCCCTCCATACTTCCATGGAGGGGTGAGTCTCTTAGTGTAATCCTTTCATTTTCCTCTTAATAAAACACACACTAGTTTCCCTTCTCTCTAGTTTCTCTCTCTAACTTGAAGATGGCTTTCTTCCATCTTCCAAGGCCTCCCGATTCACCAAATCATCCATACATACGGTCCTAACAAAATTGAAATGAATAATCTGCATATCTTAAATGAGAACTTAGTATTGAGTTGTGTGGCTCAAGATGTGTTTTATACTGTTACTAAGCATTCTATTGCTGCTTCTCAATTTCATGAATTATCTGTTGCTTTAAAAGTTTTCCATGATCGTGTCATTGAGCTTGAAAACAAAAACTCGGAACTAAATGAGAAAATTGACCAGGATGATCACGATAATTTGGTAAAACATTTTTCTAAGCTAGAAGTTGAACATTTTGATTTGCAACTAAAATATCAACATCTCAAAGAAAATGTCAAAACCTCAAACATCAAGACATCTTCAAATGTTCCAGAGTTTGATGCAGTTTTTGAAATAAACAAACGTGACGAACATATTCAAGCTCACTGTAACACGATCAGAAAGTTGAAAGCCCAAATTTCACAATTAAAAGGTGAAAAGAACAATGTGACTGGCTCTCAAATGCCTCCTCCTTTAGATTCTCAATTTTCTCAAAACTTTCATCTTCAAAACATCATTAACGTATTACAACAAGAAAATGAGAGTTTTCTAGAAGAAAATGAAAAGGTCAAAAGACACTTCAAAGAGTTATACGATTCAGTGAAAGTCACTCATGACAAAAACAATGAAAAAATAACTTCGTTACAAAAGGAAATTCAGAATCTGAAGAGTCAGGTAAAAGGGAAAATGCCAATTGTCTTTAATGAGAATGTTGAATCAAAGTCATCTGTAGACTCTAAATATACTGTGACTATTAAATACATTCCTCCTCATCTTAGAAATAACGAACTTGTGTTTCATAACTATTTCGCTCACCTTAAGGATAGTCTAGAATGTCTCCGTGAGATTGTAGAAGAGGATTTCATAAATAAGCCACATGATAGTGAAATTAAGTTTGCTTGCATTCAGGCCAAACGATCTCAGGAGCTGTTAGAATGTCTAACAGCAACATGTCCTAAATCCTTATATGAGAAAGATAAAGTTGTGATGCCTTGTTCTATGCCTAGTGCTAAGTATGCAACCCATTCTATGCCTAGTGTTAAGAAAGTGAACTCTAAAATGCCTTCAAGTAGTTCAGATCCCTGCACTTCTAGTTCAGGAATTCAAAAGGTAGCCCAACCAACTAATGTTCCCATAATTCCCTCTACAGGAGTAATCAGTGACACAAAAGCAAGTGGGTCAACGCCTCCAGGCAATACAAAGCAAGATAGGACCGCGCAAGCTAAGAGTGTGCAATGGAAGAGAGTAGAAGATCACCCTAGGAACATTAAGTTTGAGTTGAATAAAATGAATCGTGTTGATTCTAGTATTAGCTATAAGCGTACTGTAATTAATTCGAATTCTGCTACTATCTGCAAAACATGTAATTATGATTGCTTGGTTTCTGTTACTAATCCTGTATGTGGCGTGAATGATTTGATTAATTCTATTAAACACCCAGTTAAAATTGTTAATGCCAACAATAATGTTAAGAAGGCTAGAAAGTAATGGTGGAAGAAGGCTAGAAAACATTGGAAACCCACAGGAAGAAAATTTAGTAATGTAGGTTATCAGTGGATACCTACTGGCCGCAAGCTTAGTCTTAATGAGTTGTGCCCTAAATTATCTAAGTCAATGCCCATTAGGAAATGGATACCTACTGGTAGAACTATTCCTTTAAGAAGTGAACATACTTTGAATAGGTCAAATACGGACACTAGCACTGCATCTATCCCTGATGATTCCATTGTTTCTTCTTCCGATGTGGGTGTTCCAATCACTGTTACTAACCAAATGGAACCCATTCTTGCATGGGGATCCCAATTATCTAGTTATCCATTCTTGTCTGTGTTCAACTGCATGTCGTTCAAATCGTTATGTGGTACTTGGACTCAGGCTGTTCCAAGCATATGACTGGAGACCGGTCGCGGCTCATGAACTTTGTGAGTAAATTCATCGGGACTGGTAGATTCGGGAACGACCATTTTGGTGCAATTATGGGTTATGGAGACTATGTTGTTGGTGATAGTGTAATCTCCAGGGTATATTATGTAGAAGGTCTTGGTCATAATCTATTTTCAGTTGGTCAATTCTGTGATTCCGATCTAGAGGTGGCTTTTAGAAAACATACTTGTTTCGTTAGAGAACTTGATGGTGTGGAACTTTTAAGAGGAACACGGGGTTCAAATCTTTACACCATCTCTATCGAAGACATGATGAAGTCTTCTTCAATCTGCTTGTTGTCAAAGGCTTCGAAAACAAAGTCATGGTTATGGCATCGTCGTCTCAATCACTTGAACTTCGGCACCATTAATGATCTTTCCAGAAAGGACCTTGTAAGAGGCTTACCCAAATTAAAGTATGAAAAAGATCATCTTTGTTCAGCATGCCAATTGGGAAAAAGCAAGAAATATGTCCACAAACTCAAACCTGCAAACTCAGTTATGGAAGTTCTTCATACCCTTCATATGGATTTGTGCGGACCAATGAGAGTGCAAACGATAAATGGGAAGAAATATATTTTAGTCGTTGTTGATGACTACTCTCGATTTACTTGGGTAAAGTTTTTGAGGACAAAGGATGAAACTCCAGATGTCATCATCAAACTTATCAAGCAGCTTCAGGTTCGACTTAACAAGACTGTTAGAATTATTCGAACAGAAAATGGCACTGAGTTTGTTAACAAAGACCTAAGTCAATTTTATGAAAGCATTGGAATTAGTCATCAAAGAAGTGTTCCACGCACGCCTCAACAGAATGGTGTAGTTGAAAGACGAAATCGGACCCTTGTTGAAGCTGCAAGAACTATGCTAATTTATTCAAAGGTTCCAATGTTTCTTTGGGCTGAAGCCATTGCCACTGCTTGCTACACCCAAAATCGTTCTCTCATATACACCACTCATGCAAAAACTCCATACGAACTTGTTCAAAAACGAAAACCTGATCTCTCCTACCTTCGTGTATTTGGTGCTTTGTGCTATCCGACGAATGATGGTCAAGATTTAGGAAAATTAAGAGCTAAGGCGGACATTGGAGTTTTTGTGGGTTATGCATCAAACAAGAAGGGCTACCGAATCTACAACAAAATAACTCAAGATATCATGGAAACTATTCACGTCACGTTCGATGAGCTGTCTGGGCAAATGGCTCCAGGACAATCAAGTTCTGGACCCGTATCACAACCTTCATCAAGTAGTCCCATTAGTTCTTCTCTTGTACAAAATCTCTCACCAGCAACTCCTTATGTACCTCCTTCGATGGATGATTTGAAGAAATTGTTTGATCCAATGTTTGATGAACACTATATGCCAATTGCTAATGATCTGTCAAATCCATCAACATAGGCTGCTCCTATCCCTGTCAACGTAGATAACCCTTCAGTTTCTATGTCATTGAGTCAAGAAGCGACTGCTGCTGATCACTATGTCTCATCATCAAATCCTCAATCATCGAGTGTACATCATGGAATTGTTTCTGGCACCTATGATGTAGATAATCCCTTTGCTACTCCTGAAGATGCTCCCTTTGAGAACATATTTTCTCCTGAACCATCATCAGAACCATCTTCATCAGGAGAAAACGACTCTGTTACTTCAGTTCCTCAACAACAAACACATGAACACCTTAGAAAATGGACACATGACCATCCATTGGACAACATCATTGGAAACCCCTCTCGTCCAGTATCCACTCGTAAACAACTTGCAACTGATGCCTTATGGTGCTTCTTCAACTCCGTACTCTCTAAGATCGAACCAAAAGATGTTAAAACTGCCATGAATGAAGACAGCTGGTTCAATGCGATGCAAGAAGAAATTCATGAGTTTGATCGACTAGATGTATGGGAATTAGTACCTGCTCCTGACTGTGCTATGATCATTGCTCTAAAGTGGATCTTCAAAGTAAAACTTTATGAGCATGGTGATGTGTTAAAGAACAAGGCTCGATTGGTTGCAAAAGGATACTGTCAAGAGGAGGGTATTGACTTTGAAGAATCATTTGCTCCAGTTACACGTATCGAGGCAATCAGAATCTTCCTGGCTAATGCTGCAAGTAAGAACATGTTAGTCTATCAGATGGATGTAAAGCAGGATTTTCTTAACGGAGATCTTAAAGAAGTCGTATACGTCAGCCAACCCGAAGGTTTTGTGAATCCAGAACATCCTACTCATGTCCATCGCTTGAAGAAGGCTATTTACGGTTTGAAGCAAGCTCCAAGGGCATGGTACGATACGCTATCAAAGTTTATTCTATCTACTGGATTCAGCAAAGTAGCAGTTGATCCGACATTGTTCACCAGAAAGTCAGGCAAACACCTAATTCACGTTTAAATCTATGTTGATGATATTATTTTTGCCTCGACTGACCCCAATGAATGTGACCGTTTTTCTAAGGAGATGGGCTCCAAATTTCAAATGTCAATGAAGGGACAAATGTCATTTTTCTTGGGATTACAAATTTCACAAAGTCCCAGAGGCATTTTTATCAATCAATCTAAATATGCTAATGAGATTTTAAAGAAATTTGGATTTGATTCTTGTGACCCTGTTGACACTCCCATGGTGGAGCGTAATAAACTGGATGAGGACCTCTCAGGGATCATGGTAGACCAGACTAATTATCGTAGTATGATTGGGTCCATGATGTACCTTACTGCCAGTAGACCAGACATTATGTTCGCTGTATGCATGTGTGCTAGATACCAAGCTAAGCCTACCAAAAAGCACCTTGAAGCGGTTAAACGGGTCTTTCGGTATCTCCAAGGAACCATCAACATGGGACTTTGGTACCCAAAGGACACCGGTATGTCACTAACAGCCTATGCAGATGCTGACCATGCAGATTGTCAAGATACACGTCAAAGCACGTCTGGAGGTGCTCAGTTTTTGGGTGATAAGCTCGTGAGCTGGTCTTCAAAGAAACAAATGAGTACTTCTATATCCTCTACAAAGGCTGAATACATAGCCATGTCATCTTGTTGTGCTCAAATCCTATGGATGAGATCCCAATTATCTGACTATGGCTTTGAATTCAACAAAATCCCTCTGTATTGTGATAACAAAAGTGCCATTGCTCTCTGTAGGATATTGGATTTCACATACACATCAAAGCATAACACAAAGTGGGCGTATAAAGGTGAGTTCTAGAGAGAGAAAGTTAGAGGTTTAGGGAACTTTAGTGAGAGAAAGAAAATTCTTATTATGAGCTCCAACTCTCTACCTTGGAAGGTAGAGAGTATTTATAGTCTTACAATAAAACGCCACACAACGGGCTGTGGATCAGGCATACAGTGGGTAAAGACCCGTCCGTCCTCCATGGTGTTACTAAACTAAATACTACTTAACTTAAATGAACTACGTCTACGAGCTTTCTAACGATTACATATACTTGAGGTGACCGACTCTTTAATACCTGGAATTTCTAATTCCTAACAATCTCCCCCTAAGGGAGGTCACCTCAAACATATACTAAAATTACATTGAATACAAACAGATATTACATTTACAATTGTTCTTGCATTCTTGATGTAGTACTTTGCTCTGAAGCTCGTAGTCATTGATTCCACTCATTGCATGTTTGGTTAATCCAAGTGGAGGTCTTTTACTGATCCACATGATAATAAATTTAAGCCAGCTTTTGAGATCATCAGCTAACAAAAATCTCTGAGACATCCATTGTGGTGTTGGTATTATGTGATGTTGTGACTTTCGGACCGACATGCTCACATTCTGGATCATGATATCTTCTCATCAGAGTAGCGGAAGCTTTCGTTGATTCATGATATTGGTAGCAGCTTAGCAGAAGCATGGAGTGAAAATATCAGAGTCATTGATGCACTAATCATGATTTCTTTTGAGATGAATGTGATAAATGAGCATGCGGCTATGGATTGACCGCTTCATTCTGATCAGCTGCAAACGTAGGACGTACCTGCATATAACAGTTAGCAATAAATCACACGAAAGTGTCTTTGATCACTTTCGTTGAATTGAGGTACACGGCCCACGGTTCCCCGTTGATCAGTACAAGTACTGCCTGTGATCAGGTATAATTCCGAAGAATTTCCTTGACAGGGTTTCGCAACTGCTCTAGCTGTTCTCAAACCAGAACGTCTCAAAGAAGACAACACGGAGTGAGTGAACCAGCGAATAGAAATTCACTGATTGATGAAAAGACATTTGAAAAACAATCGTGTATTGCTCAATAGAAATTGTTTTTGCAATACAACGAAGGTTTTAATGAACATCAATTATCAATCATAAAACACCTTTTGATTTGAAATATCCGTACACGGTCGATTTGCTAAAGAAAAGAGTTTTTAAGCACAAAGACCGGTTTTTCAAAGGTATCCGTCAATCCATAACCTGAACCAGGATTGATTCAAAAGATTAAATCGCCCCATTGTTTCTGTTCAGCTGTCACATGGTTGATCTATTTGATAGATCTCACATGCCACCCACCAGGAGCTTGTTTGATGTTGGCTCCAGAAGGCTTTCCATCTTCATTGTGAGTATGTTAGCATATCACTCAGATGTTCTGGCAATACCACAAGGATAATGCGTAGGACTCAAGATAAAATCTCTCTTTCCACATTGTGTGAAACAGAGAGTCTTCAATGAAAGTGTCCTAATGAGATTTATTAATAATCTCGTGGCTCTAGACTCAATATGTGCATATTTGGTTTGTTAGCCTTAATAGTTTTTATTAGAAGTGATGGTCATTCACGATTAGGAACTTTGTAAAGTGTGTTAGATATCGTGATAGAATAGTCAACGGGCTCGTGGATTGGGCTAATCTAATTGGTTAAACTGTAGGGTATGTTAGCCGTTTATAAGCTTAAGTACCCCAAGCCCAATCCAAGTCCAACGAGGCCCAAAGGAAAGCCTTTTAGGTTTTCATGTATTCCACCTATAAATACCCCTCAAATGGTCATTTGAGGGGTGTGCTTGAAAGTGTGTGTGTGTGTGTGTTTTTCCTTTGGAATATATAACATATTGTGTTCATCTTTATCTCACATATACACGATCTTTATATCATTCAAGTCACCATCTTTCCTTCTTTATCTTTCTACGTTTGTGTTTGGTTTCACGTGGTTATACTTGTATACGTGTTGGGTTTGTGATAAGGTTGATAAAAGTAAGGTCCTACAATTGGTATCAATCTCCTAACAATGGTTTAGGAGTGTTTGTGTTTGTTTTGAAGGTTGGTACTGTTTGCGTAAAGGCTCTCGTTATTCATATTTGAAACGCTTAAAGCTTTAATTTTTGCACTCAAAAATTCAAGATTCTTGTGGTTTAAGGTTTATTTGGTGCTAAAGTTTCAGTTTTTTGCAAAAAGTTCGAAGCTTTACGTGTTTTAAATCATTTTTAAGCTCGTTTTTGGTTCATTGGTCATTTCTACTCGTAACTTTTCTAAGCACTTTGGCTGAAAAAGGTCAACATTTTTGGGTTATTCGAGTGTTTTAAGGCTATCTGTGCAAGAGAAATCGTTTGAATCGCTGAAATTTTTTTACGCGTCGGTCAAAACCCTAGTTCTACGCGTAAGAAAGTCAAACTACGCATAAGGTTCTACTCATAACTTTTTGGTGCAGATTCTTCGAGCTTAAACGGTGACTCAGTGCTTCCCTCACTTGGATAAGTTTGTGGAACACTTCGACTTTTGGATATCCCTTACACTGTGATAGTGTAAAGGATTTTTGGGCAAAACCCTAATCTTACGCATAAGCTTAGACTTACGCATAGATTACTTTACGCTTAAGTATTTATCCTACGCCTAAGCCTTGTCTTACGCATAAGCTAAATCTTACGCATAAGTTTTCCTACGCCTAACTTTAAGTCTACGCATAAGATCCTACGCCTAAGGAATCCTACGCCTAAGCTTCCTACGCATAAGATCCTACGCCTAAGCATCGTCTACTCGTAACTTCGTGTTTCTACGCCTAAGCTCTTCATTTTCATAAAAAAAAAAAAAAAAAAATTGGTAAAATTTAAAATTTAACAAGACTCTTCATTTTTTGGCAAGAAAACTTGAGTAAAATTTAAATTTTTGAGGAGACTAAACGTTCAATTTTTACGCGAAATTCAAAATTTGGTATACCTGTGAAAATTTTGGTCAAAATTCAAATTTTTGGGCCTAAATTCAAAATTTTCGGGTCAAATTTGGCGTCAAAATTGTCATAACTCAAATTTTTCATACGATCTTAGAATTGATTTTTATAGTGAATTTCAAATTTTGGCAAAATTTTTTTTTACGCCTAAGAACCGAGTTTACGAGTACGACTTTCAGAAAAACTTCAACTGAGCTTAATCTTCATCAACCACAACTCCTTTATCGTTGAATCGATCCTACATCAACTTTATCAGATCATACCTTCATCAATGGCAACTCAACAAGACATTCATGCAGCCGGTGCCGAAAACCGACCTCCTATGTTGGCAAAAGGTGGTTATCTTCAATGGACAAGTCGAATGCTCCGCTACATCAAGACCAAACCTAATGGGAAACTCATGATTAAATCCATTCAGGATGGACCCTTCCAGCCTCGACAAGTTCATGTACCTGGAAATGCTGATGCAACACCTCCCGTCCCACCATCTTCTCGTCTTCAATACGAATCTGAATACACTGCAGAGGATCAGAAACAAGTCGAAGCAGATGACATGGAAATTCATATTATCCAACTGGGTTTACCAATAGACATCTTTGCTGCGGTAGACAGTTGTGAAACTGCTTTCGATATGTGGGAACGTGTTAGACGGCTTTGTCATGGAACAGAAATTGGCTAACAAGACATGGAGAACAAGCTGCTAACTGAATGGGAAAAGTTTACTTCTACTCCAGGAGAATCCATTGAATCCTACTATGGAAGGTTTTGCACTTTGATGAATAAGCTAATCAGAAACAAGTTGACACCCAGAACTATCGTTCAAAACATCAAGTTCCTGAACAATCTTACAGAAGAATGGGGACGATATGTCTCTATTGTCAACCAAACAAAAGACCTTCATCAGGTGAACTTTGATCAACTAAACGATTTTCTGAAACAAAACCAAGCTGAAGTGAATGAAGTCAGGAAAGAAAGATTGGCAAAGAATCACGATCCATTGGCACTTATTGCAAAGACTCAACCTTCAGTTAATACACAACAACAAGCTTCATCATCTTCCACCAACAACAACTTGCAGCAATACATTCCACAACCTCAACAAAAATTCTATCCACAAGAACAACAAGTCATTCAACAACCGTATCCACAATACCAGGAACAAGGAATCACTGATTCTGAAGCTAAACAAGAAGCGACCTTGCAACAGGTATACTCTTTATTGGGTAAAGCATTCAGAAGTCGCTATTCCACACCAACTAACAACAACCAAAGGATTTCATCAAACACTCGCAACAGGCAAATTGCACAGCCGGATGTGAATATCGGTAATCAAGGACAAATGGTTGGAGTTATTGGTAATCAGCAGGGATATGCTACTGGATTTCGTATGGGTAATCAGCCGGTTCCGTATCAGGGTAATCAGATGGGTCAGAATGTTGGAAATCAGATGGGACAGAATGTTGGGAATAGAGTAGTGGGTAATCAGAATGGGAATGTTGCAGCTCCAGTCGTTGGGAATTATGGAAATGTGAATCAGGGTAATCAGGTTAAGTGTTATAACTGTCAAGGAATGGGTCACATGGCACGAAACTGTCCCACTAAGCCGCACAAGAAGAATGCTGAGTTTCTTCGGAAAGCTATGCTGTTAGCATAGAAGCAAGAAGCAGGGATGCAGTTGAGTGCTGAGGAAAATGATTTTTTCGCTATTGTGGATGATTTGGAAGACCTCGAGGAAATCAATGCAAACTGCATCTTCATGGCAAATCTTCAGGAGACTAAGTACGACACTGACTCTGACGCACCTCCTGTCTATGACGCCAACGCAGTATCTGAGGTACCAATCATTGATCCATGTTATAACAATGTCATATTTGATGTGTTTACTCATGACGAACAACATTCTGTGACGCCAGCACCTACTTATTATACATACCTGGACAATCCGAGTTGTAGCAATACTAACTCTGAAACTCCAGATGTGGATCCTAGTGGAGGCTGTGTGGCACAAAATACTGAGACTGATGAGGAAACACGTGCCTATTTTGAATCATTAATCAATAACTGTGGCATTGAAATTGAGAAAGTGAGTAAGGTCAATCGCGAAGTTAAGGCCGCGAATGTTTTGAGAGTTACAAAGAGAACGCCAGAGCCTATGAATTTCATACAAACAAAATGTCAGAATTAGAAATTGGTTACCGAGATTCTGTTTTAAGAGAAAAACAATTGCAACTCAAATTCGATACACTTGATGTGAATCTGAATTTGAAAATAAAATCTTTAAACAAGGAAATTTCTGATCTAAACAACAAACTTTCTAAACAAAAAGCACTATTTTCTGAACTTGAAAAAGAGAAGAAACAGTTGATCGCTGATTTTTCAAAATGAGAAGATTCTCTTCTTGATGAAATTCTGGATAAAAATGAAACTATCAAAAAATTGGATAATTTACTTCTTACAACGGGTCATTCCGCTAAGACAAACAAGATGCTTTCTAATCAAGTAAATCCGATTTTTCATACTACTCACAAAATGGCTCTTGGTAACTCATCTCCTTCGTTCCTCAAGAAAGCTCAGAAAGAACGGAATGTGTTGAACAATGGAAAACCTTTGCATGAACCTATAATTCTACATGATTCTCTTGAAACGTTGGAACTATCTGAGGAGATTATATCAAAAATGAAACAAAAACATCCGGAAATCAAACCTATTGATTATAATAAATGGAACCAAATTAATGGTATTTCGTTTGTTTCTCAATCAACGTTTTCCACCAAACCAAGTGTTTCAAACAAAGTGTCAACACCAGTTTCAAAATCAGTTTCAAAACCAGTTGTTGTATCCAAATCTCTTTCGAACATTGAACAAATGTCTTCAAACAATCCTTTTAACACAAGTGATGCCAGAAGTATTTTGGAAAATGTGAAAATGAGAATTGCAGATCTTCAAGAGACCGTTAAAACTAAAACCAATATTACAACAAACATCTGGTTTAATAGTTTTGATATTGAACAGAAAAAGTTTTTTGAAACTCAAATTGCCCCTCAGCTGACTAACATCAACTCAAGGGTAATCCATTTTGAACAAGCCTTTTTGAAAGAAACAACTGACTTTGTCAAGGACCATAAATCCCTGGTAAAGCAAGCTAATGAAAGTGTTGAACACATCAAAGTTTTGGAAAATTTAAATGATTCTCTCTTCGAAGATGTTCTGACTACTGATATTATGTCCATCATTTTGCAAACATATTCTGTTGAAGATCACGAAAGACTCCAGGATGAGACCTCCAAAATTGTTTCAAAATATGAAAAAGCTCTTGAGAAACGTGAAAAAGAAAATATATCATATTTTAAACAACTTGATCGAAATACTGAGGAATGCAAGTATGACAAATTGTCGTATGAGCGTGCCTACAATGACATGAAAGCGAAAAATGATCTTTTGAGGGCTCAGCTGGAAAGTCAAAAAGGAAAGGCAGTGGATACTGTAATTAAAAAACCATTGACTACGGAGAAAGCAAATGTTCCCAAACCGGTTTCCAAACCAAAAATGTCTGTTTCTATGCCTCCTCCAAAAGTCAATGAGAAAAATGTTTCATCAAAACCAGTCACTCCACCTGCCCTACCTAAACAACATGTTGATAAGGGAAAAGCGGTTATCGAGAAACCAAAAGTTTTAGCACCAGGCCTTTTTAAGATGAGTACCACTAATGCGTCTGCCTCCATATCTAAAACATATGGAACAAACGATATAAGTTTAGAAAAGCACTCTAAAGAGACTAGGAAAGCTGAAACCACCTCCATTCATAAAAATGTGAATCCTAATGCGTGTGCCTTACCTTCTACAGGACTAGAAAGCAACTCTAGGAGCAGCAGACTAAAGCCTAAGAGCAATACAAGGAACAATAGAGTCTCGCCTGCCTCTAGGAGTAGTAGCTTGAATAAAGAGAAGAAAGTAGAAGAACACCCTAGGAATTTACCGCTTTTGAATAAGAAAGACATTTCATCTGAATGTACTGAACCTATGAAACTTGCTAAGTCTAATGAATGTGTTGAATCTCTTTGTTTAACTTGCAAGAAATCTTTAATTAATGTTCATGATGATTGTGTTTCTAAGAATGAGATTGTTAAGCCTGTTAAGAAGAACGTTCCAAAAAGATCTTACGCTAAACAAGTAGGAAGACTAGTTGCAAAACTTAGACTTTACACTACTGACAGGAACCAAAGCGTTTACTTTAGGGATGATATTTGGAAACCCACAGGTAGAACTTTCACACTCAAGAATGGTACAATGAGTAATAAACCAGAATTCCCTGTAGAAAACCTCTTTGAGTGTGATCAGGATTTTACCTCTAACCCAAAGGAACCAAAATCAAAACGGTTTCCACAATATTCTTTTTCTGTCACTGGCAGGTTATCAAAATTTGTCTTTGGATCGTCGACTCGGGTTGCTCCAAGCACATGACCGGGAATCTGAAGCTGCTGATCAATTTCGTCTGGAAATTCATGGGAACCGTACGTTTCAGAAATGATCATGTAGCAGCTATCATGGGTTATGGAGATCTACCTTTTGGAAATTATTTGATCTCTCGGGTTTACTATGTCGAAGGGTTGGTTCACAATTTGTTCTCAGTTGGGCAGTTCTGTGATGCAGATTTAGAGGTTGCTTTTAGGAAAAATGCTTGCTTTGTTAGAAACTTGGATGGCACTGATCTCTTAACTGGGAATCGTGATACAAACTTGTATGCTATCGACATCAATCAAATGGCCTCTTCATCACCAATATGTCTTATGACACGAGCATCTGGAACACAGTCCTGGTTGTGGCATAGAAGGTTATCCCATCTCAATTTCGACACCATCAACAATCTTGCCAAAGACAACATCGTCAATGGACTTCCAAAGTTCAAATACACCAAGGATCACTTATGTCCATCATGCGAACAAGGAAAAAGCAAAAGAGCATCATATAAGCCCAAATCCGTACCTAGTTCGGAAGCAAAGTTGCATATGTTGCACATGGACTTATGTGGCCCAATGAGAGTTGAAAGCATTAATGGGAAAAAGTATATTCTTGTTATCGTCGATGATTATTCAAGATATACATGGGTTAAGTTTCTGAGATCAAAAGATGAAGCACCAGGCATCATCATCACCTTTCTGAAACGTATTCAAGTACTTCTTCAAACTCCAGTAAGGGTTGTACGAACAGACAACGGCACAAAATTCACTAATCAGGAGTTAAGAACTTATTTTGAAGATGTTGGAATCACACATCAGACATCAGTTGTTAGAACTCCACAGCAGAATGGGGTAGTTGAAAGAAGAAATCGTACTCTTGTGGAAGCTGCTCGCACAATGCTAATTTATTCTAGTGCACCGTTATTTCTATGGGCTGATGCTGTTGCCACTGCTTGTTTCACTCAGAAACGATCCCTAATCCATCCTAGATTCAATAAAACCCCGTATGAGCTTGTGAACAACAGAAAACATGATATCTCTTACTTTCACGTGTTTGGCGCTTTATGCTATCCTACGAACGACATAGAAGATCTAGGTAAATTGAAAGCTAAAGGTGATATTGGAATCTTCATTGGATATTCAGATAACTCGAGAGCATTCAGGGTGTATAACAGAAGAACTAGGAGGATCATGGAGACGATGAATGTGAAATTTGATGAACTTTCACAAATGGCTTCTGAGAGACTCGCTCTAGAACCCGCACTAAACCGACAGACTTCTGGACACATCAGTTCAGGACTCGTACCTCAAAGAGCTCAATCAACTTCATTTGACAATCCTAAAGAACAAGAATGGGAGAATTTCTTCGAGTTAATGTTCGATGAATACTATGGTGGAACTTCGACAAATGCATAAAACCATCATTCCGCTGCACCCGCTCAAAATCATCCTCCACCACCAACAGAAGATGCATCTACAATGGTCGAAACCAATGCACCAACTCCATCTACATCATCTACATCTACTACAATTATTGCACCCGTTCTACCAGCAGTTGATGAGCAAAACCAAAACCAGAACGATGCAACGTTAGATGAAGACTTATTTGAAAACCCGTTTGCCACGGAATCAGCTGAATCTTCTTCAAGCTTACGAGAACCATCTAACTCGCATACGTTTAACCAACGGTATCCTTCTACTCTGAAGTGGACAAAAGACCACCCAATTGAACAAGTTATTGGTGAACCTTCAAGGCCAATTCAAACGAGACGTCAACTTGCCACCGATTGCGACTTATGCATTTACCTTTGCTCAATTAGCAATATCGAGCCAAAGAACATTCGTGAGGCAATGGCAGAACCCGCATGGATAGAAGCGATGCAGGAGGAACTTCTCCAATACCGTCTACATGACTCTTGGGAAATGGTTCCAAGACCCATTGACGTTTGCGTCATTGATCTCAAATGGTTATGGAAGAACAAAAGGGATGAAGAGATGACTGTAATTCGCAACAAAGCTCGTCTTGTGGCCAAAGGATACAGACAAGAGGAAGGGATAGACTTTGAAGAGTCATTTGCGCCGGTAGCTAGACTAGAAGCAGTCAGGATATTCTTAGCCTATGCAGCTCACAAAAACATCACGGTTTATCAGATGGACATTAAGACCGCGTTCTTGAATGGAACTCTGAAAGAAGAAGTGTACGTGAGTCAGCCAGAAGGCTTCATCGACTTGGAACATCCAGACTACGTCTACAAACTCAAAAAGGCAATCTATGGTTTGAAACAAGCTCCGAGAGCGTGGTATGACGAACTGTCCTCTTTCCTTATCCAAAACAATTTCACCAAAGGAACAGTTGATCCTACCTTGTTTACACAAAAATGCAAAAACGACATTTTGATTGTTCAGATTTATGTGGACGACATCATCTTTGGGTCCACTAATCCGAATCATTCAAAACAATTTGAAAATCTCATGAAAAACAAATTTGAAATGTCCATGATGGGGGAACTAAAATTCTTTCTTGGTTTACAAATACATCAGTCCCCTCGTGGAATTTTTATAAATCAAGCTAAATACACAACTGAGATTTTGAAAAGTCATGGTATGGATAATTGTGATTCGGTCGGAACACCAATGGTAACTTCACCAAAAATTGGAGCCGATTTGTTTGGGAAACCTATTGATCCGAAGAAATATCAGAACATGATTGGTTCTCTCATGTACCTCACTGTTAGTCGACCAGATATTCATTTTGTTGTTTGCTTATTAGCACGGTTTCAGGCAAAGCCTACCGAACTGCACCTCAAAGAAGTTAAACGGATCTTTCGGTACCTGAAGACATCCATTCACATGGGACTTTGGTATCCGAAGGAATCCGGATTTGATCTAATTACCTTTTCAGATGCGGACCACGTAGGTGATCAAGTTACAGCAAAAAGTACATCCGGAGGAGCACAATTTTTGGGTGAAAAGTTAGTAAGCTGGTCTTCAAAGAAATAAGATTGCACTGCACTTTTAACCGCTGAAGCTGAGTATGTGTCTCTATCTGTGTGTTGTGCTCAAGTTCTATGGATGAGAACACAACTCACAGATTATGGCTTTACTTTCGATAAAATACCTATGTATTGTGACTCGAAAAGTGCCGTAGCCATATCGTGCAATCCTGTTCATCACTCAAAGACTAAGCATATCCGTGTCCGCTACCACTTCATCAAAGAGTATGTCGAAAATGGTACTGTTGAATTATTCTTCGTGAAGACTGATTACCAACTCGCCGATCTATTAACTAAAGCCCTTCCAATAGAAAGGTTTGACTATTTAGTTCGACGAATTGGAATGCGAAGCCTAACCCCTGAGGAGTTAGAACGTCTTCTCGAATCTTCTTGAAAATGATTTTCCAAAAAGCTTCGCTGTAAATATTTTTGAAAAACAAAATACAAAATTTGAAAAACCAACAAAAGCAAAATATAAAAATATAAAATCTTTCAAAAATACAAAAAAATTAAAAAATCAAAAATCCAAAAATATTCTTCTACGACATGTCTCTTGTATAATCGATATTCTGTACGTTTCTAGAAATGTCATTCAACAATGATACGGGCATGTACAGATGCTTGAGCGAAAGTTCTTTAATTGTTTTCTAAAACATGTCGTTTCTCAAAATTTCTTCATAAAATGGCTTTCGTATACTTCAGTACGAAACCCGGACCAAAATGATGACTTTTGATTATTCTTCAAATCAAAACTCGTGCTTTTTAATGAAAATCACAAGTGTACGCTTCAGTGCACTACATTTAAAAATGGTGAGAAATCATTATCATCTTGAGCACCTTTTCAAGATTGTTCAAAAAGTTTTTTCAAAATCTTTCAAAATATTTTGTGATCAAGATAACTCCCTCTAAAACCCTTTAATTGATTATGCTTTATTAAAGGGGGAGTATAAAACCTTAATGTTCCAAATTCATGCTTAATTCAAATCCGTTTGTCTCCCCAAAAGATTCTAAAATGTTGTTTAATCCGTGGATATCAAAAATATCACGATTATGCTATTTTTGAGGGGTAGGAGACGTGATTAAAATGTGATCAAAATGTTTAATGATCGTTGTTTGAATCTCATAATGAGCTCGACTCAGTTGAAACCAATGAATTGACGAGTAATCATGTACCATCTCGAGAAACTTTCTATGGACTTGACCAGGATGGGTAATAATTTCAAGCTAGTTCCCTAGTGATGTAAACATGTCTCGAATCGGTCTAGTTCATTTAAAGTCGATCAATTCAAAAAGTGCGAACTCTACCCTCTATGTGCAGATTTCTGTCAAAACTTATAAGCACATGTGAAGGGGGAGTGTTTCTGAAAATATAAAACTCACGAAGTGTTTTAAACATGTTTTCTATCATAAACACTCTGAGAGATTTTCAAAGAAATTGGTTTTATGGCAACAATAGGACAGTCATGGAGTTATAAGGTGACTAAGAATAGGAAATTCGTCCTATGATCCGCCAGAGCCGGAGGGATCTACCCAAGGACATCACAAATAGTTAGTATTAGAAGTCCTTAGGAATGATTGAAAAAAGGAGTAATGTGAGAAAGGAGAAAGAAGGGGTTGAAGAATTAAAAAGAAATGTAATGAAAAAGGGTGAAAAGAAATAGCACTCCATAATCAACCTTAGGGCAGAAACCGGGTTCAATTCATCTGCTACTGGTTGTCACAAGATGACACTGGTATTGAAGACCAAGACGTCATGGACCCAGTGACGCACTGCACTAAACCTTCTAGCCACCCAATTCCTCTTAAAAGGATTTGTTTCATTCTCACTGGGAACCCTACATAATCTATCGACTTTCTCTTAGAGATTGTTGATATTGAAGAAGGAGACCCTCTCCCTAGTCTCCGCTCAGGAAAACCAAAATGCACTATTGAGTCTAGAGCCACGAGATTCATCAAAAGATCTCATAGGAACACTTGACATGACATCGCTTGTTGTTCATCTATAAGGACACAAGTGATATATTCTAGAGTCCTACGCAGATCTTAGCAATTTGCCAGAACATTTATGAGAAGTTTCACATTTGTGATCTTCAGTGATTGAATGGAAACTCCTGCCAGGGTCAACATCAAGCAGCCTTGACAGCAGGTCACTTCGGTAACTCCCCGTGGATTACGCTTAGTGTGTCTCAAACGGTCTACAGTCGTGGGGTGATGCTTCGGTGTACCTCAACGACTCATCTGAACTGTAGATGTACTTTGGTATATCGCGTTATCTCACTTGTGGGACTCCAGTTCAGGAACGGCCTTTGTAAGAATTAGAGATGTGTTTTCACACTATGCTGTTAACACCCTCGAAATTGAAACTTGTAAGTGCCGGAATCCGCTTATTACTAACCTGTTTTTATGTTTTCTTCTTATGGAAGCTCCGGAGCGGATGGATCGTGCAGACTCGCCACATGCTCATACCAACAACACATGAAAGTTCTCATCAAAATCAAAGGTAACTCAAAGTTAAAGATGATTCTTCGTCAATGTCAAAGAATCTACAAAGTGTAAAGACTCGAGAACTTCATCATTGGAAACTTAAAGTCAAATAGAAGTGTGAGCATGGTGGAGAAAGACGTGGAGATACCTAACCAACAAAGTTGACAACGGCAGAAAACCACATTATCTGATCACAAAGCATGAAGGAACAAAGAATCAAGACTATTCTATATCTACACGCAAAGTTCAAGCTCAAGGAAAGTAAAGAACCAATCAAGTGGAGCATCTTTTGAATGACCACCCCTTAGGGGGAGATTGTTAGCCTTAATAGTTTTTATTAGAAGTGATGGTCATTCACGATTAGGAACTTTGTAAAGTGTGTTAGATATCGTGATAGAATAGTCAACGGGCTCGTGGATTGGGCTAATCTAATTGGTTAAACTTTAGGGTATGTTAGCCGTTTATAAGCTTAAGTACCCCAAGCCCAATCCAAGTCCAACGAGGCCCAAAGGAAAGCCTTTTAGGTTTTCATGTATTCCACCTATAAATACCCCTCAAATGGTCATTTGAGGGGTGTGCTTGAAAGTGTGTGTGTGTGTGTGTTCTTTCTTTGGAATATACAACTCATTGTGTTTATCTTTTATCTACACATACACGGTTTGTTTAAACATCAAGTCACCAACATCTTAATCTTTATTTCTTTCATCTTTACGCTTAACGTTTGTGTTTGGTTTCACGTGGTTATACTTGTATACGTGTTGGGTTTGTGATAAGGTTGATAAAAGTAAGGTCCTACATGGTTCCTGTGTCGGAGACTAGGGAGAGGGTCTCCTTCTTCAATATCAACAATCTCTAAGAGAAAGTCGATAGATTATGTAGGTTCCCCGTGAGAATGAAACAAGCCCTTTTAAGAGGAACTTGAGTTGTTTGGGAAGTTGTAGTGCAGTGCGTCACTGGGTCCATGACGTCTTGTCTTCAATACCAATGTTACCATCAGTAGCATATGAATTGTACCCGGTTTCTGCCCTATGGTTGAATAAATGGAGGGCTATTTCTTTTCACCCTTTTCTCATTCAATTCTTTTTCATTCTTCAACCCCTTCAGTGCTTACCGAGACTTCATATCAAGAACCTTGTTGGGTTTGTTCCAGTACTCGCTCTGTCTCAGTCCGCACTCTTCCTATATCTCATTTTTCTCCTTTTATCATCATACCTAAGGACTTCTACACTAACTAGTGGATTGTCCCTGGGTAGATCCCTCCGGTTCTGGCGGATCATGGGAACAAATACCTAACCTTGTCATCCTTATATCACCGTACATAAAGTAAATTTGGTCGGTCTATTTGGTATTGTTCATCTGCCATTTGAACCAATTGAAAACCATTTGAAAATCAATCCAGATACTTGTGATATATTATCAAAACATTTTGTACCTGAATTGTTTTTGATATTTTTAGAACAAGTGCTCCCCCTCAACATGTGCATCAAATGTTTGAAATCGTTTTGCACACGGAGGCAAGAGGAAGAATTAACTTCTTTGATTACCATTTTCTAAAAGATATAAACCTCACTTCCCTGATCAAATCAAGTAGATAAAGCATTTTGGGGAAGGATGAGATTTTCATAATTTTGCTCCCCCTCAATATGTGCCTCGAGATTTGAAAAGATTTTTGCACATACTAGAGGGAACCTGCACATTGAGATAAGTGATCACGTTTCAAATCATAGGTTTAAGATAGATGCCCCCCCTCAACATGTGCATGGAAAATTTGAAATCGTTTGTCACATGTGGGAAGGAGAGCTTGTACATCCTTATAAAACCATTTACCGAATTATCAGTTTAAATCCAATTTAAATCACACATTCTCCCCCGATCACAATTATCAAATCATTTGAGATTTGTGATCTCTTATAGATTTAAATTGATTTTGAAAGCTTTTAAGGAGAATTGTGACTTGATTATGAAAGCGTTTTAACTGATAAGGATCGGATTTTAAGACTTTAAACTCCATTGATAAAACATGCATGAATATCTTTTGAAAAACAATTGAATGACAAATAACTTTTTAATTTAATTGAAATCATTCTCCCCCTCAATCAATGACATAGGTTGTTGATTGAGAGATAGATATTTTGACAAATAAGTCCAGATGATTGTTATATTTTCAAAGCAGTTAGTTTTCAGCAGATAAATGTTTATAGAATCAGAGCATGAAATTTTGAAAACATGATAAAGTATGGCTCTGTTCTTTCTTTGAAAAGCGGGTTACTGCCTGAAATGACAATAAACCATTTATTCTCTTTCACAAAATTATTATTATTATTATTATTATTATTATTATTATTATTATTATTTTTAAATAAAAATTCGAACAATATCTAAAGTCCCGTGTCATTCTTTGAATGACAGCACAAAGACCGTAGATATTATCGAATTGAGAAAGACATGACAAAATGACAATATATATATATATATATATATATATATATATATATATATATATATATATATATATATATATATATATATATATATATATATATTTTAATATTTTATATTTTTCTATTTGATTTTTTGAAGGTTTTATAATTTTGTATTTTGTTTTTCGAATAGATATATACAAGAGATAGATGAAGGAAACCTTTTACTCCTCGTCTTCCTCCTGAAGACGTTTGAGTGTTTCTGGTTGAAGGCTTTTCAAGCCAAGTCGTGGAAGAATAAACTCAAAACGTTCTCTTGGAAGAGCTTTGGTGAAGATGTCTGCTAACTGGTATTCAGACCTCACAAAATAGAGTTCCACCACACCTTTTTCCACTTGTTCCCTGATGAAATGATGTCGAATGTCGATATGCTTAGCTCTTGAGTGTTGAACGTTATTGCATGAAAGAGCAATAGCACTTTTATTATCACAGTACAGAGGGATTTTGTTGAATACAAAGCCATAGTCAGTTAATTGAGATCTCATCCAAAGGATTTGAGCTCAACAGGATGACATGGCTATGTATTCTGCCTCTGTAGAGGAAATAGAAGTACTCATTTACTTCTTTGAAGACCAGCTCACAAGCTTATCACCCAAAAACTGAGCACCTCCAGACGTACTTCGACGAGTATCTTGACATCCTGCATGATCAGCATCTGCATAGGCTGTTAGTGACATACCGGTGTCCTTCGGGTACCAGAGTCCCATATTGATGGTTCTTTGGAGATACCGAAAGACCCGTTTAACCGCTTCAAGGTGCTTTTTAGTAGGCTTAGCCTGGTATCTAGCACACATGCAAACAGCGAACAAGATGTCTGGTCTAGAAGCAGTGAGGTACATCAGGGATCCAATCATACTACGATATTTCGTTTGGTCAATCATGATCCCTGAGTGGTCCTCATCTAGTTTGGTTCGATCAATCATGGGAGTGTCAACAGGGTCACTTGAATCAAATCCAAATTTCTTTAAGATCTCAGTTGCATATTTAGATTGATTTATGAAAATGCCTCCGGGACTTTGTGAAATTTGTAATCCCAAGAAAAATGACATTTGTCCCATCATTGACATTTGAAATTTTGAACTCATTTCATTTGAAAAACGGTCACACTCATTGGGGTCAGTCGAGGCAAAGATGATATCATCAACATAAATTTAAACATGAATTAAATGTTTGCCTGACTTCCTGGTGAACAATGTTGGATCAACTGCTCCTTTGCTAAATCCGGTAGATAGAAGAAACTTTGACAGTGTATCATACCATGCCCTTGGAGCTTGCTTTAAACCGTAAAGAGCCTTCTTCAAACGATAAACGTGAGTAGGATGCTCTTGATTCACAAATCCTTCAGGTTGGCTGACGTAGACGACTTCTTTAAGATCTCCGTTCAGAAATGCCGTCTTTACATCCATCTGATAGACTACCATGTTCTTACTAGCAGCATTAGCCAAAAAGATTCTGATTGCCTCGATTCGAGCAACAGGAGCAAAAGATTCTTCAAAGTCAATACCCTCCTCTTGACGGTATCCTTTAGCAACTAATCGAGCCTTGTTCTTCAACACATCACCATGCTCATCAAGTTTCACTTTGAAGATCCATTTTAGAGCAATAATCATAGCACAATCTGGAGCAGGTACTAACTCCCATACATCAAGTCGATCAAACTCATGAATTTCTTCTTGCATGGCATTGAACCAGCTATCCTCATTCATGGCGGTTTTAACATCTTTTGGTTCGATCTTAGAGAGTACGGAGTTGAAGAAGCACCATAAGGCATCGGTTGCAAGTTGGTTCCGTGTGGATACTGGACGAGAGGGATTTCCATGATGTACATTTGAAGAATAATGATTTGTTGATGAGACTGAAGGATCAGCAACAGGCGCTTCTTGACTTAATGATATTGAGACTGAAGGATTGACTTCATTCACAGGAATATGAGCAGCCTCTGTTGTAGAAATCGACACCTCATTAGTACTTGGCTCATAAAGTTCATCAAACATAGGATCAAACAATTTCTTTAAATCATCTTCAGATAGAGGTACATATGGAGTTGCTGTAGATGAATTACGTACAAGGGATGAACCAATGGGACTGCTTTGAAGTGCGGGTCCTGAACTGGATTGTCCAGGAGCCATTTGACGGTCAGCTCATCAAACGTGACGTGAATTGTTTCCATGATATTTCGGGTTCTCTTGTTGTAGATTTGGTATCCTTTTCTGTTTGATGCATAACCTACAAATACTCCAATGTCTGCTTTAGCTCTAAGTTTGCCTAAATCTTGGCCCTCATTAGTTGGATAACACAATGCACCGAACACACGAATGAATGAAAGATTAGGTTTTCTGTTGTGGATAAGTTCATATGGAGTTTTTCCATGAGCAGTGTGAATCAGGGATCGATTCTGGGTGTAGCATGCAGTTGCGATGGCTTCACCCCAGAGAAACATTGGAACTTTTGAGTAAATTAGCATAGTCCTTGCGGCTTCCACAAGAGTTCGATTTTGTCTTTCAACTACACCGTTCTGTTGAGGAGTTCGAGGAACACTTCTTTGATGGCTGATTCCAATAATTTCATAAAACTCACTAAGTTGTTTGTTAACAAACTCAGTTCCATTGTCTGTTCGGATGATTCTGACCGTTTTGTTAAGACGAACCTGCAGCTGTTTTATGAGTTTGATGATGATATCTGGAGTTTCATCCTTTGTCTTTAAGAACTTTACCCAGGTGAATCTAGAGAAATCATCAACCACAACTAACACATATTTCTTCCCAAAGATATTCTGCACTCTCATGGGTCCACATAAGTCCATGTGAATTGTATGAAGAGCTTCTGTGACAGAGTTAGTAGGTTTGGGTTTATCGGCATACTTCATGCTTTTACCCAATTGGCATGCTGAACAAAGATGATCCTTTTCATACTTAAGTCTAGGTAAACCTACAACTAAGTCCTTTCTGGAGAGATCATTGATGGTGCCGAAGTTTAAGTGATTGAGAAGACGATGCCATAACCATGACTTTGTTTTTGAAGCCTTTGAAAATAAGCAAATTGGAGAAGACTTCATCATATCTTCGATAGAGATGGTGTATAGATTTGAACCACGTGAACCTCTCAAAAGTTCCTTACCATCAAGTTCTCTAACGAAACAAGTATGTTTTCTGAAGGCTACTTCTAGATCAGAATCGCAGAATTGACCAACAGAGAACATGTTATGACCAAGACCTTCTACATAATATACTCTAGAGATAACACTTTTGCCAACAACATAATCTCCATAACCCATAATTGCACCGAAATGATCATTCCCGAATCTAACTGTCCCGATGAATTTGCTCACGAAGTTCATGAGCCGCGACCGGTCGCCAGTCATATGCTTGGAACAGCCTGAGTCCAGGTACCACAGAACGATTTGAACGATCTGCAGTTGAACACAGACAAGAATGGATAACTGGATAATTGGGATCCCCATGCAAGAATGGGTTCCATTTGGTTAGTAACAATGGTTGGAACACCCACATCAGAAATAGAAGCATTCATATTACAAATTGAATCAATGGAGTTATTATGAATAGATGCAGTACTAGTGTCCGTATTTTCCCTATTTAAAGTATGTTCACTTCTTAAGGGAATAGTTCTACCAGTAGGCATCCATTTTCTAGTGGGCATTGTCTGATTAACCTTATGGCCAACTGGTATCCATTGATAACCTATCTTACTAAATGTTCTTCCTGTGGGCTTCCACTATTTTCTAACTTTCTTTCGCCTTTGCCTTTTTGCCTTCTTAGCATGATATTTTGCATTAACTGAGTTAATTGGGGATTTGACAGCATTAGACAAGACATTCACACCACATTCATGATAAGAAACTGTAAGATATAACTTTTCACATACACATCAAACCATAACACAAGGTGGCGAATAAGATGGAATTCTAGAGAGAGAAAGTTAGAGGTTTAGGGAACTTAGTGAGAGAAAGTGAAAGATATTATTATTAGCTCCAACTCTCTACCTTGGAAGGTAGAGAGTATTTATAGTCTTACATAACTCGCCACACTTTGGGCTGTGGATCAGGCATACAGTGGGTAAAGACCCGTCCGTCCTCCACGGTGTTACTTAACTAAATTACTACTTAACTTAAAAGAACTACGACTACGAGCTTTCTAACGATTACATATACTTGAGGTGACCGACTCTTTAATACCGGGAATTTCTAATTCCTAACAATCTCCCCCTAAGGGAGGTCACCTCAATAATATACCAAAATTACATTGAATACAAATAGATATGACATTTAACAATTGATCTTGCATTCTTGATGTAGTCCTTTGCTCCTAAGCTCGTAGTCAATGATTCTTCACAATGCATGTTTGGTTATTCCAAGTGGAGGTCTTTTACTGATCCGCGTGATGATGAGTTTGAGCCATCTTTGGAGATCATCGGCTATCAAAAATCTCTGAGACATCCATTGTGGTGTTGTGACTTTGGGACCGACATGCTCACATTCTGGATCATGATATCTTCTCATCAGAGTAGCGGAAGCATTTGTTGAATCATGATATTGGCAGTAGTGTAGCAGAAACATGGAGTGAAAATATCAGAGTCATTGATGCACTAATCATGATTTCTTTTGAGATGAATGTGTTAAGTGAGCATGCGGCTGTGGATTGACCGCTTCATTCTGATCAGCTGCAAACGTCGGGCGTACCTGCATACAACAGTTAGCAACAAATCGCACGAAAGTGTCTTTGATCACTTTCGATGAATTGAGGTACACGGCCCACGGTTCCCCGTTGATCAGTATAAATACTGCCTGTGATCAGGTAGGATTCCTAAGAATCTCCTTGACAGGGTTTCGCAGCTGTTCTAGCTGTTCTCAAACCGAAACGTCTCAAAGAAGACAACACGGAGTGAGTGAACCAGCGAATTTTTAAGTCCACTGATTGATGAAAAGAGATTTGAAAAACAGTCGAGTATTGCTCAATAGAAATTGTTTTTGCAATACAACGAAGGTTTTATTGAAAATCAATTATCAATCATAAAAATACCTTTTGGTATGAAAAATGAGTACACGGTCGATGTGCTAAAGAAAAGAGTTTATAAGCACAAAGACCGGTTTTTCAAAGGTATCCGTCAATCCCTAACCTGAACCAGGTTTGATTCAAGAGATTGAATCGCCCCATTGTTTCTGTTCAGTTGTCACATGGTTGATCTATAAAATAGATCTCACATGCCACCTACCAGGAGCTTGTTTGATGTTGGCTCCAGAAGGCTTTCCATCTTCATTGTGAATGTGTAAACACTTCACTCAGATGTTCTGGCAAAACCACAAGGATAATGCGTAGGACTCAAGATATAATCTCTCTTTCCACATTGTGTGAAACAGAGAGTCTTCATTGAAAAGTGTCCTAATGAGATTTATTGATGATCTCGTGGCTCTAGACTCAATTTGTGCATATTTGGATCCTGTGCCGGAGACTAGGGAGAGGGTCTCCTACTTCAATATCAACAATCTCTAAGAGAAAGTCGATAGATAATGTCGGTTCCCCGTGAGAATGAAACAAGCCCTTTTAAGAGGAACTTGAGTGGTTTGGAAAGTTGAAGTGCATTGCGTCACTGGGTCCATGACGTCTTGTCTTCAATACCGATGTTACCATCAGTAGCATATGAAGTGAACCCGGTTTCTGCCCTAAGGTTGAATTAATGGAGGGCTATTTGTTTTCACCCTATTTTCATTCAATTCTTTTTAATTCTTCAACCCCTTCAGTGCTTACCGAGACTTCATAGCTATTACCTTGTTGGGTTTATTCCAGTACTAGCTCAGTCTTAGTCCGCACTCTTCCCATATCTCACTTTTCTCCTTTTATCATCATACCTAAGGACTTCTACACTAACTAGTGGATTGTCCCTGGGTAGATCCCTCCGGTTCTGGCGGATCATGGGAACCAATACCTAACCTTATCATCCTTATATCACCGTACATAAAGTAAAGTTGGTCGGTCAATTTGGTATTGTTCATCTGCCATTGGATTCAATTGAAAACCATTTGAAAATCAATTCAGATACATGTGATATATTATCAAAGCATTTTGTACCTGAATTGTTTTTGATATTTTTAGAACGAGAACTCCCCCTCAACATGTGCATCAAATATTTGAGAAATGTTAAGCACATGGAGGCAAGAGAAAGAATTAACTTCTTTGATTACAATTTTCTAAAAGATATCAACATCACTTCCCTCAACTGATCAAGTGGGTATAACATTTCCGGGAAGGATGAGGTTTCCATGAATTTTGCTCCCCCTCAATATGTGCCTCGAGGTTTGAAAAGAGATTTGCACATACTAGAGGGAACCTGCACATTGGGATAAATGATCACGTTTCAAATCATAGGTTTAAGATAGGTGCTCCCCCTCAACATGTGCATTGAAAAATTGAAATCGTTTGTCACATGTGGGAGGGACAGCATGTTCATTCATGTGAAACCATTTACCTTAATGTCAGTTTAAATCTAATTTAAATCACACATTCTCCCCCGATCACAATTATCAAATCATTTGAGATTTGTGATCTCGTATAGATTTAAATTGATTTTGAAAACTTTTAGGGAGAACTGTGACTTGATTGTGAAAGCGTTTGAACTGATAAGGATCGGATTTTAAGACTTTAAACTCCATTTATAAAACCATGCATGTATATCTTTTGAAAACAATTTAATGCCAAATAACTTTTTAATTTAATTGAAATCATTCTCCCCCTCAATCAATGACGTAGGTTGTTGATTGAGAGATAGAGATTTTGACAAATAAGTCCTGATGATTATCAAAAATAGAGATTGGGTTATTTTTCAAAGCATTTAGTTTTCAGCAGATAGGAGTTTATAGAATCAGAGCATAAGATTTGAAAACATGGTAAAACATGGCTTTGTTCTTTCTTTAAAAGCGGGTTATTGCCTGAAGATGACAATAAACCATTTTTTCTCTTTCTCCCAAAAATATTTTTTGATTTTTTGAATTTTTTTTTTTTTTTTTTTTTTTTTTTTTTTTTTTAATAAAAATTCGAACAACATCTAAAGTCCCGTGTCATTCTTTGAATGACAACATCAAGACCGTAGATATTATCGAATCGAGAGAAACATAACAAAATGACAATATTTTTTTGAAGATTTTTCGAATTTTTCAAATTTTTATGGATTTTGAAAGATTTATATTTTTCTATTTGATTTTTTGAGGATTTTATAATTTTGTATTTTGTTTTTATGAATAAATATTTACAAGAGATAGATGAAGAAAGACCTTTACTCCTCGTCTTCCTCCTGAAGACGTTTGAGAGTTTCTGGTTGAAGGCTTTTCAAACCAAGACGTGGAAGAATAAACTCAAAACGTTCTCTTGGAAGAGCTTTGGTGAAGATGTCCGCTAACTGATATTCAGACCTCACAAAATATAGTTCCACTACACCTTTTTCCACTTGTTCCCTGATGAAATGATGTCGAATGTCGATATGCTTTGCTCTTGAGTGTTGAACGTTGTTGCATGAGAGAGCAATAGCACTTTTATTATCACAGTACAGAGGGATTTTGTTGAATTCAAAGCCATAGTCAGATAATTGAGATCTCATCCATAAGATTTGAGCACAACAAGATGACATGGCTATGTATTCAGCCTCTGTAGAGGAAATAGAAGTACTCATTTGCTTCTTTGAAGACCAGCTCACAAGCTTATCACCCAAAAACTGAGCACCTCCAGACGTACTTCGACGAGTATCTTGACAACCTGCATGATCGGCATCTGCATAGGCCGTTAGTGACATACCGGTGTCCTTCGGGTACTATAGTCCCATATTAATGGTTCCTTGGAGATACCGAAAGACCCGTTTAACTGCTTCAAGGTGCTTTTTAGTAGGCTTAGCCTGGTATCTAGCACACATGCACACAGAGAATAAGATGTCTGGTCTACTAGCAGTGAGATACATCAGGGATCCAATCATACTCCTATATTTCGTTTGGTCAATCATGATCCCTGAGAGGTCCTCATCTAGTTTGGTTCGGTCAATCATGGGGGTGTCAACAGGGTCACTTGAATCAAATCCAAATTTCTTTAAAATCTCTGTTGCATATTTAGATTGATTTATGAAAATGCCTCCGGGACTTTGTGAAATTTGTAATCCCAAGAAAAATGACATTTGTCCCATCATTGACATTTGAAACTTTGAACTCATTTCATTAGAAAAACGATCACATTCCATTGGGTCAGTCGAGGCAAAAATAATATCATCAACATAAATTTGAACATGAGTTAAATGTTTGCCTGACTTCCTGGTGAACAATGTAGGATCAACTGCTCCTTTGCTGAATCCGGTTGAAAGAAGAAACTTTGAGAGTGTATCATACCAAGCCCTTGGAGCTTGCTTTAAACCGTAAAGAGCCTTCTTCAAACGATAAACGTGAGTAGGATGCTCTTGATTCACAAATCCTTCAGGTTGGCTGACGTAGACGACTTCTTTAAGATCTCCGTTCAGAAATGCCGTCTTTACATCCATCTGATATACCACCATGTTCTTACTTGCAGCATTAGCCAAAAAGATTCTGATTGCCTCGATTCGAGCAACTGGAGCAAATGATTCTTCAAAGTCTATACCCTCCTCTTGACGATATCCTTTAGCAACCAATCGAGCCTTGTTTTTCAACACATCACCATGCTCATCAAGTTTTACTTTGAAGATCCATTTTAGAGCTATAATCATAGCACAGTCTGGAGCAGGTACTAACTCCCATACATCAAGACGATCAAACTCATGAATTTCATCTTGCATAGCATTGAACCAGCTATCTTCATTCATGGCAGTTTTAACGTCTTTTGGTTCGATCTTAGATAGTACGGAGTTGAAGAAGCACCATAAGGCATCGGTTGCGAGTTGCTTCCGGGTTGATACAGGACGAGAGGGATTTCCAATGATGTTGTCTAATGGATGATCGTGAGTCCATTTTCTGAGGTGTTCATGTGGCATTTGTTGAGGAACTGAAGTAGCTGAGTCGATGTCTCCTGAAGAAGATGGTTCTGATGATGATACAGGAGTAGCAAATATGTTTTCAAATGGAGCATCTTCAGGAGTTGCAAAGGGATTAACTTCATCATTGGTGCCAGAAACATTTCTATGATGTACATTTGAAGAGAGATGATTTGTTGATGAGACTGAAGGATCAGCAACAGGTGCTTCTTGACTTACAGATATAGAGACTGATGAATTGACTTCATTCACTGGAATATGAGCATCCTCTGTTGTAGGGATCAGCACCTCATTAGTAGTAGACTCATACAGTTCATCAAACATGGGATCAAACAGTTTCTTTACATCATCTTCAGATGGAGGTACATATGGAGTTTCTTGAGAGGAGTTTGGAACAAGAGATGAACCAATAGGACTGTTTTGAAGTGCGGGTCCTGAGCTGGAGTGTCCAGGAGCCATTTGACCGGTCAGCTCATCAAACGTAACGTGAATTGTTTCCATGATATTTCGGGTTCTTTTGTTGTAGATTCGGTATCCCTTTTTGTTGGGTGCATATCCTACAAATACTCCAATGTCAGCTTTAGCTCTAAGTTTACCCAAGTCTTGACCCTCATTAGTTGGATAGCACAAGGCACCAAACACACGAAGGAAAGATAGATTAGGTTTCCTGTTGTGGACAAGTTCGTATGGAGTTTTTCCATGACTGGTGTGAATCAGGGAACGATTTTGTGTGTAGCATGCAGTGGCAATTGCTTCAGCCCAGAGAAACATTGGAACCTTTGAGTAGATCAGCATTGTTCTGGCAGCTTCACCGAGAGTACGATTTCGTCTTTCAACTACACCGTTCTGTTGAGGGGTTCGTGGAACACTTCTTTGATGGCTGATTCCAACGCTTTCATAGAATTCACTAAGTTGTTTGTTGACAAACTCAGTTCCATTGTCTGTTCTGATAATTCTGACAGTTTTGTTTAGTCTAACCTGCAGCTGTTTGATGAGTTTGATGATGATATCAGGAGTTTCATCCTTTGTCCTTAAGAACTTGACCCAGGTGAATCTAGAATAATCATCAACCACAACTAACACATATTTCTTCCCAAAGATATTCTGCACCCTCATTGGTCCACATAAATCCATATGAATCATATGAAGAACTTCTGTGACAGAGTTAGTAGGTTTGGGTTTATGGGCATACTTCTTGCTTTTTCCCAATTGACATGCTGAACAAAGATGATCCTTTTCATACTTTAGTCTAGGTAAACCTACAACTAAGTCCTTTCTGGAAAGATCGTTGATGGTGCCGAAGTTCAAGTGATTGAGACGACGATGCCATAGCCATGACTTTGTTTTTGAAGCCTTTGATAACAAGCAGATTGGTGAAGCTCTCATCATGTCATCGATAGAGATAGTGTAAAGGTTTGAGCCACGAGTTCCTTTCAACAGTTCCTTACCATTTAGATCTCTTACAAAGCAGGTATGTTTTCTGAAGGCCACTTCTAGATCAGAATCACAGAATTGACCAACAGAGAACAGATTATGACCTAAACCTTCCACATAATACACTCTGGAGATGACACTATCACCAACAACATAATCTCCATAACCCATAATAGCACCGAAATGATCATTACCAAATCTAACAGTCCCGATGAATTTGCTCACGAAGTTCATGAGCCGTGACCGGTCTCCAGTCATATGCTTGGAACAGCCTGAGTCCAGGTACCACAGAACGATTTGAACGATCTGCAGTTGAACACAGACAAGAATGGATAACTGGATATTTGGGATCCCCATGCAAGAATGGGTTCCATTTGGTTAGTAGCAACAGTTGGACCACCCACATCAGAAATAGAAGCATTCATATCAGACAGTGAAGTAGGGGAATCATTGTGAATAGATGCAATACTAGTGTCTGTATTAGTCCTATTTACAGTGTGACCACTTCTTAAGGGAATAGTTCTACCAGTAGGCATCCATTTTCTAGTGGGCATTATCTGATTAGTCTTATGACCAACAGGTATCCAATAAAAGCCTATTCTGCTGAATGTTCTTCCTGTGGGTTTCCATTGTTTTCTAACTCTCTTTCGCTTTTGCCTTTTAGCCTTTTTAGCATGAATTTTAGCATTAACAACATTAACTGGACAATTAACATCATTAGGCAGAACATTAACATCACATTCATGATTAGAAACAGAATTCAAGCAATCATCAGTACAAGGTTTGCAAATAGCATCAGAATTCGAATTAATTACAGTACGCTTATGGCTAATACTAGAATCAACACGATTCGTTTTATTCGATTCAAACTTAAGGTTCCTAGATTGTTCTTCTACTCTCTTCCAGTGCACATTTTTAGCTTGAGAGGTCCTATCATTCCTTGTATTGTCTTGAGACTTTGACCTGCTCCCTTTAATGTCACTGATTACTCCTGTAGAGGGAATGGGAACATTAGTTTGTTTTACTACTCTTTGCACCACCTGTTTAGATGTGCTGGGATCTGAACTACATGCAGGTGCACTATGGTTCACTTTCTTAACATTAGAGGTACTGAGATTAGTACTCCTAGAAGGCACATTTGAGTTCACTTTCCTAGTATTGACAGATCTAAAATCTGAACTACTCACTGGTGCACTACTCCTCACATTCAAACCATTGGGAATCGAGTGCATGTCATGTTTGGCCTTAGGCATTGAGCATGGAATCAAGGGGTTAACTCTCTCACCTAATGTCTTTGGGCATATAGTGATCAAACATTCTAAGATTTCTTGAGATCGTTTGGCATATAAGCATGCATGTCCAATTGCATTATCATGAGGTTTCTCTAGCTTATCCTCTTCAACAATCTCACGCAGGCATTCTAAGCAATCCTTAAGGTATGAGAAATATGTTTGAATGGCAAGTTTGTTGTTCCTTAGGTGAGGGGGGACATATGTCACAGATAAAGTAGATTTATTCCCAGAGTGAACCTTAGATACAACATTCTCCTCATTGATCATTGGCATTTTCCCTTTTACCTGACTCTTCAGATTCTCAATTTCCTTTTGCAATGAAGTTATTTGTTCGTTGTTTTTGTTACGAGTGACTTTAATTGATTCAAACAACTCATTGAAATGACGTTTAACCTTTTCATTCTCTTCTAGAAAACTTTCGTTTTCCTTTTGTAAAGCATTTACTAGGTTTTGAAGATGAAACGTTTGAGAATTCTGAGAATCTAAAGAGGGAGGCATTTGGGAGCCTGTCATATTGTTCGTTTGACCCTTTAATTGAGAGATTTGGGCCTTCAACTTTCTGATCGTGTTGGACTGAGCTTGAATCTGTTCATCACGTTTGTTAATTTGAAAAACTGCATCAAACTCTGGAGCATCTGAAGATGTCTTGATATTTGAAGTTTTGACATTTTCTTTGAGATGTTGATATTTTAGTTGTAAATTAAAATACTCAACTTCTAGTTTAGAAAAGTGTTTAACCAACGTGTCGTGATCATCCAGTTCAATTTTCTCGTTTAGTTTAGAATTAGTTTTTTCAAGCTCAATGACACGATCATGGGAGACTTTCAGGGCCACAGATAATTCATGAAATTTTGAAGCATTAATGGAGCAATTTGAAGCAGTGAAAAACACATCTTGAGCAACACATTCAGTAATAAGATTCTCATTTAATGTATGCAAGTTCTTTCTCTCAATCTCATTATATTTTAGTGCACGCTCATAATCACTAACTTCAGCAACCATTGCATCAAATTCCTTTTCCATACCCTTAATATCAGCTTCTACCCCCTTTTTAAGACTCTCAAAGTGATCTTTTAGAAGTTTAAAGAAAGGCATGACCTCAGTTAAATAACATTCTTTCATTTGTTCAAAACCTCTTTCACCTTCAGTTATACCAGTGGGAGTGATCCTTTTCTTGCAAGTTTTTTCAAAATCAACAAATAGTTGGAATATAACGTATTGGCTAATTAATGTCTTGCTTTTAGTGGCAATTGTTCTAGGCACAAGATGCATAGGTGTATTAGGAGGATACACAGTTGCTCTAGGCATTTTCCGAAGGGGAGGGTTTGTTTCTACAATATTTTCGGCTTTCTGCTTATCTAAATCCATTTTCCAGAAGACTTGTTCGGGAGTCAACAAAGTCTGAGGCTTAAACTTGTTTAATGCAATCCAGTTTTCCTTTTTGTAATCGTGAGGAGAGATAATTATTTTTTTTTCTTTGCATTTAGGGTCATCTAGTTTTTTGTTCATCCTTTCCCTAGTGACTTCATCTGATTTATTGTCTTCCTCAGTGCACTCAACGCAACTAGGTTTCTGCCTAGGCTTAAGAATTTCATTACCATCATAAATCACCTTATGAGCATTTCTAGCCTTTTTGATTACCTCTGGATTTGGTTCCTCAACAAGGGGAATGCTATGCTTATCGCTTAAGACTCGATGTTTGGTGACCATGTGAGCAGTCTGAATGGTGTTTCCTTGTATGTACAACTTGTTTTCAAGTTTGTTTTTCAAAGTTTTCAGATTAGAAAAATCTCTCAAGAGTTTTGATTCCTTTGCATTGAATTCTTGCTTAAGCATTTTCACGTTTTCTTGAAGTTCTTGTTTTTGCTTAGCTGTTTTAGAGAGTTTTTCTTGCAAAGAATTTAATTCTTGTTTCAATACTTCTTCTCTAAAATTACTTTTTCTAATTACTGTACGCACTTGGTCATCCATTTCCTGCTCACGAGTGGTCAACTCAAATTTTGCACGTTGTTCATAAATGGCAACACGTTCCTTATAGGCATTAAGTTCAGAGATAATGGAATCATCAGGAGCACATGCAGTGTATTCATCAAAGACATAGTCATTGTTGACTGCAGAAGATGCATCACTAGGTACAACTTCACTTTCACTTTGTTTCACGTATTGATCATATGGGACAATATTGATATTACCCGTATTTTCAATATTTGATTCAAAAGTTTCGGTTGGTTGTACTTTGTCATGCATCTGTTGCACATCAGCATCATCATATAGCTTTAATACCTCAGAGATGAGTTTGTCCTTTGATGGGCCAGCTTGTGGTGAAGAAGTGACCTTGGGAGACACCATGGGAGAGATGCTAGCCATAAATATTGTGTGTGCAGTAGGTCCATCATCCACATCAGAGTCGTAAGCATCGCAGTCACCGACTTGAAAGGCATTTTGATGATTGTGACCTATCTCCTGAATGGGCTGCTCATCTACATCTGCATCATAGGTCTTGGCATTGCCTTCAGCAAGAAACAGCAGTTCCTCTTCATTCAAAGTAGCACCATTTTCCTGAGCTTGAGCCAGCAACATCTTATCTCTGAAGTATTCGGCATTTTGTGGACGCTTTGGAGATGTGCAATTCCTTGCAAAGTGTCCCTCACCACCACAGTTAAAGCATTTGATTGGCTTAGCTTGACCTGGGTTACCATTCCTTCCTCGATTCTGGTTTCCATCATAACCTCTCCCAGCTCCACCTCGTCCCTGTTCATATTGTCTTTCCTGAACTGGTTGCACCACGATCCTTCCATCTTTAACAGTGGCTTGATTATGTGGGTTAGATGCAGTTCTGAGGTTGTTGTTGGTTTGTGGAAGAGAATTCATGTTTTGACTAATGAGAAGAGCAAGTTGATTAATGATGTTACCCACGTGTGCATCAGCATCAGCTTGTTTGAACTGAGGATCAGGGATGAGTTTGTGATTACCATTACCCAAGGGTATGACTTGTGATGCTTTGGTTGTGATTCCAATGTTTGAGTAGAAGGCAGTTGAATCATTAGACGAGCTTGTCTCTCCTGGGTTAGTTTTGAACTGATTGAGAATCAATTTTTCAAACATGGCATGTCTTTCATTCTGAAGGAGGAAGGCATAGAGTTGCTCATAGTTTGTGTTCTTCAATCCTTTAGTGAGCTTCACAGCGGTAACAAACTTGTGCCATTCGGGATTCATGTTGTTCACAAATTTTGAGTTCAACTGAATGTTAGGCATAGTCATCTTGATATTCCTCATGTCATTCACTAACTTATGAAATCTCACATAGTACTCATAGACACTCTCATCTGGTTTCATCTTGAAGTGCTCAAATTCATCATAGAGTTGGGATTCCCTGTCTTCCATAGTTAATTCTGAGCCTGAGAGAAGCATCTTAACGTTATCCCAAACAGCCTTTGCATCAGTGTTATGATTGATCAGCTTGTAGATGTCTTTAGGAAGACCTTGAAGAACAATGTTTGAAGCCCTGATATCTGCATCGAATCTCTTTTTCTCCTCATTATCAAGCTCATTGTACATCTTAGGTCTGTCCATTCCGTAGATAGGAGTACCATCTTCATTAGTATCAAGTATGTCTCTAGTCGTTTCAACCCGATATGGTCCTTCATCAATGGATTTGAGAATGTTTACACCATTTTCCTTTCCAAGGCAATACAATCTGATTCGTTGAGCCCAAGAATCGTAGTCAGTTCTGTCAAGCATTGGTGGACGAGTATCTGAGCCAGCTGCTTGAACATCCTCGGCAACAGTGGAGATGACAGTGGGGACAGTGGGAATGTTGGTAGACATGTTAACAGATTATACGGGATTTTATAACTCTATGATTAAACCGGGAAATAGATTCTTTCACGGGATTTTACTAAATCAAGAGAAAACCGTAAACAATCACTCAAGTTGCTAGATGATAAAGAGCTAACTCGCTACCAAATAATGCACTAAGTCGCTAGAAATTAGTGCACTAAGTCGCTAACCCTTAACTCGCTACACGTCTAAGTCGCTAGAGTCCCAAGTCGCCAACAGAAAAGCAAGTCGCTAAGTAGTAACTCGCCACAGACTAAGTCGCTAGCCAAATTTGTGCAGTAATTCGCTACACAAGTCGCTAGATATGCAAGTCGCTAAAGAGCAACTCGCTACAGACTAAGTCGCTACCACAAGTCGCTAACCGTAGTGGAGATTCCACTACTTGTACTTTAACTCGCTAGCTCTAACTCGCTAGATTTTATAACTGTAAGTCGCTACCAAGAAAACAAGTCCGAGAGCTAATTCGCTAGCTTGAAAAACCAAATAACCTTCACTTTTCAATCCAAAAACAACCCAACCAAGATGATTCAAGCTTACCAAATGAAAACCTAAACACTTTTGATGATTCTAAACATAAAAGTACCAACAAAATTCAAACTTTAACACAAGAAATCAACCAAATGATGCAAAAACCACTAAACTTTTTCAAACTCAAAAACCACCTAAAAACCACTATAAATCCAAAGATGTGCAAGATATGATCTAACCATGGCTCTTGATACCAATTGTAAGATATAACTTTTCACATACACATCAAACCATAACACAAGGTGGCGAATAAGATGGAATTCTAGAGAGAGAAAGTTAGAGGTTTAGGGAACTTAGTGAGAGAAAGTGAAAGATATTATTATTAGCTCCAACTCTCTACCTTGGAAGGTAGAGAGTATTTATAGTCTTACATAACTCGCCACACTTTGGGCTGTGGATCAGGCATACAGTGGGTAAAGACCCGTCCGTCCTCCACGGTGTTACTTAACTAAATTACTACTTAACTTAAAAGAACTACGACTACGAGCTTTCTAACAATTACATATACTTGAGGTGACCGACTCTTTAATACCGGGAATTTCTAATTCCTAACAGAAACAGAATTCAAGCAGACATCATTACAAGGTTTGCAAATAGTATCAGAATTCAAATTAATTACAGTTCGCCTATGGCTAATCCTAGAATCAACACGATTCGTTTTATTCGGCTCAAACTTAAGGTTCCTAGGTTGGTCTTCTACTCTCTTCCAATGCACATTCTTAGCTTGCGAGGTCGTGTCATTCCTTGTATTGTCTTGAGACTTTGACCTGCTTGCTTTAATGTCACTGATTACTCCTGTAGAGGGAATGGGAACATTAGTTGGTTTTGCTACTCTTTGCTTCTCCTGTTTAGATGTGCTGGGATCTGAACTACATACAGGCACACTAAGGTTCACTTTCTTAACACTAGAAGTGCTGGGATTTGTAAATCTAGAAGGCACACAAGAGTTCGCTTTCTTAGCTTTAACAAATATGGAATCTGAACTACTTGAAGGCACACTAAGGTTCACATTCAAAACATCAGGCATCGAATGGATATTATACTTGGCACTAGGCATCGAACACGGAATCAAAGGATTAACTCTCTCACCTAAGGACTTAGGGCATATTGTGATTAAGCATTCTAGAATTTCTTGAGATCGTTTGGCATATAAACATGGATGCCCAATTGCATTGTCAAGTGGTTTCTCTAACTTATCTTCTTCAACAATCTCACTGAGACATTCTAGACAATCCTTAAGGGATGAGAAATATGTTTGAATAGCAAGTTTGTTATTCCTGAGATGAGGGGGGACATATTTCACAGACAAAGCATATTTATTACAAGAGTGAACCTTTGATATACCATTCTCCCCATTGGTCATTGGCATTTTCCCTTTTACCTGACTCTTCAGATTCTCAATTTCCTTTTGCAATGAAGCTATTTGTTCGTTATTTTTATTACGAGTGACCTTTATTGATTCAAATAACTCATTGAAATGACGTTTAATCTTTTCATTTTCTTCTAGAAAACTTTCGTTTTCCTTTTGTAATGCATTTACTAAGTTTTGAAGACGAAACGTTTGAGAATTCTGAGAATCTAAAGGAGGAGGCATTTGGGAGTCTGTCATATTGTTCTTTTGACCCTTTAATTGAGAGATTTGGGCTTTCAACTTTCTGATCGTGTTGCAATGAGCTTGAATCTGTTCATCACGTTTGTTAATTTGAAAAACTGCATCAAACTCTGGAGCATCTGAGGATGTCTTGATATTTGAAGTTTTGACATTTTCTTTAAGATGTTGATATTTTAGTTGTAAATTAAAATGCTCAGCCTCTAGTTTAGAAAAATGTTTAACCAAATGGTCGTGATCATCCAGTTCAATTTTCTCATTTAGTTTAGAATTAGTCTTTTCAAGCTCAATGACACGATCATGGGAGACTTTCAGGGCAACATATAATTCATGAAATTGGGAAGCATTAATAGAACAATTTGTAGCAGTGAAAAACACATCTTGAGCAACACATTCAGTAATAAGAGTCTCATTTAATGTATGTAAGTTCTTCCTCTCAATCTCATTATATTTTAGTGCACGCTCATAGTCACTAACCTCAACAATCATAGCATTAAACTCCTTTTCCATTTCTTTAATGTCTAAGTTCATTCCCTTTTTAAGACTTTCAAACTGATCTTTTAGTTGTTTAAAGAAAGGCATGACTTCAGTTAAATAACATTCTTTTGTTTGCTCAAAACCCCTTTCCCCTTCAGTTATACCAGTGGGTGTGATCCTTTTATTACAAGTTTTCTCAAAATCAACAAATAGTTGAAAAATAACATATTGACTGATTAAGGTCTTGCTTTTCGTGGCAATAGTCCTAGGTACTAAATGCATTGGTGTATTTGGAGGATACACAGTCGCTGAAGGCATCTTCCTAAAGGGAGGGTTCGTTACAACAAGATTCTCTGCTTTTTGCTTATCTAAATCCTTTTTCCAGAACACTTGTTCGGGTGTTAACAATGTCTGAGGCTTAAACATGTTCAAGGAAATCCAATTTTCCTTCTTGTAATCATGGGGTGTGATTTTTATTTTCTTCTCTTTACATTTAGGATCATCTAATTTCTTGTACATCTTTTCCCTAGTGACTTCATCTGATTTCTTATCTTCCTCAGTGCACTCAACGCAACTAGGTTTCTGTCTAGGTTTAAGGATTTCATTGCCATCATAGAGAACCTTATAAGAATTTCTAGCCTTTTTAATGACCTCTGGATTTGGTTCCTCAACAAGGGGAATGCTATGCTTATCGCTTAAGACTCTATGCTTAGTGATTAAGTGAGCAGTCTGAATGGTATTTCATTGTACGTACAACTTATTTTCAAGCTTGTTTTTCAAGGTTTTTAGATTAGAAAAATCATTCAAAAGTTTTGATTCCTTAGCACTGAATTCTTGCTTAAGCATTTTAACATTTTCTTGAAGTTCTTGCTTTTGCTTAGCAGTTTTAGAAAGCTTTTCTTGTAAGGAGTTTAACTCTTGTTTTAATACTTCTTCTCTAAACCTACTTTTTCTAATAGTTGTACGCATTTGGTCATCCATTTCCTGCTCACGGGTGGTCAACTCAAATTTTGCACGTTGTTCATAAATAGCAACACGTTCTTTATAGGCATTAAGTTCAGAAATTACAGAATCATCAGGGGCACATGCAGTGAATTCATCAAAAACATAATCATTATTGACTGCAGAAGATGCATCACTTGGTACAATCTCACTTTCACTTTGTATCACATATTAATCATATGGGACAACATTGATATTGCCCATATTTTCAATATCATAAACACAGTTGATTGTACTTCGTTATGTATCTTTTGCTCATCAACTTCATCGTATAATTTTAATACCTCAGAGATGAGTTTGTCTTTGGATGGACTAGCTTGTGGTGATGAAGAGACTTTAGGAGAGACCATTGGAGAAATGCTGGCCATGAAGATGGTTTGTGCAGTGGGTTCTTCATCAACATCAGAGTCGTATGCATCACAATCAGCTACTTGAAAGGCATTCTGATGATTATGGCCTATCTCCTGAATTGGTTACTCATCCACATCTGCATCATATGTCTTAGCATTTCCCTCAGCCAAGAACAACAATTCCTCTTCATCCAAAGCTGCACCATTATCCTGAGCTTGCACAAGCAACATCTTATCCCTGAAGTACTCAGCATTCTGAGGGAGTTTTGGTGATGTGCAGTTCCTTGCAATGTGTCCCTCACCTCCACAATTGTAACATTTGATTGGCTTTGCTTGACCCTGATTTCCATTCCTTCCTCTGTTCTGATTTGCAGCATAACCTCTACCAGCTCCACCTCTTGCTTGTTCGTACTGTCGTTCTTGAACTGGCTGCACCATAACCTTCCCATCTCTGACAGTGGCTTGATTATGTGGATTGGAAGCAGTTCTGAGATTGTTGTTGGTGTGTGGAAGAGAGTTCATATTTTGACTAATCAGAAGAGCTAGTTGATTAATGAAGTTTCCCACGTGTGCATCAGCATCAGCTTGTTTGAACATAGGATCAGGAATGAGTTTGTGATTACCATTACCCATAGGTATGACTTGTGAGGCTTTGGTTGTGATTCCGATGTTTGAGTAGAAGGCAGTTGAGTCATTTGAAGAGCTTGTCTCTCCCTGGTTGGTTTTGAACTGATTAAGAATCCTTTTTTCAAACATAGCATGTCTCTCATTCTGAAGGAGGAAGGCATAGAGTTGCTCATAGTTTGTATTCTTCAATCCTTTAGTGAGCTTCACAGAAGTGACAAACTTGTGCCATTCGGGATTCATGTTGTTCACAAATTTTGAGTTCAGCTGAATGTTAGGCATAGTCATTCTGATGTTCCTCATATCATTAACAAGCTTGTGGAATCTCACATAGTACTCATAAACACTCTCATCTGGTTTCATCTTGAAGTGTTCAAATTCATCATAGAGTTGTGATTCTCTGTCTTCCATAGTTAATTCAGAACCTGAGAGAAGCATCTTGACATTATCCCATACTGCCTTTGCTTCGGTGTTGTGATTGATCAGCTTGTAGATATCTTTTGGAAGACCTTGAAGTACGATGTTAGAAGCCCTGATATCAACATCGAATCTCTTTTTCTCCTTATCATCGAGCTCATCATATGTCTTTGGTCTGTCAATTCCATAGATCATTGTTCCATCTTTAGCTGTATCAATTAAGTCTCTAGTCGTCTCAACCCGATATGGTCCTTCATCAATGGATTTGAGAATGTTGACTCCATTTTCCTTTCCAAGACAGTACAATCTGATTCTTTGAGCCCAAGAGTCGTAGTCAGTTCTGTCAAGCATGGGTGGACGAGTATCTGAACCAGCTGCTTGAACATCCTCGGCAACAGTGGAGATGATTGTAGGAACGTTGGTAGACATGATGACATATTAAACGGGATTTTATAACTCTATGATTAAACCAGGAAATAGATTCTTTCACGGGATTTTACTGAATCAAGAGAAAACCATATTTAAAGGAAATCACTCAAGTCGCTAGGAAAACTGTGAACCAAGTCGCTAAGTGCTAAGTCGCTAAAGTTCCAAGTCGTTATATAACAACTCGCTACAATCCAAGTCGCTAACAAAATTTTGGCAGCAATTCGCTAAGCACCAAGTCGCTAAATATTCAAGTCGCTAAATAGCAACTCGCTAGGTACCAACTCGCTAACACCAAGTTGCTAACAAGATAAAGTACAAGTCGCTAACTTAAACCAAGTCACTACTCGTAGTGGGGAATCCACTAACTGTACTTTTTGTCGGCTTGTCTCAATAGACAAGTCGCTAGCTCAACTCGCTAAGGCGTTAAACAACAACTCGCTACCAAATTGTAAAGCAAGTCGCTACCAAGAAAACGTTTCCGTGGCTCAAGTCGCTAGCATGAAAAATACATAAACACCACTTTTCAATCCAAAAACAACCCAACCACTATGATTCAAACCTTCTAAATCAAAACCTAAACACTTGAGATGATTCTAAACACAAAAGTACTACCAAAATCCAAACTTTAACACTAGAAATACCCCAAATGATGCAAAAACCACTAAACTTTTTCAAACTCAAAAACCACCTATAAACCACTAGAAATCCAAAGATATGTAAGATATGATCTAACCATGGCTCTTGATACCAATTGTAGGATATTGGATTTCACATACACATCAAACCATAACACAAAGTGGGCGTATAAAGGTGAGTTCTAGAGAGAGAAAGTTAGAGGTTTAGGGAACTTTAGTGAGAGAAAGAAAATTCTTATTATGAGCTCCAACTCTCTACCTTGGAAGGTAGAGAGTATTTATAGTCTTACAATAAAACGCCACACAACGGGCTGTGGATCAGGCATACAGTGGGTAAAGACCCGTCCGTCCTCCACGGTGTTACTAAACTAAATACTACTTAACTTAAATGAACTACGTCTACGAGCTTTCTAACGATTACATATACTTGAGGTGACCGACTCTTTAATACCTGGAATTTCTAATTCCTAACACTCTCTCATGCAACAACGTTCAACATTCAAGAGCAAAGCATATCGACATTCGACATCATTTCATCAGGGAGCAACTGGAGAACGGTGTGGTGGAACTGTATTTTGTGAGGACTGAATACCAGTTAGCAGACATCTTCACCAAAGCTCTTCCTAGAGAACGTTTTGAGTTTATCCTCCCACGACTTGGTCTAAAGAGTCTACAACCGGAAACACTCGAACGTCTTCAAGAGGAAGACGAGGAGTAAAAGTTTTTCTTCATCCATCTCTTGTAAATATCTTTTCAAAAAGCAAAATACAAAATTATAAAACCCTTAAAAGAAAATAGAAAAATATAAAATTTCGAAAATCCATAAAAATCAGAAAATCTTTGAAAAAGCTAAAAATATTTTTCTCATCCTTTCCTTTATTCGATTTCATCTACGGTCTTTGTGTTGTCATTCAAAGAGTGACACGGGTCTTTAGATGAAGTTCGAATGTACATATTTAAAAAAAAAAAAAAAGAATGTAAAACATAAGGCTTATAGTCATTTCTGTCTATAACCCGTTTTTAAAGAAAAATATTTGTTATCTAAATGAAAACTAATAAAAATAACTCGGATTCAATTTTTTGAAAATCATTTGGACTTGACATTTGTCAAAATCTCTATTTCTCAATTAACAACTTATGTCATTGATTGAGGGAGTGAATGATTTCATTTAAATCAAAAGGTTATTTGTCATACAATTGGTTCAAACCATCGTTTATGTCATGTTTTCAAAAGATACTCAAGCATGTTTAATCTTTGGAGTTTAAAGTCTCAGATTTGATCCTTATCGGTTAAATGTTTTCATAAGCAAGTCACAATTCTCCTCAAAAGCTTTCAAAATCAATTTAAATCTACAGAGATCACAAATCTCAAATGATTTGAAAATTGTGCTCGGGGGAGAATTTGTGATTTAAATTGGATTTAAACTGATAATTCGATAAATGGTTTTATAGTGATTTATAAGCTCTCCTCCCTACATGTGCGAAACGATTTCAAATTTTCAATGCACATGTTGAGGGGGAGCATCTATCTCAAACCTAAAAGGATTGAAACGTGATTGATTTATTTCAATGTGCAGATTTTCCCTTATATGTGCAAAACACTTTCGAATCTCGATGCACATATTGAGTGGGAGCAACTTTTTGAAAACCATATTCTTTCCCAAAAATATCTTTAACTAAGTATGAAAAATACTAATCTTGATCGGGGTGGTGATGTAGATATTTTTTTGAAAATGCTAATCAATGATTTAAATTCTTCCTCTTGCCTCCATGTGCCAAAATGATTTCAAATATACAATGCACATGTTGAGGGGGAGCTCATTTTCTGAAATATAAAAAACAATTTAGGTACAAAATGCTTTGATAATATATCACAAGTATCTGGATTGATTTTTTAAATGGTTTTCAATTGGTTCCAATGGCAAATGAACAATACCAAAAAGACCGACCAAATTTACTTTATGTATGGTGATATAAGGATGGTTAGGTTAGGTATTCGTTCCCAAGATCCCGCCAGAGCCGGATGGATCTACCTAGGGACAATCCACTAGATAGTGTAGAAGTCCTTAGGTATGATGAAAAAAGGAGAAAAGTAAGAAACGGGAAGTGTGCGGACTGAGGCTGAGCTAGTACTGGAATAAACCCAACAAGGTTCTAGTTATGAAGTCTCGGTAAGCACTGAAGGGGTTGAAGAATGAAAAGGAATTGAATGAGAAAAGGGTGAAAAGAAATAGCCCTCCATTAATTCAACCTTAGGGCAGAAACCGGGTTCAATACATATGCTACTGGTAGTTACCAAGGTAACACTGGTATTGAAGACAAGACGTCATGGACCCAGTGACGCACTGCACTACAACTTCCCATGCTACTCAAGTTTCTCTTAAAAGGACTTGTTTCATTCTCACAGGGAACCTAGATTATCTATCGACTTTCTCTTAGAGATGGTTGATATTGAAGAAGGAGACCCTCTCCCTAGTCTCCGGCATAGGAACCAAATGTGCACTATTGAGTCTAGAGCCACGAGATCATCTAATAAATCTCATCAGGACACTGTCAATGAAGACTCACTGTTTCACATAATGTGGAAAGTGAGAGTATATCTTATGAGTCCTACGCATTATCCTTGTGGTATTGCCAGAACTTCTGAGTGATATGCAAACATATTCACAATGAAGATGGAAAGCCTTCTAGAGCCAACATCAAACAAGCTCTTGGTAGGTGGCATGTGAGATCCATCCAATAGATCAAACATGTGACTAGATTGAAACAATGGGGCGATTCATTATTGAATCAACCTTGGTCCAGGAAATGGATTGACGGATACCTTTGAAAAACCAGTCGTTGTGCTTAAAATTCTTTTCTCTAGCACATCGACTGTGTATTAATTTTTCAAAATAAAAGGTGTTTATGATTGATAACTGATTTTCCTTAAAACCTTCGTTGTATTTCAAAAACACTTTATTGAGCAGTACACGATTGTTTTTCAAATATATTTTCATCAATCAGTGAATCTCAAATTCGCTGGTTCACTCACTTCGTGTTGTCTTCTTTGAGACGTTCCGGTTTGAGAACATCTAGAGCTGCTGCGAAACCTTGTCAAGGAGATTCTTCAGAATTGTACCTGATCACAGGAAGTACTTGTACTGATCAACGGGGAACCATGGGCCGTGTACCTTAATTCAACGAAAGTGATCAAAGACACTTTCGTGCGCTTTGTTGCTAACTGTTGTATGCAGGTACACCCAACGTTTGCAGCTGATCAGAATGGAGATGTCAATCCATAGCCGCATGCTCACACAACACATTCATTTCTAAAGATATCATGATAAGTGCATCAACGACTCTGATATTTTTACTCCATGCTTCTGCTACGCTGCTGCAAATATCATGAATCATCTAAAGCTTCCGCTACTATGATGAGAAGATTTCATGATCCAGAATGTGAGTATGTCGGTCCGAAAGTCACAACATCACATAATGTCAACACTACAAAGGAAGAGTCAGAGATTTATGGTAGCTGATGGTCTCAAAGCTGGCTCAAAACTCATTATCACATGGATCCGTTAAAGACCTCCACTCGGATTAACCAAACATGCAAAACATGAAGAATCAAATACTACGAGCTATAGAGCAAAGAACTTTAACAAGAATCCAAGAACAATCTTAATGTAATATCTGTTTGTATTCAATGAAATTTGAGGTGACCTCCCTTAGGGGGAGATTGTTAGGATTTAGTAAATCCAGTTATTAAAGTGTCGGTCACCTCAAGTGTATGTAATCGTTAGAAAGCTCGTAGTCATAGTTATTTAATGTTAGTTAGTATTTAGTTTAGTAACACCGTGGAGGACGGACGGGTCTTTACCCACTGTATGCCTGATCCACAGCCCGTAGGTGGCATTTATGTATGATACTATAAATACCCTCTACCTCCTAAGGTAGAGGGTTGGAGCTCATAATAATACTTTTAGTTTCTCTCACTAAGTTCCCAAACCTCTAAACTTTCTCTCTCTAAAAACCTCAAAGTGTACGCCTAGTATGATCATGGTTTGATGTGTTTGTGAAATCCAATATGTTACAAAGCAGCTTCTGCATCCTGGCTCCATTGAAAGGTCTTCTTGTCGACGCAGCTTTTAAGTGTTTTGAAGAATGGTAGGGATCTGTCAGCCCCTTTCGACAAGAATCGACTTAGCACGGCTAGCTTCCCATTCAAGCTTTGTACATCTTCTAAACATTTCGGGGCTTGGAGATTCGTGATTACCTTGACCTTAGAAGGGTTAGCTTTTATCCCTTGCTTTGTGATCAAATGCGCTAGAAATTGCCCTTCTTCGACACCAAAAGAGCATTGCTTAGGGTTTAATTTCATGTTGATCGCCCGCAGCTGGTCGAAGGTCTCTTGGACATCAAGGAGTAGGTCTTCCTTTGTTTTGCTTTTAATGACCATGTCATCAATGTAGGCCTCGAGAATTCTGACTATCTGCTTGTTGAAGGCTTTATCTACGAGCCTTTGGTATGTTGCCCCTGCGTTCTTCAATCCGAAGGGCATTTTTCTGTAACAGTAGACACCTTTGCTTGTATAGAAGGCTGTCTTTTCCTCGTCCTCCTTTGCCATCTGGATCTGATGATACCCTTTATAGGCATCTAGGAAACACTTTAGTCGGAAGCCTGATAAGGACTCTACCTTCCAGTCGATTTCTGCTAAGGGGTAGCAGTCCTCCGGGCATGCTTTGTTGATGTCAGTAAAGTCAACACACATGCGCCACCCTCCGTCGCTCTTTTTTACCATGACTGGGTTGGTCACCCAAGTTTGGTATTTGAGTTCCCTTAGAATGCCTACTTGTGTCAGGTCATCGACCTCCTTGCAGGCGGCAGTGTTTCTTTCGGGGGCTAGGCTCCTTCTTTTCTGTTTCATGGGCTCAATATGTTTGTATTCATGAGTTTGTGCTCCATGCTAAAGGGCTTTCCGTCTATTAGCAATGTTCTTGGTACTCCTGTCATGTCAGAATATTTCCAAGAAAAGATATCAAGGTTAGTCTGCAGTAGCTCTATGAGCTTCGCCTTGAAATTCGCCGAGAGTTGCTTTCCTATCACCACTGTCTGCTTGGGGTAGCTAGGGTTTACTACGACCTGTTCTTCTGCGTCCGTACAACTTAGAATTGCCATCGGAGGCTCCTCCGGCCCTTCTTTGACCTTCTTGACACCATATACTCCCTTATCTGCCCCATAATTAGAATGAACAGTTCCCACTCCGAAGGGAGTTTGGAACTTAATGGCAGCGTGTATGGTGGAAACTACAATGCCCATCTTTTGCATAGTTGTTCTCCCTATTAGCAAATTGTAAGGAGAATCTGACCTGACTATGCCAAAGGTGAGTGTTTCCGTGCGGGATAAGGGCCCTTCGCCTATAGTGATTTCCAACGGTACCTCTCCAAGGGGCCATGAGTGTTCGCCGGAGAATCCTACCAAAGGTGTTTTTGAGTCTACCCTCTGCGAGCGTATAGATGGTTTGAGCTTTAGGAAGAAATGCTCATAGATGATCTCGCAGGAGCTTCCACAATCCATGTATGCTCGGTTTACCTCCCTGTTGGAGACCCACACCTTGATGACCACGGGGTAAGTCGAAGGTGTCTGCCCTAGAATTAACGGGAATGTTATCTCTCCTACACTTCCCAGCTCTCCATCTGCTTCTTTCCACTTTAAGGTTGGATCGTGCCTATGCACCATCAGTATCGGAGCTTCTGCAGGGGTAGCCTCATTTTTGTTCCCTTTCCACTCACCCAGTTGAGTGTCAGAGAACTTGTCCTTCCCCTTCTTGATGCCTTTAACCTGATGTGCCAATTTCATGGAGCGTACTGCCTCTTCAGCTCTCTGCAGATGTTGGTGTCGTGCCCATGGTCTTCGTGAAAGTGGCAGTATTTCGACATCTCTCTGGCTTTGCTTCGTGCTGACATCCGAGGTGGTGGGTCAAAGGACTCTGCGGCTTTCTCGGTAACAAGGATCTCCCTAGGAGATTTGACCAGGTTTGCTAAGAATCCATGATTCGAGCCTTTTTTATAGGGAGTAAAGTGGTCTCTGTTCTTCTTCCTATTCTTAGATCCTTCCCAGGAGGACCCTCTAGAGAATTTGTCGGAGGCCTCTCTTTGCTCGATCAGAGCTCCATTTGCTGCTACTTCCTTGGACTCGATCCAAGTGTAAGTCTTTTCCATCAGTGCCTTGTAAGTGGTGGGAATGTCGGTGGACAAGAATTCCACCAAGCTTCGAGTTCGTAAGCCATGTACGAAGCCAGAAATCCTTTGCTCCTCGTGCAACCGCAGAATTTGCAAAGTTTCATCGATGTACTTTGTGACGAAGGCCCTTGTGCTTTCGCTATCCCTTTGCTTGATGGTATGCACAGCTAGATGAGTCTTGGTGTACTTCTTCTGTTGGCTGAAGTATGATCGGAACTTAGCCTTGAGATCATCTAGACTTACAATGCTTCCCACCTTTTGCCTATTCCACCATATTCATGTAGAGTCTCAGAGAGTGTATGTGAACATGTGGCATGCTACATGCATGACCCACTTCTGCATCTTGATAGAGCCTTCAAATAAATGTAAGAAGTTGTCAGGATCGCCTTTCCCGTCGTAGGTGCCTATGTGAGTAGGCATCTTCACACCATCAGGTAGAGGATAGTCTTCGATCCACTTCACAAAAGGTGTGCAAGCTCCAGAGGCTACTGCATAGAAAGGGTTATACGGAGGTGCATAAACAGGTGTAGGGTTGTACGGGTTAGGAAGTGGTTGTGAGAATGCAGCATAGGCTGCAGGAGGTTGGTACGAAGGGTTTCCCCCCATAGGTTGTGTAGGGTGTACATGAAGGTGTTCGTATGGCATTTGCTGGTAACTCTAGTTGTGGAGAGACACGTTCGGAGGATAGGTATTATAGGGCTGAGCAGGTATGTAAGGATTCATACCTTGAGGGGGTAGCTGGTTCATCCCAGAGTATGGAGGAGGTCCTCCGACACTCGAGACGTATAATGGTGGTATCGGAGCCCCCATCCCTTGTCTTCCTAAGTGGGCTGCCAGGAGAGGTGGTAGGTTTACCCCTCCGTTTCCTACCGGGTTGCTTCCTCCGTTGGAGTTCTCACTCCTTCTTTCTCCCTGCACTCTTTCCCTTCTTCCCGGATCTCCTCCGAGACCTTCTTCAAAACCAATAGTTCTTCCATTAGGTCTCCTTATGGAAGGAGAACCATTTCGTAGGGCCGAACGCCCCCTGCTAATTGGTCGAGGCCTTTCATCTACCTCGATCTCTTCGTCGTATTCCTCATTGGAATACTCCAGTTCCCTTCACATCTCAGTGTTGCGAACTTGCCTCTTGTGAGCCCTTAGCAAGGACTCTAAGGCTTCGAAGTTTGCCTCAATGAAGGCAGGTCTAATTTCTGGAACAGGGTTAGCGGAAGTTGAGGCATTATGTATGGGAGTGGTTTTCAAGCGAGATCGTGTAGTGAAGGCAGAGGCAGTTATGGGGGCGAGATTATCGGTGTTAGTTGTGGTGAGGGGTACCAGGGTAGAGAAACCTGGTGGAGGTATATCTTCTCTTCTTGGTTCCATGCTGGAAAAGTAGCGTAATTAGTTAGGGTATCAAGACTTGGTGATTACGAGACTAATAGTAGCGTGTCCCACGGATGGTGCCACTGATTGTACAATAAATTGCACTACCAGGCTTCAATGGTGATCAAAGGTGTGAGGGGTGTATGTTCCAGCCAAGATTGTCTTTCACCTGAGAATAAGAAATACCAAGACACTATGTTAAGTGATTACGCAGGGGTTGGACCCTGCGAACCACCTCCGGTGTGAGAGTAAGTATGAGTTATGGTTGTATAAGCGTGTGTAAGTAAAGAGACGAGTGTTGAGTGAGCTTACCATAATCCTCTGCCCGTCCAACCTATTTATAGTGGAAGAAATAGGGTTGAGGGCACTTCTGTGCAAATGTCGGAGAACATGGGGGCGTCCCATGTTTGTGGTTAACCGCTAGGGCTTAGTGACCCACGTTCTCAAACTTGGCGGGAAAGTCAGAAAAGAGAGGGAGATCGTTGGTTTGACCAAGTCAGGAAGTTCTCCAATCCGTTAATCCTTCGTCAACCATACCCCAAAGGGCTTAAGGCTTCGAATGGCGAATTCCCCGTTGGTAACCTTCGTGTGTACGAATGGTTTGACGCCCACGAATATTCAGGAGACCTAACTTGGGCCTTCGTACAGAAGGGCTTCGACACATCTCGAAGGGGTGTCCGTCGAGCTGTTCGGAGGGTACATCATCATGGAAAACATAAGAAATATCAGGTCTAGTCATAGTAAGATAAACCTGTTTTCCTACAAGTTTTTGATAACTTGTAATATTTTTTAAAATCTTATCATCCTCATACTCTTTATGAGCCAACAAAATGTTTTGAAGCAAAGGTGTCATAACAGGCCTACAAGCTAGCAAACCAAAATCATGCACCAGATCAAGGCAATATTTCCTCTGATTTAAACATAAACCATGTTTAGTTTTCAAAACTTCAATTCCAAGGAAAATTTTGAGCTCACCCAAATCCTTGATCTTGAACCTATTTTTCAAAAACGTTTTAAAATTTTCAACTTCAATTTCACTATTACCTGTGATAACTAATTCATCAATATACACAAGCAAAAATAATACTGTGTGTTGGGAATTAGAAGTCCAAACACTTAGTACTGCCAGTTTAAGTTAGTACTGTTTGTACCAGTACTAACAACTTAGTACTGCTAGTTATGACAGTTAGTACTGCTAGTTCAAGTTAGTACTATTGGTATTCTTGGAAAGACGTGTGATGTGATTGTAACAAAATATATTATATGTATTTAGAAGATACACATAGTAATTAGTTGTTGATGCGTGGGTTCGGGGTCGAGAAAACCTCCTTTTCTACGAGCAAGCTTTTCAACCATCTAGGCAGTGAACCTAATCGTTGTAGTGTAGTATGGGGTAAGCCTCGGGGATTGATATCGTTCTCTAGGGGAATAGGAATGCTAGAAAGAAATTTATGACGAGAAGGTGAGGTTGAGGATGATTCTTTTTTATTTTTTTTTATGTTTTTTAGAAACCAAGGGTAAAATCTGGGGCCAATTGATTGGGGAGGGGGGGGGGTGGTACTTCTACCGATTACTCTACTTCTACTAATTGTCTAATGATCTAATTACTACGGATAGCAATGTTTAATTGAGGTGTGCTTGTATGATGATTAAAGATGTGTTAACTTAGATACTACTACTCCCTAGTTATCTTTTATTGGTCGGTTGAATTGTCACGTCCTTTATCTAAACGCGTTGTATTCCTATTAGTCGTAGGGTGTACGTATTCCCTAGTTCTATGAGGTTATCTCTCATATAGGATTCACGGAATTGGCAGGCCGAGGCTATTTCATCCGTGCACCCTATTGTCCTCAAGCATACTCACGCAATAAATACAACGAAAGCATAGTCGCACTCCTAAGCCTATATCAATTAAGACAAGAAACAACATAACAATAATCAATAACTAGGTTTCATAGATCTAAGCAAACACACAAGTAATTTAGCTAGACATGTTAGACAAGCAAGCAAACACATAATCAATTGAACATGGGGTAGACATAATGATAAATTGGATTAACAAACTTATCTTGATGTGTAAAATAGGGTATGGGACCCTAGAATACTGTCTAAGTCGGACTACAACTGAGTTAGGTTTCCTCTCCAAAATTCTACCTCCTAAAATACAGAAAAATAGAATTCTATATATAGATTTACAATCGCGACGGCGTCGCCTTTTGCTAGCGACGCCATCAGGTCGCCGTCATTAGGGTTTCGTTTGGGCCAAGTCATCGATGGGACAACGTCACTTGAGATTTGTGACGCCGTCGGTCTTTAGTTGCGACGTCGTCTGAGTTCTAGATCTGGGTCGTCTAGAGTGAAAAGTATGAGTGACGCCCTCCATATATTAGGCGTAACGCCGTCAGACTTTAGGACTGAGCCGTCGCGTGCACTTTTTGATCAAGTCTTCATAGAGGGACGGCGTTGTCCTTTGGATGGGACGCCGTCAAGTTCTGCTGATCAGTCTTGAGTGTCTTCGATATTGACTTTGCCATTTTCTTCATGTTTTTGCTCCTTTTCGTCCAAATGTGTTTCATTCCAACATTTTGCTTCCAAAAGACCTAAAAAGTGAAAACGAACGATTTTAAGCAGTAACGGATACAAAATGTGTTGAAATAGGGCTTAAATGACCCCCTAAAAGCGTACGTTTAAATCCTTGTCAAATATCCCTACACTTGGTTATTGCTTGTCCTCAAGCAAATGTGCTTTTGGCCAATCAATTTATAAGTTAGGGGGCATGAAGCACTAGTTTAAAATAGTTCATAACAATTGAAAGCGGCACAATAGTCATAACAAGCACGGAAATTATACACTAGCACCTAACAAGTTATGTTTGGATTCTCTCATCTCTCGGGTTTATATGAAATATAATATGAATGGAAATGGAAGATAAACACTCATTACCTGGCATAGTACATAGATTACCATAAGCTTGAGAATAGATCAAACCTCTACTGCTTTGGCGTAAGCACCTAGGAAAAACTATCTAAGAGGTCTTTACAAGGGTTGTAACGTTAGGTTTTAGGTAGGGAAATAAAGGGTTTTGTTGGATAGGGGATATTTAGTGGTGGCAAGTCAAAAATATTATGTTACAAGCATGTAAAGCGTGGCGTTGCTAAGCCAAGACTTGACTCGACTTAGCAACCATGCAAGTAACTAGATAATTGAACCAAGGGTTAAATAATGATAACAATAATGCACTAAAGAGCGAGTGCATACAAGGTAGGCTAAGGCGATTTGGGTGTATATTTGGGGGTGGATTGTAAATAACGCTCTTCATTGATATTTCGGAAAACCAAAACATCACGAGAACCGCGAAAAGGATAGGCTCTGAGAGGTTAACTAGGGGTATCGTGTTAGACCCGTTTCCCGGGTGCTGGGACCCCACCCTAGATGAAAATGGACCAAAGGCCTTATGTGATTGGTTAGTCAATGAATGTTATATTGTAGTCAAACTAATAGTCAACAAATGTTGTCTAATAGTTATGGAAAATAGAGGGGCCTAAGTTATTAAGTTATAAAGTGTTATAAAGTTTAATGTGGCCAAAATGGAAGCAATAGGACTTGAGGGACCATTTATGTCATTTAGGCAAAGTTGACCTCTACATATTTCTGGATAACTCTATCAACTTATTTCATTTTCCAGAAATAAAATGTGTAAGTGTATGTGTCGATAAGAGAAATGGAGGGAAAAATATGGGTTGGTCTTGTAGGCCAATTGGTGATGAATTAAGGGTGTTTACCCTAATGTGAAGTCATAGAGAGGATCATTGCAAGGTGAGTAATCTTTAATTGTGTTTAATTGTAAATTTGAGAGTTAGGGTTCTTGTACCCAAATTGGGGGTTTTGGGTAATTATGGTTTTAAGATCAAATTGAAGTGTTAGAGTGCTATTGGGTGAAGACCCTTTAACTGAATTGAAGGTAATGGGTAATTTTGGGATGTGATCATTATATAATCATGTAAATAATTAAAGAGATATAGTAATGATGGGATGACCTTATTATGGGTTAAAGTGGAGTAATTTATGGGTTGAATCATCATATAATCAAAATATGATTATATATGATGATTAGAGGTTGTTTATGTAATATTGTTATAGACATTCGATTATGTACTAAGTGCATGTTATAATTATGTGGTTAAGATGTTAGCTATGGAAACTAAGGAAGATGGTGAAGGATGATGATGATAGCTTAGCTTGGAGCTAAGGTAAGTAAACCGGTTATAAGCTAGCATTATGTGGATTTCATTTGTTATGTGTTATGTACTTATAATTGTTAGGCCCATGTCCATTAAGGAAAGGAAGGGAGTAGGAGTGTTGCCCTAGCTCCCCTTCCTATAAATAACTTGTAATAACCCTCACTTGAGGGTTGGTTGTTCTATTTATCTTTCATTCACTCCTTACGCGTAACCGTATTATTATATCATATGTGTGTGTGTTTGATTATTGTTCATCCGATCTCTTCTCCTCTCTATCTCTTTCTATTGTGCTTGTGTTGTAAAACTAGTGACCTAACAGTGGTATCAATCGCCAAATAGTTGGGTGAACGTATTGTTCTTGAAGTGGGTTTTGGTCCTACGCGTAGAACATATGGTTCGTGGTTAATAATTTGGTTTGCTTAAAAACACATTTTTTTCACTTTTTAATCCAAGATTCTTGTACTTTCAATGTTTTAAGGTGTTAAAATAACTGTTTTTGGCAAAAAGTTTCAACCTTTACGCGTGGATCATAGTTTTTAAGCTTGTTTTTGAACGAGGGTTTCGTTCTTCGCATAACTGTTTTTGACGCTTTGGATCATCAAGTTTCACACTTTTGTGTTATTTTGGTGATATTGAAGATATTTCATCACAAAAATCTGGTTTAGAAACATCTTTGGGCAACAATCATTTTTACGAGTAGTTCTACGAGTGTAAAACCCTAAAACTACGCGTAACTCACTCCTTGGTTTGATCTTTAGTTTCGTGGTTTACTCCGTGTTTTCTTGCTTGGATAAGCCTGAAAATACGTCGACTTGGGATATCTTTTGCACTGTGATAGTGTAAAAGATCACTTGGGCAAACACCCTAAAATTACGCCTAAGCATAAGCTTACGCGTAGAAACCTCTACGCATAAGATTTATCTTACGCATAAGATCATCCTACGCCTAAGTTTTCTATGCCTAACTTCTTGTTTTACGCATAACTTTAGTGTTTTCACCCTACTTACGCGTAAGCTAAACCTACGCGTAACTCTTACTGTTACGCGTAACTTTGGTGTTTTTAAGCATAAGTGCTACTTGGTTTATTGTGATTTCTACGCCTAAGGATAATTCATCAACAAAGGTTCATTCGACTACAAAAATCCATTTTATAACACAAGTTTTTCAACATGTCACAAACACCATACTCTAACTATTTCCCTCACACTTACACTCAACGACAACAACAACTAAGTCCACAACATCAACAATGGAATCAACAACAAGCAATTTATCAACAACAATTTAATCAACAACATACTCCACAACTTGGAGCAATTCCACCACCTCAAATGGTTCAACCACCACCAAGTCTTCAAGTTCAACCCTACACAAACGATTTCAATCAACATCCATCAAGGAACACTATGAAGGAACCCACTTGGTTTGCAAAGATGTGTGAAGCTTTAAGCAGCCAACAATCAATTCATGAGGCTGGATCACTTGATAGACCTCCAATGCTCACTCCAAGAAACTACGATCAATGGGTAATTAGGTTCTTTAGGTTTTGTGATCTGAAGAAGCCACATGGAAAGTTCTTAAAGAAGGTTATCTTGGAAGGTCCATTTCAGATGCCTACTGTCATAGTACCCGGAGATCCAAATGCTAATCCACCAAGAGATGAACAATCAAACATTGCTACTGTTGCAGACCTGAATGCAGCAGAACTTCTACACTATGAAGCTGATGAGCTTGAAATGCAATATATCCTCTTAGGATTACCAAACCCAATTCTTCGAAGTGTTGATGCTCAAAAGACTGCAAAGGCAATGTGGGAACATATTCATCTTCTTATGGAAGGATCTGCACTCAATCAGGAGGATATGGAATCCAAAATTTACTTGGCTTATGAACACTTCATGATTGAACCTGGAGAGACACTAGAGTCTTATCATCATCGATTCTCAGACATCATAAATGATTTGGATAAACACAAGATCATCATGACAAGAATTGCAGTTAATACTAAGTTCCTGAGTAGTCTTGGTCCTGAATGGGAGAAGTATGTCATTTTTCTCCGTCAAGCGAAGAACATGCATCATTCTACATACGGATTGTTGTACAATTACTTGAAGCCTCATCAAAAGGAAGTTGATAAGGAAAGGATTCTCCGTGCTCAAATTGCTTCATCTTCACATCCAGAAAATCAACAACTTGCCTTGTATGCTCAAAACAGTTATCCTCCTCAACCAGCAACTCAACCAACTGCCACTATCACACCAAATGATCAATCACAGCAATCTCAACATAATCAATTGGTTCCTTACAACAACAACAATGATCAGGAACTTTATAGTCAAGCTAATGAGGAATCCGATCCGTTCGAAGCATTGCAACAAGGATTTGTTATGATTGCTAATGCTTTTGGCCATTATACAAACAAATCCAACAATCGCATTCGTTCCTCATCAAACATAAGGAATAAGGCTGTTGTGAACAATGGACGAGTTGAAGTTCAGAATCGTGGTTATGGTCGTTAGATGGGCGGTGGTCAAGGGTTTAATGCTATGGGTAGGAATAACAACAGAGCTCAAGTGGTGGAACAAGGAAATGCTCAGAATGGGTTGAATGGTCTTCGATGCTACAACTGCAATGAGAAGGGACACCTGGCTAATGCATGCCCAAAGCCGAGGACTAGGGGCAGTGCTTATCACAAGGAGGCTTTACTTTTGGCTCTTAAGGATGAAGCTGGTGGAACTCTCACAGACAAAGAACACAATTTTATGGCAGATGCAGACTCAGATGATGATATGGAGGACTTGCAGGCCAATGCAGCTATTATGTTGATGGCTAATATGCATGATTTACACATGAGTGACACAGGCCCAGTGTATGACACTGATGGCTTGTCTCAGGTACCCAAACAAACCATATTTATCTCTGATCTAATATCTCCACCAACATTTGAATCCGGCAAGGCTCAGAATGTTCAAAATGAGTCATCCACATCTCATTCCGACGACTTTCAATTAGACCCCGTACTTACATTTGACGATCAAGATGACCTTATGGTTTCCATTGATAATCAAATTGACTCCGTGGTTATACTTGAGGATCTAAATAATGATCATGTTGTGACTCACGTTGAACACGCCGAACTTGTGCCTCGTCCAGATGTTGATCTGTGGCTTAAAAACCAACAATCCATAGTGGAGGAATGTCGTGCAGTAAATCAGGACTTGAAAAGTAAAAATGCACTGTTAACCAAGGATTTTGAATGTTTACAAAAGCAACTCAACTTTTTCAAAACTCAAGAAAAACGTGAAAAAGGTTTTGAAGCCGCCTTTGCTAAATCTCATCAAAACGAAAAATATTTACAGAGACAGATGCGTGATCTAGCCGCTTCAAAGAATGCTTTGTTGTCTGAAATAGAACAACTGAAACATGAACATAAAAAGCAAATTAACACTCTCACCTTGGAAACTCAAAAAGCTAAGGCTGAGTTGTTAACTTGTCAAAAACAGTTCTCTGCATACAAAAAGCATTCAACAAAACGAATAGATGATCATCTTGAAGAAATTATCGGCTTGCAAAACAAACTTAAAGAGTTTAAAACTGTTGTTTACAAACATGGTGAGTCGGTCACAGCTATTGAAAAGTTTACTTTAAAACCCAATCCAAATGGATATGGACCGAATCTTGCTGATTACAAACCTAAGCTTTCAACCAAAGCATTCAAACCAAATCCTGAAGTTTCCAGTGCAGAATATAAAATTGATAATTCTGTTATGAGTGTTGTTGAATATCATCGTCAAGAGGAATTAGATGCAGAAGACGAGAGTCGATCAAAATTAGAAACTGTTGTTTACAAAAAACCTTTTAATTATTCAAAACCGGTCACTTTCGTCACACCAACGGATTCTTCTAACACACCAAGGGTTATCATTAAAACGTCTGAGTCTTCTAATGTTAATCCCCAACCAGATTATGCACAAATTTATGGCCCTTTACCTTCCATCAGTGAAGTAAATTCAAAACCTGAAAATCGCAAAATTCTTAGATATTTTGACCTTTTCATGGCTGACCTCAAACTTTTACAACATGAGATAGAATATCATTCTGAAATCAAAGTTCAACATTTTCAATCGCCTCTGGCGCGAGAACAAAGAGACATTTTTCAGAATTTTTTTTTACCAAATGTTAAAAATTTGAAACATTGTGCATTGTCTTGGGAACGGGACTTTCATAAGGAACTTGGAGTGATGAAGGTCGTTTTCGAGAAAACAGAAACATCTATTTCTAATACTAAACGTAAAAAGAAAATGTTGAGAAAAGATGTTGATCGACTCTTGAAAGATGTTATCTGTGCTGATATCCATAATGTTGTGTTATTGAATTCTTTGTCATATGCATCTGATTATATCTCTGCTGATACTGTTGATTCTGTAGTAACTGTTGAGTATTCTGATAATGTGCATCAGATCGAGTCTTTAAAAGCTGAAAATGAACGATTGATTAACGAGCTTTCAAATGTAAAACGTCGTCTTCAATAGTGTCAAAAAGATTGTCATAATCGTGAACTTGCTTTGCAAAACAAAATCAACCAGTTGCAATCCAAAACGTTTAATCCAAAATTTGAGCAACTGGATGATCAAAACCTTTCTTTGAAATGTCAAATCTCAAAATATGAACAAGAACTTGTAAAAGTTAAACAGGAATATGGTGTCATATTTGATTTACTTAAAAAGACTCGTGATGAAGCATCAAACGAGCTTGATCATTTTCTTGCACACACTAAGGAAGTCATGAATTTTTCAGGAAATCTTCGTTCTGAAAATCAAGAATTGGTGCACACTATCTTTAAGTTAAGAGAAATGTTAGGAAAGTATGAACAACTTCCGCCTACCGTGATTAAGAGAATAGCACCAGTAACACTTAGTAATCGTGAACCTAGAATGCCTACTGCCAAAACACAAGTTGCTAACGTGCTTCCTTCTACTGAAACAGGAATAGTTGCCTCTTTTCCAAACGTCCGCACTTCACAACCTAGGAGCACTACATCGAAGAATAGGAAGTTGCGACCTAAGAAAAGATCAATAAGGAATGCTAAAGTAGAAGAACACCCTAGGACTATGAATAAGACTCACGTTGCTTCCACTATAGATATTGCGTATGGCAAATATAATAGAAATAGTGATGTAACGAATGCTAAACCTTTAAGTACTTTTGATATTCAGTCTGATGTACCTTGTGTTATTTGTCGTAAAAGTATGAATTCTGATTGTCATGACAAATGTGTTGCTAAAGCTATCATCTCTCGTTTAAGGAATCCTAAGAATCGGAATACCTCTAGGCCCACTAATCATTCTAAGTTTGTGCTTGGTAGACCGCCCTCTTTAGATTCTAAGAAACACATTGCTGTCCCTGTAACTCCAGTTTCACCTCCTAGGAATGTAGTACCACCTAGTGCATTCACTAAGACTAAAGCAAATACTAGTTGGAGATGGCAGAAATGGATATATAACACACTAGGATTTAAATGGATGCCTAAAGTTATTGATGTGTGTATGTCTACTATAACTGCTCCGGAACCCTCTAACATTTCGGGTTCCACATCTACTTCTATTCCATCTGTGTCGTCTGTGTGTAATGCAGGTGATACAGATCATTCTCTGGATTATTGATAGCGGATGTTCCTGACACAGGACAGGCAACCTTAAACTGTTATCAAACTTTATTGCAAAGTTCATTGGCACTGTCAGATTCGGGAATGATCACTTCGCAGCTATCATGGGCTACGGAGACTATATCAATGGGAACATCGAAATTAGCAGGGTTTATTATGTGGAAGGCCTCGATCACAATCTATTTTCAGTAGGTCAGTTCTGTGATGGAGATTTGGAGGTTGCTTTCAGGGAGAAATCTTGTTTCATTCGTGATCTACAAGGAAACGATCTTATGTCTGGCTCGCGTAATTCAAGTCTTTACACTATCTCTATGCAAGACATGGTTGCTTCATCTCCCATCTGCTTACTTTCAAAGGCAACATCAACAAAATCCTGGCTATGGCACCGTCGTCTCTCACATTTAAACTTTCAAACTATAACCAATCTTGCTCGACACAAACTAGTTGAAGGTCTCCCACGATTCCGGTATTCTAAAGATCACCTTTGCTCAGCCTGTGAACAAGGGAAAAACACTCGTGCTCATTTTCCTTCAAAGATGGAACACAGCTCTCAGCATGTGCTTCATCTTCTTCACATGGACTTGTGTGGCCCGATGCGCGTGCAAACGATTATTGGCAAATGCTACATCTTGGTAATTGTTGATGACTACTCACGATGGACTTGGGTCTACTTTCTTCGAAGCAAAGACCAAGCTCCACAAATGATCATCACCTTTCTCACGACAATTTAAGTTCAGCTCCGGAACACCGTCCGCCAAATAAGAACAGACAAAGGAACTGAATTTGTTAACCAAACTCTTCGAGAATTTTATGAGAAAGTGGGAATTGAGCATCAGACATCTATTGCACGTACACCAGAACAAAACGGAGTTGTTGAAAGACGAAACTGAACGTTAGTGGAAGCTGCAAGAACAATGTTAATCAATGCTAAACTTCCAGATTACTTATGGGCAGAAGCTGTATCTACTGCATGCTATACTCAAAACCGTTCTATGATTACTAAACGCCACAACAAAACACCTTTTGAGCTTCTCCACAACCATAAACCGAATCTTAAACACTTTCATGTATTTGGATCCCTTTGCTATCCGAATAATGATCGTGATGATTTTGGAAAGCTCAAAGCCAAAGCTGACATTGGAGTCTTTATTGGATATTGTGAGAATTCTAAAGGTTACCGGATCTGGAATCGTCGTACAAAGCAGGTTACGGAAACGATTCATGCTCATTTTGATGAACTTACGGAGATGGCTTCTGAGTATAACAGCTTGGAACCCGGTCACAACCGCTTAAACTTCCCTCAAACCCCATCATCAGCTGATCAAAGCCATCAGCTTACTCGTCAACAAATGGAAAGGTTATTTGCTCCGCTATTCAGTGACGATATTGATGAACGTGCTCCAGGTGTTTCCGCTGCTCAACCTGATACTACTCTTATACCTGATACACCTGCTACAACAACTACTGTTGAAGAAGCACCACCAGTTGACTCCACCACAACAGTTGAACAAACCGCTTCCAACAATGATGAACCGGCTGATGATGTTCTTAATGAAGTACCCCCACTTGCAGATTTTGATCCAAATGCATTCTTTAACCCGTTTGCTAATGAAACTGCTGCACCTGATGTCGCGGAATCATAAACAAACCATTTGAATCCTCAGAATCTGCAGAATGTATACCAACATCAACCCGCTACACATCGATGGACAAAAGACCATCCTCTGGAAAATATTATTGGCAACCCGAATCAACCAGTCGTTACGAGACAACGTCTTCACACAGATGGTGAACATTGTATTTATGCACTCACTGTCTGCCAATATGAGCCTAAAAACATTAAAGATGCAATGACAAAAGACAACTGGATTGAATCCATGCAGGAAGAACTCAACCAATTCAAACGTCTTGAAGTATGGGAACTGGTTGAAAGACCAACAGGGGTCTACGTCATTGGTCTTAAATGGATTTGGAAGAACAAATTGGATTCTGAAGGGAACGTCATCAGAAACAAGTCACGTCTGGGAGCTAAGGGTTATCGACAGGAGGAGGGTATTGACTTTGAAGAATCATTTGCTCCAGTTGCTCGTCTTGAGGCTGTTCGGATATTTCTTGCGTTCGCGGCTCATATGAATATGACGGTCTTTCAAATGGATGTCAAAACTGCGTTTCTAAATGGACAACTGAAAGAAACGGTTTATGTCAGCCAACCAGAAGGATTCGTTGATCCCGAGTTCCCGAACCATGTCTACAAACTGAACAAAGCTCTGTATGGTCTCAAACAAGCTCCTCGGGCATGGTACGATAAGCTATCATCTTTCCTCATTGCTAATAATTTCACCAAAGGTTCGGTCGACCCTACTCTTTTTATACAATATCACGGGGCACATATCTTAATTGTTCAAATTTACGTGGATGACATTATTTTTGGGTCTACACATAAAAAGTACTCAATCGCTTTTGCAAAACTAATAAAGAAAATTTTGAAATGTCCATGATGGGTGAACTTACGTTCTTTCTAGGACTGCAAGTTCATCAATCACCCCGTGGTATTTTCTTGAGTCAGTCCAAATATGCCCTTGAATTGTTAAACAAATTTGGAATGAATACCTGTGACACTTATGCCACACCAATGGCTCATACTAAGAAGCTAGACGATGATTTACATGGGAAATTGGTGGACCCTACCAAATACTGTAGTATCATTGGGTCTCTCATGTATCTAACAGCTAGCAGGCCTGATATTGTTTTTTCCGTATATCTTTGCTCCCGTTATCAGTCGAGACCAACTGAAACCCACTTCTCTGAGGCTAAAAGAATCCTCCGATACATCAAGGGAACCATTCATTTGGGAATCTGGTATCCGAAGGATTCTGGTTTTGAACTAATAGCTTTTTCAGACGCTGACCACACAGGATGCTTAGATTCACGTAAATGTACTTCAGGAGCTCTACAATTTCTTGGTGATAAACTGGTGTCATGGCAATCGAAGAAGCAGGACTGTACATCGCTGTCATCAACCGAAGTAGAATATGTAGCCATGTCGGCGTGTTGTGCTCAAGTCATTTGGATGAGAACACAACTCAAAGACTATGGTTACGTATTTGACAAAATCCCGATGTACTGCGACAATCGGAGTGCTATTGCGATCTCGTGCAACTCAGTTCAGCATTCAAAATCAAAGCACATCGATCTTCGATATCATTTCAGCAAGGACCACGTGGAACAGGGTACAGTTGAATTATACTTCGTGGGTACAAAATACCAATTGGCAGATCTACTCACCAATGCCTTGCCTCCCGCTAGGTTTAATGAGTTGGTCCACCGGATTGGTATGCGGTGTTTGACTCAAGAGGAACTGGATGAACTCTTAAAACAGTCTTAAAAACCAGTCAAACACCAAAATCTCTTTTGTAAATATTTTTTTCCAAAAACAAAATACAAAAATATAAAATCAGATAAAACAACAAAAATATTCTTCTATCTATTTTCCTCTTAACATGGCAAGTACATTTCTTCCATCAACACTCTACTCTTTCAAAATTAAGTATTTTTTCCGATCAAGTGTTGAGGGGGAGAAAATTTAATACTTAACTGTTTCAAAATAACACTATACTTGCATGTTACCTTATCCCGGTTGTTTCTTTAAGTGGTGGTCATATTTCTGGTTCACTGACACCCCTCGGACTAAAATTTATAAACTTTCATTATTTCTTAAGTCGAGGGGGAGTGTCGTCAAGTTTCTTTCTTAAAATCTTTCGTTTGGTAACCAAAATGGAAGTTAAAAGGCTTTGAATGAAAATGGAAAAGGTGGAGGGACTGAAAGTGTCAAAAGCTTAAAGTTAATTTTAATAAAAACACTCCACCAACCTCATTTATTTCATCACATTTATTACACAACCAAACTCATCCTACGCCTAAGAATCGTTCAACAAATCCGTGTTTTGGATCATAATTTCATTTGCTACTCGTAAAAATCAGAATCAAGGTTGTTAACCATCTACGCATAAGGATCACCTTACGCGTAGCATGTTATGCGTAAGAGAAATCTTACGCGTAAGGTTCTAAAAAGGGACTACGCGTATCCTGTGAAGGATATGCGTAAACAGTGACCTCTACGCATAAGGTCTACTCTTACGAGTAAGCCTTACGCGTAAGGTTTTATATACGCCTACGCGTAAGCTTTACGCATAAGGTCCCCTTTTCCTACGCGTAATATTTCTTACGCGTAAGTAAGGATCCTACGCATAAGCTTGCGTCTACGTGTATACCTCTCCTGTTTACGCATAAGCTACCATTTCTACGCCTAAGCCTTGATCAAACCTTCATTATGAATTGTTACGCGTGCAAACTTGTAAATAAATAAATCATGACGTCACGAAACCAATAATGTCACTAATAAACTTAAACGTTTGATATGTTGTGAAAAATAAGTGATAACATAAACTTTAAAACTTAAAGTTAACTAACTCACGAAACTTATCACGACTTCATTAGACTATTGGACAAACAAGTGACTTTGGACTCGTAACAATCATTGGCTCATCACATTCAATAATTAGAAAATAAAACCATCTGTTGACTAACATAATGTCTTTCGATATGTTGGTTCTTTTGGCTAAATGTATTTCAGATCACGACATGGACGCTCAAATGAATGTGGATGCACCAAACATTCTCACCATTGCTGATATTTTCCCGCATGGCTATCCAATGAAGATTGGAAAGAACAATCTCAGAGTTGACTTTGAAACTCTCACCTGCTCGGAATCTTCTTGTCTCATAGCAGTGGATATTCTAAAGAACCATCCCTATCAGAACATGCTCAGCAACTCTGCCACTGTTCCGGAAATCTACATACAGCAATTCTGGAATACTATGCAGATGATAAAAGGACAGAATGCTGTGACGGTGACGCTCAATCACAAGCAACTCACCATCACTCCTGCAGACTTAAGGGCTGTCCTCCTCATTCCTGACATCATACCAACTGAATTCTCTGCTGCACCTACTGAAGAGACTGTTCTGCAATTTTTGATTGATATTGGGTATGACGAAGCTTCAGGGGTTATTAATAAGCATTCTCACGTGGATCTTAAAAACATTCCTCAGCCTTGGAGAACCCGTTATATCATCATCACAAAATCCATTTCTGGTCGTGACAGCGGCTATGAGCATCCCAAGCTAGTAGAACTGCAAATCTTTTGGGCACTGATCAACATGAAACACATCGAAGTTGAAGCTCTGATATGGGATGACATGATGACATTCCTCAAAAAGCTTGGCTCAAAGATTCCTTATATCAGATATACAAAACTGTTGATCCAAAGAGCACTTGGATACAACCCTGATATCCCCAAAAGAATTAATGACCCCGACAATCTTGACGTGTTGTCCGAACCCACTCTAACAGTCAGATTTAAGGAGTCAACTACCAAGAAACAAGGTGCTGTGTTGCCGGATCTCTTTCTCTCAGATGAACTCAAACAGATCTACTCTTATAAAAGATATATGGTAGCTGTGAAAGAGAACAAAGTTGGTTTTCTTGATGAAAAATCTTCTGGTACGCCTATAAGAAAAACCAGAAGAGGAAGTGCAGGAAGTGCTATAAGCACTGAGAGTCAGAGGAAGTTCCCCAAGAGGAAACCTCCAAGCAAAAGGAAAGTTCCTTCTAAGGAAGTTGTTCCTATTCCCATTCCAAAGCTTGAACCGCAAAGAAAGCTAACGGACGAGGACGAGGACTCGGAGGGTACTGCATCAGATGAAGAGATTTTCTACTCTGAAACAGCTAAAGATGACACTACAACGGTATCTAAACCTCCAAGTCCAACAGCATATACAGGCAAAAGGAAGACTCCAGTGATTGAGCACGAAGAGGATAGCTCAGAAGAAGAGCCACTGGAAACTGATTACAGGAGGAAGTTCAAATTCGTTAGACTCCAATACGTTGCGAAAGAATTTGCTAAGGATCAAATGGGTGGCCCCGGAGGGTCAAGTGGTGAAGTTCAACCTACACCAGATCCTGATGCGGTTAATCGACCCGATAAGGGAACTGGTGCCAACACTTTGGAGCAACAACAAAAGCGCGTGGAAGATTCTATTGAGTATGATATTGAAGAACCAGAAACTGAAAAGTTCGAGAAAGATAAAGATGTTGATTATGATATGTTTCTTTCGGATAGTCCTACACGCTCAAAGTAAGAAACTTCTGAACCACCAAAGGACCCGGAGTCTCCTCACATCTCATCATCATCGGATTCATCTTCTCATTCCTCACCACCACCATCAAAAAGATCAACCAAATCAACATCCAAATCAGTGAAGAAGCCAACTGCATCTTGGATCTCTCAAGCTAAGACACGAATCATTAAAGCTGTCAAACAGGTCAGAAAGAAAGACGTGCTCTACAAGAAGATGAATTTCTTCGCTGATCAGATTCAGTATCTTCATGATGAGAACGACAAGATGCAAGTTGAAAGGGAATATGTCCAGAAGCTCATGAAAGATGATCTTCAAGGGAAAATGGACGAGATGATCAAAGGATACACTCACAAGTACCTTCTTGACATCGTTCCTGGAATTACAAAGGAGCTGTTCACCAAACAACTCTATCCGAATCTCTTACACCTGGCCAAACAGACTATGAAAACAACTTCAATGCATGTGAGCATCAATCCAATTGATCCCATAATCTTCTCAGATGCTGAATTGGTTAACCGGCTGGTAGCTCAAATGTCGAAACGATCTGCAACATTTGCCTCCTACGAAGGTAAATTGTTTGAAGCATTGCAGGAATACCAACTAAAATCAGCATGCAGAGAAGAAGCTGAAAGGCCTAAGCGTCCACGCGATGATGAAGATAAGGATCAGGATAAGAATGATGAGCATAAACGCCCGAAGAAGTCTGGTGAATCATCTTCTATGCAACCTCCACCCCAACGGACTCCAACTCAACAAAGGTCTCCTCCTCGTTCTTCTACTGAAAAACCTTAGGATTCTTCTGAGTTACCACCCCAGACTCAGAAAACCGGTGATCAATTTGAGTATACGGGTGGTGACGATGAGGAATTCCATGAGCCCCAACAACAACCCGCCTCTCCCGACAAAGTTAAGAAACCAGAATCTTCATCTAGGCCTAAGAAAACGAAGAAGAAGGCGCCTAAGGCTGACGTCGTATCATGGCTAGATGAAGATGACACCGATGAATACGACTGGTTTTCTACACTAGTTAATTCTACTCCCTACCCCCCTGAAGGTCAAGATCTGGAAGACGGTAGTACATTGGAGCATGCTAAGTTCTTGCAAGAGAAATTTTGTGTGAAAAAGATGACGAAATCCGAGTTGAAGCCCATCAAGAATGAAGCATTTCAACTGCTCAAAGACAGCTCGGAAAGTGCTATTGAAGTTGAGTATCACCTTGATAATATAGCACGAGCTATGTCTAACAACATGGATTGGCTCAACCCCGAAGCAAACATCGACTTCACCAAACGGGACAACCCTCCATATTACACCGACTGGTCTAAACCTCTACCAACAATTGGCCAACCAGATCAGCCTAGGATTCCATTCTGATATTTCTTTAACAAAGACTTGGAATTTCTTCTACAAGGTGGCGATGTTTCAAGGAAATACGCTACATCTCTGACACTTCCATTCCCGGCAGCCATATACTCAAACTGGATAGCCATCGAGGAAAGCGCTAACCACATGTTTTCTAACAATGTGGAAGTATATGACCGTGATGCATTGTATGGGATTCACCATTGGCCGGAACGCCGATGAATCTACTACAGAAGCTGCCAGGTTCAGAAGTCTCAACATGAAGTGTTCAGTACTAAAGCAATCGTGGCTATTAAACATGTTGATCTTTCGTCTAAATGGGACTACACTTTTCTCAAGAATATCGTGGTCAAAAGACAAGACGAAAGGGATTATGCATTCTCTGAAGCGGACTTTGAGAATTTGTCTATCAACGACATTGAAGACATGTACCTTGCCAAAGTACAGGGTCGCAGGAGACAATTCTCGACTGAAGTACAACGTGAATTCATCAAGTCCCTGCTTATCTTCATCGGACGCATAGTCATCAATGAACGTGTAGAAGATCTCCAGCTTGCAGTTGAATCATATCAGACCCATGTCAACTTCACTCCACTACAGCTATATCTTCCCGACATCAACCAGCTTTCACAATACACCCTCGTCAGCAAACCATTCGGCGTCGTTTATCGCAGTGAACTTCAACGAAATTGCTTGATGGCGTGTAGAGATCTTCACAAATTTAGGGATCACACATTGAAGAAGGTTAGGGATGGCTTGGCTTATCGGTTGAAGGCGATACATGAAGGCATTGGGTCTCCAAAGCGATGGAATTCTCAAGCCAGAAGGGATGTGAAGAGGATCATCACTATGATTGATGAAAGGTTGTATCGAAGGGATCAGTTCAGAACATTAGAGAGCTTTGTAGGTGGTCATCCCAGGATTGCTCTCGCCGGCTATCAACGCCCTGTTCGCATTCCTGGCAAGCTTGATGGACTTCCTGGTACCCCTTGAACTGATTCTATTTCATAATATTTTGGATGTGTGATTTAATTATGACTGTGGCTTGTGCACACATATCAGTGTACAACCCGTTCTTGTCAAGAAAGGACCCTGTGGTACGCTTCAGTGCCACAATCCTTATATAAGGAGCGAAAGCTTCTTACTTTTGAGTAAACCTTATCAAACATTTCACTTTTCAAAGGTTTTACTCAAAAGAATAAGTACTTCCCCGTATGATTTTCAAAATCTCAACTGTTTATATCACTTGTTGAGGGGGAGTATTTGAGTTAAAACTTTGTTCACCAAAATGTTCTTTGTGTCACTCTTCCCGCAACACTCGAAATGGTCATATTTATTCTCAAATTTTCAAAAATAACATTTTATATGCCATTTTTGAGGGGGAGAAAATTATGTGATAAGAAATATGTTGTATAAATGCAAATGAATCTTTGTGCTATAGACTTAACCAACGAATTGACGATACTTAACTGTTAGTAAATCGAAAAGAGTTGTCCGGGACGGGTAATAATTTCAAGCTAGTTCGCTAGTGATGTAAACGTGTCTCGCAAAGGACTTGTCCGAATAGAATGTACCATTCGAGAAACTCTTGGTAGACATGAACTCTGATGGGTTTGACAACCTTTCGAGGTTTGTCTACAACTTCAAGGTAGTTATTAGAGCTAGTTGTCACCTAAAAGCTGACAATGTAACTCTTTAACTATGCAACGTAACCGTGTCTCGCGGGGGATTGTCTATCTTGAGTTGATCAATTCAAAAGGTGCGCGCTCTTTCCTCACTGTGCAGATTTCCGTAAAACACTCTTAAACACATGTGGAGGGGGAGTATTTATGCAAAATACTTATCTCTCAACAGTGGTACTAAAATGTTTTTCATTCACAAACACTTTGAGAGATTTTCATTAAAATGGTTTTATGGCAACATAGGTAAGTCATGGAGTTATAAGGTGACTAAGGTTAGGAATAACCGTCCTATGATCCGCCATAGCCGGAGCGATCTACCCAAGGACACTACCAATAGTTAGAGTTAGAAGTCCTTAGGTATGATTGTAAAAAGGAGAAAATGAGAATCGGAGAAAGAAGGAGTTGAAGAATTAAAAAGAAATGCAAAGAAAAGGGTGAAAAGAAATAGCCCTCCAAATTATTCAACTTAGGGCAGACACCGGGTTCAATTCATATGCTACTGGTTGTCACTTAGTGACACTGGTATTGAAGATTAAAAGTCGTCATGGACCCAGTGACGCATGCACTAAACCTTCTTAGTCACTCAAGTTTCTCTCAATAGAAGCTTGTTTCATTCTCACAGGGAACCCTACGTAAACAATTGGCTTTCTCTTAGAGATCGCTGGTATTGAAGAAGGAGACCCTCTCCCTAGTCTCCGCTCAGGATAACCAAAACGCACTATTGAGTCTAGAGCCACGAGATTCATCAAAAGATCTCTTAGGTACACTTGACATTTCATCACTTGGTGTTCAACAATAAGAACATCAGTGGTACGTTATCGATTCCTTCACAGATCTTAGCAATCTGTCGAGAACATTTATGAGAGGTTCACAATAGTGATCCTCAGTGATTGAATGGAAACTCCTGCCAGGGTCAACATCAAACAGCCCTGACAGAAGGTCACTTCGGTAACTCCCCGTGGATTTCGCTTAGTGTGTCTCAAACGGTCTACAGTTGTGAGGTTATGCTTCGGTGTACCTCAGCGACTCATCTGAACTGTAGGTGTACTTCGGTACATCGCGTTATCTCACTTGTGGGACTCCAGTTCAGGAACGGCCTTTGTAAGAATTAGAGTTGTGTTTTCACACTATGCTGTCGACACTCTCAAAGTTCAAACTTGTAAGTGCCGGTATCCGCTTATTACTAACCGTTTTCATGTTTTCTTCTTATGGAAGCTCTGGAGCGGAATGATCGTGCAGATTCTTCACATGCTCATGCAAACATCATCACTAATGGAAGTTCTATCTAAAAGCAACACAAAAGTCAGAATGATTCTTCATCAAACCAAAGAATCTACAAAGTTAAAGACTTAAAGAACTTCATCAGTACTGAAATCCAACGTCAAAGAGCGTGTGAGCATGTTGAAGAATGACGTGGAGACACTGGAGCAGCGAAGCAGACCTGAGGCAGGCTTGATGAAGGCAACAACAACATACTATCACTACCATCACAAAGAACAATGATCAAAGAACAAAGATTATGATGACGTCAAAGCCGAACTGTTCAAAGAAGACAATTTCTCTACACTGGGGATATTGTTCGAATCAAGGCAATTCTTCTCACAAGAAAGAAGAATGTCAGAAGACGTCAAAGCTACTATTACATCAACGCCTTCACCGTTTATGTTCATTCATCACCAACACTTAGGGGGAGATTGTTGGAATCACTCCTAAACCTAAATCAAGTGTTAGTGATTCACATGTAATAGTTAACTTTATTATGGCCTTTATGTTTGTTATTAGCTTAAGCTTATGTAGAAGGCCCATGAGCCTAGGCCCATGTCCATTAAGGAAAGGAATGGAGTAGGAGTGTTGCCCTAGCTCCCCTTCCTATAAATACCTTGTAATAACCCTCACTTGAGGGTTGGTTGTTCAATTCACTCTTTTACATTCTCCTACGCATAACCCTTCATAATCATACGAGTGTGTTTGTTTATGTATTGTTTATCTGCCTCTCTATCTCTTCTCTATTCTTTCTATTGATGCTTGTGTTGTAAAACTAGTGACCTAACATTATGTGTAAGTGTTTGGCCTAACTAGCGAGAAAGATAGACTAGCTCGGGAGTGGGCTAGTAACGAGTAATTGACGTTAAGAGGCCTAAGGTATGCGTTAGTGGTTCGTAATGCGAAGACTGGATAGTTATGTTGTGTATGATACTTGAATGATATATCATGATAGATTATACCCGCTTTACTTACTAAGCGAAAGCTTATGATTTAGTTGTTTAACCATTTTGTAGGTTCAATTGTGAAGAAGGCAAAGCGATTGGAAAAGGCTTAAGGATTGGAAGAGTGTATGTTAGAAGGTTTGTATGCAAATAGAAGCTTAGGTAGAATACCGAGCTCGAAGTCAAAGTTGTTCCCCAGGAGTTTTAAATGGGTTAAATGTTTGTAATTTCAAGTCTTTGAAATGGTTTAACACTCATTTTATAGGTCCTAAAGCATGTTAAAGGGTTATGTTTAAATGGTGTATGCAAACGGGTCAAAACGGGTGTTTGGCATAACACCCGTTACTTTGTAAAGCATGTTTCCGTGGGTCATTATGACCAAGTTTATGCATATATTTGATGTTTATAATATTTTAATGATTTCTGGAAGTTTTGGTGTTATGTCATGTTATAGAAGTCGTTTTCCGGAAAATGGGTCAAAAATACACAAAAAGGTTATGCAGAAAAAGGGGTGTTTGGGACAAGGTCTATTTTAACCCATTTTGGGTCAAACAGGTCAAGAATGTTTGAAAAAACAATGTATATGTTAAGTGTTTGTAAAGTGGTTAAAATAGTTGGAGAACTAGTTGGAGAACTAATTTGGAGAACTAGTTGGAGAACTAGTCAAAGTCAGTTTTCGAAAAATCATATCTTTAAAACGGTAAGTCATCACAGGTCCTGCCACCTGGAGTTTCGAAGATAATTGAGTCTAGTTTAATTTAAAAATAGTTTCAAGGTCCAGATGTTTATAGATTTTTTTTAGTGGTCAAAAGAGTAAGAGCAGGTCAGTTTTAGGACACGTATTTTCCCCGTAAAAGTCAAAGTTTTTGTGTTATCGGGCACAGGGCGTAACATGTCGTGTACTAACTATGAATACATCGCAAGGGTGTGGGGTAATTACTCAACTGATGTGGAAGATGTAATTATAATACAGGTTTCAAACAAGGGTTATCCTAATGCCTCTTATCATTTAGTTACTCCTAACTACACAAGTGTAGTCTTACTAGCGATCTCGGAATGCATCACAAAACAAGTTCTAGAAGCTATTATACTACCGGTACACTCACTAACCATTAAAGATGAATGCTTTTATTCCTAAAGATCTAGGGGCGAACCTCAAATTTTTGGGGTAGAATTTGAGTGGCAAACAGTTTTTGTGCTAGTCATATAATTCATATCCATGAGACGCTTTATTAAGACTAAAGTTTTACTCGTAAATGTCATAAAAAATTTAAATTTGGTGCTAAAATTGCCCTAACGAATATTTCTCATAGTTTATTACACAAATTACTAAGGACAAGACAAATGATCAAGTGAGTGAATAGTTGCTAAGTTCCCATTTTATTCTCCCTCCCTACACTTAAACTGAACATTGTCCCCAATGTTCCCCGAAAGCATCAAAGTAATGATAAAGGAAGGTAAGTAAGGAAAATAAACTAGTACTCCCCTGATTAGCTCGGTAGGATATGTATGAAGTTGCGGTTAAATCCTCTTCCAAGAAGAATGCATAAGTAATAAGCTTCATCCAATGTGTGTTTCTTCTTCTTGTTCAAAATAACCTGCACACTTATAAGAAAACAAACGAAACCTTCATGTAAAATTGGCGGTAAAACTATATATGACACACAACTACACTAGAAAGAAAGTAAGATGTAATGCTTGTGGAATGGATGTTTGCAGTTTTTCTGGAAAATTAAGACCTGGGAATTTCCAAAAATTTATAAACTGCACAGAAAAAGAAAATTGAGCATTCTGTTTCTACATAGCCTGACGTCGTCAGGATTTGGCACCGTCAGGTTGTCCTAACAGAAAGTGGTCTGCTGCATTTTTCTGGAAAAACTACATCACTAAAACCTAGAAAAATTCCTGCAAAACATCCATTATGACTCGATACAAGAATTTGACTCTAAAAAACACACATATATATCAATTTCATTAATTGTAATTCTCATTTTCATGTTCTTAAAACCATATGTGATCTTCCCTACACTTATCTTTTTGTAAAATACCTTTATATGCAATTAAGACAAAGTTAAAAACAAAATAAAGCATTTTCACAAAGTCTAACATGAGAATAAACAATAATGAAAAAGATATATAAACACACAAATAAAAATTGAAAATAATCATTCAAACAAATAAACATGGGTTGCCTCCCAAGAAGCGCTTGTTTTTGTTCGAGTCACGAGCTTGACTCTAACCTTATTTAACGGATAAAGGAGAAGTTTTCCCTACACTTAATTTTAAGTGCGGGTGATAGTAGTGATACACACCCTTAGGGTGGAAATAGGCCACATGTGGAGAAGGTGATGGGTAATTTATATGCCTAAAATAGTGTGCTCCTATCATACTAACCTTACCTAATTCGATTGGTGTAGCGGGTAAATCAAGTCTTTCTCCTAGAAAGGGATCATCTTCTATAAACTTTAAGAGATTCTTAGTTAAGGATCTATCTTGACCTAATAAACCCGGTTTAAACCCAAAAGAAAGTTTCCTTATGTTATGGAAATTGGGAAGTAAAACTTGTACCCTTCCAATGAACACGTCTCTAGGAAATATTTCTTTTATGCAATGAGTGTTGAGACACGAGCTCTTGCCAAATTATGAGTCCTTGAGAGGGATTGTCTCATTTGTTGGAATTGAAGGGGTTCAGGAATTATGCTCACGAGCTCCAGTATCGCGTATACCTTTTTGATCCTTCTAGGTATATCATTCTTTGCGATTTCTTCACGGAGTCTCATCATGAAGTTGTCAGCTAGCTCCAAGAAAGTGTCGCGGGTTTTTCTTATGTGGGCTTCGAGGCGTTGTATTTCTTTCTCTTGGTTGTTGACGAATGTCAACATTAGGTCCTCGAATTCATCTTGTCGCGATTTTCTTGGAAGCAAAAACTCCTTGACCGAGTCCACATGTTCACGAAATTCCTTTTTATGATCAGGTGTGGCCATTTCCATCAACTCATTCACTTGTGCCTCCATACTCTTAAATAGTTGTTCTTGTGCATCCGAACTGTTTCTTCAGGGGGTACCGGATCTTCCCATTCTTCTTCTTCGTATTGTGCTAACTCCTCGATGACTTCCCAACATGTTTTAACGTCGAGGTTACTTAGCCTTCCACCAGCGGCATAGTCAATGGTTTGTCGAGTGGAGGGATTGACATGATCATAAAAGATTTGGACTTAAAGCCAAAGATCGATACCGTGATGAGGGACTTTACGGAGCACGTCCTTAAATCGAGTCCACGCCTTGTAGAGAGTTTCGCATTGATGTTGTTGGAACATCAAGATGTCATTCCTTAGTTTGGTAGTTCTCCCCGGTGGGAAAAATTGGGGGAGGAAACGAGTGGTGAGATCATCCCAACTTGAGATGGATCCGGCGGGAAGTCGCTCAAGCCAATTACTAGCTTGGTCCTGTAGAGAGAATTGGAAAAAACGCAAGCGCGTGGTCTCCCGTGTGGTAGCATCAAGGTCGATAGAGTCAATGATCTTAAAGAAGTCCTTGAGATGATGATTAGGATCTTCGGAATGAAGTCCATGGAATGCACATCCGTTTTGCACCAACCGGATGGTGTCGGATCGCAGGGCCATAGTTTGAGCTTGAATGGGGAGCTCAATGGTGTTCCTATAGCCTTCATGGCTCGGTCTAGAGTATTCACCAAGAGTACGGCCTCTTGGCAGCTCAAGTGGTGGTGGGTTGAGTGGAAGTGGTTGATGTGGTAGCGAATTGTCGTTTTGTGGTGGATTGTCACCCATGGTGATAGGTGACAAGGTTACGAACAAAAACACAAAGAAGGGGGATAGACTACAAGGAAGCTAATGAAAATTAGAAAAAATCTTACTTGATAGGAATCAAGCAAGGGAACCTAAATGAGATAGAAGTCTAACTAGCTATTCCATTCCCCGGCAATGGCGCCAAAAACTTGATGCGTGGGTTCGGGGTCGAGAAAACCTCCTTTTCTACGAGCAAGTTTTTCAACCCTCCAGGCAGTGAACCTAATCGTTGTAGTGTAGTATGGGGTAAGCCTCGGGGATTGATATCATTCTCTAGGGGAATAGTAATGCTAGAAATAAATTTATGACAAGAAGGTGGGGTTGAGGATGATTTTTTTTTATCTTTTTATGTTTTTTAGAAAGCAAGGGTAAAATTTCGGGGCAATTGACTGAGGGGTGGTACTTCTACTGATTACTCTACTTCTACTAATTATCTAATTATCTAATGATCTAATTACTACGGATAGCTATGCTTAATTGAGGTGTGCTCGTATGATGATTAAAGATGTGTTCACTTAGATACTACTACTCCCTAGTTATCTTTTATTGGTCGGTTGAATTGTCACGTCCTTTATCTTAACGCGTTGTATTCCTATTAGTCGTAGGGTGTGCGTATTCCCTAGTTCTATGAGGTTATCTCTCATATAGAATTCACGGAATCGGCAGGCCGAGGCTATTTCATCCGTGCACCCTATTATCCTTTAGTATACTCACGCAATAAATACAATGAAAGCCTAGTTGCACTCCTAAGCCTATATCAATTAAGACAAGAAACAACCAAACAACAATCAATAACTAGGTTTCATAGATCTAAGCAAACACACAAGTAATTTAGCTAGACATGTTAGACAAGCAAGCATACATACAATCAATTGAAAATGGGGTAGACACAATGATAAATTATATTAACAAACGTATCTTGATGTATAAAATAGGGTATGGGACCGTAGAATACTGTCCAAGACTGAGTTAGGGTTTGCTCTCCAAAATTCTACCTCCTAAAATACAGAAAAATAAAATTCTATATATAGATTTACAATCGCGACGGCGTCGCCTTTTGCTAGCGACGCCGTTAGGTCACCGTCATTTGGGTTTCGTCTGGGCCAAGTCATCGATGGGACGGCGTCACTAGATAGTTGTGATGTTGTCGGTATTTAGTTGCGACGTTGTCTAAAGTCTAGATCTGGGTCATTTGGAGTGAAAAGTGTGAGTGACGCCCTCCATATATTAGGCGTGATACCGTCAGGCTTTAGGACCAGAAATTCCACTGAACCGTCGCATGCACTTTTTGATCAAGTCTTCATAGAGGGACGAAGTCGCCCTTTGGATGTGTAGGACCATAAAACATGTGATTCTGGAAGGCCTTGGTTGGTGGAAGAAGATGAAGATCTTCATCCCTCTAGAGAGAGAAAGTAGAGAGAGGGAGGAGAAAACAAAGATGAGTTTTATTAAACAAAGAAAACAAACACACACCAAATGATTCACCTCACCCCTCATGGAGAGCCATGAGGGGTATTTATAGGCTCAACTAATAATTACTTTGCCACTTAAACGATACTAGTCCCTATGGGCAAAGTATACTACGCATCTAGTCCAATTCACGTAAGTGACGTTATCTTTATAAAAAAGCGAGGCTAACAATCTCCCTCCAAGATATCGTCACACGTGAATGGTTACAATGAGACCTATAAATACAAAACAAAGTAAAGTACAATAGTAATGAACAATGTTGACTTTGTTGAAGCGCAGAGTCTCTGTAGTCAAGATACTGAGGCAAACTTGAAGTACTATCTTTCGACGATCTCGGAATTTGATCTTTGGCTTTGACGGCACAAATCCTTGTAGCTCTTAACTTCAACTGTAACGGTCTAGTTAGGTTATTACTCCCTCCTAACTAGTGAGCCTTTTTCTTTCTTTTGCTCCCTCCTGAATCGACAACACTCTTCCAACACGCAGCGGAGAAGATAGATTCTTGATTGTAGCATAATGGTTGTCGTTCTGGGAACATCATAACAACATAACTCATTTAGTATTGCATCCAAGTTGGTAAAAAGCCCCGATGTACACACACTACTTCTCCTTCTTCAGTCTTAAGCACAAATCCCTTCGTAATCCAATCACGGAAGATTAAATACCAACTTCTCCTTCCTGATGATTGCGAGCTATCAGAATCATCATAATGTTGCGTACACGCCGTATTACCTTTTTATTGATGCAATATTAAAGCCTTAGCTCAATCAAAATTATGTGAGAATATGTCGCAAAAATATTCTCAATACGTTTCTCAAACCAACCTTTAAACGAACCTCCTTTTGATTCACCGGCTAATAGTAATGACCACATATGGAGAAAACCCGATACGACCAACTTGAAAAGGAAGTAAACATCCCAACTTTGTGACTTACTGCTTGTTCTAAATTCTTGAACAATCCACAACGCCGTGTGATACTGAGCACTACAACGTAACTCCTTAAAGTGATAGTTATACACTGTGAGCACTACAACGTAAATCCCTACATCAGTTATAACCAGATTGTCAGTTCATAATGTGCCCCAACAAGTTATCTTGAGACATGCAACCAACCAACCAACGTCTCAAAGATAAAGAAGTTCACCCGTGGCACATCTCTTCAATTCCTCATAAGCAATACCGTACAAAAACCCCGTAGTCATTTTTTCAAATTTTCGCTCAAGCCGTGAATTTGTATCCCTCCATGAAAATTTATACCATACCAAAATACCACTCCTTTAGACCAAAAATTAATTACAAATTTTGACTAACATAAATCATTAAGCCAAAATTCGTATATAAATTTTTGATAATTGCCAGCCCAATATAAACTTCCAGTCCAAAGTCCATTCAAGAGATATATGGCCCAAAAAGAATTGTCTCACCATCGGCCCATGTTCCAAATCCAACATTCATATAACCGGTTATATATTCTTACCCTAAACACACATTAACCCTAAAATCACTCATCACTAATAACGCCTACCAACAATTTTTTCTCTCAAAAACGTATCTCAACATATTTCCCCATCAGTCCACACCGATCCATCTTATCTCAATCTTATTTGTCATCATCACATATCTAATTGAACAAGATCATCTCCTTCCATTCGTGCACAAGCAACACGATTCACACATAATCTTACACCTTGACTGATGCAGCTTAGTATTTGACTTCAAGATCTTTTCAAGGTCTCGGGTAGGTTTATGTGGTTATGTATTTTTTTTCCTTTAAATCGAATCAAAGAGTGTGAATAAAACTCAAGATATTTTATTCTCTCTGAAATGAATTCGTATATTAACACAAGAAGGGGAGTGATCTTTAGATCTATGATGATAGATGATTCAATTGAAACAATATCTAAGATTGCAAAAAAAATTGAGTCCGAATCTGAGATAAGTTGTATTAGAGTACTCGTTTGTGGTTTGAATGTTGAGAGTTGGGGAGAGATGTGAGGGTCATTGGTGAGTCTAGATTAGGTTAGGTTAGTTTTGGATTGGATTTAATTGTTGTGGTTGTCTTCATTTTCCAGTTAAGTTGTTTTGGACCGATAATGTTATGGCTGAGGTCGTGTATTTTGGTAATTGGTATAAGTCGTTGTGGTCAAGTCCAGATAGTTTACGCATAACATTTGCATTTTCTTTTCAGTTCTTACGCGTAGCAAACTTTTTGTATCCCTTGCTTATGAGTAGACTTTCTCATACATATGCGTAACATGGTCTTAAGCGTAAATCAGGCTTAAGCATAACTTCATACGCGTAAAAAATCCCTTACGCGTAGCTTATGCGTAGGCGTAGGTTTTTGTTACTCGTAAGCACTTACGCGTATTCCATACGCGTAAGCATATCCATAGGCGTAAGATTAGGGTTTTGACCCTTTGACATTTTGCTCCGGCAATTTTTCCGACCAAGAATCCATTCATCTTCATAATAACCCATAAAATTGCATATGGACTCTTCATTTTGACCCTATTTGACCAAAAAACTGACCCGTATGACCACAAGATATTTTTCACAGATTGTACCAAAAAGTCATATATGATAAGATTCAACTTAGAATCTGTTTGGACAAATAAAAGTTGACACAAAACAGATAAAGCATGAAACCTTTAATGGACTATTTGACATTTTTGACCAAAAGGATACATAATACTTGTTTAAAACTGTTAACCAAAAGGTGATAGGAAAAAAAAATTCCGACCAACAAAATAATACTCAAAGCAGTCTAAAACAAGATTCAAAACCAACATAAATCGATAAAGATACACAACCTAGCTCCAATGCCAATTGTAGGACTGTAAAACATATGATTTATTTGGTTTTGAGAGGCCTTGGTTGGTGGAAGAAGATGAAGATTTTCATCCTTCTAGAGAGAGAAAGTAGAGAGAGGGAGGAGAAAACAAAGATGAGTTTTATTAAACAAAGAAAACAAACACACACCAAATGATTCACCTCACCCCTCATGGATAGTCATGAGGGGTATTTATAGGCTCAACTAATAATTACTTTGCCACTTAAACGATACTAGTCCCTATGGGCAAAGTATACTACGCATCTAGTCCAATTCACGTAAGTGACGTTATCTTTATAAAAAAGCGAGGCTAACAGGATGGGACGCTGTCAGGTTCTGCTGATCAGTCTTGAGTCAGACTGGCAGAACCAAAAATTATAAAGGGCGGACCCCTTTTTTTGGTTCCATCCAGTCCGTGATCTGCCGATCACTTGGCCTATAAATAGCAAGCCAAACCAAGTTGTTTTCTCATCCCTCATTAGCATAAAACACATATATTCTCTCATTTTATTACATCTAACTCAGTTTCATTTCATTTTAGTGATCATCTTTTGTAGCAAAGAAGGTCAAGTCATAATCAAGCTTCAACAAATAGTTGGAAGTCTTGTTTGTTTTATTGTTGTGTGAATCATTATTGTTCATACATCATTGTTGTACCAAACCATCTTAAACCTCTGAGTGTGAGTGGTTAGTATTTTAGTCCTCAAAATATATAGTGTGTTGGGAGTGGTTGTACCCTAGTAAAAGAACTCGAAATCTAGCTTTGTGTCGGAAATATTGTGTAAGCGATGTGTAAAGGTTTTCTCCGCCGGTTAAAGGAGCTTGTTGATTAGTGAAGATAACTCTCGAGTTGGAGACTCGAGGAGCGGAGTATGACAAGGAAAAAGAGTCCTTGTAGACCGAACCACTAGAAACAATGTTGTCGTGGTTTAATTGTTTCTTTCCTTACTTATATATTATCTATTTCTTACATATTATTCATTCTTCACTAACACATCATTTATCTATATTGATTGATCTCACAATAAGTTTTCGAAACAATTAAGATTTTAAACGGTAAAACTATTCAACCCCCTTCTAGTTTTCCACAATTGGTACCAGATCCTTGTTGCTCAAGATTTTCTAAAATATATTTTAAAATATAAACTTGGAAAGATCCATGGATTCTGTGGAAAACTAGAAGGGGGGGGGTTGAATAGTTTTACCAATTAAAACTTCGTTTTAAAATATTTAGATTGACTTATGTCAATCTATTTAGATGTGTATGTTGGACGTTGATAGATGGATATATAAAAGTGTAATGAAAGATAAAGAGTAAGAAGCACATAACCACAACACGAGTATTTATAGTGGTTCGGCTACAAGGACACCTTCCTAACCCTACTCCACTCCCCGAGTCACCTACTCGAGAGTTCGTAATCACTACACGACACCAACTCCTTATGGCGGAGAAGCCTTCACAACGTCGCCTACTCTTTTTCCGGTACTAGGCTAACCACCGGGTTCTTTCACCAAGGAGAACCACACCTACCACAACGTCGCCTACCCTTTATCCGGTACTAGGCTAAGTACCGAGTTCCATTACAATGGAGGAACTACTACCCAACACTACGCAACACCTAACCCTAAAGGAGACCCACTTGATTCGTTTGTTTGTGAGTGGTGAAAAACACAATATCAATATATATCAAATTAACCATAAAATTCGACAAATTAACCTTTTAGGAAAAGGGTTAATGTACCAAACCTTACAGGTGTGATAAAAGTGATACCGGAAAAGTGATTTCCCGGGTCGTGTCCCAACGAGGTGTGAATGGAAGGATTCGTTGAGTTTTGTGATTTATAACTTGAATTGGTTTTAATGATTTGTTGATTTGAATTACGTTTTCTACAAATTAATTAACGGGAAGGTAATTAAGGCAAGGGAAACCTAATAAACTACAAATTAACTATTACTAAGCCTAAGGAATGATAAAAGGAAGCTAAACTAGATCCTAGGGTGCTAAAACTAAAAAAACGTAAAATCCGGCAACCACCCGAGCCAAAAACGTAAAACTTTTGCAATTTAAGGGCTACGGGTGTGAAATCAATTTTCCTACGTTCTATTTGACTAAAAATAATTTTAGAAAAAAGCCGGGAATTTTTTCGACTTTTAAATTAATTATTACGAATTAAAAACTAATTAACACTAATTAATTAATTAAAAATGCTAACCTATTTTAGAAAAATTCACTAAAAGTACTTTGAATGATAATGGTTCTTATTAAAAATCTGAAAACAGTGGTTCGTTAAGGAAATAAGCTACCAAATAAGCAAAGAAGTGCTTAAAACTAAAACTGCTCAATACACGTAAAGGTTTAATTATGTACTAATAAAACCAAAGAAGTCCCAAGGGCAGATGGTGTTGGCGTGTTGTGTTTTGTGCTTGAGACAGGAGACTGGGGTTCGAATCCCACTCTTTCCCTTTTTAAAAACTACTTGCAGCTTATCGGTAAGATAAAAAAGTAAACTTTTTTTGTGAAAAACTTTTTGTAAAATAGCTTCAGAATAAGCAGTTGAACTACTTAACTAATCTCAGTTGGACTTAAACCAAACAAACACTCCCTAGGCAGTTACAAGGCAAATAAGTACTAAGATAAGTAGTTGATAAGCACTAAGTTAACACATACATATCCAATCCTAAATAGGCTGTAAGCATTCGAACAGCACTAAATACAAAGGGGAGAAGCAGTTGGTTTGCAAGTTACACTAAGGGGGTCCTAAGCTAGGAAATAAGGAGAACTAAGTATGCTAAGGTACAAATTAGGCACTGAATAAGCTAAAGTGGGACTAATCTGAACTGACCTACTAAATTGGTACTTAGGGGAGTCTGAATAAGCTAAAGCACAACCTAAATAATCACTAACAAAATGTTTCCGACCTGTTCTGGACTGCAGGATAGTAGCAGCTACTGAGGTTTATTTGGAGCTTATTTTCAAGCTGAATGGTGAACTCCAAGAGCAGCTACGAGCTACAATAACAAGGTTAGCACAGTAGAGATCCAAAACAGACCAAGTGATGGACAAAAACAAGCTTTTAACATCTTGAAATTAAGCTGTTATCAGCTTTTGTTTGGCTGAGACAGAGCAAGAATGTTGGTAAAAACAACTGTTAGGCTTCAACTTTGTGCTTGTTAAAGGTTTCTTTGATGCACCAAATTGGAACCAAATTAAGTTGGGACTACAAATAACCAAGAAAAACATTTTTTTGCAGAATTAGACCTTACTTGAGCAGTGAAAAAAGACTCAAGAACAGCATGCAGAGCTGCTGTTCTGAGTTCAGATTAATACCAGAAAAACTCTCTTCTATTCTTTTTTTTTGAAACAAACTTGGTACAAGTTGATAAACCAAATTCAAAACATTAAAAAACTAAGAGTACTTTGACTTAAGAAGTCAAAACGGGTAAAATAACTTTGACCATTTTAGAGCTTATAACAAACACCCCTTTAAGTTGTTGCAAAAGCTTGACTGAGAAACATATTTTACTTTCACTAAATTAGTACTAAATTCAACTGTTGTAACACTTTTGAATGATTGAGAACTAGAAAAAAACTAAGCACTTAAGTACTTAAGAGCTGAAATAAATTAACAGAAAATTTAACCAAAAGATTTTTTTTTCAAAAAAAAACATTACAAGTAAAGTAGAAAACTAATTTAACACTAAAACTAGGGGTGCCTCATATCAATGGCTACCAGACCCTATTTATACTAAGTGATCGAGTTGGTATTCCAATCCTTTGATGTGTGCTTCTTCAGTGAGGAAAAACAGAGCTGAGATGCACTTTGTGTTTCTTTGAAATCATCCTAGCCGTCCAACAATCTTGGCGCTCAAATACAAGGAATCACCACCATCCATGGTGCCTTCTTCATCTCCTCCAATTGGTGAGTGAGGGATTGCCAAGGTGGATGGGTCACATGTGAAGACTCTTTGAGTTATTGCTTGCAGTTTCCAAGTCTTGAGAGTGATAGGGAGATAGTGGGTGGTGAGTAGGATCTGAGTGTGAATTTGGGCAGGATAAGTGAATAAGGATGGATAAGGTTTTATTTTTTTCTGGTTTTGTATAGAGTGGGGAAGAAAGAAGAAGGGATTTTATTACTGGTTTGGGGGGGAGGTCAAGTGAATGGGTAAAAAGGGTCGTGGTTTAGGGTCAAAAAGTGAAATGGGTCATAGTAAGTGTGGGGAAGGTTCAAAAGATGAGGGTTATATAAAAGGTGTTTGGAAGGGTTTTTAGTGAAAAGGATATTTTGGAAATTATTGGTGTCGGGAAAGGGTGAAATGAGATTTTTGGGTTCGGGATAGGATTTTGGGTTGTTTTTCCCCCTGATCACTCTCAAAACGTGTCTCGGGCTTCAGAAATGTAGAAAATTGCTTCCCGGCTACGTCTTGACTGCACTTTTTCCAGATTCAGATCGATTTATCCCGTTTCGCTCTGTTTTCAATCCTTTTGTACCTGAAAGACATAAAACACACTCCGAGGATATTTTTAACATATTTGATCGTATTTGGGTGTTTTTAGTCATTTTCGAGGTCTTAGGTGGGTAAAAACGATGAGTGAATAAGTACTCATCAAATTCCCCCACACTAGGCAATTGCTAGTCCCTAGCAATCAATCATGTGAAGTAATGAAAGACTCAAGATTATCAAGACTACCCCGTTTCGACTTTTTATTTGATGCGAGAAACTTAAACTGAAATGTAAACAACATGCTTTTAAAGGCTGAAACTTTCAAGATGTTTGACAATATCCAATGATTTTCTTGCGTGATTAACATTTCAAAACACCTCACGAAAAAGGAACGAAATATAATTCACTCAATCACTCATTTTTAGTGGAGTAACAATATAAATCACACTCATTGCTCAGTCATGATTAGATTATTACCATAAGCTTGTACAAGAAACAAAACTCCACCGACGTGGCGTGAGCACCAAGCAAAAACATCTAAAGAGGACTTTTATTCGGGCTATAATGATAGGCTTTGGGTTAAGGGTATGGATAAGGCATGGGAATATTTATGAAATTGGTGTTAAAATAAAAATAAAAATCAAGTCTAATACTCATGTTGCTAGCTACCAAACAACCCGCCAACCAATAAATGATTACAACTTCATTTTCTTTTCTTCAGCTTTCCACAACTCTTCGCTTTGCTTTGCCATGACAATTTCGAACATAGCACATTGGCTAATACATTCATACTTTCGACATTTTTTATTTTTTTATTTATTATTATTATTATTTTTTTATTTTTTTTGAACATATGAACTCATCCATGAAATGGCTCAATCACTAATAAGATGTGGCACTCATAATCATTTTAACAATCTTCACTTTCCGGGTGACTAGAAACTAACCGATTAGACATTGACAAGGGGTAAGGCCAGGGCTTAAAGTGTATAATATTTTTGTATTTTTCTGGATGAAGCAAAAATGAAAAGGATGGCTCAGAGGGTGTAACTAAGGGTATCTAGTGCTAAAAATGAGCACTACAAATGGGTCCTTGTAGGTGGTTAACTAACCGATGTGGCTAGCTAATATAGCATGATATGAAGAATGGAAGGACATTTGGGTTAAATCCTAAGGTGCCTCTTTATCACGCGAATTCACTTATATCGCACGAATACGATCTCACTGCGGTCTGGTAATGATATACAAGTACAAGTTCTAGAATAAATAAAATCACCGGCACACTCATAGCAAAAAGATCCAAGCATAAAAAGATGTATGCTTTATATAGAACAGGCTTAAATCCTCACAATTTAGTGGTAAGGGCTATAATTTGTGCTAGCAAATGTTTATCGATCCCAGAATGGATTGCAATATTAATCGGAACACATCTCGAAGTTTTAAATTTACCAGTGGTCAAACAAAATTTTTTAAATTTTGGTCAAAACGGGGGTACTAGGGACTAAAGGGTACAAATGTGACAAAATTCGACAGAATTCCCCCCCACACTTAGATTTGAATACTGCCCCCAATATTCAAAGTCCCGGCCGAAGCCGATACTATCGAATGGAAAAAGGTAATACCACTAACCAAGTGTGTGGACGAAATCTATCATTTTACACAAAAAGGATTTTTGAAAACATATCCCCAGATAAACGTTAGTAACATGATCGGATATTGGGCGGCTAGATTGAAAATAGGCGCATCAATCATCACGATCAAAGGGATTCCTGAAAAGAAGAGCAAACACACAAGAAGCAAACACAGTGGAGGTTTCCCCCCACACTTAGTTGTTAGAAAATAGAAAGAAGTTAGAAACATGGGCGAATACCCATGGAATGCTACTGTTTTTGTTAACCGAGTCGCTAGCTTGACTCGACCCCGAATTCATTGGTTCATGGGGAAGGTTTGGAGATCCGGGACAACCATGGATGGTACGTCCCCTCCAAAATAATGCTTCAACCTATGTCCATTCACCTTGAAGTTTGGCCCGTCAGTTTGAGATAACTCGATGGTGCCATATGGAAAAACTTTGGCAACGGTGAATGGACCAGTCCAACGGGTTTTAAGCTTCCCCGAGAAGATTTTCAATCTAGAATTGAAAAGAAGGACTCGGTCACCAACATTGAAAACGCGGTTCTTGATCTTTGAGTCATGGATCTTCTTTGTCTTTTCTTTATAAATCAATGAGTTCTCGTAGGCTTGATCATGGAGTTCATTTAATTCATTGAGTTGAACTTTCCGGTGATCACCCGCGGACTTAAGGTCAAAATTTACATGCTTCAAGGCCCAATAGGCTTTGTGCTCGAGCTCGATCGGAAGATGACACGCCTTTCTGTACACAAGCTTGTAAGGAGTACACCTGATGGGTGTTTTGTAAGCGGTACGGAAGGCCCAAAGTGCATCTTCAAGTTTGTCCGACCAAGAGGCACGTTTTTCACCTACGGTCCTCTCCAAGATTCTTTTCAAACCCTGATTCGAAACGTCCACTTGCCCACTAGTTTGGGGGTGATACACGGTAGAAAGACGGTGAGTGACACCGTACTTAAGCATCACTTTTGCGAATTGGTCGTTGCAAAAGTGCGTACCACGATCACTAATGATGGCACGGGGAGTTCCGAAACGGGAAAAGAGAGACTTTAAAAACTTCACAACTACTCGGGCGTCGTTGGTGGGTAGCGCTTTCGCCTCTACCCATTTAGACAAGTAATCGACCGCCACGAGTATATACTTGTTCCCTCGAGAAGACGGGAACGACCCCACAAAGTGAATGCCCCACACGTCAAAGATCTCACACACTTGAATGACATTTTGAGGCATTTCATCTCTTTTCGAGATGTTGCTATGACGTTGACAAGCGTCGCAAGATTGAACTAAGTCGTGGGCATCTTTGTAGATAGTGGGCCAATAGACACCGGAGTCAAACACCTTTTTGGCGGTGTAGTTCAGGCCATGATGTCCCCCCGTGGGTCCATTATGACAAGCCTTGAGAATTTCAGCGGCTTCTTGGCCGTGAACACACCGTTGGATGACTTGATCCGCACATATTTTGAACAAGTAGGGGTCGTCCCAGAAATAATGCTTAACATCTTTGAAAAACTTGTTCTTTTGTTGGAACGACATCCCTTTCACAACAAAGTTACCCGCATGATAGTTTGCAAAGTCGGCAAACCATGGGGTACTCGAATCTCCATGATGAGATACCACATTAAGTGTCTCGAGAGGAAATGTTTCATTGATTTCCTTTTTCTTGAGCACACCTTGATGAGGATTTTCAAGACGAGAAAGATGATCAGCCGCTAGGTTCTCGGCTCCTTTTTTTATCAAGGATGATGATATCAAATTCTTGTAGGAGGAGAACCCATCGGAGCAATCTCGGCTTTGCATCTTGCTTAGCAAAGAGATATTTGAGAGCCGAGTGATCCGTATACACTATGCTTTTTGACAAGATCAAGTATGGCCGAAACTTCTCGAAAGCATACACCACGGCTAGTAATTCTTTCTCCGTCTTAGTGTAATGTGCTTGAGCTTCGGTCAAAGTTTTGCTAGCATAATGTATAGACTGGAAATGTTTTGATTTTCGTTGCCCCAAGACTGCACCTATGACGAAATCACTTGCGTCGCACATAAGCTCAAATGGTAAATCCCAATCGGGGGCAACTAGAATCGGTGCTTCCGTGAGCTTCTTTTTAAGAGTTTGAAAAGCTTCAATGCACTCACTAGAGAAGACAAAAGGAGTGTCTTTTTCAAGAAGTCGGGTCATAGGCCGGGATATTTTCGAGAAGTCTTGAATGAAACGACGATAGAATCCGGCATGACCAAGGAAACTTCTAACTCCTTTGACGGTTGTGGGAGGAGGTAATTTTGCAATGACATCAACTTTAGCTTTGTGAACCTCAATCCCGTTTTTAGAGATCTTATGGCCGAGGACAATTCCCTCTTTAACCATAAAGTGACATTTCTCCCAATTTAGACAAAGATTCGTATTTTCACAACGTTCAAGCATCTTGTCCAAATGGGAGAGACATGTTTGGAAAGAATCCCCAAAGACCGAAAAATCATCCATGAAGACTTCCATAGTCTTTTCGATCATATCATGGAAGATGGCCATCATGCACCTTTGGAACGTACCGGGAGCATTGCACAAGCCGAAAGGCATGCGCCGGTAAGCAAATGTTCCATAAGGACATGTGAATGTGGTCTTTTCTTGATCTTGTGGGTCTATGGGAATTTGAAAGTAACCCGAGAAACCATCGAGAAAACAATAGTATTCGTTTCCCGCTAATCTCTCAAGCATTTGGTCCATGAAGGGTAAGGGAAAATGGTCTTTACGGGTGGCTTCATTTAACTTTCGATAGTCAATGAAAACGCGCCAACCCGTAACCAATCGAATAGGAATTAACTCGTTTTCATCATTCTCAACAACGGTAATGCCACCGTTTTTTGGCACACAATGAACGGGGCTCACCCAAGGACTATCCGAGATAGGGTAAATCAATCCGGCATCGAGAAGTTTTATGACTTCCGCTTTGATAACCTCATGAATTTTAGGATTCACCCTTCTTTGGTGTTGAACTGCCGGTTTGAAGTCATCTTCCATGAGAATTTTGTGAGTACAAAATTTCAGGTTAATACCCTTGATGTCGGAAAGTTTCCAAGCGATAGCTCGCTTGTGTGACTTCAAAATTTTTTTGAGAGCGGCTTTTTCATCCTCACTCAAGTCTTTAGCGATTATGATGGGTAACTTATCGTCACCCTCCAAAAATGCGTACTCGAGATGAGGTGGTAAGTCCTTAAGTTCGACCTCGGGAGGATCACTAGATTTTTCAATTGTTTTAATTTCCTCTTTATGAAGTTCTTGAGGAGGGAGTGATGATGGATCATCATTGAGCAACTTCTCGAGGAGAAGAATGTCTCCCTCGATGTCAATTGGAGCGTGATCAATTTCCCATGAAACCGAATCACTAGACAAGTATGCTTCAATCTCTTCCAAAATAAAGTCACTTCCCTCAAACGGAGTGAGGGGAGGGGAAGAGAGAGCGATGATGGGTTCAACCGAAGTGGGATTGCCACTCGAGAATCCAAGAATTTCTTGAGAATACTCCTCCGACACAATGTTAATGACATCAATTTTGTTAACTGAAGTGTCCTCATAATTAGTATCTCGTAACTTGAACGAGATTGAAAGTAACAGCTTCCTTGTTTACCCTCAAAGTGATTTCCCCTTCATCAACATCGATCAATGCACGACCTGTTTTTAAGAAGCACCTCCCAAGGATGAGGGGTACTCGAGGATCGGCATCAAATTCGACAACAACAAAGTCGGCGGGGAAATGAAACTTGCCTACTTTCATAAATACATCCTCGGCTATACCTAGCGGACGAGAACTTGTACGGTCCGCAAGCTCGAGGATCATACATGTAGGTGTAAGCGGAGCTAATGAAAGCTTCTTCCACATGGAGTGTGGCATTAAGTTAATGCTCGCACCAAGATCGGCCAAAGCGGAGCATTGAACTATGCCTTGAAAATCACATGGGATGAGGAATTTTCTGGGGTCTCCTAGCTTTTCGGGAAGCTTTTTAAGGATAACCGCCGAACAATTCTCGTTCAATGAAGTTTTGGCCATTTCGGAAATCTTTTCTTTGTTATTCAACAAATTCTTGATTGTCGGACCGAACTTGGGCATAAGAAGAAGAGCGTCCGCGAAACTAATCCCGAAGTGCAAATCTTGAAAGATTTGGATAAGCTTCTCCATTTGTTGATTAGTTTTATCACGGAGCTTTTGGTCATTAAGCCTTGAAGGATAAGTAAGTGAAGGCTTAGGAATGGTCATCGGAATAACGGGTTCCGGAATTGGAGGTAGGACAACCGGAGGTTGGACTTGTGCGGTACTTCGTGGGCTTGAGATATGCACCTCGTCCTTTGCCACCTTGGCTTCTCATTCAACATCCCCCACCGGAGAAGGAATAGACATCGAGGGTCCATCATATGATTTACCACTACGAGTAGAAATAACATTCAACTCTCCCTTTGGGTTGGGAATGGTGTTACTCGAAAGAGCTCCGGAAGTTGAAGCTTGATTCTTTTGACTCATGATACTAGCAAACATGCTTTCAATCTTGCTATTAGATTGATCAATCTTGTTACTAGTAGCTCTAAGCTCAGATGTGAAATCATTTTTCAAAGTGGTAATCTGATTTTGCATAGACACCATCTTAGCATCATTGTTCTTGATGTAGTTAGCAAGTTCAATGGAAGCTTGAGGAGATGAGGCTTGCACGTTTTGTTGCGGAGCTTGGAATCGGTTTTGATTATAATTTCCTTGATTTTGAAAACCTTGATTTTGAAAATTCCGATTCTGATTCTGATTAAACTGATTATTTCTATTTTGCACATTTTGATTGTTCTGATTTTGATTGAACCCGGGTGGTCCAACGAAATTGTTAGAACGATAGCTTAGAAGGTTTCGGTCTCCTTGCGGTTGGTAGGAATTACCTCCCGTATTGTAGGAACCCGAAGCGGCATATACACTCTCTTGAGTGAAGCCACCGGAGGCTGGACACTCGAAATAAGGATGTGGACCACCACAAGTTTCATAACTTTTGTTCACGACATGCACTTGTTGATTGTTATTATTTTGACTCATTTTAAGTACAGCAGTGGATATTTCTTCAATCTTTTTGGTGAGAGTCGTGTATTCCGAAGATGGAAGAGTGGCAGATCTCATTGACTCACTCCTCTAGGCTGAGGAATCCCAATAATTATGGTGGGCAGTCATGTTTTCGATGAGATCATAGCACTCTTCGGGTCGCCTTTTCATAAAGGTACCACCGGCAGCAGCATTGATTGTGTCACGATGACTCAATGTTAACCCGTTATAGAATGTATCTATTTGGGTGACAAGCAACATATTGTGGTTCGGACATCGATCAATCGAAAGCTTATAGCGTTCCCATGCCTAAAATAAGGACTCATCGGGTTTCTGCCGGAAATTACTGATTTCATTTCGTAGTTTCGTCACCATCGACGGTGGAAAGTATTTCGCCAAGAATTTGGAGATCATTTCATCGAAACTATGGATTGAGTTCTTGGTAAGACAATCAAACCATGCGGTGGCATGAAGCGTCAAGGAATATGGGAAGAGGTATAAGCGAAGGGCGTCATCGGTAACCCCATTTTGCTTCATACTTTGGGTGACGGTGAGAAATTTGTCAAGATTCTTGTTGGCATTGTCACCCGGTGATCCGTGAAATTGGCAAAAGGTTTGGACTTGTTTTATCATGTGATGCTTAAGTCCAAAGTTCGTGGCTTCGATGTTAAGCGGGGCAATTGGACCGCCCCGTCCATCCATCGTGGGTTGGCAAAGCTCCTCCATCGTTCGGAGATCGGGAGCTTGATCTTGTGGACCAGGTACTGGGACTTGAGGTCCGTTCCCTTGGTTATGTGTCATTGTGATTTGTTCGACGGTACGTATCTCGGGTACGTTTGCTTGGTTACGGTTACGTCTACGAGCTTGCGAGCGAGTGCGCATGCACTTCCAAAAACAACACTTTCAATTAAAACAAGACCGAGGCAAAACACAGTGAACTTAAACCAATAATCCCACGTGAAATGATTACTTCTATAAGTAAAACGCACAAAGGAGCGGAGAAACAGAGGTCAGCGCGAAGCTTATTAAAAACCCGTCTCTTTTCAGCCGCAATTTAATGTCAGGCCGTCCTTATACCCCTCACACAGTTTGTTAAACAGATAGAAGTAAACCAAAACACGAGCGACACAAAGGCAAGTTTTAAATCTTTTGTTCGGGAACTTATAAGGATAACACCTCAGTTGAGAATGTTATATTGATTGTGTCTTCTATATTATTTAAAACAACAAACAAAAATCTTTTTGTATTTTTAATCTTTTACATATATATACAAAGAAAAGAAAAATATTTTTGTATTTTTGTATTTTTATAAAAACAATAACTTCACGAGGAAGGTTCTTCAAGTCACTAATCGCAAAAATCACGATATTGTCGCAACACACCTCCCCGGCAGCGGCGCCAAAATTTGATTCGTTTGTTTGTGAGTGGTGAAAAACACAATATCAATATATATCAAATTAACCGTAAAATTCGACAAATTAACCTTTTAGGAAAAGGGTTAATGTACCAAACCTTACGGGTGTGATAATAGTGATACCGGAAAAGTGATTTCCCGGGTCGTGTCCCAACAAGGTGTGAATGGAAGGATTCGTTGAGTTTTGTGATTTATAACTTGAATTGGTTTTAATGATTTGTTGATTTGAATTATGTTTTCTACAAATTAATTAACGGGAAGGTAATTAAGGCAAGGGAAACCTAATAAACTACAAATTAACTATTACTAAGCCTAAGGAATGATAAAAGGAAGCTAAACTAGATCCTAGGGTGCTAAAACTAAAAAAAACCGTAAAATCCGGCAACCACCCGAGCCAAAAACGTAAAACTTTTTCAATTTAAGGGCTACGGGTGTGAAATCAATTTTCCTACGTTCTATTTGACTACAAATAATTTTAGAAAAAATCCGGGAATTTTTTTGACTTTTAAATTAATTATTACGAATTAAAAACTAATTAACACTAATTAATTAATTAAAAATGCTAACCTATTTTAGAAAAATTCACTAAAAGTACTTTGAATGATAATGGTTCTTATTAAAAATCTGAAAACAGTGGTTCGTTAAGGAAATAAGCTACCAAATAAGCAAAGAAGTGCTTAAAACTAAAATTGCTCAATACACGTAAAGGTTTAATTATGTACTAATAAAACCAAAGAAGTCCCAAGGGCAGATGGTGTTGGCGTGTTGTGTTGTGTGCTTGAGACAAGAGACTGGGGTTCGAATCCCACTCCTTCCCTTTTTAAAAACTACTCTACTTTTTTCTTTTCTTTTTGCAGCTTATCAGTAAGATAAAAAAGCAAACTTTCTTTTTGTGAAAAACTTTTTGTAAAATAGCTTCAGAATAGGCAGTTGAACTACTTAACTAATCTCAGTTGGACTTAAACCAAACAAACACTCCCTAGGCAGTTACAAGGCAAATAAGTACTAAGATAAGTAGTTGATAAGCACTAAGTTAACACATACATATCCAATCCTAAATAGGCTGTAAGCATTCGAACAGCACTAAATACAAAGGGGAGAAGCAGTTGGTTTGCAAGTTACACTAAGGGGGTCCTAAGCTAGGAAGTAAGGAGAACTAAGTATGCTAAGGTACAAATTAAGCACTGAATAAGCTAAAGTGGGACTAATCTGAACTGACCTACTAAATTGGTACTTAGGGGAGTCTGAATAAGCTAGAGCACAACCTAAATAATCACTAACAAAATGTTTCTGACCTGTTCTGGACTGCAGGATAGTAGCAGCTACTAAGGCTTATTTGGAGCTTATTTTCAAGCTGAATGGTGAACTCCAAGAGCAGCTACGAGCTACAATAACAAGGTTAGCACAGTAGAGATCCAAAAGAGACCAAGTGATGGACAAAAACAAGCTTTTAACATCTTGAAATTAAGCTGTTATTAGCTTTTGTTTGGCTGAGACAGAGCAAGAATGTTGGTAAAAACAACTGTTAGACTTCAACTTTGTACTTGTTAAAGGTTTCTTTGATGCACCAAATTGGAACCAAATTAAGTTGGGACTACAAATAACCAAGAAAAACAATTTTTTGCAGAATTAGACCTTACTTGAGCAGTGAAAAAAGACTCAAGAACAGCATGCAGAGCTGCTGTTCTGAGTTCAGATTAATACCAGAAAAACTCTCTTTTATTCTTTTTTTTTTGAAACAAACTTGGTTCAAGTTGATAAACCAAATTCAAAACATTAAAAAACTAAGAGTACTTTGACTTAAGAAGTCAAAACGGGTAAAATGCTTTTGACCATTTTAGAGCTTATAACAAACACCCCTTTAAGCTGTTGCAAAAGCTTGACTGAGAAACAGATTTTACTTTCACTAAATTAGTACTAAATTCAACTGTTGTAACACTTTTGAATGATTGAGAACTAGAAAAAAACTAAGCACTTAAGTACTTAAGAGCTGAAATAAATTAACAGAAAATTTAACCAAAAGATTTTTTTTTCAAAAAAAAACATTACAAGTAAAGTAGAAAACTAATTTAACACTAAAACTAGGGGTGCCTCATATCAATGGCTACAAGACCCTATTTATACTAAGTGATCGAGTTGGTCATCCAATCCTTTGATTTGTGCTTCTTCAGTGAGGAAAAACAGAGCTCAGATGCACTTTGTGTTTCTTTGAAATCATCCTAGCCGTCCAACAATCTTGGCGCCCAAATACAAGGAATCACCACCATCCATGGTGCCTTCTTCATCTCCTCTAATTGGTGAGCGAGGGATTGCCAAGGTGGATGGGTCACATGTGAAGACTCTTTGAGTTATTGCTTGCAGTTTCTAAGTCTTGAGAGTGATAGGGAGATAGTGGGGGGTGAGTAGGATCTGAGTGTGAATTTGGGCGGGATAAGTGAATAAGGATGGATAAGGTTTTATTTTTTTTCTGGTTTTGGTTAGAGTGGGGAAGAAAGAAGAAGGGATTTTATTACTGGTTTGGGGGGGGGAGGTCAAGTGAATGGGTAAAAAGGGTCGTGGTTTAGGGTCAAAAAGTGAAATGGGTCATAGTAAGTGTGGGGAAGGTTCAAAAGATGAGGGTTATATAAAAGTTGTTTGGAAGGGTTTTTAGTGAAAAGGATATTTTGGAAATTATTGGTGTCGGAAAAGGGGGAAATGAGATTTTTGGGTTCGGGATAGGATTTTGGGTTGTTTTTCCCCCTGATCACTCTCAAAACGTGTCTCGGGCTTCAGAAATGTAGAAAATTGCTTCCTGGCTACGTCTTGACTGCACTTTTTCCAAATTCAGCTCGATTTATCCCGTTTCACTCTGTTTTCAATCCTTTTGTACCTGAAAGACATAAAACACACTCCGAGGATATTTTTAACACATTTTGATCGTATTTGAGTGTTTTTAGTCATTTTTGAGGTCCTAGGTGGGTAAAAACGATGAGTGAATAAGCACTCATCACCACTCCTTATTACAACACCATCAAGGATATCAACATCCTTGGAAACAAACTATCACTATTTGTATAACGATGCACCTCATCGATTATACGACCTTGGCATCCTTCACTAACGCCACTTGATTTGACTCCTAAGCATCTTTCACTAATGCCTTCGTCTTGACTTCTTAAGCATTCTTCACTAATGCTTTTGACACGGATGTTAAGCACCTTTCACTAATCCTTTCATCTTTGACTCTTTCGGCATCCTTCACTAATTCCTTCGACACAACACTTCTATAGAGGAAGAAAGAACTATCAACAAGAGAACCTCAGTAGTCTTGATGATGACGAAGCATGGCAACTCATGGACTAGAGCTTGCTCGACTTAAAGAAGTGGTGATCTCACCTTTAAGAGAACCCTAGAGAATCACACAAAAATAAAAGGCAAACTACATAGAAAGATCCCTTAGGATCTGTGGTTAGAAGGTTACAATACTTGGGGAAAGTATGTGTGGGAGTGGCAACCCAAAAGGAAGAAAAGGCTCACTATTTATAGAAGAAAAACATCTACTGTTCCACGGATCCCACGGATCCCTCACTTGAGGGATCCGTCCAGTGTAATACTGGGGATCCGTGGGATGCTCCCTTTTGCCCATGGGTTTTGGGTCATGGGTCAGGGTTATGGATCATGGTATCAAAGTAGATACAATGTATCTCCAAGATGCAATGCATCTAGTACATAGTTCATGGATTAAAACTATGGGCCATGGATTCAAACCATGTTTGACTTAAGCATGATGTCATGCAATGGGTTATGGGTCAAGTTCCATGGATATGGGTCATGGACTTTGGGTTATACCCAACTACATTCAATGTATTTGGTCAATGGGTCAAATACTTAAGTTTCTACCCAATTGTATTACCCATTATAATACATACTAGTTATGTATATGTTTGCCCTATATGTAAACACTAGTTGTTGTACATATGTATCATAAAATCACTTATACTTGTTTTAGTGTTTTATGTGAAAATGTAAGTGTGTTAGAAAACTATTGGCTCAAACCATTTACGTATTTTATTTGTTTCGTTAAAATGATTTTACGTTTGTTATCGACAAAACATTAGAAGATCGTAAAATATAAATAAACATTTTTACGGCTTATTTGTATTAACAATCTCCCCATTTTTGTTGATGACAAAACATAAAATTATTTTAAGGAAAAACTAAAATTCGTAAACGTTCGAATTGGATTTTTTACTCTCTTCTCCCCCTTTTTGTCGAAACAAAAAGAGCGTCGAAAAGAAACTAACACAATGTTTTAAGAAAAACATGTAAAATAAAAAAAATATAGAGAGCAAGTTACGGGAAGAGTTCTCGTCTTAGCTCCCCCTTGACGAGTCCATCCCTTTGTGAGGTCGTCAAGTGAATAAAAACTATTAAGCTAATGCATTGCAACTATGTGTGCAAGTGGTTTCGTCTTAGTGACGATAATGCTCCCCCTTGATGATTGCAACGTTGCAAGGGGATGTAACGAAATGTAATCCATATGAGGATTATATTACAAATGGTTTTGCAATGTATGGTTTGACACAAAGCTCCCCCTAGCTTAGGGTGTCAAAGTCTTCATGTGTATTTTGAAAATCTACAAAACAAAGGTTAGAAAACAAGTATATAGTGCATAATTTCCTGTAAATAAGACTCAAGTTAGTAGAAAATTGGCCTTCTGTTGCACGGATCCCACGGTTCCCTCCTTGGAGGGATCCGTCTAGACAAATCTCAGGGATCCGTCTATCTGATGAAAGATTTCAGCAATGGTGATGTACCAAATAATGTTAATGATACGCTTACGCAGCGCGTTCGGGGTCAAAGGAACTTCTTTTTCGTCGAGCAAGTTTTTCAACACCCTAGGCAGTGAACCTAATCGTTGTAGTGTAGTATTAGGGTAAGCCACGGGTATTGATATCGTTCTCTAGGGGAATAGGAATGCTAGTGAGAAGTTACTACGCTAAGGTTAAGGTTGAGGAAGATTATTTTTTTTATCTTTTTTATGTTTTTTAGGAAATTGAAAGGTACGAATCTCGGGTATTGGATTTGGGGGGTTGGTATTTCTACCGATTACTCTACTATTATCTAATTATCTAAACTAAGGTGGTGGTAGTCTATGTCTAATTAATGTGTGCTCGTATGATAGTTTAAAGATGTGTTTACTTAGGTTTTACTACTCCTTAATTATCTCCTATTGATGGTTGAGTTGTCACGTCCTTATTCTTAGTTGCGTTGTGTGTCTAAAGTTGTAGGGTATGCGTTTCTCCCTAACTCTTTGAACTTACCAAAGGGTCTCGTCTACAAAACCCACTTGGGATAATAAACTCTTACTCTAAGGCACTCTTTGGATGGTTTAGCTTACAACTACTCAGGTAATTATATTCTAAGGTTCACAAAGATGAATCAAGCATTAAGTACACAACGAATGACCTATCGCATTACTAGATCATTAATCAACTAAGATAAGAAACAACCAATCAATATTTAATAATTAAGTTTCATATTCCCTAAGCAAACACACAAATAAATTAGCCGGACATGGAGAACATGCAAGCATACACACAAATAATCAAAGACATAATTGAATTGATGAAGTAAATACTTATCTTGATGTAAGATAGGGTTTAGAACCCTAAAATACTGTACAAGATACCCTTGGTTCGGTTTTAGGTTTTTACTCCCAAAAAGACTCTCCTAAAACTGAAAAATTCGGATTCTATATATAATATTACATATGCGACGGCGTCACCTTATGTTTTGTGACGCCGTCGTGTCGCCGTCATTAGGGTTTCGTCTTGGCCACGTTAACCTTGCGACGACGTCACCTTATGTTTGTGACGCCGTCCTCTTCAGCTTCTGACTTCGTCTGGGTCGCATCTAGGCCGTCTGAGTAGCAACGGCCTACTCTTTTAAAGCCCGACGTCGTCACTTGAAAATAGGGTTTTTGGCTTATGTATCGTCACAAAAATCCTCCGACGGCGTCGCAATTAACACCAGACGCCGTCGCCTTCTGTTTTCAGCAGCTTTGAGTGTCTCGATTCTGACTTTGGCCATTTTCTTCGTATATTCGCGCCTTTTCGTCCAAATAAGTGCCATTCCAGCATTTTGCCTTCAAGAGACCTAAAAAGTGAAAAGGAACGATATTAAGCAATAACGGATACAAAAGTGATCAAATAAGGACTTAAACGACCCCTCAAAATGGTACCTTTTAAAACCTTATCAAATATCCCTACACTTGTTATTTGCTTGTCCTCAAGCAAATGTGCTTTTAGCCAATTAATTTATAAGTTAGGGGTCATGAAGCATTGATTTAAAACGGTCCACAACACATATAAGCCCCCGCAAAAGTCATAACAAGCACGGAAATTACATACTAGTACCTCACATGGGGTGTTTGGATACTCACATCTCTCTCGGGTGTATATTTGAAATATAACAAATAGGAAATGGAAGATAAACACTCATTAACCGGTCCTAGTACATAGGTTAGCATAGGCTTGAGAATAGATCAAACCTCCATCGCTTTGGCGTAAGCACCTAGGAAAGACTATCAAAGAGGTCTTTTAAAGGGTTGTAATGTTAGGCTTACGGTAGGGAAACAAGGGTTTGGTGGGATAGGCTATTTAGTGGTGGTAAGTCAAAAATCTCTATGTTAAATGCATACGAAGAATGGCGTTGCTAAGCCAAGACTCGACACTCTAAAACTCTAGGTAACGGACATAAACAAACATAAATTTAAAGGATAGATGTAGGATGGTAGCCCGTATTTTTTTTTAACACTCTATTTTTTTCTTTTTCTCCCTTTTTTTTTTTTTTTTTTTTTTTTTTTTTTTCATACACTTTTACTCTACCATCCTCTACGGTAACATCAAAATGATAGGGATTTATAGGCACATCCCTACACTTGAGTTTTTATTACTCTAACACTAATTTGACCTGAATTGAAAAGATCAAAACACTTGGGGTACATTATTATGCAAACAAAGGGAATTTGAATTTAACGTTCTCTTCCCGTCATTTCATAAACTTTAACTTTTCCCATAAATCCCAATCGTCCCAAAACTGTATACAAAGGATATGACTCGACTTAGCAACTCATGCAAGCAACCAGATAATTGAACTAAAGGTTTAGGGTGATAACAAACATTTGCACTAAAAGTGAGTGCATAAGGGGTAGGCTAAGGCGATTTGGGTGTATATTTGGGGGTGGGGTGTAAACAATGCTCTTCATTGATATTCCGGAAAAACCGAAACATCACGAGAACCGCGAAAAGGATAGGCTCTGAAGGGTTAACTAGGGGTATCGTGTACTAAAGATGAGTACAACGCAAAGGGTGTGGGGGAATTACTCAACCGATGTGGAAGAAGTAATTATATTACGGGTATCAAACAAGGGTTAAGCTAATGCCTCTTATCATTTAGTTATTCCTAACTACACAAGTGTAGTCTCACTTGCGATCTCGGAATGCATCACAAAAAAAGTTCTAGAATCTAATATACTACCAGTTCACACTCTAAGCATTAAAGATGAATGCTTTAATTCCTACTAATCTAAGGGTGATCCTCACATTTTGGGTGGAATTTGGGTGGTAAAGGGTTTTTGTGCTAGTCATGCAACTTCCTATCCGTGAGACGCTTTTGTTAAGACTAATGGCCCACTTCTATATGTCATGAAAAATTTTAAATTTGGTGCCAAAATTACCCTAACCGACATTTTCTCATGGTTTATTACACAATCACAATTGGACAAAGCAAATAATCAAGGATAAGCATAGTTTCAAAGTTCCCGTTTTATTTTCCCTCTCTACACTTAAACTGAACATTGTCCCCAATGTTCCCCGAAAGTATCAAAGTTATGATAAAAGAAGGTAATAAAAAACGAAAGAAACTAATACTCCCCTGATTAGCTCGGTAGGATCCGTGTGTGAAGTAGTGGTTAAATCCTTTCCAAGAAGAATTTATGCGTGAAAATCTCCTCAATCTTATGTAACTTCTTCTTGATAAACTAAACCTGCACACTTGAAGAAAACAAACGAAACCTTCGCGTAAAATCGGCGGTAATAATATATATAAGACTCGATTTAAACTAGGATATAATGCTTGTGGAATGGATGTTTACAGAATTTCTAAGAAAATTAAGACCTAGAAAATTCCAAAAATTTATAAGTAGTTCAGAAAACGAGAAAAAGTGATCTGATGTTTTTACTCCTTCCTGACGCCGTCAGGTTGCAATCCTGACGCCGTCAGGTTATCCTGACAAAAACTGTTCTGCGATTATCTGAAAAAAATTCTAGAAAATTTTACATCTTTAGAATCTGGAAAAATTTCTGCAAAAACATCCATTATGACTCGATACAAGCATTTGACCCGAACAAACAAACATATATATCTTTTATTTAATTGTTATTCTCATGTTTACGTTTCTTTTGAAAACATGTGTAATCCTCCCTACACTTATCCCTTATGTAAAATACCTTTATATGCAATTAAGACAAGGTTAAAAACAAAATAAAGCATTTTTACAAATTTAAACATGAGGATAAACAATTAATAAAAGATAGAAAGATAAATTACAAACAAAGATAAAACATACAAGCAAGATAAATTATACCACATGTAAATAAACACCACATAGTTCAAAGGTCACTACTAATTTAGATGTCCAAGATTATTACATGCCAAAATAAAAATTGTTTCAATAACCAACCATACTCAATCCACAAACTAATACATCAATCACTGGGGAGGGGGTCCATAACGATAGTCATAACCAGGGGGAAGATGGCCCAAATACCCATAGGGTGGATAGTCCTCCTCCCGCCCTGGGAAAGGATCAATCTGGAGATGTGGGTCAAGCTGATCACGCATGGACAGATGATGCATCTGTCTGACAGTATGGTCGTAGGTCCAGCTAGCCCTCTGGTCCTGTTGCGCCATCCATGTATCCATGCGCCCCATCCATGCTCCATGGTAGGCCTGCCAATCTCCACTAGACATGTGCCTGTAGGCGTCAGTGGAGCTTCTTGCTTCACCCCCTGCTGGTGTGATGGTACCTGTGGCTCCTCATCATTGTTGTCATCACCACCTTGAATGGCGGGCTGAGAATGGAACCAAGTATAACCTCTACCATAATCCATCAGGACATTCATAGCTTTCAGAGATTTAGCCTTGACGACCCTAGGTGCTGCCATCGTACTCAGGTATGTAGGTACCTCCCCTGCCCATACACCTAAGGATCGAGCTAACCGGGTGATAAGCATGCCCCCATACACCCTATCCTCCAACCTAATCCCACTTGCAGTTCTCAAGTAATCGGCCAACCAGAACGGTATGTTGCAGTGCACTCCCTCGGCCAATATGCAGTAGAGATAGAATAGGTCCGGTAAGGTGACACGATGGCTCGTGGCATGTCTTCCTGTGATAGAGAAGGTGAGGCAGCGATGTATGAGCCTAACCCGTGGATCCCGGATTTGTGAAGCGAGGGTACCCCCAGTAATGTACTCCCCATCAGCAATCGTGTTCCAGAACTGAATACCCAACATCTCGTCCTTATGGGTAATTCCAGCTGCAAATTGAGTCCTAAAAACATCACTCTCAGCATCCTCAGATGTATACAGTCCCAACCTCCATCCAAACTCAAGCGTCGACATTTGCCTCCAGTCTCCTCCTAACCTAAATCGGATCCCTTGGAAATCAATATTATCCTGACATGCATTGATATTTGGAAAATATGATGCGTGAAACTCACGTACCAACTCGCCATACACGGGCTCTCTAATCCTAAACAATCTTTCCCATTAGGGATCAGTGAACTTATCCCTTCTAAAACTATTCGAAAATTCCCTAGCCAAATCATTCTCCTCCAGAAATGCCCAGTCCAACACAGCCCCTGAATCAATAGTCTGATGGAGTAAATCGTTGTAACTGGCTTGACATCCCTCCTCAATAAATACCCCCACCCAATGATCGTGTCCGCAATGTTTTCTTGGGTATTAGAAGATTGTCCCCTAGTCCTTTTTACTCTTCTGCTCATCTGAAACAAGAAATCAAATAAGTGGAGAGCAAATGAGTATCATTTGCGATGCAAAGGACGACACAAGCAGGTACTGACGGCGTCGCAGAATACACATGACGCCGTCAGCTCGACCAATTTTTGAATCCGACATTTGTGAGGGAAAAGTCCAAGTTTCTAACCATAACCCTTGACCCAAACACCCTTGTTGCAGCAACAATGGCATAATGGCTAGGTGGTTTTGATTCCTAAGCCGTCAAGGCTTCTCGCAAAGTTTACCCCCATATGGTAACACTACTACTTCACCTAATCTTAAGCCTTAACAAGATTTCAAGGGCGAAATAGATCAAATTAGTTGGGGTTTTCGGATTTGAGAAAAGAGGGGAAAACGAAATTGAATATGAATTAGAACAATTGAATAGACAAAGATCAATGTAGATTACTTACCTCGTGGAGATTGTCGTGGAAAAATGGTGGATTCGATGTGGGGAATACGTTTTTGTGTGGTGTGGGGCGGATAAAAAATGTGTAGGGAAAAGAATGAAAGAGATGGGTGTTGTATTTATACGTCTGATCTGGCTTAGCGACGGCGTCACTCGTTAAAGTGTGACGGCGTCACGCCCAAATTAACGTAAAAGAAAACAGTTTTTGTCAATCCGCCCGGATAAAAAATCCGGTTACTATTTTTGACAAGAAACTTGGTTTTTATTTTAAAATCAATTTGGTTATTCCACAAGTAATCTCCACTATGGTAAGCAATGCATATGTCAAATTGTCCTTCAATCGTGATCTCAGAAGATCCGAAGTCTTGAGGGTGAGGTTCTTTTTTTCCAGGTTTAAAACCGAAAGAACTTTTCCTCGCATTGGGAAAATCGGGAAGTGATACGTGCACCATTCCAATGAATGTGTTTCTAGGGAGCAAGTGGGAAACGTTGAGACAGGGGTTCAAGCAAGAATATGATTCCTTGACGAGGTTTACTAAGGGAGAAGGTTCGGGAGTCACCCCGGTATGTCCTGGTATCGCATACACCTTTTCTAGCTTTTTAGGTATATTGTTTTTTGCGATTTCACCACGGATGCTCAACATGAAGTTGTTAGCTAGGCCCAAGAAAGTGTCATGAGTTGTTCGCATTTGAGCTTCGAGGTGTTTTATTTCCTCTTCTTGCTTGTAGACAAATGTCAACATAATGTCCTCGAATTCATCCTGCCGGGATTTTCTTGGGATCAAAAATTCCTTGACCGCATTCACATGTTCATCAGCACGCGTGGTTACTCCCATTAACGCCTTTACTTGGGCCTCCATACTCATAATTGCTTGGGCTCAGGAAGTTGACCCGTTCTCTTGAACAACTTGAGTTTCCCAACCTTCCTCTTCATATTGAGCTAGGTCCTCAATATCCTCCCAGCATGCCTCAGCATCGAGGTTATTTAGCCTTCCACCGGAGGCATAATCAATGGTTTGTTGGAGAGAGAGACTGACATGATCATAGAAAATTTGGACTAGGAGCCAAAGATCAATGCCGTGATGAGGGACTTTATGAAGTAAGTCCTTGAATCGGGTCCATGCTTCGTAGAGAGATTCACCTTGACGTTGTTGAAACATCAAGATGTCATTCCTAAGCTTAGTGGTTCTCCCCGGTGGGAAAAATTGAGCAAGGAAGCGAGAGGTAAGATCATCCCAACTTGAGATGGAGCCGGCGGGAAGTCGCTCAAGCTAATTACTAGCTTGGTCCCGCAGAGAGAATTGGAAGAGACGCAGGCGCGTGGTCTCCCGAGTAGTAGCATCAAGGTCGATGGAATCGACAATTTTGAGGAAATCCCTCAGATGCTGATTTGGATCTTCGGAACGAAGTCCATGGAATGCACATCCGTTTTGCACCAACCGGATGGTGTCGGATCGGAGGGCCGTAGTTTGGGCTTGGTCGGGAAGCTCAATGGTGTTCCTATAGCCTAGGTGGCTTGGTCTTGAGTATTCACCAAGAGTACGGGCTCTTGGCGGGTCATTTGGTGGTGGGTTGATGAGTGGTGGTTGGTTATCATCTTCCATGATGAAAAGTGATGGGTGTTACGAACAAAGGTCACGAAGAAGGGGGATAGACTAAGAGGAAGCTAAAAATGAGAAAAAATTTACTTGATAGGAATCAAGCAAAGAACCTAAACGAGGTAGACTACTAACTAGCTATTCTATTCCCCGGCAGCGGCGCCAAAAACTTGATACGCTTACGCAGCGCGTTCGGGGTCAAAGGAACTTCCTTTTCGTCGAGCAAGTTTTTCAACACCCTAGGCAGTGAACCTAATCATTGTAGTGTGGTATTAGGGTAAGCCACGGGTATTGATATCGTTCTCTAGGGGAATAGGAATGCTAGTGAGAAGTTACTACGCTAAGGTTAAGGTTGAGGAGGATTATTTTTTTATCTTTTTAATGTTTTTTAGGAAATTGAAAGGTACGAATCTCGGGTATTGGATTTGGGGGGTTGGTATTTCTACCGATTACTCTACTATTATCTAATTATCTAAACTAAGGTGGTGGTAGTCTATGTCTAATTAATGTGTGCTTGTATGATAGTTTAGAGATGTGTTTACTTAGGTTTTACTACTCCTTAATTATCTCCTATTGATGGTTGAGTTGTCACGTCCTTATTCTTAGTTGCGTTGTGTGTCTAAAGTTGTAGGGTATGCGTTTCTCCCTAACTCTTTGAACTTACCAAAGGGTCTCGTCTACAAAACCCACTAGGGATAATAAACTCTTACTCTAAGGCACTCTTTGGATGGTTTAGCTTACAACTACTCAGGTAATTATATTCTAAGTTTCACAAAGATGAATCAAGCATTAAGTACACAACGAATGACCTATCGCATTACTAGATCATTAATCAACTAAGATAAGAAACAACCAATCAATATTTAATAATTAAGTTTCATATTCCCTAAGCAAACACACAAATAAATTAGCCGGACATGGAGAACATGCAAGCATACACACAAATAATCAAAGACATAATTGAATTGATGATGTAAATACTTATCTTGATGTAAGATAGGGTTTAGAACACTAAAATACTGTACAAGACACCCTTGGTTTGGTTTTAGGTTTTTACTCCCAAAAAGACTCTCCTAAAACTAAAAAATTCGGATTCTATATATAATATTACATATGCGACGGCGTCACCTTATGTTTTGTGACGCCGTCGTGTCGCCGTCATTAGGGTTTCGTCTTGGCCACGTTAACCTTGCGACGGCGTCACCTTATGTCTGTGACGCCGTCCTCTTCAGCTTCTGACGTCGTCTGGGTCGCATCTAGGCCGTCTGAGTAGCAACGGCCTACTCTTTTAAAGCCCGACGTCGTCACTTGAAAATAGGGTTTTTGGCTTCTGTATCGTCACAAAAATCCTCCGACGGCGTCGCAGTTAACACCTGACGCCGTCGCCTTCTGTTTTCAGCAGCTTTGAGTGTCTCGATTCTGACTTTGGCCATTTTCTTCGTATATTCACGCCTTTTCGTCCAAATAAGTGCCATTCCAGCATTTTGCCTTCAAGAGACCTAAAAAGTGAAAAGGAACGATATTAAGCAATAACGGATACAAAAGTGATCAAATAAGGACTTAAACGACCCCTCAAAATGGTACCTTTTAAAACCTTATCAGTTAACATCAAGGAGAGATACGTATTCAAGCAACAAGCATATACTCAAAGCAATGTGTCATATAAACTATCATTCAATAAAACATAAGAGATAATCAACAAATCTCTAAAACTAAGAGAATGATTTAGCCACGTAATACATATTCTACTAATACTAATAAGTGACCAAAACTTTAGAAGCAACAACGTGCTTGAGTCTAAGGATGAGTAGACTTGTTGATTTGGTCTAGTCTTTCAAGAAGATGATTAAACATGAAATGCAACTCATTTCGTACTTCTTGAACAAGTCCTTGGGTGATTAGACAATTTGAGCAATTATTGTCTTGATTGGGAACCGGAGGAAATTGGATGTTTTGTGGAGGCTCTACGAATGATGGTGGGGTTTCATTGTGTAAGATATAACTTTTCACATACACATCAAACCATAACACAAAGTAGCATATAGATGGAATTCTAGAGAGAGAAAGTTAGAGGTTTAGGGAACTTAGTGAGAGAAAGTGAAAGATATTATTATGAGCTCCAACTCTCTACCTTGGGAGGTAGAGAGTATTTATAGTCTTACACAAATCGCCACACTTTGGGCTGTGGATCAGGCATACAGTGGGTAAAGACCCGTCCGTCCTCCACGGTGTTACTTAACTAAATTACTACTTAACTTAAAAGAACTACGACTACGAGCTTTCTAACGATTACATATACTTGAGGTGACCGACTCTTTAATACTGGGAATTTCTAATTCCTAACAATCTCCCCCTAAGGGAGGTCACCTCAATAATGTACCAGAATTACATTGAATACAAATAGATATAACATTTAACAATTGATCTTGCATTCTTGATGTAGTCCTTTGCTCCTAAGCTCGTAGTCAATGATTCTTCACAATGCATGTTTGGTTATTCCAAGTGGAGGTCTTTTACTGATCCACGTGATGATAATATTGAGCCATCATTTGAGATCATCAGCTATCAACAATCTCTGAGACATCCATTGTGGTGTTTGTGACTTTGAGACCGACATGCTCACATTCTGGATCATGATCTCTTCTTATCAGAGTAGCGGAAGCTTTAGTTGATTCATGATATTGGCAGCAGCGTAGCAGAAGCATGGAGTGAAAATATCAGAGACATTGATGCACTAATCATGATTTCTTTTTGAGATGAATGTGTTAAGTGAGCATGCGGCTATGGATTGACCGCTTCATTCTGATCAGCTGCAAACGTTGGGCGTACCTGCATACAACAGTTAGCAACAAATCGCACGAAAGTGTCTTTGATCACTTTCGATGAATTGAGGTACACGGCCCACGGTTCCCCGTTGATCAGTACAAGTACTGCCTGTGATCAGGTAGGATTCCTAAGAATCTCCTTGACAGGGTTTCGCAGCTGTTCTAGCTGTTCTCAAACCGGAACATCTCAAAGAAGACAGCACGGAGTGAGTGAACCAGCGAATTTTAAGTCCACTGATTGATGAAAAGAGATTTGAAAAACAATCGTGTATTGCTCAATAGAAATTGTTTTTGCAATACAACGAAGGTTTTATTGAAAATCAATTATCAATCATAAAAATACCTTTTGGTTTGAAAAATGAGTACACAGTCGATGTGCTAAAGAAAAGAGTTTTTAAGCACAAAGACTGGTTTTTCAAAGGTATCCGTCAATCCCTAACCTGAACCAGGATTGATTCAAGAAATTGAATCGCCCCATTGTTTCTGTTCAGTTGTCACATGGTTGATCTATATGATAGATCTCACATGCCACCTACCAGGAGCTTGTTTGATGTTGGCTCCAGAAGGCTTTCCATCTTCATTGTGAATGTGTAAACACATCACTCAGATGTTCTGGCAATACCACAAGGATAATGCGTAGGACTCAAGATATAATCTCTCTTTCCACATTGTGTGAAACAGAGAGTCTTCATTGAAAGTGTCCTAATGAGATTTATTGATGATCTCGTGGCTCTAGACTCAATTTGTGCATATTTGGATCCTATAACGGAGACTAGGGAGAGGGTCTCCTTCTTCAATATCAACCATCTCTAAGAGAAAGTCGATAGATAATGTTGGTTCCCCGTGAGAATGAAACAAGTCCTTTTAAGAGGAACTTGAGTGGTTTGGAAAGTTGAAGTGCAGTGCGTCACTGGGTCCATGACGTCTTGTCTTCAATACCGATGTTACCATCAGTAGCATATGAATTGAACCCGGTTTCTGCCCTAAGGTTGAATAAATGGAGGGCTATTTGTTTTCACCCTATTTTCATTCAATTCTTTTTAATTCTTCAACCCCTTCAGTGCTTACCGAGACTTCATAGCTAGAACCTTGTTGGGTTTATTCCAGTACTAGCTCAGTCTTAGTCCGCACTCTTCCCTTATCTCATTTTTCTCCTTTTATCATCATACCTAAGGACTTCTACACTAACTAGTGGATTGTCCCTGGGTAGATCCCTCCGGTTCTGGCGGATCATGGGAACCAATACCTAACCTTATCATCCTTATATCACCGTACATTAAAGTAAAGTTGGTCGGTCTATTTGGTATTGTTCATCTGCCATTGGATCCAATAGAAACCATTTGAAAATCAATTCAGATACTTGTGATATATTATCAAAGCATTTTGTACCTGAATTGTTTTTTGATATTTTTAGAATGAGAACTCCCCCTCAACATGTGCATCAAGTATCAAAATGTTTTGCACACGGAGGCAAGAGAAAGAATTTACTTCTTTTGATTACCATTTTCTAAAAGATATCAACATCACTTCCCTCAACAGATCAAGTGGGTATAGCATTTCCGGGAAGGATGAGGTTTCCATGAATTTTGCTCCCCCTCAATATGTGCCTCGAGGTATGAAAAGAGTTTTGCACATACTAGAGGGAACCTGCACATTGGGATAAATGATCACGTTTCAAATCAAAGGTTTAAGATAGATGCTCCCCCTCAACATGTGCATGGAAAATTTGAAATCGTTTGTCACATGTGGGCAGGATAGCATGTACATCCTTATAAAACCATTTACCTATTTATCAATTTAAATCCAATTTAAATCACACATTCTCCCCCGATCACAATTATCAAATCATTTGAGATTTGTGATCTCTTATAGATTTAAATTGATTTTGAAAGCTTTTAAGGAGAATTGTGACTTGATTATGAACGCGTTTGAACTGATATGATATGATTTTAAGACTTCAAACTCCATTTATAAAACATGCATGAATATCCTTTGAAAACAATTTAATGCCAAATAACTTTTTAATTTAATTGAAATCATTCTCCCCCTCAATCAATGACATAGGTTGTTGATTGAGAGATAGAGATTTTGACAAATAAGTCCTGATGATTTTCAAAAATAGAGATCGAGTTATTTTTCAAAGCATTTGGTTTTCAGCAGATAAATGTTTATAGAATCAGAGCATGGAATTTGAAAACATGTTAAAACATGGCTCTGTTCTTTCTTTTAAAAACCGGGTTATTGCCTGAAAATGACAATAAACCATTTCTCTTTCTCTCAATTTTTTTTTTTTTTTTTTTTTTTTTTTAAAAGAGTTCGAACAACATCTAAGGTCCCGTGTCATTCTTTGAATGACAGCACAAAGACCGTAGATATTATCGAACCGAGAAAAAACATGACAAAAATGACAATATTTTTTTTTAAGAATTTTCGAATTTTTCAGATTTTTATGGATTTTGAAAGTTTTATAATTTTCTATTTTGTTTTTCGAATAACTATTTACAAGAGATAAGTTAGTTTAAGAGAATGATGAAATGAGTACCGAGATAAAGATATCGTTCAGCACGTTGTAGAAGAAAGGAATCAACATCTCTTAAACTTTCGCCACCAAAGCATCCGAGGCTTCTAAGGAAATCGTCTGAACATGAGCCTTCTCAATTCGAATCTTTGGTAGCTTCCCCCCAAACTGACAAACATCGAATAAAGACCATTTCCCTAAGAATTAGAGTTGAATACAAAGCGGTCTCATTGATTGAAGCTCAGCACCCTGAAGAACACGAGAACACCGAAGTAACAAGTTGAAACATTGATCGTCTCAGTGGTTATCAAATCCGGATTAACTGATTACGACCGATCACATGAACCTGTTGTGCATCCCCGATGTACACCTTACTCTTCGAGATTGACCAGTTGTCATGTTAGGGGAACAATATATCAACATCTTCATTTTACCAAGTGCATTCCAGTTATATAACATATAACCAATCAGCACATAATGTACACATGTACCCAACAAGAGTAGAGACGATGACATCCATGTAACATGTTGAGTCACTAATCATCTCTGTGGATGTCAACTCTGAAATAACTGAATTAGCTCGATCAAGTGAACATGTTGTGCATATAACCGGAAGCACTTTATCATAAACCATATATAAGATGTCGATAGGCAGTATCATCTCACGTTCCAAATATTCTTCTCACATTTCTTCCAACTGAACACTGAAGTAACAAAAAACCAAAGGTCTCCAGAGACCACTTCCCCCAAATAGTCTTGATACCTCAGAATCAGCAAAACATAATCAATCCATAAACTTGAAATCTTGTGAGAAGAACTCAAATAGCCCAAGTGAATCCTATGAGAATCAACTGCTACATAAACTCTCTCTGACTATCTTTATCAACCCATATGTAGACAATTTGAAGTGACCACTGTTGAAGAAAAACTCGATATACCAGACTTGAAACTGAAGTCGAATTCCCCGCATTTGTGTCTTAAGCTTGCACTTAAAGATGGAAGAACGGTGTCGAGAATCTATGCTTCAAGCAAGTCTCTAAGTACTCACTACTCAAACAAAGTATGAGACATTAACACCTCTTGATATTATCCACATCGTCATCTGCATGTGACACTGAGTAAAACAACGTAACTCCTAATAGTGATAGTTAACCAGGTCTTCAACCATCCCCTCCGACTGCTGGTTACTAGATAAATCAAGCCTTCAACTCAAATTCTTAAGCCCGAGCAAGTTATCAAATAAGAAAACGCCTTTGTGAAGGACAACTTCAATCTCAAATAAGTGATAAATGATTAACTCTGAAGTAATCAACTTGTGTCAAATGTCCAACACGTGAACAAACATACAATCGGATGTACATTGTCCCACTGAATGAACCGGAGCAAATGATTCCTCAACATCAATGCATTCTTCCTTAGGGTATACATGTAGAAACTGATCTGGAAGATTCAACAATAATGTTTTCGAGCGGATGAGGTAGTCATTTTCCTTAATGTTCATGTGGTTGATATATAACGTGCACCATGAGAGGAACAATAATCCGTGAAGATTTGGCAAAAGAATACCAAAGAGTGGATCATTATTCATGAACAATAATCCGTGAAGATTTGGTAAAGGAATACCAAAGAGCGGATCATTATTCATGAGTGCAACAACAATATTATGATAGTCATTATCAACGCCTTGAGGAGTAACTGGAGATTGGGTTTCTTGAGAGTTCTGAGAAGTACTTCTTACATGGTGAACTAGTTGAGTCAGTAGAAACCGGAGCATGAGCTTCAGAAGCTGGATGATCAACATTCGTTAGAGGTTGGAAGTACTCATCAAACATATCTTTGAAAAACAATGAATCCCAAACAAAGAATCCCAATTATCCTTAGTAATTGAAGCATTAGGCGTTGGAGGAGTGTCATAAAAAATCAAGCAATGAATCATTGCTAAAGAATCTGAGCAAGTCTAATTGAGGATTAAATTTTGGCTTTTCAATCTCCCCCAATTAGTGCTCTCCCCTAAACTGACGAAGATTTTCAAGTGTTCTTCTCAGCCCGGATTAAGAAGAAGTCTTTAGATCATCAAATGCAATTCGTCTTTAGTCTTCTAATCATGTAGCTTTCAAATGTAGATTAGACTGTAGACTCGACCTTCTTCAAGATTATCCGAATGGGGAAATAGACAGTTAACATCTTCTTCACACCAAAGCCATTCCCGTTAACTTGTAAATAGCAAATCCCCTTAATTAAAATCCTTCCCAATCAAACAAGAACAGAAAGATGTTCATCAAAGAAATCAGCCCAGCAACTAGAAGCACTTTGTCATTTAATCATATCAGCCCGTGTGAAGATGTCAACCAACGGCTCTTAGAAGAAACTACATGTGAAGATGATCCGATAAGAAGAATCTCGGTTCTTACATGGGTTAGGAGCCGTTTGACCATATATTCTCAAATATCAGTCAACCATGCAAAAAATTTACGCTTCTTCTCCCCCTCAAGAATTGCATACAGAGATGCCATTCTTGATTAACCAAGTGATTATCATCCAAATGTATTATATTCACACTTCTCCCCCACAAAATTAGCACATGATGTCGCCATCTTCATTATATTGAGCAAGAGGAGTAAGAGTAATTATCAGTAGTCCGGTTCACTTGATGACTGAAGCGCATGGAAAAAGCATGAAGCATGTTGATGAAGAATGTCGATGAGAATGGTCATAAACATGAAGATTTCTCTTCTTAAGAAGATAAAGCGCACTGAAGCGTACACCTTTCTTTTCTGTGAGGAACGGGGCCTGAAGTGTTATCTGCAGACGCCATAATGATGAAGTACGAGGCCTGAACTGATTTGAACAGACGTCATTGTTAAGAGCCCAGTCATATGTTTAGAGCCGCCCGAATCCAAATACCAAGGGACGATTTGTACGACCTGCTTTGGACAACAGACGAAGACAGAGAATTGGAAACATTGGATCCCCACGTGATGATGGGTTCCTTTTGGTTAGCACAAACAGTCTTTGAATCAGCAGAAACCCTAGATGCAATGGCATTATCCCTAGGAGCTGAACTAGTAGAGGCATCAGACTTAGTCAAATGACATTTTGTGCTTAATGGGATTATTCTACCAGTTGGCTTCCAAACCTTAACAGGCACTATTCTCGGCATAGTGGATCTAGTTAAAGAGCAAGGTTTGCCATTCGTGAACATTCGACCTGTTGGCTTCCACTGAAATCCTACATTGGTAAAAACCTTCCCTGTAGGTTTCCAGGATTGCTTAATCTGTTTTGCTTTCCAAACTTTCTTAACTGGGGTATGATTCTTAGATCTCAGAAATAACACATCACATTTATCATGATTACCAGAAAATAAACATTTTTTACATGTTTTGCAGACAGCATAAGGCCTCGAATTAATTTCAGTAAGCTTAGAGCTAATACTAGAACTAACACGATTCTTTTTGTTCAAATCAAACTTCTTGTCCCTATGTTGTTCATTTACTTCCTTATCATGATCACTTTTAGTTTGCGTAATCCTATCCTTCTTTGCATTGCTTCTAGGTTTTGACCCGCTAACTTTAGTGTCAATCTTAACATCTGTAGAAGTAACGATGGGAACATTACATGGCTTCACTACTTTCTGCATTCCTGGTCTAGAAGTGCTGGGATCTGAAATTCTAGGAGGCACATCAAAGGTTTCTTGCTTGAATTTCGACATGGAACAAGGCATATCAAGAGTCACATGCTTGGCTTTAGGCATAGAACAAGGCACAACTATTCTATCTCGCCTATTGCTAGATTTCGGACTTGTGACAATTACATACTCTAAGAGTTCCTGAGATCGTTTGGCATCCATGCAGGCATAGGCTATAGTACTATCAAAAGGTTTTTCTAATCTTTCATCTTCAACAATCTCACGAAGACCCTTCAAACATTCCTTAAGGTATGAGAGATATGCTTTATGTGCAAGTTCATTATTCCTAATGGGCGGGGGAATATATAACATATCGATAGCATATTTATCACAAGCAGAAACCTTAGGAACAAAGTATTTGCAATTGGGGATTGGCAACTTTCCTTTCACCTCACGCTTCAGATTCTCAATATCGTTAAGTAAAGAAGTTATCTTTTCAATTTGTTTATCATGATTAACTTTAAATGAATCACATAACTCTTTGTTTTGATCATTAACCTTTGAAATTTCAGCTTTAAAACAATCATTTTCCTTTTGCAAGTTATCAATTATGTTTTGAAGTTGGAAATTCTGAGAATCTAAAGGTGGAGGCATATGGGAACCAGTCACATCCTTCTTTTCACCTTTCAGTTGTGAAATTTGGGCTTTCAATCTTTTGATCGTGTGGTAATGAGCTCGAATTTGTTCATCACGTTTGCTAATTTCAAAAACTACATCAAACTCAGGAGCATCAGGGGATGTCTTGATATTTGAGGTTTTAACATTTTCTTTGAGATGTTGATGTTTTAATTGCAAAGCAAGATGTTCAACTTCTAATTTAGAATAATGTTTGACCAAGTTATCATGATCATCCTGTTCTATTTTCTCATGCAATTTTGAATTTGTTGTTTCAAGCTCAATGACACGATCATGGGAGACTTTCAGAGCAACAGATAATTCATGAAATTGAGAAGCATTAATGGAACAATTTGTAGCAGTGAAAAACACATCTTGAGCAATACATTCAGAAATCAGATTCTCATTCAGTGTATGCAAGTTCTTCCTTTCAATATCACTGTACTTTAATTCTCTCTCATAGTCACTAACCTCAACAATCATTGCATCAAATACCTTTTCCATTTCTTTAATATCAGAATGCGTCCCTTTTTTAAGACACTCAAATTGATCTTTTAGTTGTTTAAAGAAAGGCATGACCTCAGTTAAATAGCATTCTTTAGTTTGCTCAAAACCCCTTTCCCCTTCAGTTATACCAGTGGGTGTGATCCTTTTCTTACAAGTTTTCTCAAAATCAACAAATAGTTGAAAGATAACATATTCACTGATTAAGGTCTTGCTTTTAGTGGCAATAGATCTAGGAACTAAGTGCATTGGTGTATTAGGAGGATACACAGTTGATTTAGGCAGTTTCCTACAAGGGGGATTCTTTTCAACAAGATTTTCAGCTTTTTGCATTTCCATATCCTTTTTCCAGAACACTTGTTCAGGGGTTAATAGAGTCTGAGGCTTAAACTTGTTCAAGGAGATCCAATTTTCTTTAGTGTAATTATGGGGTTTGATCGTTATGTTATTCTTTTTACACTTAGGATCATTTAGCTTCTTATCCATTTTCTCCCTAGATGCAATATCCAGTTTTCTATCTTCCTCAGTGCACTCAATGCAACTAGGTGTCTGTCTAGGTTTAAGAATCTCATTTCCATCATAGATTACATTTTGAGCTGCTTTTGCTTTCTTACCATACTCAGGATTGGGTTTATCTATAATGGGAACACTGTGCTTATCGCTTAAGACTCTGTGTTTAGTGATCATGTGAGCAGTCTGAATGGTATTCCCTTGTACGTACAACTTATTTTCAAGCTTGTTTTTCAAAGTTTTTAGATTGGAAAAATCATTCAAAAGTTTTGATTCCTTAGCCTTGAATTCTTGCTTAAGCATTTTAACATTTTCTTGAAGTTCGTGTTTTTGCTTAGCAGTTTTAGAAAGCTTTTCTTGTAAGGAGTTTAACTCTTGTTTTAATACTTCTTCTTTAAAATTACTTTTTCTAATGATTGTACGTATTTGGACATCCATTTCCTGCTCACGGGTTGTCAACTCAAACTTAGCACGCTGCTCATAAATAGCAACTTGATCCTTATATATGTTAAGCTCAGTGGTAAGGGAATCATCAGGCACAAATGCAGCGTACTCATGCAGTTCATAATCATCATTTTGAGTAGAAGATGCACAACTAGGTACAGCAGAAACTTCCATGCAACTTACCTCAGCATTGACATGCACAGGCTGTGACGGGTGCATCTCTATCTTGGGTACATCCGAAGCTTCCATGGAGCGTTCTTTTGCATTAACTTGCACAGGTTGTGTCTGGTGCACCTCTCTCTCTTGTGAATTTGAGCACGAAGATTCCATTTTTGCATTATCCGAATCATCATTTTTTGTTGTCACTGACATTCTGCGTTCAGCAACACCCGATTCTTCACCAGATACATTACCCAACTTATCACAACAATCTTTCAACTGCACCTGACACTCATTCACGTCTTCATTCTTTTGTGCAGATTCTTCAATGAACTTTTTCATATTATCCATGAGTTGGATAAATGTCTCAATGAATTCCTGAATTTCCATTCCAGTATGTTTTTTGAAGGAAATTCCAGTCAAGTGTTGATTGTAATCTGCTGAATGTTCCCCACTGATGAATGGCTGAAATTGTTTGTAGATTACTTGAAGAGCTGCACTGGAACCATCCTTTTGAACTTCTTCATTGGTAAGTTGCAGCTTTAAATGCTCTAAGTTCAACAGCAAGCTTCTTGTCAATGTAGGTAAGTCCTGGCGGAAAAGAGCACTACATGTTCGATCCCCAGCTATGGATAACAACTGTATGAGGTGCAGATGAAGTAGTTGATAGGGCTCAATGCTGCATTCCATTTGCATGGCATTCTGTAGCAGGTGCAATTCATTCTCATTGTACTCAGAACATGAAGATCTCACATCCTCGTTGTTTAATTCAAACATCTTTAATCGTTCAGAGTAGCATCCATTATCATTATTATCCACAGCATCATATAATTTAAGCACTTCTGAAATCACTGGGTCAGTAGAGTAAGACATGATGTGGTAGAATGCACGGGATTTTACAAGTCTATGATTTAAACCGAGAAATAGAATCTTTCGCGGGATTTTACTAAAATCAAGACTAAACCGTTAAGCAATGACCAATGGAATGTGTTAAGACGACTAATGGATCGACACAATGATAGACAATTGTGTGTTAGGTCTTATGATTGTTTGTGGGATAAGCAGAGATGTTGTTTGGTTGTGATTCGGATTGGTTTATGCCCGTTTTTCTTGAGAAATTTAGGTCTAACAACTTAAAAACCTCAATAACTTCTGTTCGGAGCGGATTTAGACCTCGAAGATTGACCCGAATCAACTTTAGTTTATTCGGCGTGCCATTCTCCTCGTTCTCACGGTCGTTTTGATGGGTAGAACGCTGAAAACGGAGTTACGGTTCAAAAGTTATGGCCGTTTGAAGTTTTGACGGGAAAAAATCAACCAAGTCGCTACGAATTCTTGAACCAAGTCGCTAACAACTAATTCGCTACACCACTAAGTCGCTAGAGTACCAAGTCGCTAGCCAGATGTAAGTCGCTAAGTAGTAACTCGCTAAGACTCAAGTCGCTAGCAAAATTTTGGCAGCAATTCGCTACTCAAGTCGCTAAAGATGCAAGTCGCTAAAGAGCAACTCGCTACAGACCAAGTCGCTACCACCAAGTCGCTACTTGTAGTGGAGAGTCCACTACTTGTACTTTAACTCGCTAGATCTAACTCGCTAGGTTTAACACTGTAACTCGCTACAATTTTGTGAAGCAAGTCGCTACCAAGAAAACACTCCGTGAGCTAAGTCGCTAGCTTGAAAAACCATATAAACATCACTTTTCAATCCAAAAACAACCCAACCAAGATGATTCAAGCTTACCAAATGAAAACCTAAACACTTGTGATGATTCTAAACATAAAAGTACCAACAAAATTCAAACTTTAACACAAGAAATCACCCAAATGATGCAAAAACCACTAAACCTTTTCAAACTCAAAAACCACCTAAAAACCACTATAAATCCAAAGATGTGCAAGATATGATCAAACCATGGCTCTTGATACCAATTGTAAGATATAACTTTTCACATACACATCAAACCATAACACAAAGTAGCATATAGATGGAATTCTAGAGAGAGAAAGTTAGAGGTTTAGGGAACTTAGTGAGAGAAAGTGAAAGATATTATTATGAGCTCCAACTCTCTACCTTGGGAGGTAGAGAGTATTTATAGTCTTACACAAATCGCCACACTTTGGGCTGTGGATCAGGCATACAGTGGGTAAAGACCCGTCCGTCCTCCACGGTGTTACTTAACTAAATTACTACTTAACTTAAAAGAACTACGACTACGAGCTTTCTAACGATTACATATACTTGAGGTGACCGACTCTTTAATACTGGGAATTTCTAATTCCTAACACATTGAGAGATGTAGGATGAGGTTCTACTAAAAATGAGGGTGGTGGTAATGGAAATTCCTCCATATGATCAAGTCCTTGGTGGTTCCTTGTTTCCAATGATGGACTAGTCGGTGTTGTAGGTGGTTCCCTATTTAACGAGAAAGTTGGTGAGTGGGAAGTTCTTGGTGGTGAATGCTCTAATGAATAGAGATTTGGGTGAGAGAGAGGCTCGGTGAAAGTGTGTAGTCTATGCTCTATGAAAGAGGGCTTAGGCAGCTTGCTAGAACTAGCTATGTTTGGTTTAGAGCTAGATGAACCGTTTTCTAGCCCAAAAGGTTTAATGCTAATTCTTGCGGTTCTCTTAGCAATTGTTGAATGGGTTTGTTGAGGTGGGATTCTAGCATTATTATCTCTTACGGGAGATGATTCAGTGGATGAAATCTCATGAATCATATGACCATTCCTTTTGGATGAACCTTTGGTTGAAGAGTTGTTGCTAAGTGCTTTAGTCATGGTGATGGTGAGGATGCAATATGAGCTTCTAACTACTGATTTTTGAGGAATAGGTAAGAGTGATGTCTTAACCTCAAGAGTGTTTGGTTTATAAAGGATGAATTTGAATTAAGGGATTAAATTCATGACCACTAAGGGGATTAAGCATGCACTAAGGTCAACTAAGATATTGTTCAGCTCTAGGAAGACATTAAATGGTAACTAAAAGTGTTTGGATTACCAAAGTTGGCTTAAATTTTAAGAGATAAGCTGATTAAAGTCTTTCTGTAGACACGGATCCCACGGATCCCTCTCAACAGGGATCCATTTGGTTATAAACCAGGGATCCGTCTGTCAGACAGATATGTGATGAAATGATTGTGCTTTTTGTAAGGTCTAGTACCTATGAATCTTGAGGATTTGACTTCCCTTTGATGTTTTGAGTGGTGGATGTCTTAAATGCTCAACCATAAGGAGTGAGGATGGTTAATGATGGTTTTGGGTAGGAAAGTGAACTTTAGAACGTCTAACTAAGTGCTTGAGAAGGATACCATTTGATTTGAAATGGGAAAATGATGACACTTACTCTTAGAAATCAGATGATGACTCAAGAGAAATTTGAGAAAATCCTAAAAAATAAAGAAAAATAAAAAACTAGTTTTAGGCCTATTTTGAGATAAGAGTGACTAGAATCAATTTGCTAAAATTGATAGAAATATCAAACTAACTGTTTTGAGATGTGAGGAATAATGTGTGAGCGTTGGAGCAGAAATATGGCGGATATTGGTGAGTTTGATAAATCAAAGGCACTTTGAATTTGATCCTAAGTTACCTACGGGTGAATGTGAGACCTACTGTGCATGAGGAAGCCTCAAGTGGTATTAAAGAATCATGTTTAGCTATCATGATGTGATTAAGGGGATAAATTGGATGTATGGTGATCTGTATCTGATAATTGTCTTCCCGGATCCCACGGTTCCCTCTTGGGAGGGATCCGGCTAGTTATAATACTGGGATCTGCCTACTGAAGATCAGAAGGCTTTCAGCAAATGTGCAATTCTTGCACTCTTAGCAAATGCTTCTCCTAATTGTTTCTACAAAGACTAAATGCAAGAACACATCAAGTATAACATATAGCAAGTGTGGGGGAACTAAAGGTAGCTAAAGATGAGTGACGACGACTACTTGAATGATTTCAAGATGTCGTAAAATCTCATCCTACTCGTTCCTAAGTTAAGATTGTTCAATGCCAAGTTATGGCAATACCTACATACTACATCCTACTCTACATAAGTATTGTTTAGATGTTACAAACCATTGTTTCAAATTGTTTTCACAAATTAAGGTCCTATGACCTTACCTTACTTCACCATCTCCTTCCATATCACTCCCCGTCTTCATCCTCCCCTCCACTCTTCATCTCACCATCTCTACTTCTTTTTCTTCAAGAAGTTGGCGAAGCACTTGAAGATCCCTTTGGTTTGTTGCCATTCTTGTGATGGGCTAGGAATGTCTGGCAATTGATTGATGTAATCCAAAGGGTCAAGATCGATGTTGTCGAGGGGGTTGATACTTCCTTCTCCTTCTCTTTGTCTCTCCCGTTCATCTGAGGAATCCGTTGGTGGGTGAGGTCTTTTCCCTTCCACCATAAACCTTGTAGTTCTTCCCTCGGTCAATGACACCATAACTTTGTTGCAAAATCTATGATCATAGGAGAACGAAGAAGGATCTAAAGCAAAGATGAACCTTGGAAGACGGGTTAGGAGCATTGCATACGGGAGCACCATTTTGTCCATGATTTTTACACTTGCCATTCTCTTAATCATGTAATATGCAAGGTTGAAACGAGTATCGGTCACAAGGCAATATATCATGAAACTTAGGCACGCATTGGGGTGATCCTTGTTCCCTCCTAAGCACAACACATTCTCCCTTACCACGACTTCCCATTTCCTATACAACGCGTACATCTTGGAGAGCTCCATTTGGAAAGGATACCTATTTATCACTTTTGAATTTCTAGTGACCCTCGATGGGGATGCCCTTTGCATGAACACGGTATCCCTTACCGTGGTTACTTCCGGGATTCTCATGTGGTAGATTTCATGATGATCAACCATATCGTGTAGCTCCGCCAAAGACCACTCATTGGAAAACATGCAAACTCCTTGATATGGAATACGTAGTATTCTTCCAAATTCCATAAACGAAAGGGTGTACTCATGCTCATTTATGATGATGACAATTGAGATGGTCTCGTCATCATTTCTAACAATCCTCATTGTTTTGTAGAACTCGAGTACGAACACCGGGAAAAATTGCTCGTTTATGTCCAACAAACAATCAAAGCCAATAGTTTCAAAAACTTGTCGGATGTCGGTGTTGGCAAGGAATGATGGTTCTACCACACGACCTTCATGAAAAAGTCTATTTTCAAGCAACTTGAAAGCTTTCCTATCTTCCGGGCTAAGTCCATCCTTTCTATGGTACATTGGGATGTAGTGGGCGGTATCTTGATAGTCTTGTTGTCGGTTACTAGGCATGATTGTTCCTATACAACAAAACCACAATTTGGTGTTACTTGTGAATAGTAGCCTAAAGGGTTTGATCACAATTTTGCTCAAATCATCTTTATTGAATTCAAGAAATGAGTTTAGTTTGTATTAACAATGTTAATTCTTAGATTTATATTATCTTAGAAAACAATGTGGTAACAACTTATGACAAACCAATTTGAACCCAACTTCTAAAGATGAAAAGATTGTAATCCTAGAAATCAAGGAATTAAATTAACAATGTAGTAAAGATTATACTTACACAAGAGATTGTTTTGCTTGAAGGAAATGATAAAATTGCTCCTGTGAACAGTAATTGGATTTTTGTTTGTGAGTCTTTGAAGGGAAAGTGATAGTGGAACTTCCACAGTGATCATTTCTAACTTATGCTGTCTTCTGTTGCACGGATCCCTCTCATTAGGGATCCAGCTAGTTCAAACTCAGGGATCCGGCATGACAGCAAAATTCAACTTAAGCATTCCTTGATAACTTTGGTTTGGGAGTTCTAAAATGCCTAGAGTTGATGTTTAAGCTCTCTGACTTGTGGTTTGGGGTTTTGACGGTTTAATACTAATCCTATTTGAAAAAGTCATAAATCATTGGGAGGTTTTTCAAAGATTATGATAAAATCCCATTTTATCATAATATAATAAATTTCACATGGATATTCATTGACATAGATGACATGTCAATAATCCTTTTGTGATGAATAATGATCAAGGCTATCGAATAACCGAGATATCATTATTACAGGTTTGTAGTGTAGTCTATATAAATCAACGAAGAATACTATTCTTGATGATGATTTTAATATAGATAACTACTTAAGTAATTACTAATAAAGAGTAATCATACAACTAAGATATTAATAATAATAAAAAAATATAAATTATTAAAGATCATACCTTTGCTAAATATTATTTTTAAGGAAAGAAGTATTTAGGGAAATTCTTTGTGATCTTCTTAGGATCTCCAGATCCACGTGTGAGGAATACAATGCTAAATATTCTTTTTACGAAAAGAGATATTTAGAGAATTTCTTCATGATCTTCTTGGTATACCCAAATCCAAGTATGGAGAATGCTTAACAAGGAAAATATTAGAACGTTCTATCATTGTCCAACATTAAACATTATGATGATCTTTTAAAACATGACTTAAAGAATCCTTCTTTGTAGTTTTCAAACATACACGGATCGTATCAAGTTTTTAAAGCACAACATACTCTAAGAAACTTGGTAACGAAGCTCTTATGCCAATTGTGGAAAACTAGAAGGGGGGGGGGTTGAATAGTTTTACCAACTAAAACTTCGTTTTAAAATATTTAGATCGACTTATGTCAATCTATTTAGATGTGTATGTTGGACGTTGATAGATGGATATATAAAAGTGTAATGAAAGATAAAGAGTAAGAAGCACATAACCACGACACGAGTATTTATAGTGGTTCGGCTACAAGGACACCTTCCTTGCCCTACTCCACTCCCCGAGTCACCTACTCGAGAGTTCGTAATCACTACACGACACCAACTCCTTATGGCGGAGAAGCCTTCACAACGTCGCCTACTCTTTTTCCGATACTAGGCTAAACATCGGGTTCTTTCACCAAGGAGAACCACACCTACCACAACGTCGCCTACCCTTTATCCGGTACTAGGCTAAGTACCGAGTTCCATTACTATGGAGGAACTACTACCCAACACTACACAACACATAACCCCAAAGGAGACCCACTCCTTATTACAACACCATCAAGGATATCAACATCCTTGGAAACAAACTATCACTATTTGTATAACGATGCACCTCACGATTATACGACCTTGGCATCCTTCACTATTGCCACTTGATTTGACTCCTAGGCATCTTTCACTAATGCCTTCGTCTTGACTCCTTAAGCATTCTTCACTAATGCTTTTGACATGGATGTTAAGCACCTTTCACTAATGCTTTGATCTTTGACTCTTTCGGCATCCTTCACTAATGCCTTCGACTTAATACTTCTATAGAGGAAGAAAGAACTATCAACAAGAGAAGCTCAGTAGTTTTGATGATGACGAAGCATGGCAACTCATGGACTTGAGATTGCTCGACTTCAAGAAGTGAGGATCTCGCCTTTAAGAGGAACCTAGAGAATCACACAAAAACAAAAGACAAACTACATAGAAAGATCCCTTAGGATCTGTGGTTAGAAGGTTACAATACTTGGGGAAAGTATGTGTGGGAGTGGCAACCCAAAAGGAAGAAATGGCTTACTATTTATAGAAGAAAAACATCTACTGTGTGGAAAACTAGAAGGGGGGGGGGGTTGAATAGTTTTGCCGATTTGAAGTTAGTTTCAAAAACTTTAGATTCGATGTTATGTCAAATCGTATGGATGAAGATAAAGTATAGATCTAAGAGTAACAAAAGTAAATAAAGTAAAGAAAGGGAAAGAAATGAGACAATCGATTTATAGTGGTTCGGCTACAAGGACACCTTCCTTGCCCTACTCCACTCCCCGAGTCACCTACTCGAGAGTTCAAGCACTATGTCAACAAACTCCTTCAACTTGGCGGAGAAGCCTACACAACGTTGCTTACACCTTTTTCCGTTACAAAGCTAAATACCGAGTCCGTAACACGGAGGACCAAACTAACACGACTATTACACAACAACTATGTGAAATATCAAGTACAAGATCTTTGCTACAGAAATATTGTGGAGGAACAAATCAATCAAGGACCCTTTGCTTGGATGACTTGTAGTGAGCTCGTGATCTCGCCTTAGAGAAGGACTTATATGAGAATCACAATAAAAGAAATAAGAGCAACTCTCTAGATCAAGTGATCTTTTGTTAGAAGAGAGTAAGAGTATATGAGAGATTTTGAAAGAAGATAGGTGAAGAGAAATGAAGAAATGGCTCTCTATTTATAGGCAAAACTTGCCACTATTCCACGGATCCCACATATCCCTCCCTTAAGGGATTCGTCTAGTGTAAAGCTAGGGATCCGTGGGAAGTTCCTCTTTGCCCATGGGTTTTTTGGTTATGGGTCATGGGTCATGGGTTATGGGTTGGTCCATGGGTATTTCATTAGATACAATGTATCTAATAGATGCAATGCATCTAGTCAAATGGGTATGCGTCAATACCATGGGTTATGGATATGCTCCATGGGTTGTGATTTTTACCCATCCTAATAAACTATTGCAACAAATGATTTATTACAACAATTTGTATTAAATACTATATGTAAATGCTTTACAAAAAATAACATGTATCCTTATAATTTTACTTATGATAACATTATACTTGTTATCAACAAAACACAAAGAGATCGCAAAATATTAATGAATGTTTTTACGATTTATTTGTATTAACATACTGTTCCACAGATCCTACGGATCCCTCACTTGAGGGATCCGTCCAGTGTAATATTGGGGATCCGTGGGACGCTACCTTTTGCCCATGGGTTTTGGGTCATGGGTCATGGGTTATGGATCATGGTATCAAAGTAGATACAATGTATCTCCAAGATGCAATGCATCTAGTCCATGGTTCATGCATTAAAACTATGGGCCATGGATTAAAACCATGTATGACTTAAGCATGATGTCATGCAATGGGTTATGGGTCAATTTCCATGGGTATGGGTCATGGACTTTGGGTTATACCCAACTACATTCAATGTATTTGGTCAATGGGTCAAATACTTAAGTTTCTACCCAATTGTATTACCCATTATAATACATACTAGTTATGTATATGTTTGCCCTATATGTAAACACTAGTTGTTGTACATATGTATCATAAAATCACTTATACTTGTTTTTATGTTTTATGTGAAAACGTAAGTGTGTTAGAAAACTATTGGCTTGAACCATTTACGTATTTTATTTGGTTCGTTAAAATGATTTTACGTTTGTTATCGACAAAACATTAGAAGATCGTAAATTATAAATAAATGTTTTTATGGCTTATTTGTATTAACAGATTCCAAAACCTTTAAAGAATGGCAATCTATGCAAAGACCACCACTTTTTGAAACCAATGGATTTATTTATTTGAAAAACTGTTTTGAAACATATGTGAAATCAAAAGATATTGATCTTTGTTTTGTTATCATTAAAGGTGATTTTAATCCTAAAAAAAAAGATATCTCAAATGATGAACAAAAAAAATTAATAGGTAAAAATAATGAAGCTAAAATGATGCTTTATAATGCTTTGCCTAGAAAGGAATATGAAAGAATTTTTATGTGTGAAACTACCAAAGACATTTGAGAATCTTTAATAATTACACATCAAGGGAATTCACAAGTCAACGATAACATAATTGATCTTCTTGTTCAACAATATGAACAATTTGTTATCCCTGAAGATGAAACCATTCCTTGTAGATTTGTTCGCTTTAATACTATTGTCACTTCTCTTAAAGCACTTGATGAATCTTTTCGTAGCAAGAAATTTGTTAGAAAATTTCTTAGAACACTCTATCCGAAATGGAGAGCAAAAGTAATGGCTATTGAGGAATCAAAAGATCTCTCAATAATGTCACTTGAAGAGCTAATTGGAAACCTCAAAGTACATTGTGGAAAACTAGAAGGGGGGGTTAAATAGTTTTACTGATTAAAACTTCATTTTAAACTATTTAGATCGACTTATGTCAATCTATTTAAATGTGTGTGTTGGATGTTTGATAGATAAGCATATAACTAAGTAAAGCAAAGATAAAGAGTAAGAAGCACAAAACCACAACGCGAGTATTTATAGTGGTTCGGCTACAAGGACACCTTCCTTGCCCTACTCCACTCTCCGAGTCACCTACTCGAGAGTTCGTAATCACTACACAACACAAACTCCTTGTGGCGGATAAGCCTTCAAAACGTCGCGTACTCTTTATCCGGTACAAGGCTAGACACCGGGTTCTTCCGCGAGGTAGAACCAAACCTATCACAACGTCGCCTACACTTTATCCGGTACAAGGCTAGATAATGAGTTCCATTACTAAAGAGGAACTACTACCCAACACAACACAACACTTATCCCAAAGGAGATCCACTCCTTATGACAACATCAACAAGGATATCAATATCCTTTTACCTAAACTAATCTATCTGGTACATCGACACACCATATCAAATGTACACCCTAGGCACCTTTCACTAATGCCTTTGACACAGAACCTAGGCACCCTTCACTAATGCCTTTAACACGGAGTTCGGCCTTCACTAATGCCTTTGACTTGGATCTTCGGCACCTTTCACTAATGCCTTCGACTTGACCCTTTTGACATATTTCACCTATGTCTTCAACACAACACTTCTAATGAGAGAAGGAAGAACTATCAACAAGATAACATCAGTAGTCTTGATGATGACGAAGCTTGGCAACCCATGGAATTGAGCTTGCTCGACTTCAAGAGGTGGTGATCTCGCCTTTAAGAGGAACCTAGAGAATCACACAAACACAAAACTACATAGAAAGATCCTTTGGATCTGAGGTTAGAGAGTTTACAACACTAAGAGAGAATGTGTGTGAAAGGGGTTAGTTACAATGAAGAAATGGCTCACTATTTATAGAGGAAAAATCACTACTGTTCCACGGATCCCACGGATCCCTTGCTTGAGGGATCCGTTCAGTGTATTTCTAGGGATCCGTAGGACGCTCCCCCTAAATGGGTTATGGGTCATGGATCATGGGTCATGGGTTATGGACTTTGGATCATGGGTATCCAAATACATACAATGTATCTAGAAGATGCAATGCATCTAGTCAATGGGTCATGGGTTAGCTCCATGGATTATGGATAATACCCATTATGACTTATGCATGATGTCATGCAATGGGTCATGGGTTATGGATCATGATCCATGGGATTGGGTTATGGACTTTGGACTTTACCCAACTACATTCAATGTATTTAGTCAATGGGTCAAATACTTAGACTTCTACCCATTATATTACCCAATACAATGCATACTAAGTATGTATATATATACCCATTATGTAAACACTAGTTGTTATACATATACATTACTATAACATGAAAACACTATTACATGTTTAGTGTTTCATATGAAAACGTAAGTGTGTAAGTAAATTATTGGATCAAACCATTTACATATTTTATTTGTTTCATTAAAATGATTTTACGTTTGTTATCGACAAAACATTAGAAGATCGTAAAATATAAATAAACATTTTTACGGCTTATTTGTATTAACAATCTCCCCCCTTTTTGTTGATGACAAAAAACATAACATTATTTTAAGGAAAAAACTAAAATTCGTAAAAATTTGAATTGGAGTTTTTACTCTCTTATCCCCCTTTTTGTCGAAACAAAAAGAGCGTCGAAAAGAAACTAACACATTGGTTTAAGAAAAACATGTGAAAAGTAAGAATACGAAAAATAGAGAGTAAGGGAAGAGAATGATTCTCGTCTTAGCTCCCCCTTGACTGGTCCATCCCTTTGTGAGGGCGTCAAGTAAGTAGAAATACTAAGCGCGTGCATTGTAATTATGTTTGAAAATGGTTTCATCTTTTTGACGAACATGCTCCCCCTTGACGAGTGCTCCTTTGTAAGGAGGACGTCATGTAGTAATGCTAATCCTATGTGAAAGTATTTCAAATGATATGGCAATTGTTTTGCTTTGACAAGAAACTCCCCCTACCTAAGGGTGTTAAAGTCTTCATGTGTATACTGAAAATCTACAAAACAAAGGTTAGAAAACAAGTATATGATGCATAATTTCCTGCACATGAGACTCTAATTAGTAATAAAAAGGCTTATGTTGCACAGATCCCACGGTTCCTCCCTGAGAGGGATCCGTCTGCCTGTAAAATCAAGACAGCAATGTTGATGTAAAATGTGGTGTTAACATCAACAAGAGTTATGCATTAAGGCACTAAACATATACATAAGACCATATGACATATAACATGTAATTTCATTTAATAAAAACTAGAGAAATGATGTACATAACTCTAAAAACTAAGAAAATGAGCAATACATGGATTAAGATTCCTAAACTATCTAGTTAAGCTTAAGACGAGGACATCACTTCAATCCTTAAGCTCAAGGTTGTTTAGGTTTGTTGACCTCATCGAAACGTTCGAGGGGTGATAAAACATGAAATGTTGCTCTTCACGTAGTTCATGTATCAAGCCTTCAACATGTTGACAATGATAACAATCTTTGTCATGGATAGGAAATGGTGGAGGTAGAAATGAAATGGCTTGAGATGGAAGATTGGGTTGCGGTTCCACAAAAGAAGGAGGGATTTGTAGAGGTATATTTGGAGGTGATTCAACCAAAGGTGGTGGTGGTGGAATATGTGTTGAGGATGGTGATAGAGAGGTATCTACTTCCATGTGATCGGGTGGTTGACTTTGATGATTCCTCATAATCCAAAAGGGACTATTTGAGGGTGATGGAGAAAGGATACTGGTGCTAGTGTCGTTTCAACACCTTGGTGTTGTTGTTGCGTTATTCTCTCTATTGAGGAGAATGTTGGCAATGGCGGAGGATGAGATGGCCTAGAAGGCAAGTCCTCTAAGTTGTAGAGGTGTCGAGATGAAAGTGGAGTGGTGAATGATAAGGCTCTAGGAACTAATGGTGATGGTTTAGTGGAAATAGGAGTGTATGGTTTAGGAGGTATAGTGGTGTTTGGCAATGGTAGTTTTGTGAGAAAAATCCTTTCAGGGATTGGTTTGATTGGTTGAGTTGGTGGAGGGGAAATCCTAGCGTTTGTGGATTTAACGGGAGATGATTCGGTTGAAGAAATTTCGTGAACAACACGAGCAAGTTTCTTGGGTGGTACTTTGGTGGATAAGTTAGCACTAGGAGCTTTCCTCATGATGAGATGATAAAAGGTTAGTGAGATAGAGGCTTCTAGTTGCTGAGAATTAAGTTGTAAATGGTGACTAAGAAGTCCTAACAAGATGGTTTATAAAGAGAAGGATTTGGCAAGTGCATTCAAGACTTAAACCACTAATATCCTTTGAAATTTGATGATTTGCATGCACAAGAGTCAACTTCAGATTTGTACTGATCAAGAAGGTTAATTAAGGTAAGATGGAGTGTTCAAGTTAGCAAGGAGAGCTTGTGTTAGGACAGAAAAACTTATAATTTATGTGATTTTGGAGGTCTAGGTTGGTGAAAGAAGATGAAGAGATTCATCTTCTGTCACACCCCCAACTTACCTGTTTTGCAGCGGAATGAAATTCCTGGGGATTGACTGTCATAGCATCACAATCACAGTTATATTGAACGACCTAAAGTGTCGTTTAGAAAATACATCGTTTGATTTAATAAAATAATCAGAGTTACAACATGGGTCCCAAAAGTTTACAAAGTTTGCGGAAATATAAATATATTACAAGTCCAAACGATGGTTTTGAAAGAAAGTGCCATAATGTACAATGATATAAGTCGACGCCGCGACTCAAAAGGTGGTTCCTAAACCATGTCATGATGATAATGCCTCAGTTACCTGAAAATACATTGCTAAAACGGTCAACAATAATGTTGGTGAGAAATCATAGGTTTATGTAAATGTTTTATACGACTACACAAGTATAGATCAGGCATGACAATTATGTCACGTAAAAATGTTACAGGCATGACAATTATGTCACGTAAAAATGTTACAATTGCTATACGCCCATGACACCGAAACCAGACTGTTCATAATGTAGGCCCCAAAAGAGTGTTTGCCAGACAACTCAATAATGTTATTAAATGAGATGCATCCGTATGACTAGTTGGGATTCACCAACCCGGATGGAGGCGTCACCCTCGATAGATCTATCCACTCACCCTCGCTTCTAAGATTAACGGTTCATGTTCAGGTAAAGGGGACTTTCAATTGGCAATGCGGTAACTTAAGCAATGTAAATGAATTTAACATACTTGGTATCGTAATAAAATGTTGTGCAATGTATTCTCCCCCGTAGGTTTGAAATGAAGTAAAAACTTGAATAAATCGGGGCTATGAAAACTCACTTGATAAACTGGTGTGATAACAAGAGTGAGTACACTGAGGTATATCGGGAAACTTTAACCGGGACCTATTACGAATGATATGATATGTAATGAGTTGCAATGTAATGTTATGCATGCATTTCGTATGTTATTTATACCATTTGCGAATTTTGAAAAAATAATACTTATCGTCGAAAAATACTCTTTTGACGTCTTGACCATTCTTAATTCACTTTATAAGTATTTACGTCAAAATGTCATCCTACAATGGTTCGTAATGATTTATGGTGAAATTTCAACTTTTCGTCGTAAAATAATGTCGTTGGAAATTTCGTGAAATTGACAAAAATGACTTCGAAAAACTAGTCGTAAAATGATGTACGTCGAACGTTAGGAAACGAACTCGACGGTTTTGGAAAGTTTGTATCAAAATCTAAAAGTTTCAGTTCAGGAGTTTTCGACATAAAGGTCTCGAACATAAAAATAATAAGGGTTAAAGATAGTGATTTTGGCTAAAATGTTGGTTAAAAATGAGTTTCGGCCAATTTTAAGCATCCGTAAATAATTTATTAAAACTCCGCTATACAAACGGTTGGTCGTTTTGAAAAATATGCTTGGTGATCTTGATTTTATTAGAAGACATTTCGTTTCAAAAAGTTCTACATCATAGTTAAAAACAGCCGTCAACATGGTCATTTTAGTTACCGTAACACTTATCTCGTAAAAATAATATAGTTTTTCTAAAAATAATAGTTACGGCAAGTTTATGAAAACGTGCATATCTTAGTCGTTTCAAATCCGTTTTCTACGTATTATATGTCCTTAGCTTCGTATCAAAGTATACTAATTTATTTTTGACAAGTCGAAATAATTTGTAAAACTTAAGGCTCGTTTTTGACTCGAACAAAGTAAAAACATGTTGCTGAAATTTCTGAAAATTATATATTTCGTCGTCAAACTTTAAAAATTCATAACTTCTTCGTTATAACTCCGTTTTTATCCGTTCAAGCGGCCACGGATTCGTTTTAAAGTATATTTTCTAAATATCAAGGCCAAAAAGTCGTGCCTACAGTCGGATTTTCCAGAAAATCAAAACAAGGACAGAACATATTTTATACGTATCGAAAATAGTTTTTCTCGTACTAAACCTATTCTAATCCCTTCAAATCAACTCCAAAGCTAGTCTAATCCTACCATACACCTTCTTAGGGTGTCATGGGTTCCTAAACATCATTAAGACCAAAGTATACCAAGGGGATAATTATAGGATGACCTTATATATATAAATTTCTAAAAATCATGTAAAAAATGGTATAAACAACACAAATCATGCATGCTTGCTCCAAAAATGAAGAGATACTTATGAAATGAAAAGGAGATATGAAAAATATAAATGATATGCTTACAAGTATTATGATGAGGTGCAAAGAACAAGGTTTAGCCTAAATACTCTAGATTTTTATTTCAAAATCTTAATAAGAGTATTATCTAGATTGTATAAAACTTGAACTTGAGAAGAAAATTTTGGTGATTCCTTTGTGATCTCTTGATGTGGCCGGTTTTGATAGAACCAAAAGAGAGAAAATGATTTTGCTACTAGGTGAATAATTGAGAAGTGAATGAAGGAAATGAATGAAGACTTTGTGTAAGTGTGTAATAATACACAATCAAGAACCATACTCCATTTATTAACACCCTCCCCCTTGGTCGGCCAAGGGGGGAGGAATGTGATAGATATATATATTTTTTTTTATATATAATGTATAAATATATATTTGCTTGTATAATTTGTAAGAAAGTGTAAGTAAATGTGTAGGAAAATGTATAAGTAAAGGTAAATGGTAACTTTTTGGTACAAGTAAATTTTTAATAGATCAAAATAGAATGTAATGAGATAATAAAATTGTAAAAATACATTCCTTGTGAAATTTGAGTGCTAAAATAATTACCGAGTAGTTTTTAAGAAAAACGTCGTAATAATATAAATTTAACGATTTATATACAAAATAAATTTAAAACACTAGTTAAACTCAAAATATAGTTTTTATAAACCAATGTAAGTTTAAAAATATGTCGGGATCATTTTTGAAAATAACGGATTAAATATTCAAAATAATGACTCACGCGATAACGTTTATTTAATATAAAATATACGCGGTTAAGGTGAAATGCAATGTCATGAATGAACTAATATGATGCAAATGATGTTAATGAAATGTAGACTAAACTTAGTCCATATGAAATGTTCGTGATGATATGATCATGAATTCGCCGCTAAACCATAAAGGTTACGCGAATTTGAAACACGTAAACCTAGTTTACGATAAATGTTGAAATTGTAAGGCATGAATTGTTTTGAGAAATGACCTGAAATTGCGAGTTGTCACATTCGCCCAACCAAAAAGGAATTCAGTCCCTGAATTCAGTTCGTGTTAGTCTATCGAATTTTTGAGTTTATGATGAATATCGAGGAGAGAAAACATGGAGGAGTGTCGTTACGGTTATCGATGATTGAGAGCGTATAAAACATCGTAGTAAAGAAAATATCGGATGAATCTCTCATAAGTAACACTTTGACTTTGAAATATGTGAAGATTTTGCTTGCACTAAGATTTATAAATAACTGCTCCCAACATAACGTGATCCCTCCAGAATTAGACATAGTTAGCTAGGCTATGTATAATTAAGGAACGATGACGTGACGTTCGGTTTAGTTGTTATAACTCTCAATGTTTACAAGGATTTATACCGTGACGTTAAAATGGTCGATAAAGTAGAAAGAAGTAAAATTCTCGAAAGTAATAACAAATCGGAAAGAAAATAAGTACGATAGATGAGAATATTTTACAACGAGTGGTTTAGCAAAAGTAGTACATCTTAAGTTATAAAGATTCGGATACGATGAAAGACATAAACTTAGTACGACATAGTACATAAGGAGAAATAAGGCTGTTAGTTCCAAACTTCTTTAGTCTTCCGCGTCGTTGGTACCTTGACGAGCTTCTCCTCCTCCTAACATGTATGCATTCCTATGAGCACCTTCAACTTGTTGACCTTGGTTTTGAGGACATTGATTCCGATAGTGTCCCTGTTCCCCACATCCGAAGCACGTGACTATGGCTTTACCTTTACAATCCCTGGCTAGATGTCCCGGTTTTCAGCATTCGCGGCACTTGGCAGGGCAAAGACCCGAGTGATGGAAATTACATCGATTACATAGTGGTTGAGTTCCAACATATCCTTTTCCTTTGCAGTCCTTAGCAAGGTGTCCCACTTTTTGACAGATAAAGCATATACCACATGGACCATCATGATGTAGCGTGCATTGATGACATCGTGGTAAGTTTCCAGTATAAGTTCTTTCCTTTGTTGGTGCAGCAACATAAACCCTGGCGGCTTCTTGTCTTCTATTCTGTTGTTGGTGATGGTTAGTGTTACGGTTTTGGTTGTTGTTATTATAACCTCCTTGGTCATTTTCCCATTTCCTTTTGTTATTGTTGATTTGGTTATCATCGTTGTTGTTATTGTTTTGGTTATTGTGGTAGTTGGTGCGGTTATTGGGGTTGTTGTTACGGTTGGTGTTGGTGATATTGCCTCTCTTTACTACTTGTGCCATGAGTACTTGAGTAATACTGTCACACCCCCAAATTACCTGTTTTGCAGCGGAATGGAATTCCTGGGGATTGACTGTCATAGCATCATAATCACAGTTATATTGAACGACCTAAAGTGTCGTTTGGAAAATACATCGCTTGATTTAATAAAATAATCAGAGTTTACAAAGTAGGTCCCAAATGTAAATCAACTTGTGCGGAAATAAGTTTGTTACAATTCAAACGATGTTTTAAAGTGCGTAAAACCCAAGTGAGACGCGTCGTCACCACGACTCCATGATGTGTCCAAATGCATGCCATGAAGTGAATGCCTTAGATACCTGAGATAAAACATGCTAAAAGTGTCAACACAAAGGTTGAGTGAGTTCATAGAGATTGTTTTGAAATGTAAAGCCTTTAGAAATCGTTTATGCAGCAAAGGCATTGTGAATCCACTCAGTTCCAAGTCCCGCCCATACAAAACTTGCAACCTGTGTGTTCACAACCCATTGCCAAGATATGTATAGTCAATGATAATCCCCAGACATTCAGCACAATGATAATCCCAAGACATTCAGCACAATGATAATCCCAAGACATTCAGCACAATGATAATCCCAAGACATTCAGCACAATGATGTATGATATAAGATATGACTAAACATTAAGTTCGGTGAAGCATGTAGTTTGCAAATAGATATGAATGTCATAAAAGATGATGAGCATGTATCTCCCCCAAAACAGTTATGAAAGCAAGTAAAGGTAGGGGCTATGGAACTCACGGTAATCCATAAAAGTTAATGTACTTGTGAAAGTAAATGAAAACAATTTGAGCATGTATCTCCCCCAAAACAGTTATGTAAACAAGTAAAAGCAGGGGCTATGAAACTCACATGGACAATAATGCGATGGCAAAAGTGGATACACTGAGGTATAGCGTGAATCTCGTAAATGACCTATTACGAATGATATGATATGTAATGAGTTGCAATGTAATGTTATGCATGCACTTCGTATGTTATTTATACCATTTACGGTTTTTTTTTAAAATATTACTCGTCGTCGAAAAATACTCTTTTGACGTCTTGAACCTTCAAAAATGACTTTACATGTTTTTACGTCAAAATGTCATCCTACAATGGTTTTATAACGATTTTTGGTGAAATTACTACTTTTCGTCGCAAAACAATGTTGTCGGAATTTTCTTGAAATTAACAAAAATGGCTTTGGAAAACTAGCCGTAAAACGGTGTACGTCGATCGTTAGAGAACGAACTCGACGGTTTTGGAAAGTTTGTATCGATATCTAAAAGTTTCAGTTCAGGAGTTTTCGTCCAAAAGGTCTCGATCATAAAGATATTAAAGGCTAAAGATGGTGGTTTTTGCTAATTGTGTGCAGAAAATGAGTTTCGGCCAAGTTTGAACATCCGTAAATAATTTACTATGACTCCGCTTGACAAACGGCTTTTTGTTTTGAAAAATATGGCCGGTGAACTTGATTTTACTAGAAGACACTTCGTTATAAAAAGTTTCACATCATGGCTAAAAACTGCCGCAAACATGGACGTTACAGCTAGTGAAATACTTGTAACGTAAAAGTAATATGGATTTTCAGAAAATAATAGTTACGGCAACTTTATAAAAACGTGCATATACTTGTCGTTTCAAATCCGTTTTCTACGTAAAATATGTCCTTAGCTTCGTATCGAAGTAAACTAATATATTTTTGACTAGTCGAAATAATTTGTGAAGCTTAAGGCTCGTTTTTGACCCAAACAATGTAAAAACAGCAAAGCTGAATTTTCTGAAAATAATACTTTTCGTCGTCAAACTTCAAAAATTCACCACGGCTTCGTTATAACTCCGTTTTTATCCGTTCAAAAGGCCACGGATTCGTTTTAAAGTATATTTTCTAAATGTGAAGGCCAAAATGTCGTACCAACAGTAGGTTTTTCCAGAATTTCGATTTAAGGACAGAACACAAAATATAGTTTACGAAAATAGTTTTTCTCGGACAAAACCTATTCTAATCCCTTCAAATCAACTCCAAAACTAATCTAATCCTACCATACACCTTCTTAGGGTGTCATGGGTTCCTAATCACCATCAAGACCAAAGTTTACCATGGGAATATTTATAGGATGATCATAATTATATTTATAACTCAAAAATCATAAGAAAATGGTATAAATCACATAACATGCATATAAGCTCCAAAATTGAAAGGAAACTTATGAAAATGAAGAGGAAACATAAAAATGATGAAAACATGCTTACTAGTGATAGTGAAGAGGTGTAAGTAACAAGGATTAACTTAAATATCCTTGGTTTTTATTTCAAAACCATAAAAAGGATATATACTAGATTGTAAACACACTTGATTTGCAAAATTTTGATCCCCTTGAGCTTGGATGTGTGACCGGTTCTATGGAGCCAAAGAAGAGAGAAATTTTTGCTTCTAACACTTGAAGAAATGAGACTTTTTGAATGAGAAAGATATCAAGTATGACTTATGTATACATGAATTATTAGAAACATCAACTTTACCACATTTATGAGACACCCTCCCCCTTGGCCGGATTTTGGGGAGGGGTTGTCTCCAAAATATCTTTTTTTTTTTTAACCATTTACTTGCATATATATTTGTAAGACTTGTAAAATGTATAAGTAAAAAAATGTGTAGTTAGTTGTAACTTGTAAGGTAAAAGGTAGTCTTTAGGTACAAGTAAGTTTTTTTTTTTTTTAGTAAATCAAAATAGATTGTATTGAGGTGATAAAAATTGTAAAAATACTTTCCTTGTGAAAATTGAGTGATAAAATAATTATCGTATAATTTTTAAGAAAACGACGTAATAATTAAACTTTAACGATTAAAATACCAAATAAATTTGAAACACTAGGAAAACTAAAAATATAGTTTTTATAAACTAAATGTAAGTTTAAAAATACCTCGGGATCATTTTTGAAAGTAACGGATTAAATGTACAAAATAAAACTCACGCGATAAAGATTATTAAACATAAAAAATTACGCGTTGAAGGTGAAATGAAATGTCGTGAATGTACTAATGAGATGCACATGATGTCAATGAAATGTAGACTAATCTTAGTCCATATGAAATGTACGTGATGTCATGATCATGAATTCGCCGTTAAACCTCCAAGGTTACGCGAATTTGAAACAAGTAAACCAAGTTTACTATAAATGTTGAAATTGTGAAACTTGAGAAATGACTTGAAATTGCGAGTTGTCACATTCGCCCATCCAAAAAGGAATTCAGTCCCTGAATTCAGTTCGTGTTGGTCTCTCAGGGTTAGGGTTTGATGAGGCAAGCCTTCCCATACTCGAGCAAAACCCTCAAAAGACTTTTTGGTAACCGATTTTTACTTAATCTCACAACTCATCAAACAAGAACTGTCATGAGATTAGGCTAAATCGGTCTAGGTAACGACTTGTTTCTAGCTCGATCTTTGCAACTCATCAAACAAGAACTGTCACGCGGATCAAACTGGAAACAAGTGGTTTGAAGAAAATCTTTTGAAAATTTGGCTCGATTACGGAATTGCTTACTCATATGAGACTACTACTCCCTTCATTGCATGATTCTTCCTGAATTAGACATAGGTGATCAGGCTATGTATAATTTAGGAGTAACTATGCAATGCTTGGACTAATCGACTCATATGTTTGTTTGGTGTTGAGTCAACTGTTGTTAAAATTATGATGAACATCGAGGAGAGAAGACATGGAGAAGTGTCGCTAAAATGATAGTTAAAGTAAAAAGAATTAAAATCCTCGTAAATGATAACAAATCGGAAAGAAAATAAAGTACGATAGATGAGAATATGTTACAACAAGTGGTTTAGCAAAAGTAGTACATCTTAGGTTATAAAGTTTCGAATACGATGGAAAACATAAACTTAGTACAACATAGTACATAAGGAGAAATAAGACTGTTAGTTTCCGAACTTCTTCAGTCTTCCGCGTCGTTGATACCTTGACGAGCTCCTCCTCCTCCTTCTAACATATATACATTCCCATGAGCACCTTCGACTTGTTGACCTTGGTTTTGAGGACATTGACTTCGATAGTGTCCTTGCTCCCCACATCCGAAGCACGTAACTATGGTCTTGCCTCTACAATTCCTGGCATGGTGTCCTAGTTTTTGACACTTGTAGCACTTAACAGGACAAAGTCCCGTGTGATGATACTTACATCGATTACATAATGGGTAGGTTCCAGCATAACCTCTGCCTTCTATTGGTGCAGCAACATAAACCATTGCAGTCTCTTGCCCTCTATTCTGTTGTTGATGATGGTTAGTGTTACGGTCTTGATTGTTGTTATTGTAACCTCCTCGGTCATTTTCCCATTTTCTTTTGTTGTTGTTGATTTGGTTATCGGTGTTGTTGTCATTGTTTTGGTTATTGTAGTAGTTGGTGCAGTTGTTGGGGTTGTTGTTGTTTTGGTTGGTGTTGGGGTACTTGCCTCTCTTCACTACCTGGGCCATTAGCTTTTGAGTCAATCGAATAGCTTCCTCAATCGTTTGCGGGTCAGAAGAAGTCACATCGCCTTGAATAATTTCGGGAAGTCCTTCAATGAAAGCCTCCAGTAGCTTCTCATTATCCGAAACCATAGATGGGCATAACACGGCCAATTCTTGAAATCTTCGAATGTAAGTGTCAATATCGTACCCAATAGTCCTTAGTTCATAGAATTCTGTCTCCAACTTCTTTATTTCCGTACGAGGACAAAACTTCTTAGTCACCTAACTCTTGAATTGCTCCCAAGTAAGCTTGAAAGCATTCTCCATTCCAATCGGTTGAGCGTATGAATTCCACCATGACAACGCTCCATCGAGTAAAGTACTTGTAGCAAATTTAACCTTACTATCATCCGGACAGTTGCAAAGCAAAAACACTGACTCCAACTTTTCAAACCATCGCACCATGGCTGTAGCTCCCTCGGTACCTCGAAACTTAGTGGGTTCACCACTTTTGAAATCTTTGTACGAACATTTCTTAACCCCAGATCCTCCTGCATTACCAGTAGCAGTAGCAAGCCTTGCGGCTACAGCAGCAGTCGCGGCCTCGGCAGCAGCAGCAGCCACCGTTTCCCTTTCAACTCTTAGAGCATTAGCAATGCTATCATTCACTAACTTCTGAATAGCCGCTTGGGTCATTTCAACTGTAGCTTTCTTCGGTGCCATATCTTCTTCAAAACAAGAGGAAATGTGAGACGTAGCAAAATCCGATGTTAATAATAAACGCTCCAAGGAAATGTGATAAGAAACGATAAGTTTGAGGTTATTTTTCAAAATGATCGACGGGTTCCAAAAAGATGGGTTATGATGTGTCGTAAGTGCTTCAAATGTATGATGGTTTAGTGACTTAATGTGTGAATAAAGTGTAACTCGACACGTTAGTGGTGAAACAAAGGAGTGAGAGTGACTGTGCCGTGCTTAAAGGTTCATCTCGGCATTCAACGTTATCGATGATGAATCAGCTGATATAAAAATTGTGATAGGGAATGACAAGGAATTCTCCACTTAGAGTATGAGGAAAAGATAATGGGATGGGAATTTAAGGGCATCCATGTGACAATCGTTTTGAAATGAAAGTGAATAACTCGAAAAATGTACGTAATGACCGCATGTGAAGTGAACATGTACTTGTGATGAAATGATGAGATGCTATGATAATGTAGTTATAGTCTAGGGTCAATGATGCAACCTAGTTCTCTATAACTGAAGCTCTGATGCCAATCTGTCACACCCCCAAATTACCTGTTTTGCAGCGGAATGGAATTCCTGGGGATTGACTGTCATAGCATCATAATCACAGTTATATTGAACGAACTAAAGTGTCGTTTGGAAAATACATCGCTTGATTTAATAAAATAATCAGAGTTTACAAAGTAGGTCCCAAATGTAAATCAACTTGTGCGGAAATAAGTTTGTTACAATTCAAACGATGTTTTAAAGTGCGTAAAACCCAAGTGAGACGCGTCGTCACCACGACTCCATGATGTGTCCAAATGCATGCCATGAAGTGAATGCCTTAGATACCTGAGATAAAACATGCTAAAAGTGTCAACACAAAGGTTGAGTGAGTTCATAGAGATTGTTTTGAAATGTAAAGCCTTTAGAAATCGTTTATGCAGCAAAGGCATTGTGAATCCACTCAGTTCCAAGTCCCGCCCATACAAAACTTGCAACCTGTGTGTTCACAACCCATTGCCAAGATATGTATAGTCAATGATAATCCCCAGACATTCAGCACAATGATAATCCCAAGACATTCAGCACAATGATAATCCCAAGACATTCAGCACAATGATGTATGATATAAGATATGACTAAACATTAAGTTCGGTGAAGCATGTAGTTTGCAAATAGATATGAATGTCATAAAAGATGATGAGCATGTATCTCCCCCAAAACAGTTATGAAAGCAAGTAAAGGTAGGGGCTATGGAACTCACGGTAATCCATAAAAGTTAATGTACTTGTGAAAGTAAATGAAAACAATTTGAGCATGTATCTCCCCCAAAACAGTTATGTAAACAAGTAAAAGCAGGGGCTATGAAACTCACATGGACAATAATGCGATGGCAAAAGTGGATACACTGAGGTATAGCGTGAATCTCGTAAATGACCTATTACGAATGATATGATATGTAATGAGTTGCAATGTAATGTTATGCATGCACTTCGTATGTTATTTATACCATTTACGGTTTTTTTTTAAAATATTACTCGTCGTCGAAAAATACTCTTTTGACGTCTTGAACCTTCAAAAATGACTTTACATGTTTTTACGTCAAAATGTCATCCTACAATGGTTTTATAACGATTTTTGGTGAAATTACTACTTTTCGTCGCAAAACAATGTTGTCGGAATTTTCTTGAAATTAACAAAAATGGCTTTGGAAAACTAGCCGTAAAACGGTGTACGTCGATCGTTAGAGAACGAACTCGACGGTTTTGGAAAGTTTGTATCGATATCTAAAAGTTTCAGTTCAGGAGTTTTCGTCCAAAAGGTCTCGATCATAAAGATATTAAAGGCTAAAGATGGTGGTTTTTGCTAATTGTGTGCAGAAAATGAGTTTCGGCCAAGTTTGAACATCCGTAAATAATTTACTATGACTCCGCTTGACAAACGGCTTTTTGTTTTGAAAAATATGGCCGGTGAACTTGATTTTACTAGAAGACACTTCGTTATAAAAAGTTTCACATCATGGCTAAAAACTGCCGCAAACATGGACGTTACAGCTAGTGAAATACTTGTAACGTAAAAGTAATATGGATTTTCAGAAAATAATAGTTACGGCAACTTTATAAAAACGTGCATATACTTGTCGTTTCAAATCCGTTTTCTACGTAAAATATGTCCTTAGCTTCGTATCGAAGTAAACTAATATATTTTTGACTAGTCGAAATAATTTGTGAAGCTTAAGGCTCGTTTTTGACCCAAACAATGTAAAAACAGCAAAGCTGAATTTTCTGAAAATAATACTTTTCGTCGTCAAACTTCAAAAATTCACCACGGCTTCGTTATAACTCCGTTTTTATCCGTTCAAAAGGCCACGGATTCGTTTTAAAGTATATTTTCTAAATGTGAAGGCCAAAATGTCGTACCAACAGTAGGTTTTTCCAGAATTTCGATTTAAGGACAGAACACAAAATATAGTTTACGAAAATAGTTTTTCTCGGACAAAACCTATTCTAATCCCTTCAAATCAACTCCAAAACTAATCTAATCCTACCATACACCTTCTTAGGGTGTCATGGGTTCCTAATCACCATCAAGACCAAAGTTTACCATGGGAATATTTATAGGATGATCATAATTATATTTATAACTCAAAAATCATAAGAAAATGGTATAAATCACATAACATGCATATAAGCTCCAAAATTGAAAGGAAACTTATGAAAATGAAGAGGAAACATAAAAATGATGAAAACATGCTTACTAGTGATAGTGAAGAGGTGTAAGTAACAAGGATTAACTTAAATATCCTTGGTTTTTATTTCAAAACCATAAAAAGGATATATACTAGATTGTAAACACACTTGATTTGCAAAATTTTGATCCCCTTGAGCTTGGATGTGTGACCGGTTCTATGGAGCCAAAGAAGAGAGAAATTTTTGCTTCTAACACTTGAAGAAATGAGACTTTTTGAATGAGAAAGATATCAAGTATGACTTATGTATACATGAATTATTAGAAACATCAACTTTACCACATTTATGAGACACCCTCCCCCTTGGCCGGATTTTGGGGAGGGGTTGTCTCCAAAATATCTTTTTTTTTTTTAACCATTTACTTGCATATATATTTGTAAGACTTGTAAAATGTATAAGTAAAAAAATGTGTAGTTAGTTGTAACTTGTAAGGTAAAAGGTAGTCTTTAGGTACAAGTAAGTTTTTTTTTTTTTAGTAAATCAAAATAGATTGTATTGAGGTGATAAAAATTGTAAAAATACTTTCCTTGTGAAAATTGAGTGATAAAATAATTATCGTATAATTTTTAAGAAAACGACGTAATAATTAAACTTTAACGATTAAAATACCAAATAAATTTGAAACACTAGGAAAACTAAAAATATAGTTTTTATAAACTAAATGTAAGTTTAAAAATACCTCGGGATCATTTTTGAAAGTAACGGATTAAATGTACAAAATAAAACTCACGCGATAAAGATTATTAAACATAAAAAATTACGCGTTGAAGGTGAAATGAAATGTCGTGAATGTACTAATGAGATGCACATGATGTCAATGAAATGTAGACTAATCTTAGTCCATATGAAATGTACGTGATGTCATGATCATGAATTCGCCGTTAAACCTCCAAGGTTACGCGAATTTGAAACAAGTAAACCAAGTTTACTATAAATGTTGAAATTGTGAAACTTGAGAAATGACTTGAAATTGCGAGTTGTCACAAATACGGGTAGATTCTTCAATTGTTTGTGGATCGAAAGGAGTTACATCTCCTTGGATACTTTGTGGAAATCCTCCAATGAAATTCTCCAATAGTTTCTCATTGTCCAAAACCATAGCTGGGCAAAGAACAACCAACTCTTGAAATCTTTTGATGTAAGCAAGTCTAGCAGTTTCAGCAGCAGTTGTGGCCTCGGTAACAGCAGCTATTGTTGCTCGTTCTTTCCTTAATGCCTCGGCTATACAATCATCTACATACTTTTGGATAGCAGCTAGTGTCATTTCTGGTGCAGCTTTCTTCGACGCCATAACTCTTCAAAATAAAAGGAAAATGAGACGTAGTCAAATCCTATGTTAAAAATATGCGCTCTAAAGAGAGGTGATAAGAAATGATACGTTTGAGGTTATTTTTCAAAATGATCGACGGTTTCCGAAAAGATGGGTTATGAGGTGTTGTAAATGTTTCAAATGTATAATGGTTTAGTGACTTAGTGTGTGAATAACGTGTAACTCAACATGTTAGTGGTGAAACAAAGGAGTGAGAATGACTTCGCCCTATTTAAAGGTTTAACTCGGTATTCGACGTTTTCGGTGATGAGTCGATTGATGTGAAAATTGTGATAGGGAATGACAAGGAATTCTCCACATTAGAGTATGAAGAAAGAATAATGGAATGGGCATTTAAAGGCATCCATGTGACAATCGATATGAAATGAAAGTAAATAACTCGAAAAATGTACGTATAAACCGCATGTAAAGTGAACATGCACTTATGATGAAATGATGAGATGCTATGATAATGTAGTTATAGTCTAGGGTCAATGATGCAACCTAGTTCTCTATAACTGAAGCTCTGATGCCAATCTGTCACACCCCCAACTTACCTGTTTTGCAGCGGAATGGAATTCCTGGGGATTGACTGTCATAGCATCACAATCACAGTTATATTGAACGACCTAAAGTGTCGTTTAGAAAATACATCGTTTGATTTAATAAAATAATCAGAGTTACAACATGGGTCCCAAAAGTTTACAAAGTTTGCGGAAATATAAATATATTACAAGTCCAAACGATGGTTTTGAAAGAAAGTGCCATAATGTACAATGATATAAGTCGACGCCGCGACTCAAAAGGTGGTTCCTAAACCATGTCATGATGATAATGCCTCAGTTACCTGAAAATACATTGCTAAAACGGTCAACAATAATGATGGTGAGAAATCATAGGTTTATGTAAATGTTTTATACGACTACACAAGTATAGATCAGGCATGACAATTATGTCACGTAAAAATGTTACAGGCATGACAATTATGTCACGTAAAAATGTTACAATTGCTATAAGCCCATGACACCGAAACCAGACTGTTCATAATGTAGGCCCCAAAAGAGTGTTTGCCAGACAACTCAATAATGTTATTAAATGAGATGCATCCGTATGACTAGTTGGGATTCACCAACCCGGATGGAGGCGTCACCCTCGATAGATCTATCCACTCACCCTCGCTTCTAAGATTAACGGTTCATGTTCAGGTAAAGGGGACTTTCAATTGGCAATGCGGTAACTTAAGCAATGTAAATGAATTTAACATACTTGGTATCGTAATAAAATGTTGTGCAATGTATTCTCCCCCGTAGGTTTGAAATGAAGTAAAAACTTGAATAAATAGGGGCTATGAAAACTCACTTGATAAACTGGTGTGATGACAAGAGTGAGTACACTGAGGTATATCGGGAAACTTTAACCGGGACCTATTACGAATGATATGATATGTAATGAGTTGCAATGTAATGTTATGCATGCATTTCGTATGTTATTTATACCATTTGCGAGTTTTGAAAAAATAATACTTATCGTCGAAAAATACTCTTTTGACGTCTTGACCATTCTTAATTCACTTTATAAGTATTTACGTCAAAATGTCATCCTACAATGGTTTCGTAATGATTTATGGTGAAATTTCAACTTTTCGTCGTAAAATAATGTCGTTGGAAATTTCGTGAAATTGACAAAAATGACTTCGAAAAACTAGTCGTAAAATGATGTGCGTCGAACGTTAGGAAACGAAATCGACGGTTTTGGAAAGTTTGTATCAAAATCTAAAAGTTTCAGTTCAGGAGTTTTCGACATAAAGGTCTCGAACATAAAAATAATAAGGGTTAAAGATAGTGATTTTGGCTAAAATGTTGGTTAAAAATGAGTTTCGGCCAATTTTAAGCATCCGTAAATAATTTATTAAAACTCCGCTATACAAACGGTTGGTCGTTTTGAAAAATATGCTTGGTGATCTTGATTTTATTAGAAGACATTTCGTTTCAAAAAGTTCTACATCATAGTTAAAAACAGCCGTCAACATGGTCATTTTAGTTACCGTAACACTTATCTCGTAAAAATAATATAGTTTTTCGAAAAATAATAGTTACGGCAAGTTAATGAAAACGTGCATATCTTAGTCGTTTCAAATCCGTTTTCTACGTATTATATGTCCTTAGCTTCGTATCAAAGTATACTAATTTATTTTTGACAAGTCGAAATAATTTGTAAAGCTTAAGGCTCGTTTTTGACTCGAACAAAGTAAAAACATGTTGCTGAAATTTCTGAAAATTATATATTTCGTCGTCAAACTTTAAAAATTCATAACTTCTTCGTTATAACTCCGTTTTTATCCGTTCAAGCGGCCACGGATTCGTTTTAAAGTATATTTTCTAAATATCAAGGCCAAAAAGTCGTGCCTACAGTCGGATTTTCCAGAAAATCAAAACAAGGACAGAACATATTTTATACGTATCGAAAATAGTTTTTCTCGTACTAAACCTATTCTAATCCCTTCAAATCAACTCCAAAGCTAGTCTAATCCTACCATACACCTTCTTAGGGTGTCATGGGTTCCTAAACATCATCAAGACCAAAGTATACCAAGGGGATAATTATAGGATGACCTTATATATATAAATTTCTAAAAATCATGTAAAAAATGGTATAAACAACACAAATCATGCATGCTTGCTCCAAAAATGAAGAGATACTTATGAAATGAAAAGGAGATATGAAAAATATAAATGATATGCTTACAAGTATTATGATGAGGTGCAAAGAACAAGGTTTAGCCTAAATACTCTAGATTTTTATTTCAAAATCTTAATAAGAGTATTATCTAGATTGTATAAAACTTGAACTTGAGAAGAAAATTTTGGTGATCCCTTTGTGATCTCTTGATGTGGCCGGTTTTGATAGAACCAAAAGAGAGAAAATGATTTTGCTACTAGGTGAATAATTGAGAAGTGAATGAAGGAAATGAATGAAGACTTTGTGTAAGTGTGTAATAATACACAATCAAGAACCATACTCCATTTATTAACACCCTCCCCCTTGGTCGGCCAAGGGGGGAGGAATGTGATAGATATATATATTTCTTTTATATATAATGTATAAATATATATTTGCTTGTATAATTTGTAAGAAAGTGTAAGTAAATGTGTAGGAAAATGTATAAGTAAAGGTAAATGGTAACTTTTTGGTACAAGTAAATTTTTAATAGATCAAAATAGAATGTAATGAGATAATAAAATTGTAAAAATACATTCCTTGTGAAATTTGAGTGCTAAAATAATTACCGAGTAGTTTTTAAGAAAAACGTCGTAATAATATAAATTTAACGATTTATATACAAAATAAATTTAAAACACTAGTTAAACTCAAAATATAGTTTTTATAAACCAATGTAAGTTTAAAAATATGTCGGGATCATTTTTGAAAATAACGGATTAAATATTCAAAATAATGACTCACGCGATAACGTTTATTTAATATAAAATATACGCGGTTAAGGTGAAATGCAATGTCATGAATGAACTAATATGATGCAAATGATGTTAATGAAATGTAGACTAAACTTAGTCCATATAAAATTTTCGTGATGATATGATCATGAATTCGCCGCTAAACCATAAAGGTTACGCGAATTTGAAACACGTAAACCTAGTTTACGATAAATGTTGAAATTGTAAGGCATGAATTGTTTTGAGAAATGACCTGAAATTGCGAGTTGTCACATCTTCTCTAGTGAGAGAAATTAGTGAGAGGGAGGATAAACAAAGGATAACTTAAATAAAATGAAAACAATACAATACACCTAATGATTAACCTCACCCCTCATGGAGAGTCATGAGGGGTATTTATAGGCTCAACTAACAATTACTTTGCCACTTAAACGATACTAGTCCCTATGGGCAAAGTATACTACGCATCTAGTCCAACTCACGTAAGTGACGTTATCTTTATAAAAAAGCGAGGCTAACAATCTCCCTCCAAGATATCGTCACACGTGAATGGTTACAATGAGACCTATAAATACAAAACAAAGTAAATTACAATAGTAATGAACAACGTTGACTTTGTTGAAGCGCAAAGTCTCTGTAGTCTAGATACTGAGGCAAACTTGAAGTTTTTTCTTCCGAAAATCTCGGCATTTGATCTTTGGCACTTACGGCACAAATCCTTGTAGCTCTGAACTTCAACTGTAATGGTCTAGTTAGGTTATTACTCCCTCCTAACTAGTGAGCCTTTTTGTTTCTTTTGCTCCCTCCTGAATCGACAACTCTCTTCCAACACGCATCAGAGAAAGTAGATTATTGATTGTAGCACAATGGTTGTCATTCTGGGAACATCGTAACAACATAACTCACTTAGTATTGCATCCAAGTTGGTAAAAAGCCCCGATGTACACACACTACTTCTCCTTCTTCAGTCTTAAGCACAATTCCTTTCGTAATCCAATCACGAAAGATAAAATACCAATTTCTCCCTCCTGATGGTTGCGAGCTATCGGAATCATCATAATGTTGCGTACATGCCGTAGATTACCTTTAACTTGATGCAATATTAAATCCTTAGCTTGATCAAGATTCTGTGAGAATATGTCGCAAAAATACTCTCAATACGTCTCTCAAACCAACTTGAAATAGAACCTCCTTAGATTCACCGGCTAATTGTAATGACCACATATGGAGATAACCCGATACGACTAACTTGAAAAGGAAGTAAACATCCCAACTTTGTGACTTACTGCTTGTTCTATATTCTTGACCAATCCACAACTGCGTGTGACACTGAGTACAACAACATAACTCCTTAAAGTGATGGTTATACACTGTGAGCACTACAACGTAACTCCTTACATCAGTTATAACCAGATTTTCAATTCATAATGTGCCCCAACAAGTTATCTTGAGACCATCGACTTATCTCAAAGATAAATAAGAACATCCTTGAAACGTCACTTCAACTTCAAATCAATAATACCGTACAAAAACCCCATAGTCATTTTTTCAAATTTTTGCACAAGCCGTGAATTTGTATCCTTTCGTGAAAATTTTCCATACCAAAAATACCTCTCAATATCACCACCAAGTGTCAAAATTTGAATCAAAATGATTTTCCTTAAAGGTATTTGGATGACAAAAACACATATCAATCCAAAAATTAGTAGACGAAGTCAAACCCAAGTCTACATTCGGTTATATCAACCCATCTGAAAGCCCGATCGAATCTCTATCCCATCCGGTTAAGAATAGTAAGTCTTACCCTTTAATTTCAGTTAAACCTAAAACACAACCAACCCTAACACACATATCTTCTAAAAATCCGCCTACCAATATTTTCTCTCAAGAACAGAGAAAAAATACGCTCCTTTTTGGTTTCTAACTCCCAACTCAGATCTCATACTCCAATCATTCAATCCTTCATCAAATCTGATCTCATATCACAAAAAATCCTAATCCGAACCTTGTCATCATGTACTCCTTAATTCGAACCAACAAATCAGTGATAAGGACTTCAAGATCATTTTTTAAAATTGGTCTCGGGTAGGTTTTATGATTTTCTTTTTGTTTTTCATTTAAACAAACCAAAGGGATGAAATAACATATTTGTTATTTTCATGACTTTCATATTCGGATATTGACAAGAAGCTTAGCTTCAACAGGATCAATGATGGATTAATGATTCATTTGAAACAATCTTGAAAAGATTGAAAAAAATGAATCGAATATGAGATTTTTAGATGATTTTCTTTGTTTTTTGAGAGTTGGGGAGTGATATGTGAGGGTCTTGGGTTGAGTCTAGGTCTAGGATAGATGATTGTTAATTTTTTTGGATTTGGTCGAATGTTACAGCTTCTTGTTTCACTTCGTTTGCTTTTCTTAAAAAACCATGGACTGATGATGGTTAAATACTGAGGTCGAGATGAGTTTTGGTAAATGGTATAAGGTCTTGTGGTCGTGGGTCATATGGTATAGTTTACGCATAATTATTTTTTCATATCTTAAGCGTAGAAAAATCATACGCGTAGCTTTCATCAACCTTAAGCATAGACTTTGTTTCTTATGCGTAAACGAGTGCTTATGCGTAATTATTTTTTTTGAAATGATTGTTTTAGTTAGGATTAGCTGAATCTTTCAGCTGGTTCCCACGGTTCCCTCCAATGAGGGATTCGTCTAAGTTAATCCTAGGGATCCAGCTCTCAGCAGCTAAGAAAAGAGGAAAATGATATTTTGTGAGGTCTAGTACCTACACATCTTGAGTATTTCAGTCTTCTTAATTGTATTAAATGAAAGGGAACTTAAATGATCAAGGGAAATGAGTGATGGTAGCTAATGATTGCCTTTTATGGAAGAAAATGAGACTTTATGAGCACCAATGGATGATCAAAGATGACACTAGGAGATTTGAGAGTGTCAAGTGGTGTTAAATGATCCTATAGATCAGATGGTATCTTAAGATAAATTTGGAAAATTCCTTAAAAATTATAAGAAATGTAAAACTAGTTTTTGACCTATTTTGAGGTAAGGATGACTAAAATCAATTTGCTAAAATTGAGAAATATCAAGCTAAGTGTTTTGATATGTGAGGATCAGTGTGTGAGTATTGGAGCGGAAATATGGTGAGTTTAGGTGAAGTGATAAATCAAAACCATCTTGAATGTGATCCTAAATTAGCTATAAGTGAGTGTGAGACCTACCGAGCTTGAGGAAGACTTAAGTGATCTTAAATAATCTTGTTTATCTAGTATGATATGGTCTAGAGGAATGGTTTGATGTATGGAGGTCTGCAACTGCATTTCTGTTTTCCCGGATCCCACGGCTCCTTAAATAGAGGGATCCGTCTAGTACAAAGTGAGAGATCCGGCTCCTGCAAGACAGTACCTTCACAGAAGGTATGCAAAATTTTGCACAAGGTATCGTATATTAAAGCCAGTGAATTCTAAAAAAATTTGAACATCTATAAAAGCGAGACATCAAACGATAACTTTTTAATTTCATGAGAATGATCATTTTACAAAGATAAAAGATAAATCCTAAGGATTGAACCTAATTGGAAAGAAGACTAGATTTCTTGAGCGTTTTCACTAGATGGATCGTCAAATGGAAGATGAGTATTTGCCGATTCAGGGACGAAAAATGACGTGATGTGAGATGTGTTTAGAGGTTCCATCATCTTGTTCACAAGTACGTACAACGGACTTTGAAATTGAGGATGAAAATACATGATATGATGATAAAGGGGTGTCAGGAACATTCCATATGGGATTAGCTTGTTCTTGTTGCCTTGAAGATTTGCAATTCGCCTTGCAAAGAAATAGGCGAGATTGTATGGTTGTTGGGTTAGCAGACAATACATTATGTGAGCACAACAAGCGGGAAGAATTTCTCGATTTCTCCTAAGACTCTAAACATTTTCACGTAGAATGACTGCGAGAGGTTTAAGATCATCTCGGATATCACGTGTATAGATTATGTTTGGATTTGAGTAATTGGGTCGAGGTTTGCATAACATGCGAGTTAATTCTTGGGGGGAAGGTATGTGTGAACAATATGGACTGTTTTCTTCATGGTAGTTGAAGAGAGAATCAAGAGACCAATCTTCAGTGAAGGCACATTGTCCATGATTTGGAATTCAGAGAATGTGAGCAAATTTCCCAAGAGTTAAGACAAAATTTTGGTTTTTGATCCAAAACCATAGTGATAGAGATCGATCCTCGTTACGAACGAGTTCAACTTGACGGAAGAATTCCAACACAAACCGTGGACAGATTATCTCGTTAATTCCGAGAGGACCTTCTAGTCCTATGGTTCGGAATGAGGTATTGATACCTTCTTGGTATAGTAGAGGTGTGTCAACAATACGTCCTTCATGGAAGTGGCGAGTTTCGAGATTATTGAACCCACATACATGATTTCCAGGAGTGTTGGGCTCAAGGGAGATATTAGGAATGTAGACATAAGTGAGTTGAAAGTCAAATTCATACTCATGAGTCATGATGAGACCTATGGAAGTGAAATGAATGATTTATATGAGCAAGTTAGGATAAAGAGATGTATCAAAGGAGAGGACATTTGATAGGTGAAAATAGTCTCCTAATGTTTATACTTGATTACCCTTATTTTTATTAACAATGACAATTAGCTTACTTTGTATTAACATTCTAGTAGAATTTTTCCTTTTATGGTAAGTTTTTATAAAGTAGTTTTTATGTTGCATGAGTTTCTGTTTCCAAGTTCCACGGTTCTCCCGGTTCCTTTTTAAAAGGGATCCGGCTAGTTAAACTTCAGGGATCCGTGGATCTGCAGTGACAGAAAATGATCTAGACGTAAATTTGATTTTTGCAACTTTTAGGTTTATAAAAAGAGGTGTGTTTTAGCCAATATTTACTACTTAAGCATGCATTGTATATTTCTAAAATATGTTAAGGTGAAAGATACGAATGAAAATAAAAAAAATATGATAACCACATTATGAGAAATAAACGGGATAAACTAAGACATTAGTAATATTTTATTTCAATGCTAAGAGCGATACAAAGGATTGGATATGTGATACAAATGTAGATTAACAACACAAAGTACATGTCTCCATGAGAAAACTTGATCATAGGATACACGAGAGCTATGAGTGTCAAGACGATGATCACGAAGGTGATATAAACCATGATGATGAAGTTCTTCCGTGGTTTTGATTTGAGATGAGATGAGAGAGAAGATGAAGCTTGAATGAGAGGTATTTTGAAAGTGAAAGATTTGAAAAAAAAATGGAGTTTGGTGGTTGTGAGACGAGCGGTAGGGGTTTTATGGGGAAGGAGGAATTTTGAGATTTGTGTTTTGTTTTATTATTAGAAAGGTTTGATATTTAGGTTAGGATAACACATATTTATATACCTAGATTTTAGACGGAGGAAAAACACGTATGCAAGAAGGTTTCCTAATGAAGCCACGTATATTACTAAATCATATGATAAAACTATGAAAATAAAATATAACCATACAGATTCCTATGCAAGCATGCTTATTCTAAACTAATGTTATTTAGAGATAGGTTTTAAGAAAGTCATACCTCTAATGCAGTTATGAGTGTCCTTTTCTTTTGACAAAAATAGAATGTCAATAGATAACTCCGGTTCCTTCGAGATCTAGGTGGTAGTTTTAAGATACCTTCTTAGGAAAGGTAATCTTGTTACCAAGAAATTCCTATGGCTTGATTTAAAAAGAGCTTTAACCAAACAAAATGATAAGGAAGGTTAGTGCAACTTTGCAAGATAAAATAAGAAATAAAAAATATGATGTTGTCATCCAATCAACATCCTACAAAAGTGTTTTTAAGACATGGTGTTTACTTTTGTAAAAATCCTTAATTGTAGTTTTCAATTATACAAGGATCGTGTCATGTTTTTAAAGTATAATATACTCTAAAACTTGGTAACGAAGCTCTGATACAAATTGTGGAAAACTAGAAGGGGGGTTGAATAGTTTTACTGATTAAAACTTCTTTTTAAACTAATTAGATCGACTTATGTGAATCTATTTAAATGTGTGTGTTGGATGTTTGATAGATAAGAATATAACTAAGTAAAGTAAAGATAAAGAGTAAGAAGCACAAAACCACAACGCGAGTATTTATAGTGGTTCGGCTACAAGGACACCTTCCTTGCCCTACTCCACTCCCCGAGTCACCTACTCGAGAGTTCGTAATCACTACACAACACAACCTCCTTGTGGCGGATAAGCCTTCACAACGTCGCCTACTCTTTATCCGGTACAAGGCTAGACACTGGGTTCTTCCACAAGGTAGAACCAAACCTATCCCACAACGTCGCCTACACTTTATCTGGTACAAGGCTAGATACTGAGTTCCATTACTAAGGAGGAACTACTACCCAACACAACACAACACTTATCCCAAAGGAGATCCACTCCTTATGACAACATCAACAAGGATATCAATATCCTATGACCTAAACTAATCTATCTTGTACATCGACACACTATATCGAATGTATACCCTTGGCACCTTTCACTAATGCCTTTGACATGGAACCTAGGCACCCTTCACTAATACCTTTAACACGAACTTTCGGCACCCTTCACTAATGCCTTTGACTTGGATCTTCGGCACCTTTCACTAATGCCTTCGACTTAAACCCTTTTTGTTAATACAAATAAGCTGTAAAAACGTTTATTTATATTTTACGATCTTCTAATGTTTTGTCGATAACAAACGTAAAATCATTTTAACGAAACAAATAAAATACATAAATGGTTTGAACTAACAGTTTCTAACATATTCACATTTTCACATAAAACACTAAAACAAAGTATAAGTGATTTTATGATTTAATATTACATATGTACAACAACTAGTGTTTACATATTTGGGTAAAATATACACATAACTAGTATGTAGTATACTGGGTAATATAAATGGGTAGAAACTTAAGTATCATAACCCATTGGGCAAATACATTGAATGTAGTTGGGTACAACCCAAATCCTATGACCTATGGAGCTTGACCCATAACCCATTGCATGACATCATGCTTATATCATATATGGATAATATCCATAACCCATGGTTTTGACCCATACCCATATGACTAGGTGCATTGCACTCAAGAGATACATTGTATCTAGCTAAAGACCCATGGATCAACCCATGACCCATGAACCATAACCCAATACCCATGGGTAAAGGGGAGCGTCCCAAGGATCCCTAGCTTTACGCTAGACGGATCCCTTGTGGAAGGGATCCCTGGGATCCGGGGAACAGTAAAATTTTTCCTCTATAAATAGTGAGCCATTTCCTCATTGTTTCTCACCCCTTTCTAACATACTTTCCCTTATAGTTAAAAACTCTCTAACCTCAGATCCAAGAGATCTATGTTTGTAGTTTTGTTTTTGTGTGATCTTCTAGGTCCCTTTTAAAGGCAAGATCACCACCTTTGAAGTCGAGCAAGCTCAAGTCCATGAGTTGCCATGCTTCCTCATTATCAAGACTACTGAAGTCTTCTTATTGATGATTGTTTTTCTTTTCTAAGAAGTGTTGAAGACATTAGTGAAAGGTGTCTCAAGTGTCAAGACGAAGATATTAGTGAAGGGTATCTATCGTGCATATCATAAGCACTTGTAGTAGGTGCTTAGAAGTCAAGACTAGAAGCATTAGTGAAGGGTGCTTAGAAGTCAAGACACAAGACATTAGTGAAGGGTGTCTTGAAGATCTAGTTAAAGGAATTAGTGAAAGGTGCCTTAGATGTACATTCGATATGGTGTGTTTCGAAGTACAAGATAGATTAGTACTAGATCCAAGGATATTGATATCTTTGATGATGTTGTAGAAAGGAGTTGATCTCTTTTGAGATTAGTCGTTGGTGTAGTGTTGGGTAGTAGTTCCTCCATTGCAATGGAACTAGGTGCTTAGCCTAGTACCTAATAAAGGGTAGGCGACGTTGTGTAGGTGTGGTTTACCTTGGTGTGAAAGAACTAGGTACTTAGCCTATTACCTTATAAAGGGTAGGCGACATTGTGTAGGTGTGGTTCACCTTGGAGTGAAAGAACCCCGGTGGTTAGCCTTGCACCGGAAAAAGGGTAGGCGACGTTGTGAAGGCTTTTTCGTCATAAGGAGATTGGTGTAGTGTTTACGAACTCTCGAGTAGGTGACTCGGGGAGTGGAGTAGGGCAAGGAAGGTGTCCTTGTAGCTGAACCACTATAAATACTCACGTTGTGGTTTTGTGCTTCTTACTCTTATCTTTTCATTACATACTTTTATATGCTTGTTTATCAACATCCAACATATACGTCCAAATAGATTGACATAAGTCGATCTAAATAGTTTAAAAGGAAGTTTTAATTGGCAAAACTATTCAACCCCCCTTCTAGTTTTCCACAATTGGCATCAGAGCTTCGTTACCAAGTTTCTTGAAGTATATTGTACTTTGAAAACTTGATACGATCCATGGTAAATTGAAAACTACAAATAAGGTTTTTCATAAAAACAAACACCATGTCTTTTAAAACTATATGTTTGGATGTTGATTTAATAACAACATTTTTCTTATTTTCTTTTTTCATTTAGTTGCACTAATCTTCTTTGTCATATTGATGTGCCAAAGCTCATACCCACCAAGCTATAGGAATTACTTGGTAACAAGAATACCTTCCTTAAGAAGGTATCTTAAACGCAAAAGAGCAGGAATCGTCTAAGTGACATTTGTTGTGTCATTTGTAAAGACATTCCTAAGTGCGCTAGAGGTATGATTTTCTTTTTATTTTGCTTGATAATTAAGTATGCCTAGTTAGGTATTTATATGATTATCTTTTGTGCATATACATGTATTACATGAAGCTTCATTAGGAAGCCTTTTTCTCACATACGTGTCACTCTTTCGTCTAAAAATCATAGTTTATAAAACTCGTGTTTTGCCTAACTTAATCCAAAAATCATATCTCTCTAACAATAAAACAAAATACGAATCTCAAAAATTCCTCCTTTCCCATAAATACTCCCACCGTCAATCACTCTATCCCCACTTTTTCAAATCTTCCAATTTCAAAAATTTCTCTCATTCAAAACTTCATCTTCCTCTCCATTTGTGACAATTCGTATTTTCAGGTCATTCTCAAAACATTATTCATGCTTCATTATTTATCATTTATCGTGAACTAGGTTTACGAGCATCAAATTCACGTAACCGTAATGGTTTAGCTGTGAATTCATGATCATATCATCGAGGTCATTTCATATAGACTAAGTTTAGTCTACATTTCTGTTGGGAATTATATGTTTGAGTTGATAAAGACAAAAAGAATGAAACAAGAGGGACTTAATATGACAAGAAGGAAACCTACTAAAAGATGGAAGGGCTTGCTTGCAATGGAAGTTTTATTATTTAGTCCTTATCCTCTAGTATATAAAGAGGACATAGGTGTAGGTTTTTAATTAAGTCTTCCAATAATGTAGTCGACTAAAAGGTGTGTGTTTAGCCTAGACGTTAGGGGAGAACGTCTAAGGTATTGGTTTTAGATTAGTGTGTCCTAGGCGTATGATCATGTAAACGCCTAGGTTATTAGTTTAGTTAGTAGACGTGTTCCTATAAACGTCTAATATTATTAGAGTCTTAGTGATTAAAAACCTTGTTCAATAACAAAGTATTGTTTTGATTATTCCGCTGCGTATTATGTTTATTATCTTTGTTATTGATCCCTAGCTGAGCTCATAAACGATCTTATCAATTGGTATCAGAGTAGGGAGCTCTTGATATAGGGATCTACAAGGTTTGTGTTGTTGAAGTGAAGCAGTTTTAAAGCAGTTTTGAAGATGATCTATTATAGAAGAAAATTTTTATTGGTGTCATGTTTATTAAAGTTTTTACTGATGTCGACAAAAGTAGCTACGGAAAAATCTAACTACGAGGATTGCTACTGGACGAAACTACTGTTATTGAAGATTTTAAACGAAAGTGTTGCTCGAGTTTTTGAAAGTACTGCAGATGCAACGTACTGTTTGGTATTCGAAAGTACTGCAAATTTTTCAAAGTACTGCTTATGTTTGTGAACGTACTGCCACTACGTTTTAAAGTACTGCTGCTGAGTTTTATTCAAAGTGCTGCTCGAGTTCTTATTAAGGTACTGCTTTGACGAAGATGAAAGTACTGCTGATCGTGAAAGTACTGCAGTTTATTTCAAAGTACTGCAGATTTTGATGAAAGTACTGCTCCTTCCCAACATACTGCTCATGCTTTATTACGAGAAGATTTTTGATTTAAGGGGAAGTCGAGCATGATATTTGGATGACACACACAGAGGTTATTGTTCACACACACAAGGAGTTTGGTTATTTATTCTTAAAAGGATTTAAAAAAGGGCTCGTTATGGAGATTTATTGAAGAATTGATTACGAAGAGGATTATTTATCACTTATTTGAAGGTGAAGTGGAATTACTTGGTTTGTGTTCTTATCATCTAGCTTGATGAATCTAGCAATGTGTGATTTTTCTTATGATGCTCTATGCACACATTGGCTATCACTTGAAGGAGTTACATTGTAGTGCTCAGTGTCTCATACTAGTTGAGGATTCTTGTCAAGGGATTGCGGTCTACTTATATTTTGTCCGTATAAGTATGGAGTTCCGTGGATTGTAAAGATTTAAGACACAAGTTTGGGAAATTCTACTTCTTCATCAAGTTCGTTATATTTGGTTTTCTTCACAAAGTGATCATTACAAGGAGCTTACAGATTTTGAAGAATCAAGAAGATGGTTAACATATGGTTTTTAGGGGAAGCTTATTGTTAAAAGTTTAACCATCTACATGCATCACTCAAGGGGAAGTGTTTGATTTTTACTATTGTTGATCATTATTACTACTGCTAGTTGAAGTATTCTACTGTTTTGGATCCATTTTTCTTATGGTGCGTAATGGTGGGTGATTTGAAGCATTGGAAGTCTTAGATTGGAAGTATGATATTGGTTCATGGTGGTCAAGATCATTACTTGCATACGTTCCCTATTTAGATAATAACAAAAAGGGGAAGAGATATTTGAGTGACATGGCATGGATTAAGGGGAAGACAAAGGAAGACATACTTGTTTCATTCATGGTGAGATCCATGATCTCAATTTCTCTACTTCGTCTAGGGAAGTTCGTTCAAGAATGGTTTTGTCATTATCAACTAGGGGAAGATTGTTGGGAATTATATGTTTGAGTTGATAAAGACAAAAAGAATGAAACAAGAGGGACTTAATATGACAAGAAGGAAACCTACTAAAAGATGGAAGGGCTTGCTTGCAATGGAAGTTTTATTATTTAGTCCTTATCCTCTAGTATATAAAGAGGACATAGGTGTAGGTTTTTAATTAAGTCTTCCAATAATGTAGTCGACTAAAAGGTGTGTGTTTAGCCTAGACGTTAGGGGAGAACGTCTAGGGTATTGGTTTTAGATTAGTGTGTCCTAGGCGTATGATCATGTAAACGCCTAGGTTATTAGTTTAGTTAGTAGACGTGTTCCTATAAACGTCTAATATTATTAGAGTCTTAGTGATTAAAAACCTTGTTCAATAACAAATTATTGTTTTGATTATTCCGCTGTGTATTATGTTTATTATCTTTGTTATTGATCCCTAGCTGAGCTCATAAACGATCTTATCAATTTCATTAACATCATTGTCATCATATTAGTTCATGCATGGTTTTGCATTTTTACATTAAACGTATAATTTTCATATTAAATAAACGTTATCGCGTAATTAATTATTTTGAACAATTGATCCATTACTTCCAAAAATTATCCCGAGATATTTTTATACTCATATTAAGTTTATAAAATAATATTATGAGTTTACCCAGTGTTTTAAATTTATTTTGTAACTAAATTGTTGTATTTATATAATTACGACGTTTTTCCTAAATACGACACGATTATTATTATATCACTCAAATTTTGCAAGAAATGTATTTTTATAATTTTATGACCTAAATATATTTTATCTTGACCCGTTAAAATTTATTTTTATGTAACGGTACCCTAAATATTCAAAAGTAACTACAACTTATCATTTAACCTCATTTAACTTCACAAATCTTACACTTATACTTATAAAAAAAAAAAATACATAAAAGGTATGACTACACCTCCCTTGTCGACAAGGGAGGGTGAGTCACAAGTTATTTGCAAATATCTCTTGCTAGTAGAAGTATTAACAATTTAACTTAACACATACACAAAGTTAATATCAAGGTGAAAATCCATTTGCTTCCTCTCTTTCTCTCCAAAATTCGGCAGCCACAAGACCAAGAAGAAGGAAGCTTCAAAATTTTAATAGACAAGTTATTTAACAATCTAGTATCACTTGTTGTATAGGTTTTGCAATAAAAACCTCAAGTGATTAGGAAAATCCATTGTCCATAAACCTCATCAAGTTACTAGTAAGCATTCATATTCATATTTTTATTTCACATTCATTGTTTTGGTCATTTCATTTTTTTATTTTGAGAAAACATGCAAGTTATGTGATGTTTATACCACTTTTTAAGGTTTTTAAGTGTTATATATATATATATATATATATAATCCATCCTATAATTACTCCTTGTTATATATTAGTTTTGGTGATGTCTAGGAACCCATGACACCCTAAGAAGGTGTATGGTAGGATTAGAATAGCTTCGGAGTTGTTTTGAATGGGTTAGAATAGGTTTGGCGCGAGAAAAACTCATTTCGACAAGTTTGCAAAAAGGTCTGTCCTTATTTTCAAAATCTGGAAAATCCGACAGTAGGTAAAAACTTTTGGCCTAGATATTTAGAAAATATACTTTAAAACGAAACTGTGGCCGCTTGAACGGATTAAAACGGAGCTATAACGAAGAAGTTATGAATTTTTCAATTTGGCGACGAAAACTATAAATTTTCTGGAATTTCAGCAAACATTATTTATTTTGTACGAGTCAAAAATGAAGCTTGGGCGTTGTAAATTATGTCGACTTGTCAAAAATATGTTAGTATACTTTGATATAAAGCTAAGGATCTTTAAAACGTAGAAAACGGATTTGTAACGATTAAATTATACACGTTTACAAAAGTTGCCGTTACTATTATCATATAAGAAAAACTATCTTTATTTCTAATAGACAAGTTTTGCGGTAAAAAACTAGTTACCAAGTTAAAGGTTGTTTTTAACATTGATTTAGAACTTTTCATAAAGTGATGTCTTTTAGTAAAAGTAAGATCGCCAAGTATATTTATCAAAATAACCGACCGTTTGATTAGCGGAGTTGTAATGAATTGATTACGTTTACTCAAACTTTGCCGAAAACCATCCTTAAACTATATTTTGGGACATAAGTACCATACTTAACCTCTATTTTTCTTTATGTTCGAGACCTCTAGGATGGAAACTTAAACACTAAAACTTCGAGATAATCATACGAGCTTCCCAAAACCGTTGAGTTCGTTTCCTAACGCTCGATGTGCACCATTTTTACGACTAGTTTTTAGAGGCCGTTTTAGTCACTTTCATGGAAATTTCAATGACATTATTTTACGACGAAAGGTTATAATCTCTTACTAAATCACTAAATGATTATCATCGATTATCATTTCAATGTAAATACATGTGAAGCAATTTAAAAATGGTCAAGACGTTAAAAGATTATATTTTCGACGAAAAGTATTGTTTTCAAAAAGTTCATAAGTGGTATAAATATCATCCGAATTGCATGCATAACTTTACATCATGACTTATTACATATCATATCATTCATAATAGGTCAAGTTTTGAGATTCACGCTACATTTCAGTGTATCCACTTTAGTCATCATAATCATTGCAACAGGTGAGTTTTCATAGCCCCGATTTATTCAAGTTTATATTTTATTTCAAACCTACGGGGGAGAATACATTGCACATCATTTTATTACGATGCCAAGTATATTCAAATTCATTACATTGCTTAAGTTACCTCATTGCCAGTTAAATGTCCCCATTTCATAATCATGAACCGTTAATTTCATAGAAGCGAGGGTGAGTGGATAGATCTATCGAGGGTGACACCTCCATCCGGGTTGGCGGATTCCAACCGGACGGATGCATTTCATTTCTTTATCATTATTGAGTTGTTTGGCAAAACACTCTATTGGGGCGAACATCAGTCAAGCTTCGGTGTCATGGACTTATAGCAATTGTATCATTTTTGTGACGACATTGTCATACATAATTTATACTTGTGGTAGTCGTATTAAACATTTACATAAACTCTATGAACTCACTCAACCATTGTGTTGACACTTTTAGCAATGTATTTTCAGGTAACTAAGGCATTCACTTCATGGCATGCATGTGGACATATCATAGAGTCGCGGTGATGACGCGTCTCACATGGGATTTATATACTTTAAAAACATCGTTTGACTTGTATCAAATTTATTTCCGTACATAGTGACTTTCATTTGGGACCTATACTTTGTAACTCTGATTATTTTATTAAATCAAACGATGTATTTTCCAAACGACACTTTAGGTCGTTCAATATAACTGTGATTGTGATGCTATGACAGTCAATCCCCAGGAATTCCATTCCGCTGCAAAACAGATAATTTGGGGGTGTGACACCATTTCGTCTCAACCGAAACCAAGAAGGATCATCTTCAACATGGTTTACATCGCCCTCGTGATCATCGCCTTAACACTCATCGCACTTGTGTTCCCTATGATGAAGTTCACATACGGAGACATTTACTTTGTGTTGTTAATCTACATTGGGGTTATATACCCAATCCTTTGTATCATTCTAAGCATTGAAATGAAATATTATTAATAGTCTAGTTTATCTAGGTTATTATTATCATAATGTGTTTGTCATTTCTTTTGTTTCATATGTTTCGTACTCTTTCGTGATACATTAGAAGTCATGTATGCATGCTAAAAGAAAATGTAGATTAAAACACATATCTTGGGAATAAAATTGTAAAACCTATGTTTTTGTAAAATCTGCTTCTGTAACTACAGATCTACGGATCCCGAAAGATATACTAGCCGGATCCATTTTGTAAAGGAACCGTGGGATCCGTCCTACTGAAAAACAGTTTTCATGCAAAATAAAAACCACATTCTCTCTAAAAGAAATATTCCACTAGAATGTCAAAACCATAAGTGAGTTAAGTGTCATTGTTGTTAAAAAACATTGTTAATAAAAATCTAGTAAAAACGTTAGATAATCATAGGTTGACCACAAACATCACTTTCTATTAACTCTTCGTTTCTATAGGTTCAACTATGACGCATGAATATGAGTTTGATTTTTCACTCACTAGCGTCTACTCTCCGAACATCTCCCTTGAACCCAACACACCTGGCATTCATGTCCGTGGGTTCAATAACCTCGAAAACCGTCACTTCCACGAAGGACGTATTGTAGACACCTCTCTACAATTCGAAGAAGGTATCAATACCTCCTTCCGAGCCATAGGACTAGAACGTCTTGTTGAAATCAACGAGAAGATATGTCCAAGGTTCATAATGGAATTCTTCCGTCAAGTTGAACTCGTTCGTAACGAGGATCGCTCTCTATCTCTTTGGTTTTATTTCAAAAACCAAAAGTTTACTTTAACCCTTGGGTATTTTGCTCACATCCTCCGAATTCCAAATCATGGACAATGTGCCTTCACCGAAGACTGGTCACTCGATTCTCTCTTCAATATTCGTGAAGAAAATAGTCCATATTGTTCTCACATACCCTCCCCGGAAGTTTTACATCGCATAATATGCAAACCTCGACCATATTACTCCGATCCAAACATTATCTTCACATGGGACATCCGAGAAGAGTACAAGCCCCTTGCACTCATCCTACGTGAAAATGTTTGGAGTCTTAGGGGAAATTGAGAAATCCTTCCCGCTTGTTGTGCTCACATATTGTATTGTCTGCTAACACAACAACCATACAATCTCACCTACTTCTTCGCAAGGCGAATTGTAAATCTTCAAGGCTCCAAGAATAAACTCATCCCTTATGGAATGTTCTTGACGCGCCTTTATCATAACGTTATGCATTTTCATCCTCAATTTCAAAGTCCGTTGTACGTACTTGTTGTTAGGTCACCATATTAGTAACACAAGCATCAATATAAGAAATAGAGAAGAGAAAGGATCGGACGAACAATACAAACACTTATGCGTATGAATAAGAGATGAGTTATGCGTATGAAGTGATATGAATTGAACAACCAACACTACAACAAAAGTGGCTTTTTAGGACCCTTTGTGTGGGACGGTATGATAATGGAGTCCTAAAAAACTGTTTAATAGGACATATGAGCGTTTAGGGTCCTTTTTAAATATTTGCTACTTAGGCGATGTCCTAAAAAGGTATATAATAGGATGGTCGATGATTTGGGGTCCTATTATCATATAACTTAATATGACACTTAAAATATGGATCCTAATAAATTACCTTTATAAGACGTTTATTCATTATGGTTGTATTATAATAAACCATAATAGGACACTTGAGTTTTGAGTCATAAGACATCAGTTAGTTAAAACGCTTATTCACAAAAAGTTTTATTATAGCAAAATTTAATAGGACCTTTGAAACGTGGGTATTATAACGTTAACCTTTATAGGACGCTTATGTACAATGGTTTTATAACATCATTTTTTTAAAACGATTATTTGCAAAAGTTTTATTATAACAAAACTTAATAGGACCCTTAAAGGATGCATATTAATTATGGTTTTATTACAGTACACCATAATAGGACACTTGATATATAAGTCATAAAACATTAATTATTTAAAACGCTTATTCGCAAACGTATTATTAAAACATAACTTAATATGACAGTTGACACTTGGGTCCCATAGATTGATACACCATCATAAGACACTTGATATTTGAGTCATAAAACATCGGTTTTATGGAACACTTATTCGCAAACGTTTTTTTATAAGAAAAGTGAATAGGACCCTTGACAATAGCATCTTATAACGTTAACCTTTATATAACGCTTATTCATAATGGTTTGTTTATGATACACCATAATATGGCACATCTTTTTAGAGTCGTAAAACATCCGCTTTTTATAACGCTTATTCAGTTTTATAGAACGCTTAATTGCAAAAGTTTTATTTGAACAAAAATTAACATGACCCTTGACAACTGTGTATTTTAACATTAACCTTTATAGTACGCTTATTTGTTGTGGTTTTATTATCCTACGCCATAATAGAACACTCCTTTATTTGAGTCATAAAACATCAGTTTTTTAGAACGCTTATTTACAAAAGTTTTATTTAAACATTAGTTAGTATGACACTTGATACTTGGGTATCAAAACTTGATACACCATAATAGGACACTTGTTATCTGTCTTTGTATTGTTATATGTCTCAATCTTTTGGAAGTTATGTATGGGTTATCTGTCTTTGTATTGTCCTTATCTATCAATGATAATGGTTAATTTGGTGCATTATTGATGTACTATACTAAGCCAGAATTGCACTCACAAAATAAACTAGGCTTGATTAAAAAACAAAAATGACTGAGTGCAGGGCATCTCAGTCCTAATGGGGTGATTAGCAGACCAAATTAAAGCAACAAGATAAGATCTAGAATCCCAATTAAGCTCAGAATTCTCTAGTCAGTAGTACAAGCTACTAAAGGAAAAAAAAACAGAGGAGAAACAACAGTGAATAAGCAGAAATTAAGCTCTTAATATGGGCATTTGAGCCAAACAGTGATAAGCCATATTGACCCGTTTGACCCATTTGAGCCAAACACCCCTTAAGCAGGGTTGTTTTGAGATCTCAAAGTGAAAATATAAATAACAAGAAGCTAAAAAGTTAAAATTACCTAAATTTAAATAAGAAATGTATAAGAAAGAGTTATACAAACAGTAATGAGGATTGTCATTGATTCTTAACAACTAATTTTACATAAAAACAGGGACTATTATTATTTACCTAATTGAAATCATTAAGCTTCTTCAACTGGATCTTCTTCATCGGCAATAACTAAGTCATTGTTGTCCACAACGGTTCCATCGAAACCACCTCTAACCAATTCAATAACCATTGTTTCGTCATGTTGAGGACACATAAATGAGTCACCCTGCAAATGTGTTTCCACGTCATCAAGACTTGTTTGTTCATCCATGTCATAAACATGTCTGGGCGCTGTCTTGATCACAACTTGCCATCCTTTGCCAACACTATCTGCAACGTAAAATACTTGATGTGCTTGAGAAGCTAGTATAAAAGGCTCGTTATGAGCCTTCAATCCTTCAAAATTCAATAGAGTAAACCCGTTGTCATCTTCTTTTTTCCTTGAACCATTCGAAATCCAATCACAATCGAACAAAACTACTTTCTTGTCAATACCATACTCCAACCTAATTATATCATTCAAAACCCCGTAGTAAGTTACATCTCCCGCGATAGGATTGTTATCTATAGCACTCGAGTAACTATTTGTCATGGCCTGAAGATTAACCCCACTATTCTGTGTTTTCCTATTATGTTCTACATCTTTTGTGTGAAATCGGAAACCATTTATGATAAATCCCTTATATTTTTTCACATACTCAGATGGACCACTTGCCAAGCACCTTAGACTTTCTATGATTCTGTGATCCCCTCTAGCATGTAGCTCCTCAACCTGAAATAAGGCAAGATGTGTTAATTGTTTTGTTATTAGTAGGTCGAAAATGCTATGTCATTATAATTATTTTTCAAAAGTAATAAACCTGTGTATATGCCTTACATGATCTTGAAACCACGACTCAAAAGTCTCACTATGTAAACGTTGAATGTCACGCTTACGTTTTCTCCGATTTTGATGATGAACCAACACCAGATGTTCACTGCAGTGTTAACAGATGATAATGATGATAACAACGACAACTATTAATCGTATAATATAATTTATGAAACTCACAACTAATATAATTACTTACGTTCGAAATTCATCAACTTCACTACAATTGAACAACACATATGAATGTGCTTTAGCCAAAATGTCAAGTTCCATCATTTCTACCTTTGTAGCACCAATCGGTCGACCCGCCATAGAAAAGATAGGTAAAACATCCTCATAACCATCGTCATCATTATTTCGACTTGTCTTATTATGTACGGTCTCAACATCACTGGATAAGTACAATGAACAAAACGACACACACTCTTCAGCTAGATATCCTTCTGCAATGGAACCCTCCGGGTTATTCCTGTTTCGCACGTAAGATTTTAATGTAGCTAAATACCTGAGATATCAAAACCAATAATTTTAGATTCAATAATATTTGTTAATAAAGGTATTTACTATAATAGTAATGTGCACCTCTCGATTGGATACATCCAACGGTAATGAACTGTCCCTCCTAATCTGGCCTCTGAAGCAAGATGAACCGAAAGATGAACCATGACATCAAAGAATGATGGCGGAAAAATCCTTTCTAAATCACAAAGTATTTTTCCAATCTCGGTTTCCATTTGAACCAAATCATTTGGATTAAGAACCTTTGCGCATAATTGTTTATAGTAACGACATGGCTTCATCACAGTATAGCGCACGTGCTTAGGCAACACATTTCGCAAGGCAATGGGAAGCAACTGCTGCATCAAAATATGGCAATCATGACTTTTAAGTCCAAATAGTTTTGGAGGTTTTAACTCTACGCATCTTGATATATTAGTTGCATAACCATCTGGAACTTTCACCTTCTTAAGCACACGACAAAAAATATCTTTCTCTTTTTTATCCATTGAGAAACAAGCAGGTGGCAAATAAACTTTGTTGTTATCTTGAACTATAGGATGAAGTTCAGGTCTAATGCCCATTTCTTGTAAATCTAGGCGTGCTTTTATATGATCCTTGGTCTTCCCATCTAGATTCATTAGCGTTCCAAAGACACTGTCACAAACATTCTTCTCAATATGCATTACATCTAGATTATGGCATAGCAAGTTATCTTTCCAGTACGGTAACTCAAAAAAAATACTTTTCTTCTTCCAATTAAAAGGTAAATTTGGGTTGCTCTTCACAAGTTTTCCAAATTTAACTTCAAAACCATCTAACTCATCAAGTACTTCTTGTCCTGTTAAGCCACGGGGTTGCCTGTCTCGTTCTTCTGTGCCATCAAAAGAGTTTGTATCTCTTCTAAAAGCATGATCAGTAGGCAAATATCGATGATGTCCCATAAAACATTGTTTTTTGCCATGACTCAAGTGTGTTGATTTTGTATGTTTATGGCAGTTAGGACATGCAAGTTTACCTTTGGTGCTCCATCCGGATAAATTTGCATAAGCAGGAAAGTCACTGATCGTCCATAACAAACAAGCACGCATCCGAAAGTTACTTTTTGTTGATGCATCATAAGTGTCTACTCCTTTACGATCCCACAACTCCTTTAGCTCAGCAACTAACGGTTCCATATAGACATCTATATTATTCCCAGGAGCAGATGGGCCAGGTATAAGTAACGTTAGAAAGAAATAAGGTTTCTGCATGCACATCCAAGGAGGTAGATTATATGGCGTCAAAACAACAGGCCATGTACTATGAGAAACACTCATTGTTCCAAAAGGGTTAAACCCATCACTCGCTAAACCAAGCCTGACATTACGAGATTCTTTGGCAAACTTATCATACTTAAAATCAAATGCTTTCCATGCCGGGGAATCTGCAGGATGTCTCAAGTAACCATCTTTCGTGCGACTCTCTTCATGCCATCTCATGGAGGCGGCTGTTTTAGATGACATAAATAACATTTGCAATCGTGGTAAGAGCGGAAAATGACGCAACACCTTTGCTCCAATCTTCTTACGTGTATCAGCTGTGGTTGACTCATCTGCACAATCATCTTCACTTGCTTTATACCTTGACGTATGGCATATATCACATTCTGTTTTATTAATGTTTTCTTTCCAGTACAGCATACAATCATTAGGACATGCATCAATTTTATCATAACTAAGTCCTAACTCTCGAATTATATTCCTTAGTTCATACAATGACTTTGGTATAGAAGCATCGGGGAAGGCTTCCCTCATTGTATCTAGCATCTTGCTGAAACCATTATCACTACATTTCCCAACACACTTACCATGAAATAGTCTAATGATAAAAGAAAGAACTGATAACTTACACCCAGGATATAGTGGTTTCTTTGACTCTCCCAACACTTTATAAAATTTTTTCGCCTTTAGGTTTGGCATACTCATACTTTCAGTTTGTGTTCCCATGTCATCGGTTAGTGTGTCATCACCAAACCGATGGAAGGCATCATTCACCAACCCTTGCATGTCATCTTCAGCATCCAACATTGGAGCATCACTTGATTTGGAACTGAAAGGTGGAATTGTATAACCTTTCATAAACCCGACACATAACAGATGTGTTGTAGCCTCCGTCCGATCTACCCATATCTGATTACCACAATCAATACATGGACATGAAATCTGTCCATTTTTACCCTCATTATAGAATATATGATCAAGAAAGTCGTCAAGACCTTTTTTATATTCAATGGTAAATCTAGGTAAAGACATCCAACTCGTATCCATCTTAAACCTAATTCAATTAACCACAGAAAACCACATATAATTTCAACAAAAAGAAAGGGAGCCTAATTCAATTAACCACATATGTTGTTTCATAAAAATTTAGCAAAAACGATTAGGGTTTCATTTATGAGGTATTACCTGGTCTTGATGATGGTGGTGATTCCTGTTGGCAATTTTGGATGGTGGAATGATGTGGATTTGGATCTTAAAATTATAAATACTTTTACAATTTATTTTTAAGCTATTTCTTAATTAATTGCCTAATTATTACTTCAAAGCTAGATAAACTAATTTATATCTAAAAATTAGAAATTAAAAGTCAAAATTGCAAAAGTAATTAGGCAGACTTCGCGGACAATTGATTTCCCTTTAAGGCGTTTTCTTGGATGCGTTGAGTATTATAATGTAAGTTTTCTAGGATGCGTTGAGTATTATAATGCGTTTTCTTGGATGCGTTGATATTAGTGATGTTTGTTGTTTGTACCATATAGGGTTCAAAATGTAAGACATTTTACTGGCTAGATCCTGAGTTGCCTAATGACTATTACAAACAAGAGGTTTTTAATTTAATTCAAAAGGAAAAACGTTTGAAAGAAGACAAGTATGGAAAAATAAGAGATTTGGAAAGGGAGATTGAGTTTCAAAAATAAACTATGGAGAAGGAAATGTTTCTGCTGCAATTGGAGTTGAAAGAAAGCAAGTCTAGTGTGGTTTTTTTTAAGAAAATTGTTGTTGTTTTGTGTTTCTTTATTGCTGTTATGTTGTCAAAAATTGTGTAATGAAATGCTTGTTATGTAGGTTTGATGTAATGACCTTTTGTTTAATGAAATGCTTGTTATGGGATATATGTGTGGATGCATTTACAGTTGTTGATGTTTGCTGAGATAGTAATGGATGCATTTACAGTTGTTATCAAAGAAGTTGAAGCTAAATGGGAATTGAAGTTGCAGAGAATGAGTAGTTAATAGCATGTTATGATAGTCATACTCTGTTACTACTTTGCAATTGTTTCTGATAGTATTAGCTTGTATTAGAATATAGACTAGAATGCCTTGTTCCTAGCATTTCAAGATCTAAATGAGTATTATTTTGTTGCAGAAGTGATAACCATTTGAAGCTCAAAATCATCACCTATGTCAAGCTGTGAAGATGAGTTAAGCTCAAAATCATCTTGGGCTGATTACTCTCCACCTAATTGGAAATTCAAAGGATTAACAAAATCATATTAAGCTCTTAATATGGGCATTTGAGCCAAACAGTGATAAGCCATATTGACCCGTTTGACCCATTTGAGCCAAACACCCCTTAAGCAGGGTTGTTAACAACTAATTTTACATAAAAACAGGGACTATTGTCATTGATTCTTAACAACTAAAGGTTTGGGTCCCACAGATAAGCACTTGATGAGGGCTTGAACTTGGGTGGTCAACACTGATCACTCAGTGTATGGGTGGAATTGGACAAACAAAAAGCTATCTGCAGACCTATCTAATAAGCTCAAAAGTTTGAAATAAGCCCTGAACTTTATAGATGAGCTTATTGGATTCCAAAATAACCAATAAGCTCACTGTGTGGCCCACTAATGAAGAAGCTAAGGCACATGGAAAGTTGGGGTTTTGAGCTGATGCCCTGGTGCAGGGCAATGGTTAGCCCTGCAGGCCACTTTGAACTATCACCTAAGCCAGAGAAAAAATCATAAAAATAAGCTAACTGTGGGATTCAAAAGCTTAGATGGGGAATTTCAACATGTAAAAATCTCAAGACTTGAATCTCAACACAAAATTCACAAAAATTCTCCCAAGATCTGAGTTTCTGACTAACATACCATTTTGACTTTTTGATTTTGAACTTAAACTTTGACTTTAATGAAACTTGTTTGATCCGTATGCACTAATTATGATTATTTAAGCTATGATAACACTAATTTAAGATACATGAACAAGATTTAGACCAAGTGGGTGAGATTTGATCCTCACATGTCCCAACAGTGGAATGTGAGAGTGAAGCTAATTTGATTTTGACTTTCTCTAGTTCAAACATTGGTTTTATAGTTTTACTAGTTCTAATATCACCTAGAGGTCATAGTGTGCAGATAAACAAGTGAAAAGGCAACTACCACAGTTGAAACAACACAGAACCAAACACCCCTTAATAACTGAGTTAACAAATTTAAAAGGCAAATGATCAATCTAAATCATAATACTGATACATAAGCTTGTAGCCTAGGCTAAATTAAACACATATAAACAAAAGCAACCAACATTTAACAATAACAACTAACAATCACAGATTATCAACATAAGCAACATAAGCACATACGGATTATCATCAAAACACATAACAAAACAAACGGCCATTAAACATAAATATGCACATACCATTAAAATATTAACCATTGTTCAGAAACCATTGTTCACAAACCATCCCCTTCAACATAAATACATAACAAGTTTTCATCAAAATAAGTACATAACCCAACAACATGAGACCATCAGACACAAAAACCACAAAAAGACCCAACAACTACCTTCATTCTTCTTCATACTTCTCCAGAATCTCAATGGTCTCCTTCTTCAATTTTATCAACCTCTGAAAATCAGTGAAAACACTTGCAAGAGATTCAACCAAGCGCCTCTCAATGAGCTGGACTTCATGCATTGAATCATAAACATCCACAGCTGCCATTTCTTCATCAGAATTCAAATAAAACACCTCCATCATTCGTTCTGTTCTCTTATCCACTTACATTCTCATGTCGTCTCTGACGGCCGCAACATTTCTCATGTTGACCTCATTCGTAGGTATCTCATTAATATTGAGAAAAATAAAACAATCATGAAGCTTTTCAGACCCACAAAGATCTTTCAGTTCCTTCAAGTATGGCGTGGCAGACATTTTCAATTAGGGTTGTATATAGTGAAAAAGTTATGAACTGGAAAAAGTATATGGATGAACTGTAAAAATAAAAATAAAACCAACATATATATAAAGGGTAGATGCATGAACTGAAAAAATTAAGATTATTAATGAGAAATGAAATAATTAAAACAAGTAATCATGACAAGTGAAGAGACTGCAGAAAATCAAAGGTCGAGAAAAACTTACGCGTTCCCATAATAGTGATGCTTATTATTTTAATTGGGATGACTCAAAGTGTAACCAATTCAGTTTCAGTTTGAAGCAGTTGTAACAAGAGAGGAACTAGTAACTCGGTGTTGAGTATAAATATATTTCGGGTCGGGTTTGGGTCGACCCATCTAACCGTTTATTAATCAGGGTAGGTTCGGGTTGTGAATAAAATTAATTTGTGTCGACCCATCTAACCGTTTATTAATCAGGGTAGGTTTGGGTTGTGAATAATATAATTGGGTCGGATTTGGGTCGACCCATCTAACCCGTTTAAGCTTTTTTTCTTAATGTGGCAACTTTTGTATCAAAAAAGGGTTGACTGTGTCAACCAAAAACCCGTTTAACCTTTTCAACCCGTGAATTTCAAAAAGATCACGCCCATCTTTATAAATGGTTATAATTTGAATATTATTTTTAAAATATTCATGATTATTATTTTCAAATTGAATGAAACCAAACTAACCGAACAACCCGACAGTACACTTGGGTCATATGAACCGGTGATATTGCCCTGTTGTCGACCTTGATGAACCTTAATGACGAATCTTCATATGAGCTCAAGTATATGTTTGGTCACTATGTTATTGCAGGGGAGTATGGATGCATCCTATATCTGTTATCTACAGTTACTGGATTATCTGTTATATGATATGATATGTTATGTTTCTGGGCTCGTGTTGGATTACTGTCCTATCTATGACTTCATGCGAAGCAATACATTCAATCATAATAGTCGGCACTTTATGATCACCTCGCGTATATTGGCCTCGCAAATGCCTATGACAATTCCTCCATTCAATATGTGTAGAATATAGGCTACAAAGCATCCCCGGAATGTGACGTCATGGGAAGTCGACTTACGTAAAAACCATTGATGATATAAATGAACGACCGCATCCGTTGAGAGTTATTCATATTAGCTTTTTCAAAGTTATTATTTCATAAACTTTACGTTTTTACCAAATCAATCCTGAATCCAAAGCAACACCCACCTACCAAACGGGCCCTTAGTTGATAACCTGAGCAACGACCGGGTAATACTCTAGTTCTTTTTTAGTTTCAAATACAATAAAATACCTATACCTATATATTATATATATACAATAATACAATACTTTTCATATACTGTATACTAGGTAGTATTAATTAATTTACTTATACATCAAATTATACCCTATCACCGATTTATCCCGCCCAGACCGATTACAACCTACAAGGTGGTCGACCACCCGACTACTGATTCGCGATTTTAATTTGCAACATTGGATATGAACCTTTTGATATGACACTCTGATTATGATATGATATCTGACTCCCAGTTTCAAACCCGAGCCATTTCATTATTCATAGGGTTCCATGCATGTCCGTCTCATTGATGCACCAATGGCATATATGACTCTAGTGTGGTTTACTGTCCTACATCTCACTTTATCTTTCGGGTCAACTAGATGCGGATACGCTTTAACAAACGTAGACCACGTAGGATAAATCCCGTCTGTAATAAAATAGCAACATTTTAAATAACGCCCGCGTAAAACAAATGAACTATCTGGAGCCGCTCCATTTCGGGCAGTAAGATACAACAGAGACTGATTACTTCAACACATTGATAATGTTGTTTGACCCGGGAAGTCGGAAAAACGAATGCCAAATCTACTTCATTTTTAGTTTCACATACAATAAAATACTTATATATTATATATATACAATAATATAATACATTTCATATACTATATACTACTATTAGTTAATTTAATTATAAATCTAATTATAATCTAAAAATTAGGGGAAAACTTACACACCCACGTTCACATAAACCCGCTTAAAATTTTTGGGGAAAAATTCAGATTCATAAATAACTTTTGGCGCTGCGAAAATCAAGCATATCTTTTCGGAATTCAAGTATTTGATTCGATTTTATTAATGGAAATCGTTTTTCACAGACGGTTAAAATCTCAATTTTGGTTTAGGGTTGTATGTGGGCAGCAAAACAAGGATTGTGGGTTTTCACTTTTGAATGAAGATCTGACTCAACAGGTAATGCAAACCTCTCTTGTTGTTATTATTATTGTTGTTATTATTATTATTATTATTATTATTATTATTATTATTATTATTATTATTATTATTATTATTATTATTATTATTATTATTATTATTATTATTATTATTATTATTATTATTATTATTATTATTATTATTATTATTGTTATTGTTATTGTTATTGTTATTATTATTGGTATTATCATTGTTATACATTGTTAGTGTGGGAAATGGTTGGTTCGGGTATGTGTTTGGTTGACCTCTTGTGATGAGTCTCATATGTGATTATAAGTGCTGCTTATTTGTGATGTGGTACAAGTTGTATTTAAGTTGCTCTGTTTAATTTAAATGAATGTTGGTATACCTGTGTAAAGTTGGGTCAAAGGATTTGGGTAGTGATAGTGATAGTGATTTGATATCAGTTTCTAGCTAATGTATTTCATTCTGTGACATGTAACTGAAGGATTTCCGTCTATTTTTTGTTTGTAGATAATGTATTTCATTCTGTAACATGTAACAGATAGTGATTTGATTTCAGTTTTGTTGTTCTCAAACGACTATTGTTCTTTGCAATCTCATAATAATTTTATTTGTTTTGTGCACCAGTTATGGAAAATAACAGGATGCAAGGCCAAATCACCACGAGAAATACGAATGATTATGAAATGTCCAGAAGGACAAGGATTCAAGAAAACTAACAGAGATTACAAGCTTTGGGAGTGAAAAATATTGCTAAGTCTTTGACAAGTCTAGTAGAGAGTGACAAAAGAAAGAAAAAGAAAAAGAAACCAACGGATACCGGTGAGAAAGATGCAGATTATATGTCTGGTTCAGACTTCCATCTTAATGATGAGGAAGATAACCCAGAAGAAGCGGCTACACAAACAAATAAAAAGGTACGAATAATAAATTTGGCTACTATATTTTCTTTATGTTTGTTTTCTAACAATTCTACTTGCATGAAACAGAATCAAAAATACATTGCTCCACAGTCCATGACTAGATATAAAAATTTAGCAAAAAAACGAATGAGTGCTCCGAATGTCTCCAGTTGGCTAACATCTTCAGAATCTCAATCGCAAAAGGGACAACAGATTGATACAGGGAGGGCAATACGTAGTAGGGTACAGGAGTCCGACGAAGTCCAAAAGAGAAATGATCAACCAAATTCTGTCAACAGGGGGAGATTAACTGCAACTGAGAGAAACTTAGTTGCAATTGACAACGATCATGACCACGGGGAGCGTGACTTGAGATCTGATGGTAACTATACATAAATTTCAAATACTATATATATGATATTAAATTACTATTAAGTGTATATTCAGTTAACTGTTTTCGGTGCTTACTTGTTTTTATTTTTTATTTTTATTTTTTTTTTATTTTAATATAGATAACAATGAAGACTTTATGATGTTGAAAATGATGATATCGAAGACATACCTATGAATGCAGATATTGAACAACAAGCTACTTCAGAAGATGATGTAGATAAAGACATGGATGATTTGGAGAATGAGGATGATTTGGAGAATGAGCATGATTTGGAGTATGTGAATGATTTAACAAATGACGAAGATGATCTACTCGGAGAAAAGATTCAAGCTGAGCATTCTGAAAATGAAGAAAACCATGTAGTTACACAAGCTCGAAATGAAACAGGTTAACATGGTCTACTTGATTGCATCGTTTTAAAAATCATATATCATATATTGTGTCATATAAGAAGAATATATAATAAAGTTAAATTAAAACAAGACAAAATACAACGCTAAGATATTGCCTCCATTTCGAATTATTTAGTATTTTAAATGTATACGTATCTATTGTAAATCATGTTCACTTTTTGTAGTTCGGATTGTAAGCAAAAGAAAGAGAGGACCAACACGTATGGCAAAAGTTTGGGCCCAAGAAAAAGGGGATAGAATTCCTATTTTAGTTAATGAACACGGACAACCTATTAACGACAAAAGTAATCATCTGACTCATTTCATGGGAACACTTTCAAGGAGTGGAAAGTATTGTCCGATTTATAAACCATGGAATAAAGTTGACGCCGAAAAAAAAAGCTTTGCTTGAACTCTTAAAGGTACACAATGTTAAATTTGTATGTTAATGAATAAAGTATTTATTTTCTAATGTGAGCTATTACATTTTTTAGACAAAATTTGATATTCCGGAAGCTGGAGAAAAATGGATATTGCAATCATTTGGGCGGAAGGTGAAGAACTGGAGGGCAAGAGTTAAGGAACACTACCATGATCCGTCTTTGTCAGTTAAGCAACAAATAAGATCTAGGCCAAAGCAAGTGCAAAATAAACAATGGAAGAAGCTTGTGAAGTATTGGAATACAGAAAACACTAAGGTGTGAAATAATCTTCCACTTTAAATAACATTACTTAATTTCCCATTATGATATTTTACTTTCCTGCTGCAGAGTTTAAGTGAAAAAAACAAGGCGAATCGGGCAAAAAAGAAGATGATCCAAAGAACCGGTAAAAAAAGTTATGCTCGCAAAAGGGAAGAGTTAAAGGTAAGTGTATGGAGAAAGTGGGATTGTTAATGTATCCTGTGGATATCCACTGTTAATATTCATTTTCTTTTTATTCATACAGACATATTTGGGACGAGATCCAACTCGATTGGATCTTTTTAGTTCATGCTTCTCCAAAGATGGAAATACCAAAAATGATGACACTGCAAAAGCGATTGTAAGTAATATGTTTTTTGTTTGCAAAAGTGTATTAATAGCATAAGTTAAACACAATATGCTTTTTTTTGTAATACATGCTTTTACTATATGTTGTTCATGTTTATATAAAATGCAGGATGATATGAAACAACGTAGAGATAATCTGCCCGAGGGTTCGATTGATAATCCTGGACCAGATGATATTTTTTCTACACTTATGGGTAAAGATCGAAATGGTGATGCAGGCATGTATGGTCTAGGTGTTCGTGCTTCTGCTGTTTGGGGTGTAATACCAAGTCGTTTAGCATGTCATAGAGAAAACAACGAATTGAAGTCTAGAAATGGAGAACTTACTAGTGAAAATGAAAAGTTACGAGCCCAGTTATCAGAGAAGAATGGGTCGACGGATAGTTCCATTGTTCCACCTCTTACATCACAAGATTCTCCTGTTGTAACTAATGAACCTCCACGCTTACAGGTATGTTTCTATTATAAATCGTTCCTTTCTAGTTGTTATAGCTTATTTTATCTTTGATAGCTAATGAACCTAGGCTACAAGCTTATGTATTAGTATTATGATTTAGATTGCTCATTTTCCTTTTAAATTTGTTAACTCAGTTATTAAGGGGTGTTTGGTTCTGTGTTGTTTCAACTGTGGTAGTTGCCTTTTCACTTGTTTATCTGCACACTATGACCTCTAGGTGATATTAGAACTAGTAAAACTATAAAACCAATGTTTGAACTAGAGAAAGTCAAAATCAAATTACCTTCACTCTCACAGTCCACTGTTGGGACATGTGAGGATCAAATCTCACCCACTTGGTCTAAATCTTGTTCATGCATCTTAAATTAGTGTTATAATAGCTTAAATAATCATAATTAGTGCATACGGATCAAACAAGTTTCATTAAAGTCAAAGTTTAAGTTCAAAATCAAAAAGTCAAAATGGTATGTTAGTCAGAAACTCAGATCTTGGGAGAATTTTTGTGAATTTTGTGTTGAGATTCAAGTCTTGAGATTTTTACATGTTGAAATTCCCCATCTAAGCTTTTGAATCCCACAGTTAGCTTATTTTTATGATTTTTTCTCTGGCTTAGGTGATAGTTCAAAGTGGCCTGCAGGGCTAACCATTGCCCTGCACCAGGGCATCAGCTCCACACCTGCAGTATTACACTGATCAATTTTTTACCTCCTTTGTATACCCCAGCCTCCATACCTGCAGTATTACATCTGTTTAACCTAATACATGTGTCTTGACTATAAATTGATTAATGTTTGTTGAAAACTGAAATCTAGGTCGGGGATGAAGTTTTCCTTAAAAGCATTCTAAACTCAACCGAGACTGTAGCAAAAGGATGGGTGAGGAGCTTGAACCCAAATGATATAGTTGGTGGTACAGAGATTGGACGAGGATGGTGTGAGGTAAACGTTCAAGTACCAACAAAAAGAGATGAAGTGTTGGTGAGACCCTATGGGTTATTTGCCACAATTGAAGACTGTGTTGGTGCAACCATAGCATGGCCTTGTCCCTTTATCTCGGTATGTCTTTGTTAATCTTGTGATACCAATAATTTTACTAACATGGAGCTTAATGCTTATACATGGGTGTTTATTTGTAGGTGGTCCGTGAGGATTGAGAGAGATGATGCATGATGACCACGGACTAAGCTTCTTGTTGCGTTAATTTATTGTTTAATGTTAACAGACTTTATGTTAGATTCTGTCTACCTTATTTATGTTTAGTGATTTTGTTATGACAATTGCTAATTTGAAATACAATTTCGTTTTTTTCATTTAATATTTAGTTGATGTTTTATTCATATCGTAATAATAGAGTGTGCATGGTGAAAATAGCGTCCTATCATATGACTTGTCCGGACTTTGAAATTGTCCTATTAAACTTATTAACCGTCCTAACAATTAACTTAACATTGTAAAAGTGTCCTAATATGTTGTTATTAGGACGTTATTTAGGTTGTTAATAGACATTTTATACGACCAAAAAATTGGTTTCATAATCTTCTTTGAGATATTAGAACCCTTTTCTTGGTGCTAAAATAGCTATAATGTTATATGATAAGCGTCCTAACAATTATCTTTTAAGTACACTTGTATGTGTATCAAAAGATTAAAATTAGGTAACAATGTTTTACAACATTGTAAAAGTGTCCTAATATGTTGTTATTAGGACGTTATTTGGTTGTTCATAGACATATTATGCGACCATAAATTTGGTTTCATAATCGTATTTGGGATATTAGGACCCTTTTCTTGGTGTTAAAGTAACTATAATGGTATATGATAACCGTCCTAAGAATTAACATTAAAGGACGCTTGTATGTGTATCAAAAGATTAAAAGTAGGTTACCACATGTTAGAACATTGGAAAAGTGTCCTAATATGTTTTTATTAGGACGTTATTTGTGTTGTTTATAGACCTAAAATGCGACCATAAAATTGGTATCATAATCTTATTTGAGTTATTAGTACCCTTTTCTTGGTTGCTAAAATAGCTATGATGTTACATCATAAGCGTCCTAACAATACTTTTAAGGACATTTTTATGTGTCTCAAAAGATTAAAAGTAGGTAATCACATGTTAAAACATTGTAAAAGTGTCCTAATATGGTTTTATTAGGACGCTATTTGTGTTGTTCATAGACATATAATACGACCATAAAATTGGTTTCATAAGGGTTAGGACGCTTTGGACCTATTACAACCGCCTTACATGAAACGCTTTCATCCTTGGTCCTATTAAATGAAATGTCCTAAAAAGTACCATTTTATGACGCTTATGGGGGTCCTAAAAAGCCACTTTTCTTGTAGTGCAACCCTCAAGTGAGGGTTATACAAGAGTATTTATAGGAGGGAACTAGGGCAACACTCCAAGTTCCCATCCTTTTACTTATTGGGCTTGGCCTAGGCTTATGGGCTTTCTACATAACCCTAGCCTTGATTACTAACTTAAAAGCCATATTAAGCTAACTATTACATATGAATCACTAACACTTGAAATATAGTTTAGGAGTGATTCCAAAAATCTCCCCCTAAGTGTTATTGATGAATGATAGAGTGATAAACGATGTAGGTGCTGATGTAATAGTAGCTTTGACGTCTTTTGATATTCTTCTTTCTTGTGAGAAGAAGTGTCTTGATTCGAACAATCTCCCTAGTGTAGAGAAATTGTTTCCTTTGAAGAGTTCTGCTTTGACGTCATCTTTTTCTTTGTTCTTTAGTTCTTTGTTCTTTGTGGTGAAAGTGATAGTATGTTGTTGTTGTCTGCATCAGGTCTGCTTCGTTGCTCCAGTGTCTCCCCGTCTTTCTCCAACATGCTCACACGCTCTTTAACGTTGGATTACAGTACTGATGAAGTTCTCTTAGTCGTTAAACTTTGTAGACTCTTTGACTTGACGAAGAATTATTCTGACTTTTGTGTTGCCTTTTGAGAGAACTTTCATTAGTGATGATGTTGGTATGAGCATGTGAAGAATTTGCACGATCAGTCCGCTCCAGAGCTTCCATAAGAAGAAAACATATACACGGTTAGTAATAAGCGGATTCCGGCACTTATAAGTTTGAATTTCGAGGGTGTTAACAGCATAGTGTGAAAACACATCTCTAATTCTCACAAAGGCCGTTCCTGAACTGGAGTCCCACAAGTGAGATAACACGATGTACCGAAGTACACCTACAGTTCAGATGAGTCGCTGAGGTACACCGAAGCATCACCTCACGACTGTAGACCGTTTGAGACACACTAAGCGTAATCCATGGGGAGTTACCGAAGTGACCTGCTGTCAGGGCTGTTTGATGTTGACCCTGGCAGGAGTTTCCATTCAATCACTGAGGATCACATATGTGAACCTCTCATAAATGTTCTCGACAGATTGCTAAGATCTGTGAAGGACACGATAATATATCACTTGCGTTCTTTTTGTTGAACGACAAGCAATGAGTTGTCAAGTGTACCTAAGAGATCTTTTGATAAATATCGTGGCTCTAGAATCAATAGTGCACTTTGGTTTTCCTGAGCGGAAACTAGGGAGAGGGTCTCCTTCTTCAATACCAGCAATCTCTAAGAGAAAGCCGATAGTTTACGTAGGGCTCCCTGTGAGAATGAAACAAGCTTCTGTTGGGAGAAACTTGAGTGGCTAAGAAGGTTTAGTGCATGCGTCACTGGGTCCATGACGACTTTTAACCTTCAATACCGGTGTCACTAAGTGACAACCAGTAGCATATGAATTGAACCCGGTGTCTACCCTAAGTTGAATAATCTGGAGGGCTATTTCTTTTCACCCTTTTCTTTGCTTTTCTTTTTAATTCTTCAACTCCTTCTTTCTCCGATTCTCATTTTCTCCTTTTTATAATCATACCTAAGGACTTCTAAGTACTAACTATTTGTGATGTCCTTGGGTAGATCCCTCCGGCTCTGGCGGATCATAGGACGGTTATTCCTAACCTTAGTCATCTTATAACTCCATGACTAACCTATGTTGCCACAAAACCATTTTCTTGAAAATCTCTCAAAGTGGTTATGATTGAAAAACATTTTGTACCACTGTAAGAGTTTGATCATTTGCAGAAATACTCCCCCTCTACACGTGCTTAAGTGTTTTGACAGAAATTTGCACGTTGAGAGAAGAGCGCGCACTTTTGAATTGATCGACTCAAGATAGACAATCCCCCACAAGATACGGTTACGTTACATAGTTAAAGAGTTACATTGTCAGTTTTTAGGTGACAACTAGCTCTAATAACTACCTTGAAGGTGTGGACAAACCTCGAAAGGTTGTCAAACCCGTCAAAGTTCATGTCTATCATGAGCTTCTCGAATAGGTACAATTTACTTGGATAAGTCTTTGGAAGACAAATCTTTTCAATGTATGACTGTTCAGATCCCGTCAATTCATGGGTTAAGTCTTTTCACATGACGATTCAATAGCAAAGCAACATATTTCTTATCATAATAATTTTCTCCCCCTCAAAAATGGCATATAAATGTTAATTTTGATAACGTTTTGATATTAAATATGACCATTTCGAGTTTTGTGGGAAGATTATCACGAAGAACAATTTTGTGAACAAATTTTTTAGCAAATACTCCTCCTCAACAAGTAATACTAACTTTTGAGGTTTTGAAAACGTAAGGGGAAGTACTTGTTCTTTTGAGCAAAACCTTTTAAAAGTGAAAGGTTTGATAAGTTTTACTCAAAAGTAAGAAGCTTTCGCTCCTTTTATAGGATTGTGGCACTGAAGCGTACCACAGGGTCCTTTCATTACAAGAACGGGCTGTACACTGTTATGTGTGCACAAGCCATCATGAATATATCAAACAAACAAAATTACAATCAAGAATGTTAAGAGAGTACCCAATGATTCCACACGACCAGCTACTTTCTGAGGACGTTGGTATATCTGAATCGGGAAGCTTGGTCTTCCTTCCACATAGCTTTCCAACCGTCGCATCTGATCTCGATGAATCAACCTTTCATCAATCCTAGAGATAAACCGAAGAACATCCTTGCGATCCTTTGAATTCCAACTCTCCGTCTGAATTGTACCCAACTCAATGACCTTCAATCGATAAGCCAATCCATCTCGAACCATCTTCAGGGTGGCGTCATAGAACCTGTGAATTTCATCGAAAGCCATGAAGCAATTATGATGATTTTCACTTTAGTAGACAAACCCAAACTTTGTTTTATAAACGATTTTGTACTGAGGTTCTTGATTGATTCCGTTTGAAGTGTAGGAGTGGGGCGGTGAGATTGAGTTGTTTTTGGTAAGATTCGACCCCGAGTTAGAGATCTTCAACACGCTCTTAGATTAGATGCGTATGAAAACAGGGAGTGCAGTAATGTACTTGATTTAAATTTCGGTTGAGGTTCTGGTTGGGGCTCAGGTATGTCGTAATCCTCACCACCAGTGTATGTAAAGTGATCAATGGTTTTCACCATTGGTGGTGTGGTTTCTAAAACCCTTGGTTGATCAGATGGTGGTGGCTGTGTAGCTTGTTGTGTAATGGTGAAAACCTGCTTAACCATTTGTCGAATCATTGGATGGAGTTGCCTTCTTAACAGATTTTGTTGTTGACATAGGTGTTTCTTATGTTGATGGAGGTGATGATTGAGATGATGATTTTGGTTTGGTGGAAGTGTCAAGAGGTGTTTCAGAAGACTGTTGGGTTTGTGTATTGGATTGTCAACTATGTAGTTGTCTGATTCCTTCTTAAACTTTTCCTTCTCAGGTCCAGCAGCTTCTTTTGCCTCTTTTTAAATCATTTCCTCTTCAGCCGCCAAATTATCATCATCAGGGACTCTTTCATCCTTATCATGATCGTAATCTCCTTCGTCATATATTTCCACATCTTCACTATGATTTTCTTCTTGCGGATGTTTTAGTTGTTGTTTTGGTTGCTTCAGTTAAACAGTTGTGGTGACAGTGACACCCTGATCCTTACCGGGTTGATTAACCGGATCGGATGGGGTAAGAGATGTTTGCAATGGATCTTCCATAAGTGGAGGACTACTACTTGACCCTCCTGCCCCACCGGGTTGATTAACCGGAAAGGTTGAAGCATGGTATTCCATCCTTTTCTGCTTTAATGTCTTATGAAATTTTATTTTCTCTTCTATTGAATCATACGCATCATCAGGATGACTTTGTGAGCATGAATTTGAATGGATGTTGCAGAAGGATGTCCACAGCAATTCTGCAAGATGATTATGAGCATATGAAGTTGTTGAAGATGACACGGAGATTGTTCTTGCCAATTGTTTTGTCGTATCCAGCTGGGAATGTGTTTGCCATCAAGAGCTCTGCTGGGGCATTGATGATTGCTTGATTTGCAGCCATTTTGTGATCTGAAAGACATTAGACAAAAAGACAGACATATGGAAACACAATGTGTTTGTTTTAGTCTGATTTATTATCTAATTCCTTGTTTGATGGTAACATGTTTATGTTTAGTTACCAGTCCTAAGTCACATTATTCCAATTGATTGAAGTTGAAGTGATAAGTTACGTGAACATATTAATTTTGAAATTTCAAAGTACAATATTTTACTTAACACACAACATATTAACTTTTGTAAGCTTATACGAAACATCAGGTATTTGTGACTTATGCGTAACATTTAACAAGTAACATATGCGTAATGGTCCAAAATGTAGTGAACAGTGGGTTATGTGTAACAAGGATCTTTATGCGTAAGAAAGGGGCTTATGCGTAGGAATAAACTAAAGCGTAAGACCAAGCTTAGGCGTAAGAGTTTCTTACGTGTAAGACAAGTTCAAAGGCTTTAAGCTTACGCGTAGGGATAAGCTAGATGTTACGCGTACAGTTTACTCGTAAGAGTAAAGCTTATGCGTAACAAGCCTTGTTTACGAATATCTTTCCAGGATACACGTAATCCACTGTAGACCCCTTATGCGTAAGAGCTACGCATAAGATTTCTCTTAGGCGTAACCTTTAAGCATAAAGTATTCCTTAAGCGTAACGGTTTGAACACCTAAAGATTCTGACATTACGAATAATTAACTTGTTAAATATAAACATGAAAACTTGATTGCAGTTAACTCCAAACATCTTTTAGATCACAAAAATAAGCATAAGAACATATCAGATACACACAGAAAGACTTAGGCGTAAAATTACTTAAACCCTAAACCCTTAATCTACGTGTAAGGGATATAGCTACACAAATCAAACAAGAATGTTTCTGGAGTGTCCTAGATGTCATATGAGTGCAATGGAACAAGATTTAACATATTTCCACCACAGAATCAGAAGATTTATGGGAGATGAACCCAAAAGAACCTAAAACTTAAATTCATACAGTTTAGATGTTTCTAGGCTAATTTAAAGGTTCAAAAACATGCATATAAACTTATTCTAACACTTTCTTGACTACCTAATAACATATCACAGAATAGAAAAGCCCTAGATGAGCGCAAGAACCCTAGAATTCAAATTAATGAAATTTAAGATTCAGGATGGTTTTGGACGATTGAAACAAGTTTAATAGACACTAAGAAAGGTTTTAACACAACTCATTTCAATCCAAACACTTTTATGCATAAACACCCAATTCGTTCGAGTGAACAATTTTCCAAAATCAGTTTAAAGAGTTTTAACCGTTAGATTTGAAAGATTTTTGAAATCCTTGTTTAGAATCTTGATCAAAACAATTTAGAACTTACAGATTATGAACAGCTTGAACGGATTTAGAAGATTTGATTTGGGCCGTTTGATCTTGGTTGTTTAGGAGTAAATGATTTTGTTAAAATTAATTTGCCAAGTTGACACATTCAGTCCCTCAACCTTAAAGAGGTTTCAACCAAGATCCTTTAACTTCCGTTTAGGTTAGACAAAACACATGGAAGGCAAGAAACTTAACGATACTCCCCCTCGACTTTTGAAATAATGAATTTTGAAAAAACATTTGAGTCCGTGGAGAGTATTTGACAAGAAACGTATCCACCATTTTAGAAGAAACAACATATTTTTGAAAACATGGAAGTACAAGGTTTTATGAAACTGAAAAATATTTACTTTCTCCCCCTCAACATTTGTTCGGGAAAAAGAGTGAAAGATTTGTTAGAACAAAGTGTTGACTGAATATTTGTACTTGCGATGTTTTAAAGAATTTAGATAGAAGAATATTTTTGAGATTTCCTGATTTTATATTTTTGTATTTTGTTTTTGAAAAATATTTACAAAGGAGGTTTTGGTGTTTGACTGGTATTAAGAATGTTTTAAAAGTTCATCCAGTTCCTCTGGAGTCAAACACCGCATACCAATCAGGTGGACCAACTCATTAAACCTAGCAGGAGCTAAGGCTTTGGTGAGAAGATCTGCCAGTTGGTATTCTGTACCCACAAAGTATAATTCAACTGTACTCTGTTCCACATGGTCCTTGATGAAATGATATCGAAGATCGATGTGCTTTGATTTCGAGTGTTGAACAGAGTTGCACGAGATCGTAATAGCACTCCGATTGTCGCAGTACATCGGGATTCTGTCAAATACGTAACCATAGTCTTTGAGTTGTGTTCTCATCCAAATAACTTGAGCACAACACGCCGACATGGCTACATATTCTACTTCTGATGAGGAGAGCGATGTATAATCCTGCTTCTTCGATTGCCATGACACCAGTTTATCACCAAGAAATTGTAATGCTCCTGAAGTACTTTTCCGTGAATCTAAGCATCCTGCGTGATCAGCATCTGAAAATGCTATTAGTTCAAAACCAGAATCCTTCAGATACCAGATCCCCAAGTTAATGGTTCCCTTGATGTATTGGAGGATTCTTTTAGCCTCAGAAAGGTGGGTTTCAGTTGGTCTCGACTGATAACGGGAGCAAAGATATACGGCAAACACAATATCAGGCCTGCTAGCTGTTCGATACATGAGAGACCCAATAATACTACGGTATTTGGTAGGGTCCACCAATTTTCCATGTAAATCAGCATCTAGCTTCTTGGTATGAGCCATTGGTGTGGCATAGGTGTCACAATTTTGCATTCCAAATTTGTTTAACAGTTCAAGGGCATATTTGGACTGACTCAAGAAAATACCACGGGGGGATTGGTGAACTTGCATTCCAAGAAAGAATGTGAGTTCACCCATCATTGACATTTCAAAATGTTTTTTCATTAATTTTGCAAAAGCATTTGAGTATTTTAAGTGTGTTGACCCAAAAATGATGTCATCCACATAAATTTAAACAATTAAGATGTGAGCCCCGTGATATTGTATGAAGAGTGTAGGATTGACCGAACCTTTGGTGAATTTATTAGCAATGAGGAAGGATGATAACTTATCGTACCACGCCCGAGGAGCTTGTTTGAGACCATACAGAGCTTTGTTTAGTTTGTAGACATGATTCGAGAACTCGGGATCAACGAATCCTTCTGGCTGGCTGACATAAACCGTTTCTTTCAGTTGCCCATTCAGAAAAGCAGTTTTGACGTCCATCTGAAAGACCGTTATATTCATATGAGCCGCGAACGCGAGAAAGATTCGAACAGCTTCAAGGCGAGCAACCGGAGCGAATGATTCTTCAAAGTCAATACCCTCTTCTTGTCTATAACCCTTAGCCACCAGACGTGACTTATTTCTGATTACGTTCCCTTCAGCATCCAATTTGTTTTTCCAAATCCATTTGAGACCAATGACGTAGACCCCTGTTGGTCTTTCAACCAGTTCCCATACTTCAAGACGTTTGAATTGGTTGAGTTCTGCTTGCATGGATTCAATCCAGTTGTCTTTTGTCATTGCGTCTTTAATGTTTTTAGGCTCAGATTGGCAGACAGTGAGTGCATAAATGCAACGTTCACCATCTGTGTGAAGACGTTGTCTTGTTACGACTGGGTTATTCGGGTTGCCAATAATGTTCTCAAGAGGATGGTCTTTTGTCCAACGATGTGTAGAGGGTTGATGTTGGTATACATTTTGCAGATTTTGAGGATTCAAATGGTTTGTTGATGATTCTGCGACATCAGGTGCATCAGTTTCATTGGAAAACGGGTTAAAGAACGCATTTGGATCAAAATCTGCAGGTGGGGGTACTTCATTAAGAATATCAGCAGCTGGTTCAGCGTCGTTGGAAGCAGTTGGTTCAACTGTTGTTTTAGAGTCAACTGGTGGTGCTTCTTCAACAGTAGTTGTTGTAGCAGATGTATCAGGTATAAGAGTATGATCAGGTTGAGCAGCGGAAACAGCGGATACACCTGGAGCACGTTCATCAATGTCATCACTAAACAGCAGAGCAAATAGCTTTTCCATTTGTTGACGAGTAAGCTGGGGGCTTAGTTCAGCTGATGATGGGGTTTGAGGGAAGTTTAAACGCTTGTGACCGGGTTCCAAGCTGTTATGGCCATTATGAAGAAGTTTCAGAATCAGCTTCCCCCCAAACTGACAACTGTCTTTAGCAGATTTGAAACTTTGATGAAGTCTACATTTCCTCTAAATTTTGAAGCTTTCAGTATGCAGCAGAATTTGTAGATGAGCAGTAAACCATCACCTGTAAATATGCAATAACTCGATACCAAGACCGTGTGTGAGGCATCATAACATCATATTTGGGTAACTTCACACAAGATCACCCGTGAAATTGAGACGATAACACCAAACTGAGACGTTTGAGCCACAGATCGTCTTATTTCTTCCCCCTAATTGAAGAAATTCAAGAAGGCATTGGGTTTTCGCAAAGAAGCATGTAGAAGAACAAGGAAGCAATGACCACCTACACACTCTCTCCCCCTCGATGTTTTCAATGATTCAGAATCATACACCACGTATGTTGATGATGAATTCAAGACAGCGAAACCATGTATAAGGAGACAGCGAAACTATGTATGTTCAATTAATTAAACAAGTGTGAAGTACCAGAAATATCTCATGAGAATCAACTGCTGATAAAACTTCTTTGTAAATTGTAGGACCTTACTTTTATCAACCTTATCACAAACCCAAGACGTATGCAAGTATAACCACATGAAACCAAACACAAACGTTAAGCGTAAAGATGAAAGAAATAAAGATTAAGATGTTGGTGACTTGATGTTTAAACAAACCGTGTATGTGTAGATAAAAGATAAACACAATGAGTTGTATATTCCAAAGAAAGAACACACACATACACACACTTTCAAGCACACCCCTCAAATGACCATTTGAGGGGTATTTATAGGTGGAATACATGAAAACCTAAAAGGCTTTCCTTTGGGCCTCGTTGGACTTGGATTGGGCTTGGGGTACTTAAGCTTATAAACGGCTAACATACCCTAAAGTTTAACCAATTAGATTAGCCCAATCCACGAGCCCGTTGACTATTCTATCACGATATCTAACACACTTTACAAAGTTCCTAATCGTGAATGACCATCACTTCTAATAAAAACTATTAAGGCTAACAATCTCCCCCTAAGGGGTGGTCATTCAAAAGATGCTCCACTTGATTGGTTCTTTACTTTCCTTGAGCTTGAACTTTGTGTGTAGATATAGAATAGTCTTGATTCTTTGTTCCTTCATGCTTTGTGATCAGATAATGTGGTTGTCTGCCGTTGTCAACTTCGTTGGTTAGGTATCTCCACATCTTTCTCCACCATGCTCACACTTCTATTTGACTTTAAGTTTCCAATGATGAATTTCTCGAGTCTTTACACTTTATAGATTCTTTGACATTGACGAAGAATCATCTTTAACTTTGAGTTGCCTTTGATTTTGATGAGAACTTTCATGTGTTGTTGGTATGAGCATGTGGCGAGTCTGCACGATCCATCCGCTCCGGAGCTTCCATAAGAAGAAAACATAAAAACAGGTTAGTAATAAGCGGATTCCGGCACTTACAAGTTTGAATTTCGAGGGTGTTAACAGCATAGTGTGAAAACACATCTCTAATTCTTACAAAGGACGTTCCTGAACTGGAGTCCCACAAGTGAGATAACACGATATACCGAAGTACATCTACAGTTCAGATGAGTCGCTGAGGTACACCGAAGCATCACCCCACGACTGTAGACCGTTTGAGACACACTAAGCGTAATCCACGGGGAGTTACCGAAGTGACCTGCTTTCAGGGCTGCTTGATGTTGACCCTGGCAGGAGTTTCCATTCAATCACTGAAGATCACAAATGTGAAACTTCTCATAAATGTTCTGGAAAATTGCTAAGATCTGCGTAGGACTCTAGAATATATCACTTGTGTCCTTATAGATGAACAACAAGCGATGTCATGTCAAGTGTTCCTATGAGATCTTTTGATGAATCTCGTGGCTCTAGACTCAATAGTGCATTTTGGTTTTCCTGAACGGAGACTAGGGAGAGGGTCTCCTTCTTCAATATCTACAATCTCTAAGAGAAAGTCGATAGATTATGTAGGGTTCCCAGTGAGAATGAAACAAATCCTTTTAAGAGGAATTGAGTGGCTAGAAGGTTTAGTGCAGTGCGTCACTGGGTCCATGACGTCTTGGTCTTCAATACCAGTGTCATCTAGTGACAACCAGTAGCAGATGAATTGAACCCGGTTCTGCCCTAAGGTTGATTATGGAGGGCTATTTCTTTTCACCCTTTTTCATTACATTTCTTTTTAATTCTTCAACCCCTTCTTTATCCTTTCTCACATTACTCCTTTTTTCAATCATTCCTAAGGACTTCTAATACTAACTATTTGTGATGTCCTTGGGTAGATCCCTTCGGCTCTGGCGGATCATAGGACCAATTTCTTTGAAAATCTCTCAGAGTGTTTATGATAGAAAACATGTTTAAAACACTCCGTGAGTTTTATATTTTCAGAAACACTCCCCCTTCACATGTGCTTATAAGTTTTGACAGAAATCTGCACATAGAGGGTAGAGTTCGCACTTTTTGAATTGATCGACTTTAAATGATCTAGACCGATTCGAGACACGTTTACATCACTAGAGAACTAGCTTGAAATTATTACCCATCCTGGTCAAGTCCATAGAAAGTTTCTCGAGATGGTACATGATTACTCGTCAATTCATTGGTTTTAACTGAGTCGAGCTCATTATGAGATTCAAACAACGATCATTAAACTTTTTGATCACATTTTAATCACGTCTCCTCCCCCTCAAAAATAGCATATTGGTGATATTTTTGTTTTCAACGGATTAAAAAACATTTTAGAATCTTTTGGGGAGACAAACGGATTTGATTTAAGCATGAATTTGGAACATTTTTGTTTTATACTCCCCCTTTAATAAAGCATAATCAATTAAAGGGTTTTAGAGGGAGTTATCTTGAGCACAAAGTATTTTGAAAGATTTTGAAAATCTTTTTGAACAATCTTGAAAAGGTGCTCAAGATGATCATGATTTCTCGCCATTTTTAAATGTAGTGCACTGAAGCGTACACTCGATTTTTTCTATAAAAGCACGAGTTTTTATTTGAAAAATAATCAAAAGTCCTCATTTTAGTCCGGGTTTCGTACTGAAGTATACGAAAGCCATTTTATGAAGAAATTTTGAGAAACGACATGTTTTAGAAAATAATTAAAGAACTCTCGCTCAAGCATCTGTACATGCCCGTATCATTGTTGAATGACATTTCTAGAAACGTACGGAATATCGATTATACAAGAGACATGTCGTAGAAGAATATTTTTGGATTTTTGATTTTTTAATGTTTTTGTATTTTTGAAAGTTTTATATTTTTATATTTTGCTTTTATTGGTGTTTCAAATTTTGTATTTTGTTTTTCAAAAATATTTACAGCGAAGCTTTTTGGAAAATCATTTTCAAGAAGATTCGAGAAGACGTTCTAACTCCTCAGGGGTTAGGCTTCGCATTCCAATTCGTCGAACTAAATACTCAAACCTTTCTTTTGGAAGGGCTTTAGTTAGTAGATCGGCGAGTTGGTAATCAGTCTTAACGAAGAATAATTCAACAGTACCATTTTCGACGTACTCTTTGATGAAGTGGTAGCGGACTCTGATATGCTTGGTTTTTGAGTGATGAACAAGATTGCATGATATGGCTATGGCACTTTTCGAGTCACAATACATAGGTATTTTATCGAAAGTAAAGCCATAATCTGTGAGTTGTGTTCTCATCCATAGAACTTGAGCACAACACGCAGATAGAGACACATACTCAGCTTCAGCGGTTGAAAGTGCAGTGCAATCTTGTTTCTTTGAAGACCAGCTTACTAACTTTTCACCCAAAAATTGTGCTCCTCCAGATGTACTTTTTGCTGTAACTTGATCACCTGCGTGGTCCGCATCTGAAAAGGCAATTAGATCAAATCCGGATTCCTTCGGATACCAAAGTCCCATGTGAATGGATGTCTTCAGGTACCGAAAGATCCGTTTAACCTCTTTGAGGTGCAGTTCGGTAGGCTTTGCCTGAAACCGTGCTAATAAGCAAACAACAAAATGAATATCTGGTCGACTAGCAGTGAGGTACATGAGAGAACCAATCATGCTCTGATATTTCTTCAGATCAATAGGTTTCCCAAACAAATCGGCTCCAATTTTTGGTGAAGTTACCATTGGTGTTCCGACCGAATCACAATTATCCATACCATGATTTTTCAAAATCTCAGTTGTGTATTTAGCTTGATTTATAAAAATTCCATGAGGGGACTGATGTATTTGTAAACCAAGAAAGAATTTTAGTTCCCCCATCTTGGACATTTCAAATTTGCTTTTCATGAGATTTTCAAAGTGTTTTGAAAGATTCGGATTAGTGGACCCAAAGATGATGTCGTCCACGTAAATCTGAACAATCAAAATGTCATTTTTGCATTTTTGTGTAAACAAGGTAGGATCAACTGTTCCTTTGGTGAAATTGTTTTGGATAAGGAAAGAGGACAGTTCGTCATACCACACTCTCGGAGCTTGTTTCAAACCATAGATTGCCTTTTTGAGTTTGTAGACGTAGTCTGGATGTTCCAAGTCGATGAAGCCTTCTGGCTGACTCACGTACACTTCTTCTTTCAGAGTTCCATTCAAGAACGCGGTCTTAATGTCCATCTGATAAACCGTGATGTTTTTGTGAGCTGCATAGGCTAAGAATATCCTAACTGCTTCTAGTCTAGCTACCGGCGCGAATGACTCTTCAAAGTCTATCCCTTCCTCTTGTCTGTATCCTTTGGCCACAAGACGAGCTTTGTTGCGAATTACAGTCATCTCTTCATCCCTTTTGTTCTTCCATAACCATTTGAGATCAATGACGCGAACGTCAATGGGTCTTGGAACCATTTCCCAAGAGTCATGTAGACGGTATTGGAGAAGTTCCTCCTGCATCGCTTCTATCCAAGCGGGTTCTGCCATTGCCTCGCGAATGTTCTTTGGCTCGATATTGCTAATTGAGCAAAGGTAAATGCATAAGTTGCAATCGGTGGCAAGTTGACGTCTCGTTTGAATTGGCCTTAAAGGTTCACCAATAACTTGTTCAATTGGGTGGTCTTTTGTCCACTTCAGAGTAGAAGGATACCGTTGGTTAAACGTATGCGATTTAGATGGTTCTCGTAAGCTTGAATAAGATTCAGCTGATTCCGTGGCAAACGGGTTTTCAAATAAGTCTTCATCTAACGTTGCATTGTTCTGGTTTTGGTTTTGCTCATCAACTGCTGGTAGAACGGGTGCAATAACTGTAGTAGATGTAGATGATGTAGATGGAGTTGGTGCATTGGTTTCGACCATTGTAGATGCATCTTCTGTTGGTGGTGGAGGATGATTTTGAGCGGGTGCAGCGGAATGATGGTTTGATGCATTTGTCGAAGTTCCACCATAGTATTCATCGAACATTAACTCGAAGAAATTCTCCCATTCTTGTTCTTTAGGATTGTCAAACGAAGTTGATTGAGCTCTTTGAGGTACGAGTCCTGAACTGATGTGTCCAGAAGTCTGTCGGTTTAGTACGGGTTCTAGAGCGAGTCTCTCAGAAGCCATTTGTGAAAGTTCATCAAGTTTCACATTCATCGTCTCCATGATCCTCCTAGTTCTTTTGTTATACACCCTGAATGCCCTCGAGTTATCTGAATATCCAATGAAGATTCCAATATCACCTTTAGCTTTCAATTTACCTAGATCTTCTCTGTCGTTCGTAGGATAGCATAAAGCGCCAAACACGTGAAAGTAAGAGATATCAGGTTTTCTGTTGTTCACAAGCTCATATGGGGTTTTATTGAATCTAGGATGGATTAGGGATCGGTTCTGAGTGAAACAAGCAGTGGCAACAGCATCAGCCCATAGAAATAACGGTGCACTAGAATAAATTAGCATTGTGCGAGCAGCTTCCACAAGAGTACGATTTCTTCTTTCAACTACCCCATTCTGCTGTGGAGTTCTAACAACTGATGTCTGATGTGTGATTCCAACATCTTCAAAATAAGTTCTTAACTCCTGATTAGTGAATTCTGTGTTGTTGTTTGTTCGTACAACCCTTACTGGAGTTTGAAGAAGTACTTGAATACATTTCAGAAAGGTGATGATGATGCCTGGTGCTTCGTCTTTTGATCTCAGAAACTTAACCCATGTATATCTTGAATAATCATCGACGATAACAAGAATATACTTTTTCCCATTAATGCTTTCAACTCTCATTGGGCCATATAAGTCCATGTGCAACATATGCAACTTTGCTTCTGATGAGTGTGTGAATACTCATCATTTTTGGTCAAATCTGAACTGCAAAACATTTAAAAACACTCAGAAATGCATCAAAATACTGAAAATATCCCAAAATTGCATTTTATATGTTTCAGATGCAAAATGTTTAAAATCAGATGAAAAATGAGCTAAGTTTGCATAATTGGCAGTTTCAGTCCCCCGACTTTCAAATCTTGTCAAAAATAGTCCCTGAGCACTTATTTTAAAAGAAAAGTCACCAAAGGTCCTTTTAAAATCATAAGTTGTCAAAATTAGTCCTTTGGTGAAAAATGTCAAAAGTTTTGAGAAATTACAAGTTTGGTCCTTCAAGTTTCAAAAATTGGCAAAAATAGTCCTTGGAAGTTTGGAAATGTCTTTTATGGTCCTTGTACTATTGAAACTTGGCAAAAGTGACCCTTGAAACAACTTTGAAAATGTGGCAGTTTTGGTCCCTCAAATATCAGAAATTTCAAAATGGTCCTTGCTATTAATACCAAACCCTTTGGACTTGACCCTCTTTGGACCTTGACCCCAGCCAATAACCACTTGACCCCCCTGTTTTTGAACCCCTTTCTAATATTAAACCCCAAGTCAAAACTCTGCAAACACCAGACCTTCACCATCCTTCCAGCTCAACTCCCACTCTCCATGTCCCCTCCACCTCACCCAAACAACAAAATGTATTTAATGCATCCCCTTCCTTGCACTCAACCCTCCCCACTGGCAAATATCTATTTCCCGCCAAAACTCATCAATGGCCAATATTATCTCAACTGATCCAATGGTCCAGAATGCAAGTGGGATTTGCTCAGAGATGTGAGAGAAGTACTTTTGCTATAAAAAGAGGAAGAAGAGAGAGTAGAGAGGGCAATACTTAGTTTTTATTTTCATATGTATGTCGTTTTTAAAACTTTCATGTCTTAAATAAGTCTAAGTTGTAATTTCAAGCTTTGTTGTATGAAACTTAGTAGGTTCATTGTATTGTAACCTTTTTCAAAGATTAATTTCAAGTTCTATCAAGATTTATGTTTTCACGTTTCTCTTATTCAAGACAGTTTCAAATGTATTAAGTGCCAGGCTTCAATAAGATTTTTTATAACTCAAATAAGCCTACTAAAGCTTCATATAGCTTTTAGTAAGCTTATAAAACAGATTCAAGGAAGTTTGGTGTTTGGTCAACGAAAGTCAAACTGTGAAGACATTTTGTTCAAGCAGTCATGGAAATGGATTTAGGTTGATGCAGAGTTGAACATGGGTTGATTCTTAGTTAGATATGTGTTGAGATAAGGTAGGATAGTGGTTCTTTGATTCTTGGCAAGCCATAGTGGCTGTGGACACAAGTGAGTTTCACACATCCATATCTGTCATAATCTAATTTTTTAACCTTATTGTTCATTTGATTGTTTTTGTTGGTGAATTAGCATAATTTAGGTGTTAGTTGAATGACTGATTAGGATTAAGTGTTAGAATAAAAGTATTAAGTAGAGTGTTAGCAAAACAGTGGTATAAGTGTGTTTGGACCAGTTAGCTTGTTTGATCTCAAGCCTTGGTTTGTACTTAAAATCTGTCTACTCAGTCTCAATTAGGTCCATTTGAATCATCTTAGTCATCATATTGCATCTGCACTAGCTCAAAGTCAAAATCCTTTCAAATCTGTTTTCATTTTCTTAACTGTTGGAAATTTGAAGATCAAAAGTTTGATTTGTGCTTAAAATTCAGTAGAGTAGCTTTATGTAACTTTGTTTTAGTTTGAAACATCAATCTCAGTCCACAAATTGGTTTCAAATCTCATTTTGTTCAAAGTTATCAAAACTGTCAAAAGTCAAAAAAATTGAAAAACTCAGTTTTCACCCAACTTGGGTGATTTTTAATTGATTCATTCTTGGATCAATTTAAGTGAAATTTTGGGTTTTACAAGTTCAGTTGGTCAAGGTTGGATAAATGATTTTTGTTGAATTTTAGTAATTTTCTATAAGCTTCAAATTAGCTTGTCAAATAGGGCAAAAGTGCCCTGTGCACTGACTCAGTTTTAACTGAGTCTGCACAGTTCTTGCAGAGCTTGTCAAAAGCTCATTTGAGCTTATCTCAGGCTCATTTTTGGTTTTTAAGTAGCTAGCCAGGTCTACTTTAGGTTCCAACATCTGGTTTTGAGTTTCAGCTTATTTGAGTAGCTTATTTTCAAGCTACAAAGTAGTAGCTAAAAACTGTTTTTGGCACTTAAGTTTAAATCACCAAATCTTTGTAGTTTGCATTTCAGTAGTATAGATTAGTTGAATTTAGTTCATTTCTAGTAGTTTTAGCTTATTATAGCTTCTGTGATAAGTTGGTGCTCATTTGGTACCATTAGCTTATTTTGAGTGCTTATTTATAAGCACTTGTCACTGCAGTTCCATATTCTCACGCATAAGCTACTGCTTTTATATTTTCTTTTAGATTCAGAATATTAATTTAGACTTTTTCTGAATTTTTCAGATTTTTCTAGTTCTGTTTGCTATTTTTCTTTATTTTAATCAGTTTTTAGGACTTTTTAATTAGCTTTTAATACAATTAAATCAGAAAAGCTTCAAAAAAATAAGTTTTCAATTTTCATAGGTTAAGATAAATATAAAAAGAAAAAAAAATATTTTTTCCAGATTTTTCTTAGTTAAATTTGTAATTTTTAGCAATTTAATTAGTTTTAAATAGTTTTTAATTCATAGAAAATAGAAAAATAATCAGAAAAATACAAAATTAGTTTTGAAAATTCTCTTTAGTTGTTTTAGATTTTTCTAAGTCATAATTTCACTTTTCTAGCTTTATTTCATATTTTCTTATATTTTAGGGTATTATTAAATAGGTAAAAATAGTTTTTAATTAATAATAATTAAATAAATAGTCATAAAAATAATTTTCTTTTTCTCAAAATTTTCTCTTATCATTAGGTTTGTAAAAATGTCATTTTTAAATTTTTAGGGTTAATATTGTTTCAGTTTCTCATGTTCTTTTGTACGTTACGTAGTTTTTAATTTAAATTTTATAAAAGAAAAAATCAAAAACATAATTTTAAAAATAGTGATAGCGTTTATTTAATGTAATTTATCTTTTTAATTTTCTTTAATTTGCATTTAAGCCCCTGTAATTTATAAACTTTCTCTTTAGGTATAATTATTCATAATCATAATCCCTTTTCTGTTCAAATTCTCCCAATCACTATTCGTTTGGTGATTCAGTGCACAGCTCGTTGGGACTTAACGACCTGGGGAAACACTAAACTCTTCTAGATCTTCATTGCATTGCGTTCTCAAGCTGTCTGGCTTTTATTACGGTTGACCATTCACAAGTGTTTAGCTTGTGTGATAAAACCTGGCCGTTTGGGAGCCAATCATATTTTGGCGCCGCTGCCGGGGAGGTGTGCTGCGTTCTACGAATTTGAAGAATCAGTGATTGTTGAATATACAACCATTGTATATTTACCATCTTTGTCCATATTTCCTTGTTTTCATATAAAACCAAAATTATCGTGAAGTTAATTCGTTTGACTAATCGATTACCAAAAATAATTTCATTCTTTGTTTTTACAACATGTTTTTCAAAAATACCAAAAATATTCATCTTTACCCTCTTACCCTTTTTGATTCTTTATCCCTTTACCCTATATCCATTTGATTCTAACTTCTTCTATTCTCATGGAATCTCTCGACTACGACGAATTCTGGAACGAAGTTGAAAAACTTCATACTTTATCACAAATGTCAAGAATTCGTGTTGTTCGTGATGATCCATTAATTCTGCGTAGGGAAATGGAACGAGAAACCGGGGTGACAAAGGACCAGGTACTTCCCTCTGATAATGGAGGTGCTAAATACGTCCAACCTACGGTTATCCAAAGATCTAACCCCTCAATTGCTCCTAAGCCGTCTAAAATTGATCCTAAACTTTCACAATTTACGGTTAAAAGCAATCATGCAGAATTTAGACCGGTGACTAGCAAGAATGACTTGCCTAATCTTCACGTTTCTCAAGAATCAGAACCGGAGACCATAACGGAAGAGGTGGAAATTTCTAGCTCTCAGAGCACACCACTTGTCTCACCTCCGGATTTTTCAAAATGTTCTTCGAGACTTGATAGTCATTCGGATCACCATGTTGGTTTTGTTGATTCTTTGAATGAACCGATTCCTTCTCATAACTCTCAAATGGAATCGTTTATTCCTTGTGTCGGTTGTGGTGAGCCTCTTTTTGGTTCACCATGTCGCTGGTGTACGTGTGTACAATATGGTAATGATATTCGGAACGGGAGTTGTTTGTTTTGTGGTTCGAGGAATTCATTTGATTATGATCCTAATCCAAACTCATTTAACGACCCCTCAAACTTTTCCAATTACCCACCACAGCCCGACTTATCTTCATATAATCAACATAACTACTGTGAATTTTGTGGAGGTCCTCACCAAGGATTTGAGTGTCAATCCGGAAACACGTTTGTCTATGAACAGTTTTCCGGTGATGCTCAGAACTTTGGTTATGACCAATATCCATATAATTCACCAGTCCAGACTCAACAGTTTTACTGTTGTGAGAATTGTGGAGGTCCTCACGATAATCTTCAATGTCAACCGTGGAATCAAAATTACTATACTTCCGGTTTTGACAATTTCCAACCTCCACAGCACCATACGGTTCAAACTCCACCTGAGCCGTTGTCTCAAGAAATTCCCCAAGATTTTGAAACCGCAATGAAAACGCTTGATGATATGATTCGTAACTTTAAGAATCAAGTGAGTGGTGAAAAGACCATGGGAGAATTGCTAGCCGAAGAACGAGAGGCTCGCAATTCTAGGGAAGAATTATTGGTCTTAGAGCATGCAGCTCTAAGGCGTTCCCAATTTCTTAAGGCAGCTATGTATGATGATGACGAGGAGAGTTTTTATCCTTTTAAAGATAATATTTCTCAACTCCCTCAGTCTGTTGTTATCACACCCGAGATTCACACTCACTCTCTTATTATGGGGGACGAGCATCTTGACACTGTTCCTGAAAAGGAATCGGACGAATTCATAAAGTCTAGTGTTGAGAACCTTGTCCCAATCCCAAGAGAGTCACAGGGAATTCTCGAGCATTTGTGTGATATCTCTACCCCTCTTGTCTTCCCAAAAGATCATGTTGAGATGTTCTCCGATTCTGATGATGATGATTCGTTGTCTTGTGGAGACATCGTTTATGTGGAAGATTTACCTTCTGAGCTTGTTAGCTTAGAAGAAGAGAATGATGAAGTTACTGACACTGAAATCAAAGATGAAGCACTTCGTGCAACATTATTGAATGTTAATCTTCTCATTTATAGAATCGAGGCTTTTAATGAAAAGCCTATTTCATCTCCTATCCCCATTAAGGATAGTGACATTCTTTCCGATGATTCTATTCCGGAAATGAAAGCCTTCTGTTTTGATAATATGGGAGAGAAGATTAGTGGCAGTACCACTTTTCATTCTCATAATTCTCTCCCCAATTATGAATCATTTACATTGGAGGAGTTCACTAGTGAACCCACTCATATCAATTCTGAATATGATTCATTCACCTTCAAGGAGTTCTCAGATGAACTCACTCATATCATATCTCCGCCGGAGTATGATAATTTCTACTTTGATCTAGACACACCCATAATATGTCTTGATCAAGCGAGCTTAACTGATGAGATTCATGAAACTATGAATTCTCCTATTGAGGATGAAGAGTTAGTCATGATTTTTATCATGATTTTCTTTCTTTTCTTCATATATTCTGTCACTTCTCCTGTTCTTCACTCCTTCGGGAATGAAGACATTATCTTTGATCCCGGCATTTCCATGTACCATTATCTTGAGCCGGGAATATATCTCATCGGTGTGGAACTTTCACGTGCTTCAAATGTTTGTCCAAACATCTTGAATGAAAGTCCGATGCAGATTGGTTTTCCACGTTGCTTCCCCAAGAACAAATGAATGCGGGGTCGAGTCAAGCTAGCGACTCGGTAATCAAAAACAGTAGTTAAACATGGGTTTTCACCCGTGTGTACCACCCTAGTGTGGGGGATTTGCCCCCCGCTGTTGTATATAAGTTTTCTAAAAAAATATATATATATAAAAAAAAATAAAAAAATAATAATAAATTTTCAAATAATGGCCGTAGTATTTCCCTTTTACGTTCTATGTTTCGGCATAACAGCCGGTACTTTGAATATTGAGGGCAATATTCATTTCTAGTGTGGGGGGGAATTCTCACGAATTTTATCATGTAATTATACCTCCCAATTCCCCCATTTTTGGCCAAAATTTTTTTGGAGTAAGTGTTTTGCACTTACTCAGCTTACGGTTATCAGTCCGCCATGTCTAATAAACAAAAGGATTGGCTAATCCAGGAGCAAACGGCTCTTGGTAAAGATATCTCAAATCCGTTGACGGCTTGCAATTTGCCCAAAATTGTATGGTGTTCAGCTCACCATATCTTTAATTAGTGAAGAGTTGGCTAGCCTGCAAGTTTATGGCTTGTGGTAAAGGCAGTTGGAAAACCATAATTGGTAATCGAATCACCAAAGATATTTTATCTAAGAGTTGGCTAGTCCAGAAGCAAACGGCTTCTGGTAAAGACAAATCAAATCCGTTGAAAGCTAGTGATTTGCTCAAAATCATATGGTTATCAGTGTACCATAGTTCTTACTTGAACTGAAACATTTGGCTACTCCAGAAGTAATGGCTTTTGGTAAAGAGATTCAAATCCATTAAGTTTTCTCAAAAGATTGCTAGGGACTAGCAATAGTTTAGTGTGGGGGATTGATGAGTGTGTGAATACTCATCATTTTTGGTCAAATCTGAACTGCAAAACATTTAAAAACACTCAGAAATGCATCAAAATACTGAAAATATCCCAAAATTGCATTTTATATGTTTCAGATGCAAAATGTTTAAAATCAGATGAAAAATGAGCTAAGTTTGCATAATTGGCAGTTTCAGTCCCCCGACTTTCAAATCTTGTCAAAAATAGTCCCTGAGCACTTATTTTAAAAGAAAAGTCACCAAAGGTCCTTTTAAAATCATAAGTTGTCAAAATTAGTCCTTTGGTGAAAAATGTCAAAAGTTTTGAGAAATTACAAGTTTGGTCCTTCAAGTTTCAAAAATTGGCAAAAATAGTCCTTGGAAGTTTGGAAATGTCTTTTATGGTCCTTGTACTATTGAAACTTGGCAAAAGTGACCCTTGAAACAACTTTGAAAATGTGGCAGTTTTGGTCCCTCAAATATCAGAAATTGCAAAATGGTCCTTGCTATTAATACCAAACCCTTTGGACTTGACCCTCTTTGGACCTTGACCCCAGCCAATAACCATTTGAACCCCCTATTTTTGAACCCCTTTCTAATATTAAACCCCAAGTCAAAACTCCGGTCAAACATATCACACCCCTTTTCCCGCCCATCTCCTTCCTCCCAACTGCTCTGCAAACACCAGACCTTCACCATCCTTCCAGCTCAACTCCCACTCTCCATGTCCCCTCCACCTCACCCAAACAACAAAATGCATTTAATGCATCCCCTTCCTTGCACTCAACCCTCCCCACTGGCAAATATCTATTTCCCGCCAAAACTCATCAATGGCCAATATTATCTCAACTGATCCAATGGTCCAGAATGCAAGTGGGATTTGCTCAGAGATGTGAGAGAAGTACTTTTGCTATAAAAAGAGGAAGAAGAGAGAGTAGAGAGGGCAGTACTTAGTTTTTATTTTCATATGTATGTCGTTTTTAAAATTTCAATGTCTTAAATAAGTCTAAGTTGTAATTTCAAGCTTTGTTGTATGAAACTTAGTAGGTTCATTGTATTGTAACCTTTTTCAAAGATTAATTTCAAGTTCTATCAAGATTTATGTTTTCACATTTCTCTTATTCAAGACAGTTTCAAATGTATTAAGTGCCAGGCTTCAATAAGCTTTTTTATAACTCAAATAAGCCTACTAATGCTTCATATAGCTTTTAGTAAGCTTATAAAACAGATTCAAGCAAGTTTGGTGTTTGGTCAACGAAAGTCAAACTGTGAAGACATTTTGTTCAAGCAGTCATGGAAATGGATTTGGGTTGATGCAGAGTTGAACATGGGTTGATTCTTAGTTAGATATGTGTTGAGATAAGGTAGGATAGTGGTTCTTTGATTCTTGGCAAGCCATAGTGGCTGTGGACACAAGTGAGTTTCACACATCCATATCTGTCATAATCTAATTTTTTAAGCTTATTGTTCATTTGATTGTTTTTGTTGGTGAAATAGCATAATTTAGGTGTTAGTTGAATGACTGATTAGGATTAAGTGTTAGAATAAAATTATTAAGTAGAGTGTTAGCAAAACAGTGGTATAAGTGTGTTTGGATCAGTTAGCTTGTTTGATCTCAAGCCTTGGTTTGTACTTAAAATCTGTCTACTCAGTCTCAATTAGGTCCATTTGAATCATCTTAGTCATCATATTGCATCTACACTAGCTCAAAGTCAAAATCCTTTCAAATCTGTTTTCATTTTCTTAACTGTTGGAAATTTGAAGATCAAAAGTTTGATTTGTGCTTAAAATTCAGTTGAGTAGCTTTATGTAACTTTGTTTTAGTTTGAAACATCAATCTCAGTCCATAAATTGGTTTCAAATCTCATTTTGGTCAAAGTTATCAAAACTGTCAAAAGTCAAAAAAATTGAAAAACTCAGTTTTCACCCAACTTGAGTGATTTTTAATTGATTCATTCTTGGATCAATTTAAGTGAAATTTTGGGTTTTACAAGTTCAGTTGGTCAAGGTTGGATAAATGATTTTTGTTGAATTTTAGTAATTTTCTATAAACTTCAAATTAGCTTGTCAAATAGGGCAAAAGTGCCCTGTGCACTGACTCAGTTTTAACTGAGTCTGCACAGTTCTTGCAGAGCTTGTCAAAAGCTCATTTGAGCTTATCTCAGGCTCATTTTTGGTTTTTAAGTAGCTAGCCAGGTCTACTTTAGGTTCCAACATCTGGTTTCGAGTTTCAGCTTATTTGAGTAGCTTATTTTCAAGCTACAAAGTAGTAGCTAAAAACTGTTTTTGGCACTTAAGTTTAAATCACCAAATCTTTGTAGTTTGCATTTCAGTAGTATATATTAGTTGAATTTAGTTCATTTCTAGTAGTTTTAGCTTATTATAGCTTCTGTGATAAGTTGGTGCTCATTTGGTACCATTAGCTTATTTTGAGTGCTTATTTATAAGCACTTGTCACTGCAGTTCTATATTCTCACGCATAAGCTACTGCTTTTATATTTTTTTTAGATTCAGAATATTAATTTAGACTTTTCCTGAATTTTTCAGATTTTTCTAGTTCTGTTTGCTATTTTTCTTTATTTTAATCAGTTTTTAAGACTTTTTAATTAGCTTTTAATACAATTAAATCAGAAAAGCTTCAAAAAAATAAGTTTTCAATTTTCATAGGTTAAGATAAATATAAAAAGCAAAAAAATATTTTTTCCAGATTTTTCTTAGTTAAATTTGTAATTTTTAGCAATTTAATTAGTTTTAAATAGTTTTTAATTCATAGAAAATAGAAAAATAATCAGAAAAATACAAAATTAGTTTTGAAAATTCTCTTTAGTTGTTTTAGATTTTTCTTAGTCATAATTTCACTTTTCTAGCTTTATTTCATATTTTCTTATATTTTAGGGTATTATTAAATAGGTAAAAATAGTTTTTAATTAATAATAATTAAATAAATAGTCATAAAAATAATTTTATTTTTCTCAAAATTCTCTTATCATTAGGTTTGTAAAAATGTCATTTTTATATTTTTATGGTTAATATTGTTTCAGTTTTTCATTTTCTTTTGTACGTTACGTAGTTTTTAATTTAAATTTTATAAAAGAAAAAATCAAAAACATAATTTTAAAAATAGTGATAGCGTTTATTTAATATAATTTAGCTTTTTAATTTTCTTTAATTTGCATTTAAGCCTCTGTAATTTATAAACTTTCTCTTTAGGTATAATTATTCATAATCATAATCCCTTTTCCGTTCAAATTCTCCCGATCACTATTCGTTTGGTGATTCAGTGCACAGCTCGTTGGGACTTAACGACCTGGGGAAACACTAAACTCTCCTGGAGTTCATTGCATTGGTTCTGAGCTGTTTGAAGTTTATTACGGTTAACCATTCACAAGTGGTTAGCTTGTGTGATAAAACTTGACGGTTTGGACCCGATCAGCTTCCGAACTAGGTACGGATTTGGGTTTATATGATGCTCTTTTGCTTTTTCCTTGTTCGCATGATGGACATAAGTGATCCTTGGTGTATTTGAACTTTGGAAGTCCATTGACGATGTTGTCTTTGGCAAGATTGTTGATGGTGTCGAAATTGAGATGGGATAACCTTCTATGCCACAACCAGGACTGTGTTCCAGATGCTCGTGTCATAAGACATATTGGTGATGAAGAGGCCATTTGATTGATGTCGATAGCATACAAGTTTGTATCACGATTCCCAGTTAAGAGGTCAGTGCCATCCAAGTTTCTAACGAAGCAAGCATTTTTCCTAAAAGCAACCTCTAAATCTGCATCACAGAACTGCCCGACTGAGAACAAATTGTGTCCCAACCCTTCGACATAGTAAACCCGAGAGATCAAATAATTTCCAAAAGGTAGATCTCCATAACCCATGATAGCTGCTACATGATCATTTCCGAAACGTACGGTTCCCATGAATTTCCAAACGAAATTGATCAGCAGCTTCAGATTCCCGGTCATGTGCTTGGAGCAACCCGAGTCGACGATCCAAAGACAAATTTCGATAACCTGCCAGTGACAGAAAAAGAATATTGTGGAAACCGTTTTGATTTTGGTTCCTTTGGGTTAGAGGTAAAATCCTGATCACACTCAAAGAGGTTTTCTACAGGGAATTCTGGTTTATTACTCATTGTACCATTCTTGAGTGTGAAAGTTCTACCTGTGGGTTTCCAAATATCATCCCTAAAGTAAACGCTTTGGTTCCTGTCAGTAGTGTAAAGTCTAAGTTTTGCAACTAGTCTTCCTACTTGTTTAGCGTAAGATCTTTTTGGAACGTTCTTCTTAACAGGCTTAACAATCTCATTCTTAGAAACACAATCATCATGAACATTAGTTAAAGATTTCTTGCAAGTTAAACAAAGAGATTCAACACATTCATTAGACTTAGCAAGTTTCATAGGTTCAGTACATTCAGATGAAATGTCTTTCTTATTCAAAAGCGGTAAATTCCTAGGGTGTTCTTCTACTTTCTTCTCTTTATTCAAGCTACTACTCCTAGAGGCAGGCGAGACTCTATTATTCCTTGTATTGCTCTTAGGCTTTAGTCTGCTGCTCCTAGAGTTGCTTTCTAGTCCTGTAGAAGGTAAGGCACACGCATTAGGATTCACATTTTTATGAAGGGAGGTGGTTTCAGCTTTCCTAGTCTCTTTAGAGTGCTTTTCTAAACTTATGTCATTTGTTCCATATGTTTTAGATGTGGAGGCAGACGCATTAGTGGTACTCATCTTAAAAAGGCCAGGTGCTAAAACTTTTGGTTTCTCGATAACCGCTTTTCCCTTATCAACATGTTGTTTAGGTAGGGTAGGTGGAGTGACTAGTTTTGATGAAACATTTTTCTCATTGACTTTTGGAGGAGGCATAGAAACAGACATTTTTGGTTTGGAAACCGGTTTGGGAACATTTGCTTTCTCCGTAGTCAATGGTTTTTTAATTACAGTATCCACTGCCTTTCCTTTTTGACTTTCCAGCTGAGCCCTCAAAAGATCATTTTTCGCTTTCATGTCATTGTAGGCACGCTCATACGACAATTTGTCATACTTGCATTCCACAGTTTTTCGATCAAGTTGTTTAAAATATGATATATTTTCTTTTTCAAGTTTCTCAAGAGCTTTTTCATATTTTGAAACAATTTTGGAGGTCTCATCCTGGAGTCTTTCATGATCTTCAACAGAATATGTTTGCAAAATGATGGACATAATATCAGTAGTCAGAACATCTTCGAAGAGAGAATCATTTAAATTTTCCAAAACTTTGATGTGTTCAACACTTTCATTAGCTTGCTTTACCAGGGATTTATGGTCCTTGACAAAATCAGTTGTTTCTTTCAAAAAGGCTTGTTCAAATGGATTACCCTTGAGTTGATGTTAGTCAGCTGAGGGGCAATTTGAGTTTCAAAAAACTTTTTCTGTTCAATAGCAAAACTATTAAACCAGATGTTTGTTGTAATATTGGTTTTAGTTTTAACGGTCTCTTGAAGATCTGCAATTCTCATTTTCACATTTTCCAAAATACTTCTGGCATCACTTGTGTTAAAAGGATTGTTTGAAGACATTTGTTCAATGTTCGAAAGAGATTTGGATACAACAACTGGTTTTGAAACTGATTTTGAAACTGGTGTTGACACTTTGTTTGAAACACTTGGTTTGGTGGAAAACGTTGATTGAGAAACAAAAGAAATACCATTAATTTGGTTCCATTTATTATAATCAATAGGTTTGATTTCCGGATGTTTTTGTTTCATTTTTTATCTACTCTCCTCAGATAGTTCCAACGTTTCAAGAGAATCATGCACAATTATAGGTTCATGCAAAGGTTTTCCATTGTTCAACACATTCCGTTCTTTCTGAGCTTTCTTGAGGAACGAAGGAGGTGAGTTACCAAGAGCCATTTTGTGAGTAGTATGAAAAATCGGATTTACTTGATTAGAAAGCATCTTGTTTGTCTTAGCGGAATGACCCGTTGTAAGAAGTAAATTATCCAATTTTTTGATAGTTTCATTTTTATCCAGAATTTCATCAAGAAGAGAATCTTCTCGTTTTGAAAAATCAGCGATCAACTGTTTCTTCTCTTTTTCAAGTTCAGAAAACAGTGCTTTTTGTATAGAAAGTTGGTTGTTTAGATCAGAAATTTCCTTGTTTAAAGATTTTATTTTCAAATTCAGATTCACATCAAGTGTATCGAATTTGAGTTGCAATTGTTTTTCTCTTAAAACAGAATCTCGGTAACCAATTTCTAATTCTGACATTTTGTTTGTATGAAATTCATAGGCTCTGGCGTTCTCTTTGTAACTCTCAAGCTCAGTGGTCAATTTAACATTCGTGGCCTTAACTTCGCGATTGACCTTACTCACTTTCTCAATTTCAATGCCACAGTTATTGATTAATGATTCAAAATAGGCACGTGTTTCCTCATCAGTCTCAGTATTTTGTGCCACACAGCCTCCACTAGGATCCACATCTGGAGTTTCAGAGTTAGTATTGCTACAACTCGGATTGTCCAGGTATGTATCATAAGTAGGTGCTGGCGTCACAAAATGTTGTTCGTCATGAGTAAACACATCAAATATGACATTGTTATAACATGGATCAATGATTGGTACCTCAGATACTGCGTTGGCGTCATAGACAGGAGGTGCGTCAGAGTCAGTGTCGTACTTAGTCTCCTGAAGATTTGCCATGAAGATGCAGTTTGCATTGATTTCCTCGAGGTCTTCCAAATCATCCACAATAGCGAAAAAATCATTTTCCTCAGCACTCAACTGCATCCCTGCTTCTTGCTTCTGTGCTAACAGCATAGCTTTCCGAAGAAACTCAGCATTCTTCTTGTGCGGCTTAGTGGGACAGTTTCATGCCATGTGACCCATTCCTTGACAGTTATAACACTTAACCTGATTACCCTGATTCACATTTCCATAATTCCCAATTACTGGAGCTGCAACATTCCCATTCTGATTACCCACTACTCTATTCCCAACATTCTGTCCCATCTGATTTCCAACATTCTGACCCATCTGATTACCCTGATACGGAACCGGCTGATTACCCATACGAAATCCAGTAGCATATCCCTGCTGATTCCCAATAACTCCAACCATTTGTCCTTGATTACCGATATTCACACCCGACTGTGCAATTTGCCTGTTGCGAGTGTTTGATGAAATCCTTTGGTTGTTGTTAGTTGGTGTGGAATAGCGACTTCTGAATGCTTTACCCAATAAAGAGTATACCTGTTGCAAGGTCGCTTCTTATTCAGCTTCAGAATCAGTGATTCCTTGTTCCTGGTATTGTGGATACGGTTGTTGAATGACTTGTTGTTCTTGTGGATAGAATTGTTGTTGAGGTTGTGGAATGTATTGCTGCAAGTTGTTGTTGGTGGAAGATGATGAAGCTTGTTGTTGTGTATTAACTGAAGGTTGAGTCTTTGCAATAAGTGCCAATGGATCATGATTCTTTGCCAATCTTTCTTTCCTGACTTCATTCACTTCAGCTTGGTTTTGTTTCAGAAAATCGTTTAGTTGATCAAAGTTCACCTGATGAAGGTCTTTTGTTTGGTTGACAATAGTGACATATCGTCCCCATTCTTCTGGAAGATTGTTCAGGAACTTGATGTTTTGAACGATAGTTCTGGGTGTCAACTTGTTTCTGATTAGCTCATTCATCAAAGTGCAAAACCTTCCATAGTAGGATTCAATGGATTCTCCTGGAGTAGAAGTAAACTTTTCCCATTCAGTTAGCAGCTTGTTCTCCATGTCTTGTTGACCAATTTATGTTCCATGACAAAGCCGTCTAACACGTTCCCACATATCGAAAGCAGTTTCACAACTGTCTACCGCAGCAAAGATGTCTATTGGTAAACCCAGTTGGATAATATGAATTGCCATGTCATCTGCTTCGACTTGTTTCTGATCCTCTGCAGTGTATTCAGATTCGTATTGAAGACGAGAAGATGGTGGGACGGGAGGTGTTGCATCAGCATTTCCAGGTACATGAACTTGTCGAGGCTGGAAGGGTCCATCCTGAATGGATTTAATCATGAGTTTCCCATTAGGTTTGGTCTTGATGTAGTGGAGCATTCGACTTGTCCATTGAAGATAACCACCTTTTGCCAACATAGGAGGTCAGTTTTCGGCACCGGCTGCATGAATGTCTTGTTGAGTTGCCATTGATGAAGGTATGATCTGATAAAGTTGATGTAAGATCGATTCAACGATAAAGGGGTTATGGTTGATGTAGATTAAGCTCAGTTGAAGTTTTTCTAAAAGTCGTACTCGTAAACTCGGTTCTTAGGCGTAAAAATTTTTTTTCCCAAAATTTGAAATTCACTATAAAAATCAATTCTAAGATCGTATGAAAAATTTGAGTTATGACAATTTTGACGCCAAATTTGACCCAAAAAATTTAAATTTAGGCCCAAAAATTTGAATTTTTGACCAAAATTTTCACAGTTATACCAAATTTTGAATTTCGCGTAAAAATTGAACGTTTAGTCTCCTCAAAAATTTAAATTTTACTCAAGTTTTCCCTCCAAAAAACTTAGGCGTAGAAACAAGAAGTTACGAGTAGACGATGGAGAGCTTAGGCGTAGAAACACGAAGTTACGAGTAGACGATGCTTAGGCGTAGGATCTTATGCGTAGGAAGCTTAGGCGTAGGATTCCTTAGGCGTAGGATCTTATGCGTAGACTTAAATTTAGGCGTAGGAAAACTTATGCGTAAGATTTAGCTTATGCGTAAGACAAGGCTTAGGCGTAGGATAAATACTTAAGCGTAAAGTAATCTACGCGTAAGTCTAAGCTTATGCGTAAGATTAGGGTTTTGCCCAAAAATCCTTTACACTATCACAGTGTAAGGGATATCCAAAAGTCGAAGTGTTCCACAAACTTATCCAAGTGAGGGAAGCGCTGAGTCACCGTTTAAGCTCGAAGAATCTGCACCAAAAAGTTATGAGTAGAACCTTATGCGTAGTTTGACTTTCTTACGGGTAGAACTAGGGTTTTGACCGACGCGTAAAAATTTTTCAGCGATTCAAACGATTTCTCTTGCACAGATAGCCTTAAAAACACTCGAATAACCAAAAAATGTTGACCTTTTTCACCCAAAGTGCTTAGAAAAGTTACGAGTAGAAATGACCAATGAACCAAAAACGAGCTTAAAAATGATTTAAAACACGTAAAGCTTCGAACTTTTTGCAAAAAACTGAAACTTTAGCACCAAATAAACCTTAAACCACAAGAATCTTGAATTTTTGAGTGCAAAAATTAAAGCTTTAAGCGTTTCAAATATGAATAACGAGAGCCTTTACGCAAACAGTACCAACCTTCAAAACAAACACAAACACTCCTAAACCATTGTTAGGCGATTGATACCAATTGTAGGACCTTACAAATATCAACCTTATCACGAAATACCCACGTTAACCACAGTTATGCTTAGAACTCGTGAAACCCAAACACAAACTATGCGTGAATATGAAAGAAATAAAGATGAAAAAGATAGTGACTTGAATGATATAAAGATCGTGTATATGTGAGATAAAGATGAACACAATAAGTTGTATATTCCAAAGGAAAAACACACACATACACACTTTCAAGCACACCCCTCAAATGACCATTTGAGGGGTATTTATAGGTGGAATACATGAAAACCTAAAAGGCTTTCCTTTGGGCCTCGTTGGACTTGGATTGGGCTTGGGGTACTTAAGCTTATAAACGGCTAACATACCCTAAAGTTTAACCAATTAGATTAGCCCAATCCACGAGCCCGTTGACTATTCTATCACGATATCTAACACACTTTACAAAGTTCCTAATCGTGAATGACCATCACTTCTAATAAAAACTATTAAGGCTAACATAAATCATTTAGTTGATCATCAGTTGTGTCATTGTTGTTGAAAACAGTTTGATCTTCTGTTATCGAAGATTTGATTGGAGGTGCAGTTACAGCAACGGTTGTTGTTGTAGATTCAGGTGTATCTGAAATTAGATTATTATCAGGTTGTGCAGTGGAAACATTCGATACATCTGAAGCATGACTTTGGGCAGAATCTTTAACCAGAGGAGCAAGCAATGTTTCCAATTTTTGATGATTAAGTACAATGGTTGAGCAGCTGATGGACCATTATATTTTTTACGGTGAGAAACGGGTCCTACGCTGTATTGCAGTAGAAGCCATAGCTGTTGTACCTGTATAGAAAATGGGAGGGGGCAAGATAGAAAGAAACATGGATCCCCAAGTGTAATTGGGTTCCAGATGTTAGAGGCATAAAGATGTAGTGTCAATTATCTTCTTGACACCTGAACATGCTATTTTGATGATTTCCTTTCCTACCTCAGGGATGGATGTTGTGGGTTTCACACCTGTTTTGATGCAACTACTTAGTATCTTGCCTGTAGGAATCCACCTAAGACCAATAGTTTTGAAAACTCTACCCGTTGGTATCCATCTAAGGTTAGATCTAGGGGATATTGAAACTTCTTTAGGGAAGAGTCTGCGTCCTATATTGATCCACCTATTAGGTTTCTAAAATATTACGTTTAGACCGACGGGTTTATTTCTAACTGTTTGTTGATTAAACTTAGGATTTGGTTTGCTACTACAAGCAGTGTTCAGTAGTACACGAGAAGGTGATACACTAGGTCGTGAACCTAAGATTCCATCCTTTTGGAGTAGTGCCCTTTTCCTAGCCTTTTCTAGATCATAGTTCTTGTACGCATCATGTGAATCATATGAATTTTTAATTTTAATGCTCGGTTTAGACACAGTGTTCGAACTAATCCTAGACGGGCCAGGTGCAACTACTTGTTGAGGTTTAACAGAAACAGGTATAACAGAAACAGGTTTAACAGAAACATGTTTAACAGAAACAGAAGCATTATTCTTTGGCCCGAAATGTGGAGTGACTGGTTTTGACAAATGATTATTCTCAACAACTTGGGAGGTAAACCGTGGTTTTGAAGATTTTGAACGTTCAGATTTAAAAGCAGTTGGTTGTTTAACTACTGATTGGTTTCTGATTGGTTTTAGAGACGATTTCTCCAAGATTGTTGGTTTTGCAAAATTAGTATCCACACTTTGGTCAGTAATCTTCTCAGTAACATGTGCAAGCCCATTTGCTTGAAGTTGAGCCTTTAAATGCTCATTTTATTTTACTAATGTATCCACATGATTACTTTGTTCATTCAAAGATTTACCATTTTGCTCAGAGTTTAAAAAATTTGTTTTGCATTTTAAGTTCAAGAGAGATGCAATGAGCCTCAAGTTTTGAAAAATCTTTTTGAAACTGAGCAATGGTCTTTTTGAGAAGAGTGTTTTCAGATTCAAGAGTTTGATTTGACGTTTTAGTTGAATTGTTAACAAGTAAGGGCTCAAACATGAGATAGTTTTCTGGACATTGTGCAACACACTGGTCAACCTCTCCTTCATTTCTGAATTCAGGTTGATCAGTATGTTGTGTCGCATTTGCAGTCAGAATATGATCAACAGTAGATAGTACCTCAACCATTTGTTCTTTGTCAAAGTTCGGTTCGGTGTCATAGATGGGTAAGATATCTTCCTCAACCATTTGTTCTTCGTCAATGTTGGGCTCGGTGTCATAATTAAGTATGATATCTTCTCCAGATCTGCTACTGTCATCCTGCTTTTCCAATGCAACAACCTCATTGTCTAAATTACCGACAGATGCAGTAATCACAAAATTTTCAACATCCCTTTGAGCATTCCTTCCATGTACATCAACTCTTTTACCTTGCACGACTGCGGGATTTTAGGAATTTGATGATGTCTGACGCTTGGAATTGTTGATTATTGAGTTCACCATCTTAGACAGTACCATCCGTCCTTCTTCCAATTCCACAAATGCCTTTTCATATTCAGAATCATCAGTAGCAAGGTTTGGTGATGAAGGTTTTAAGCAGTAGATGGAAGGTGAGGAGATTTGTGAAGTCATCATACTTGAAAGGCCGATTTAGTGATTTTCAAAATTTCCCTCCAAAAATAAATTTGAAAAATTTTGTCTCCCAAAATTTGAAATTCACTATAAAATTCAATTCTAAGGTTGAAAGAAAAATTTGAGTTATGACAATTTTGACGCCAATTTTGACCCGAAAAATTCGAGTTTGGGCCAAAAAATTTGAATTTTTGACCAAAATTTTCACAGTTAAACCAAAATTTGAATCTCGCGTAAAAATTGAACGTTTAGTCTCCCCTAAAAATTAAATTTTACTCAAATTTTCCTGCCAAGAAACTTGTTGTTTGTTGAAGAAGTGCTTAGGCGTAGAAAACCAGCTTATGCGTAGAGGAAACCTTACGCGTAGAACCTGCTTATGCGTAGAAAGTGCCTTACGCGTAAGAAACCAACCTTACGCGTAGGAAGAGAACTTACGCGTAGGATAAGCTTACGCGTGAGAATTGAGAAACACTAAGATTAGGTGTAAACTGAAAGTTAGGCGTAGAAAACTTATGCGTAGGATTAGCTTATGCATAAGACAAGGCTTAGGCGTAAGAAAAATCTTAGGCGTAAAGAGTTCTACGCATAAGTTTGATGTAAGATATTGGATTTCATAAACACATAACAAACAATAATATGGTCGAATTATTTAGAGGTTTTAGAGAGAGAAAGTGGGAGCCTTTCTAGAGAGAGAAAGTGAAAGAAAACATAGAAGGTTAGATTAAGATGAATGAAAGGTCCAACCCTCTACCTTGGGAGGTAGAGGGTATATATAGTTACAAACTAAACGTCCTCCTTCGGACTGTGGATCAGGCATACAGTGGGTAAAGACCCGTCCTTCCTCCACGGTGTTGCTCTAAACTAAATAACTAACTAATAAAACAGTAAATAACGATATGTCTACGAGCTAACTTATGCTAGATTATATTTGGGGTGACCGACTCTTCACTATGGAATTTCTAATTCCTAACAATCTTCCCCTAAGGGAGGTCACCCCATATTTTACATTTCGAATCCTAGCATTCTATTTAATCTTCAGTCTTGAGCTCGTAGACATTAATTCTTCAACATCTGCATCTTTGTGCTTTTGTAGTGCAACTTCAAAGTTCGCATTGAATTGTACTTTCAGTGGAGGTCTTTGAACTGATCCACATCTTTGATGATCTTCGAGCTTTCTTTGAGATCATCAGCCACAGTAACTCTCTGGATCACCCTTAGTTGTGTTGCCATCATGTGAAGTTGTGACTTTCGGACCGACATGCTCACACTTTTGAATCATGACATCTTTCCATCAGAGTAGCGGAAGCCTTACTGGTTCATGATATTTGCAGCAGCGTAGCAGAAGCATAGTATAAAAATATCAGAACCAGGTTATGTAGATATGCACCAGTCATGATTTCTTCAATTAAGTGTGGATGCTGTGAGCATGCGGCTTTGGGTTGACTGCTCAATTCTGATCAGCTGCAACCGTCCAAATGTACCTACAAACAACAGTTAGCAATAAAACACACGAAAGTGTCTTTGATCACTTTCGTTGAATTGAGGTACACGGCCCACGGTTCCCCGTTGATCAGTACAAGTACTGCCTGTGATCAGGTAGGATTCCTAAGAATCTCCTTGACAGGGTTTCGCAGCTGTTCTAGCTGTTCTCAAACCGGAACGTCTCAAAGAAGACAACACGGAGTGAGTGAACCAACGAATTGAGATTCACTGATTGATGAAAAATTGATTTGAAAACAATCGCGTATTGCTTAGAATAAAGAGTTTTGCAATACGACGAAGGTTTTATGAGAAAGATCAATTTTCAATCAAAACACTTTTTGTATTTGAAAATAGTACACAATCGAAGTGCTAGTGAAAAGAAGAGATTCGCACATCGACCGGTTTTTCTAAAAGTATTTTTCAATCAGAGATACTTTTTGAATTTTGAAAACATAAGTACACATTCGACGTGCTAGAGAAAAGAAGATTTGCACATCGAACGTTTTTTCCAAAAGTATTCGTCAATTCCATTCCTGGACCAAGGTTGATTCAAGACTGAATCGCCCCATTGTTTCTATCCAGTTGTCACAAGTTTGATCTTACGAGAAGATCTCACATGTCACCCACCAAGAGCTTGTTTGATGTTGGCTCTAGAAGGATTTCCATCTTCATCGTGAATATTTTCATATCACTCGGATGTTCTGGCAATACCACAAGGATAATGCGTAGGACTCTTAATATGTACTTACTTTCCACATTGTGTGAAACAGCAAGTCTTCAATAATTTAGTGTCCTAATGAGATATTGTGGATGATCTCTTGGCTCTAGACTCAATAGTGCTCATTTGGTTCCTGTGCCGGAGACTAGGGAGAGGGTCTCCTTCTTCAATAGCAACAATCTCTAAGAGAAAGTCGATAGATAATGTCGGTTCCCCGTGAGAATGAAACAAGCCCTTTTAAGAGGAACTTGAGTAGTTTGGGAAGTTTAGTGCAGTGCGTCACTGGGTCCATGACGTCTTGTCTTCAATACCGGCGTTACCTTAGTAACCACCAGTAGCATATGTATTGAACCCGGTTACTGCCCTAAGGTTGAATTGATGGAGGGCTATTACTTTTCACCCTTTTCTCATTCATTTCTTTTTCATTCTTCAACCCCTTCAGTGCTTACCGAGACTTCATTACTAGAACCTTGTTGGGTTTATTCCAGTACTAGCTCTGTCTCAGTCCGCACTCTTCCCATTTCTCATTTTTCTCCTTTTTTTTCAATATACCTAAGGACTCTACACTATCTAGTGGATTGTCCCTGGGTAGATCCCTCCGGCTCTGGTGGGATCGTGGGAACGAATACCTAACCTAACCATCCTTATAACACCATGCATAAAGTAAATTGGTCGGTCTTTTGGTATTGTTCTTTCCTTCATGAAACCAATTGAAAACTCATTTGGAAAAACAATCAAGGTACTTGTGATACGAGATCAAAGCATTTTGTACCTTAATAGTTTTGATCATTTAGAAAACCTCCCCCTCAACATGTGCGTGTGATTTAGAAATCGTTTGGCACATGGAGGCAAGAGGACTTTGAAATATTTTCTTTGATCACAATTTTCATACGAAAAAGCCATTTGATTTTCTTGGTAAAATTCTCCCCCTCAATATGTGCATAGGATATTTTAAAACATTTTATCACATAAAGGCAAGAGTTCTTTTGAAGCACACCCACAATCACAAAATCCATTAAGAAAACCATTTGAAAACACAATCAAGGTACTTTATAATCTCTTTTTAAAAAACTTTTGTACCTCGATGGTTTTGCTCCCCTCAATATGTGCTTCGAGATTCGAAAGCGTTTAGCACATATGAGAGAGCAGCCTGCACAACTGAATCAAAACGATCAACTTTTATCAAATTTCATTATTAAATCACAAATTCTCCCCCGATCAAAAATATCAAACCCTTTGAGATTTTGGATCTCAAGTGATTTAATCAGGTTTGGAAAACATGGGAGAATATGTGGCCAGGTTTAAATACTCATCTTGTTTTTGGATAAATCCTCCTCCTCAACATGTGCATTATGTATTTGAAATCGTTTGGCACATGGAGGCAGGAGTGCCTATAAAGGACTAAAACTGATTCCATTAAAACAGATTTGAGATTTAAATCACGATCTCTCCCCCGATCAAACCATTTGAGATTTGTGATCCCATCTGATTTAAATCATTTAGAAAGTTTGAGGAAAGACGTGGCAAGATTCAATTTTGAAAGATGACAGATAAGGACCATTATAAGACATTAAAGATTGTTAGTGTCAGGTATGATAGTTTTTAAGATATCTTTTAAGTAAAACAAAACAATTTCACAATCAAACAAGAACAAAAAAAATTTCATTTTGAAAGACCTTGATTCTAAAGAAAAAAAATCATACCATGACATAACATTAAATCTTTAGATCACCACTTATATTGTACAAAGCGGAACTTTTGTGAAGAAATATCGTTTGAAAATATTTTATTTTAAATCACTCTCCCCCTCAATCCATGACAGAAGTCAAAAATTGAGTGACTTAGGTTTTGATAAAATGAAGTCCGGTGATTTTCAAAATTTAGTCCAATATATTTTCAAAAACAATATTTTTCCATTTTCAAAACAATTTAATTCAATTTACTCAAAAATTGTTTAAAAATGGTATCCTGCACAAAGATACGTTAGGTGGTTGAGAAGCTTCTGTTGTTGTTGTTGTATGGTTTGGAAGAAAAACCGTCTGCTGATGCAGTGAGACTTCTTCTTACGTTGCATTTTGAATGCCAACTGAGGTCAAATTAAGCTCTGTTTCTTCAATCACTTAGAAGAAAACCATATGCTGATGCAGTGAGACCTCTTACGTTGCATATATGCCAACTCTCCATTGAAGTCCAATTAAGCTTCGTTTCTTCATTTGTCAACCCAAGATATCGTTACCCTTTCCTTGCGGCATCCAATCATGTTCATTTGTGGGATCCGGATCGGGAACATTCTTATATACCAATATACCTGCATATGTTAGTGAACACACATACAAATATATGGTGGTCGACATCACCCAAACAGCAATCGACTAATAAAAGTCAATCCAACATATCAATCATATCATAAAGGTATGGGAATAATGTGTTTATCAAACTCTAATCATCTAATCCTAACAATCTTATCCTAGGCACCTAGTCCTTCAACGTAGGTTAACATCATTTTTCAGTTTAAGCATTTAGGATAACTAAGAAAGCCCGTTAGATGATATAGATTTGAAAACATTCTCCCCCTCAATCAATGACACATTTTTCTGAAAAGTTTTTAAAAGCGCAGAAGTCATTGATTGAGTTTGCAAATTAATACGAAAACTCTGATACTGATTGATTTAATAGCAACTCATTTACCACCATTAAGTTAAAACAAATATTTTTCTGAAGAATTTTAGACGGAAAAATATTTGAGTAGGAACAGCAGTCCTTCGACATACTTTCCTCAAAGTGTTTTTAGGAAAAGTGCATGATATTTTTGAAAATATGTTTAGTGCAACACTTTCCTTCTTTTGAAGAGCGGGTTGCTATCAGAAATAATAGCAAGCCATAGTTTAAGCCCGGGTTACAGTCTGAAATAACTGTAAGCCATATTTTGAGACATGTTTTGGAAAAGAATATATACACCTCCTGCTCGAACTTCATCTAAAGTCCCGTGCCATTATTGAATGACATTTCTAAGACCGTAGATGTTATCGATACCAGAAGACATGTCTTGAGAAAACTTTTTTTTTTTTTTTTTTTTTTTTTTTTTTTTAAATTTTCTGATTTTTATGGGTTTTTGTTGGTTTTATATTTTTCTATTTTCATTTTCTGGTTTTATATTTTTGTATTTTGTTTTTGACAAATATATACACAAATAGAGTAGATGATATAGTATAAGAGGATGATGATACGAGTACCGAGATAAGGATATCAAGCAGCACGTCGTAGAAGGTAGAATACGTCATCTCTTAAACTTCCACCACCAAAGAATCCGAGGCTCCAGAATAGAATATAGAACCTGAGCCTTTGAGAAAAATGAGACTTTGGCAGCTTCCCCCCCCCCCCCAAACTGAAAATCCTTATGTTGAGCAGATTTGAAGCTCTATATCAAGCTTGCTTTAGCCAGGTGCACAGAGAATCACACCATTATCATTGATCCAGCTGCTCCTTTTAAGAATAATCACCGTGATTCTTCGTTCGAGGCTATATCATCCAATAGAACAGCAACGTATCATCCCACTCTTTAATAATCTTCTCAAATTTCATAACTACTGAAGTCTGACGCAATCCATTCCAAAAGGTTGTCAAGAGACCACTTCCCCCGTGTAGTTGAAATGATGCAGTCCGTCTCTTAGTATAATGCTCAAGAACTCTCTCGAATACACTTCATGAGGGGAATGAAGAACACCTTCCCATGTTCACATTTTTCTTCCCTGATGAACGTGTATGAAGCTCAAGAACCCGAAGTACACACATTCCCAACGAGAGAATAACTGATAACACCTCCCTCATGTTACACATTTATCTCCCCTGAATATGCCATACTTGTGTACCTCTTTTATCTTCAGAAACTTTTTCTAACATCACTTCCCCCACATAGTTGGAATAAACACTAAACGCCATGAGTCAAACCTTGAGTTTCTCTGCTGTCATGACAATCGTCTTCCCGGGATATCTTCAATCACTTAGAGGTATTAAGTTCATCAAAGTTTACTCGCGTTTAGATGCGTGTCTCCTTCCTCCTTTCTGGTTATTATGATTCAGAATCAGCAACACATAATAAGCCCAAATACTTGAAATCTTTATGAGAAGAACTCAAATAGCCCAAATGAATCCTGTGAGAATCAACTGCAACGGATACTCTCTCTGACTATCTTTATCAACCCATATGTAGACAATTTGAAGTGACCACTGATGAAGAATACCCGATATACCAAACTTGAAACTGAAGTCAAGTTCCCACATTTGTATCTTAAGCTTGCACTTAATAATGGAAGAACGGTGTCGAGAATTTATGCTTCAAGCATATTTCTAAGTACTCACTACTCAAGCAAAGTATGAGACATTAACACCTCTTGCGATTATCCACACCGACATATGCGTGTGACACTGAGTAAAACAAAGTAACTCCTAATAGTGATAGTTAACCAGGTCTTCAACCATCCACCTCGACTGCTGGTATCTAGATAACCCAAGACTTCAACTCAAATTCTTAAGCCCGAGCAAGTTATCAAATAAGAATACACCTTTGTGAATGTCAACTTCAACCTCAAATAAGTGATAAAAGAGTAACTTCGAAGTAATCAACTTGTGTCAAATGTCCAACACTTGAATAAACATTCAATCGGATGAACATTGACCCAATGAATGAACCGAAGCAAATGATTCCTCAACATTAATGCATTCTTCTTCAAGGTATACATGTAGAAGCTGATCTGGAAGATTTACTAAAAATTTCTTTTAGCGGATGAGGAAGTCATTTTTCCTTAATGTTTATGTGGTTGATTTATAGCGTGCACAATGAGAGGAACAATAATCCGTGAAGATTTGGCAAAGGAATACCAAAGAGCGGATCATTATTCATGAACAATAATCCGTGAAGATTTGGCAAGGGAATACCAAAGAGCGGATCATTATTCAGTAGTGCAACTACAATATCATGATAGTCATTATCAACGCCTTTTGAAGTAACTGGAGATAAGGTTTCTTGAGAGTTCTGAGAAGTACCTCTTAGATGGTGAACTAGTTGAGTCAGTAGAAACCGGAGCATGAGCTTCAGAAGCTGGATGATCAACATTCGTTAGAGGTTGGAAGTACTCATCAAACATATCTTTGAAACACAATGAATCCCAAACAATGAATCCCATTTATCCTTAGTAATTGAAGCATTAGGTGTTGGAGGAGTGTCATCAAAAATCAAGCAATGAATCATTGCTAAAGAATCTGAGCAAGTCTAATTGGGGATTAAATTTTGGCTTTTCAATCTCCCCCAATTAGTGCTCTCCCCTAAACTGACGAAGATTTTCAAGTGTTCTTCTCAGCCCGGATTAAGAAGAAGTCTTTAGATCATCAAATGCAATTCGTCTTTAGTCTTCTAATCATGTAGCTTTCAAATGTAGATTAGACTGTAGACTCGACCTTCTTCAAGATTATCCGAATGGGGAAATAGACAGTTAACATCTTCTTCACACCAAAGGCATTCCCGTTAACTTGTAAATAGCAAATCCCCTTAATTAAAGTCCCTCCCAATCAAACAAGAACAGAAAGATGTTCATCAAAGAAATCAGCCCAGCAACTAGAAGCACTTTGTCATTTAATCATACCAGCCCGTGTGAAGATGTCAACCCAACGGCTCTTAGAAGAAACTACATGTGAAGATGATCCGATAAGAAGAATCTCGGTTCTTACATGGGTTAGGAGCCGTTTGACCATATATTCTCAAATATCAGCCAACCATGCAAAAAATTCACACTTCTTCTCCCCCTCAAGAATTGCATACAGAGATGCCATTCTTGATTAACCAAGTGATTATCATCCAAATGTATTCTATTCACACTTCTCCCCCGCAAAATTAGCACATGATGTCGCCATCTTCATTATATTGAGCAAGAGGAATAAGAGTAATTATCAGTAGTCCGGTTCACTTGATGACTGAAGCGCATGGAAAAAGCATGAAGCATGTTGATGAAGAATGTCGATGAGAATGGTCATAAACATGAAGATTTCTCTTCTTAAGAAGATAAAGCGCACTGAAGCGTACACCTTTCTTTTCTTTGAGGAACGGGGCCTGAAGTGTTATCTGCAGACGCCATAATGATGAAGTACGAGGCCTGAACTGATGTGAGTAGACGTCATAGCCGATTGAATATCAATGTTGAGTAACTAGAACCCGTGAATTATGAGATATCAATCCTTTTGTTATCCATACTTTAAGCCAGTCCATGTATTGAAGGATCGAAGTATCTGCAACTGAGTAAGGACTACCTGCACTAATATTACAAACTTGATTGCATATATTATGGTTAGTGACATCAGTATCCAAACCCTTTGGGGTTTCACGGTCAACATTGAGAATGCTATTGGTAAACATCTTTCCTGTAGGTATCCACCTAAGTTTAGCATCCTTAAAAATTCTACCAGATGGTATCCACTTATGGCAAGGTCTAGGATTGTTAGGCATCTTATGCATAGTGAGAGACTTATCCTTATTCCTAGTTTCCAAAGATTTAGCAGTTGGTAACCATCTAGGTGAGGCTTTTGGTTTCATTTGCTTCATTTGCACTGTGGATGACTTAGTGTGAATCCTAGACTTAACAGGTTGTACCATTGCATGAGCATTTACATTCTTCAGGGATTTTGTGAAACATTTATCATGATTAGCATTAAAGATACATTTCAGACACTTTGAGCAAACAGCTTGTTTGGATTCAGAAATAGATCTAGATTTCTTAGAGTGATCTGCTATGGGAATAGCTTTAATCAAAACGCAACTACTCTTAGATGTACGCCAATCCCTAGTCTTTAGATTAGTGTTCCTAGGTAATGGTTTAGAGCTACTAGCAGTGCCTTGAAATTTTGAAGAATTCATCATCCTAGGTCTTGCACCTAAAATTCCATCTTTACGATTATGTGCCTTCTTTCTAGCCATTTCAAGATAAGAGTTCTTATACAAGTCATTCATATCAATTTTCCTAGGAAAGTGAGGTGAAGTGACTGGTTTTGTCAAAACTTGTTTCGCATTAACTTGGGAGGCAAACCGCGTTTTTGAAAATTTTGGTCGTTCAGATCTAAACGCATTCGGTTGTCTAATAACTGGTTTCCCCAAGTTTGATGGTTTTGAAAACTTAGTGTTCACACTATTCCCTGTTGTTTTTCTGAGCTCATTTTTTAAAGCAACAATAGCGAAACTCTTTTCCTGAAGTTGAGCTTTGAGATCATCAATTTTTGCTATCAAAGAGTTTGTTTCCATTGACTTAGTTCTAGCTTCTTTGACAGAGTCACTTAGTTCTATGTGATTCTTTCTCAAAGACTCATTTTCCTTTAGTAATTTGGCCACACAAACAGCTAATTCATCATTTCTCATTTGAATATCATCAATAGCATTAATATCAGAATTACTTGTAACCAAATTACTTTTCACATGTATACCAGAAATATGTTTCTTCAAATTGTTGATGGTTGATTCTTTGTCTTGAAGCTGAGCTTTCAAAGTGTTCATTTCAAAAAGTTCACGGAATTCAGGAAGTTCCAGATTTTTACATGGTTTGTTAATTTGGAAACTTTCTTCTTTACTTTGTATCGCAATTTCAAGTGAAATGCAATGTTTTTCAAGATTTGAGAATTTGTTTGAAAGTTCATCAAAAGCCTTTTTATCAATCTTATTGTTTGTTTTGAAACACTTAATCTCAGACTCAGTCTCAGTAACAGAACATTCATGAAAGTCATGTTCAGCATCATGATCAGTTTGTTTAAGTACTTTAGCAGATGCACTATGTTGAACAGTAAAGGGTACCTCATTACATGACACCTGCTCAATTTCTGGTCTGATATCTGCATCCACATCATGTATAACAAGAGTCACTGGACCGATGGATGTATCAAGCTTATCAATCTCTGAGCCTCTGTTTTCAGTGCCAACTGATCCATCATCTGGTGTTTTACCCGACTCATCATAATTTGTTGTCTCAGACATTCTGCATTCAGCAACACCCGATTCTTCAACAGGTACATTACCCAACTTATCACAACAATCTCTCAACTGCACCAGACACTCATCCACTTTTTCATCTGTCTGAGTAACTTCCTCAATATACTTCTCCACATTATCCATGAGATGGATAAGTGTCTCTGTGAACACACTAATTTCCATTCCAGTGTGTTTCATGAAAGACACTTCAGTCATGTCTTGATCATAATCTGATGTGAATTCCCTACTTATGAATGACTGAAATTGGTTGTGGATCACTTGAAGTGCAGCACTGGAACTACCCTTTTGAACCTTTTCTTTATCAAGTTGTTGTTCTAATTGTTCTAAGTTCAATAGTAACGTTCCATTTAATGTGGATAAGTTTTGACGGAAAATGGCAATGCATGTTCGTTCCATTCTTATCGGTGTGAGTAACATGAGGTGTGAGTGAAGTAGATGATAAGGTTCAATGCTACTTTCCTTTTGCATAGCATTCTGTAGTCCAAGAAGGTGCAATTCTTTTTCATTGAACTCAGAGCATGAAGATCTCAAGTCATCATTGATTGATTCCATCATCTGCATTCGATCAGTATAGCTAATATTTTCATGGTTGTCTACAGCATCATACAGTTTGAGTACTTCTGAAATCACTGGGTCAGTAGAGTAGGACATGATGTGGTAGAATGCACGGGATTTTACAAGTCTATGATTCAAACCGAGAAATAAAATCTTTCGCGGGATTTTACTAAAATCAAGACCAAACCGTTAAGCAATGACCAATGGAATGTGTTAAGATGACTGATGGATCGATACAATGAAAGACGATTGTGTGATAGGGCTTTAGATTGTTCGTAGGAAAAACTGAAATGTTGATTGGTTGAGATTTGGATTGGTTGATGCACGTTTTTACAGAGAATTTTTGGGTCTAAAAACTTAAAACCTCAATAACTTCCTTTCGGAGGGGATTTGGACCTCGAAAAATTCGTTTCACGACATCGTGGTGAAACCTCACAATATTCAGCCTGTTCCGGTCGTTTTGACAGGTATTTCGCTGAAAACGGAGTTACGGATCAAAAGTTATGGCCGTTTGAAGTTTTGACGTAAAAAGTCAACTTTGGTCAAACCTCTTCTTCGTAAAAATCAACCAAGTCGCTAGAAAATAATGCACCAAGTCGCTAACACCTAATTCGCTACACCACCAAGTCGCTAAAGTCCCAAGTCGCTAGACAAATGCAAGTCGCTAAGTAGTAACTCGCTAAGCCTCAAGTCGCTAGCAAAATTTTGGCAGCAATTCGCTACTCAAGTCGCTAAAGATTCAAGTCGCTAAAGAGCAACTCGCTACAGACCAAGTCGCTACCACCAAGTCGCTACCCGTAGTGGAGAGTCCACTACTTGTACTGTTAATCGCTAGGTCTAAGTCGCTAGCTCCAAAACTGTAACTCGCTACAAAATTGTGAAGCAAGTCGCTACGAAGAAGGAGATCCGTATATCAAGTCGCTAGCAAGAAAAACCACATAAACATCACTTTTCAATCCAAAAACAACCCAACCAAGATGATTCAAGCTTACCAAATGAAAACCTAAACACTTGTGATGATCCTAAACACAAAAGTACAATCGAAATCCAAACTTTAACACTAGAAATCAACCAAATGATGCAAAAACCACAAAACTTTCTCAAACTCAAAAACCACCTAAAAACCACTAGAAATCCAAAGATATGTAAGAGATGATCTAACCATGGCTCTTGATACCAATTGTAAGATATTGGATTTCATAAACACATAACAAACAATAATATGGTCGAATTATTTAGAGGTTTTTGAGAGAGAAAGTGGGAGCCTTTCTAGAGAGAGAAAGTGAAAGAAAACATAGAAGGTTAGATTAAGATGAATGAAAGGTCCAACCCTCTACCTTGGGAGGTAGAGGGTATATATAGTTACAAACTAAACGTCCTCCTTCGGACTGTGGATCAGGCATACAGTGGGTAAAGACCCGTCCTTCCTCCACGGTGTTGCTCTAAACTAAATAACTAACTAATAAAACAGTAAATAACGATATGTCTACGAGCTAACTTATGCTAGATTATATTTGGGGTGACCGACTCTTCACTATGGAATTTCTAATTCCTAACATTTGAGCTTATGCGTAAAATTAGGGTTTTGCCCAAAAATCCTTTACACTATCACAGTGTAAACGATATCCAAATTCGAAGTGTTTTCAGGCTTATTCAAGCAAGAAAACACTGAGTAAACCAAGAAAACTGAAGATCAAACCACGGATTTCTTATGTGTAAGATTAGGGTTTTGCTTACGAGTAGAAAGTACCAAAAATTGATTTTATGCCCAAAAGTGTTTAGAAACTTGATTTTTATGATGAAATAGCTTCAATATCACCAAAATAACAAGAAATTTTAAAACTTGATGATCCAAAACTCTTTTTCACCTTACGCGTAGAAAGTAGTACACGATTCAAAACAAGCTTAAAAACGATTCTACACACGTAAAGTTTCAAACTTTTTGCCAAAAACTTAAACTTTAACACCAAATAACCTTTAAAGTACAAGAATCTTGAATTTTAAAGTGTAAAAATGAAAGCTTTTTGCGTATGAAAGATTGAAAACGTGAAACCTAACGAGTAGAACAAAAATAAACCGTTTCACCCAACTAGATGGCGAATGATACCACTGTTAGGTCACTATATTAGTAACACAAGCATCAATATAAGAAATAGAGAAGATAAAGGATCGGATGAACAATACAAACACTTATGCGTATGAATAAGAGAAGAGTTATGCGTATGAAGTGATATGAATTGAACAACCAACCCTCAAGTGAGGGTTATACAAGAGTATTTATAGGAGGGAACTAGGGCAACACTCCAAGTTCCCATCCTTTTACTTATTGGGCTTGGCCTAGGCTTATGGGCTTTCTACATAATCCTAGCCTTGATTACTAACTTAAAAGCCATATTAAGCTAACTATTACATATGAATCACTAACACTTGAAATATAGTTTAGGAGTGATTCCAACACTTGTGAACAAGATGATGGAACCGCTAAACATCTCTCATGAAGACTTTCTTCATTCTTGATTCCACCAACACTCATCAACAACATGATGATCCTCCTAGCGAAAATACCCAAGGAACCTAGTAGTATTTCAAATAAGATCAATCCTATTGTACTCGTGCTTTATCAATGTAATCCTATTTCCTTCATGAAATAAAACATCTTACATTTGATATCTTAGTGTTAGAACCTCTTTAAACTAACCTTGGAATATAATGCATTGTCAAAGATCATTGCATACCTTTAGTAAAGGTTCTGCTGAGCAGATGGACGGATCCCAAAGTTTGTGCTAGACGGATCCCTACATCTAGGGAACCGTGGGATCCGGCAAACAGAAAATGCAATTGCAAGCATTGTATTTCAAACATATCCTTAGAACACCTCACACTAAGCTAAACATAGTGTCTTAAGGCAAATTAAGTCCTTATCAAGTTAAGTAGATTCTTCCCACTCACACATAAACTCACCTAGATCACACCCAAAGATGCTTGTAGATCTATCATTTCATTTTAATCCATTACTCTTCCGCTCTTAAGCTCACACATCATTTTTCAAAATGATCCCTCATATCTAAACGTTGGAAACCTTTTATAGCAAAATCGATCATAATCATCCTTACGACAAAATTGGTCAAAATTGATCAAAACCTAGTTTGTCCATCTTAAACCTCTAGGATAATTTCCAAAGGATTTATCTAAGTCACTATCTGATCTCTAGGATCATTTAGCTTCACTTGACACTCTAAAAATCTTTAGTGTCATCCTTGTTCATTTATTGTTACTCATGAAAGTTCCAATCCCTTCCATAAAAGGCAATCATTAAGCTACATCACTCATTACTTTCAAGTAATTAAGCATCCCTTCATTTAAGACACTTACGAGGACTGAAACACTCAAGATGATTTAGATCTTAGACTCTAGAAACATCATTTCTACTCTTTCATAGTTGCTGAGAGCCGGATCCCTAGGATTAGCCTAGACGGATCCCTCTGAGAAGGGAACCGTGGGATCTGGATAACAGTTTATGTCAACTCTAGCTAAATCAATCATTTCAAGCTCATCCTTCTAAACTCAAACACTCCATCTCATCTTAAATGAGTTCCTAGATCAGTACAAATTCTGGAGTTGACTCTTGTGCATGTTAATCATCACATTCCAATGAATTTTAGTGGCTTAAGGTTTAAATGCACTTGCCAAATCTCTTGCCTTATAAACCACATTGTTAGGACTTCCATAATCATCACCTTCATCCTAATTTTCAGCACTTAAGAAACTCTTACAAACTTCTTGAAATCATCTCATCATGAGGAAAACTCCAAGTAGTAACTTATCCACCAAAGAACCACCCAAGAAAATTGCTCGTGTTGTACACGAAATCTCTTCAACCGAATCATCTCCGGTCAAGCCAACAAATGCAAGGATTGCTCCTCAACCAATCAAACCAATCCCTAGAAGGATAGTACCCATAAAACTACCTATGCCAAACACCACCATACCTCCTAGGCCAAACAATATAATCTCCACTAAACCATCACCATTGGTTCCTAGAGCTATATCTTTTACATCTCCACTATCATCACCACACCTCTATAATTTAGAGGATTTGCCTCCTAGGCCGTCTCATCCTCCTTCGCCGACAACATTCTCCTCACTAGGAGGAATAATGATACAAAATCAAGGTGTTGAGTCAACACTAGCTCCGACTTCCTTTTTGCCGTTTCCATCATATAATCCCATTTGGATTATGAGAAATCATCAAAGTCAACCACCCGACCATATGGAAGTTGACACTTCTCGACCACCACCATCATTCGTGGTCGAGCCATTCTCAAATGCGCCTCTACCAATCCCTCCATCGTTTGAAGCTCCACAAGCCGCTTCACTTGATCCTTTGCATCAAGCCATTTCATTTCTTCCATTACCACTACCTAGCCATGACAAAGATTGCTATCATTGTCAACATGTTGAAAGTTTGATACATGAAGTACGAGAAGACCAACGTTTCATGTTCTATTATCTCCTCGAACGTTTCGACGAGATTAAGCCTAACAAAAACTTGAGCTAGAAGATTTTAGTGGTGTCCTAGCATCAAGCGATAGTTGGTCTAGAAATTCCTAGTCATGTATTTTTTTTTTCTTAGTTTTTAGAGTCATGTATATCATAACTCTATTTTTATTAACTGAAATTACATGCTACTTGTTCTATTTCTGAGTATATGATTACGTTGTATTCATATCTCAATTTTGTGATAACATTACTTGTTATATCACCATTGCTGAAATTGATCATCAGCTATACGGATCCCTCAGAATTGCCTAGACGGATCCCTACTAGGAGGGAACCGTGGGATCCGTGAGACAGAAAACTATTCTTCTACTAACTTGGATCACATATGCAGGAAATTGTGCATTATGCTTGTTTTCTAATCTTTGTTTTGTAGTTATTCAATTTACACATGAACACTTTGACATCCTAAAGCTAAGGGGAGCTTTGTGTCAAAGCAATACATTGCAAATCACTTGCAATATTAGGATTACATTTCTTGACATCCCTTTGCTTAATTGCAATCATCAAGGGGGAACATGTTCGTCACTTAGACGAAATCTTTTGCAAACTTAGTTGCAAACAAACTAGCTTAGTATTACTTTCTTGACGCCCTTACATAGGGATGGACTCGTCAAAGGGGAGTAAAGACGAGACTCTTTCCCGTTATTTGCTCTCTATTTCTTTTTATTTTTTTCGAAGCTCTTTTTGTTTCGACAAAAAGGGGGGAGAAGAAAGTAAAAACTACAAATTCAAAATTTTACGAATTTTAGCTTTTCCTTAAAATAATTTTATGTTTTGTCATCAACAAAAAGGAGGAGATTGTTAATATAAATAAGCCGTAAAAACGTTTATTTATATTTTACGATCTTCTAATATTTTGTCGATAACAAACGTAAAATCATTTTAACGAAACAAATAAAATAAGTAAATGGTTTGAACTAATAGTTTCTAACATATTCACATTTTCACATAAAACACTAAAACAAAGTATAAGTGATTTTATGATTTAATATTACATATGTACAACAACTAGTGTTTACATATTTGGGTAAACTATACATATAACTAGTATGTAGTATATTGGGTAATATAAATGGATAGAAACTTAAGTATCATAACCCATTGGGCAAATACATTGAATGTAGTTGGGTACAACCCAAAGCCCATGACCTATGGAGCTTGACCCATAACCCATTGCATGATATCATACTTATATCATATATGGATAATATCCATAACCCATGGTTTTGACCCATACCCATATGACTAGGTGCATTGCACTCAAGAGATACATTGTATCTAGCTAAAGAACCATGGATCAACCCATGACCCATAACCAAAATACCCATGGGTAAAGGGGAGCGTCCCACGGATCCCTAGCTTTACGCTAGACGGATCCCTTGTGGAAGGGATCCGTGGGATCCGGGGAACAGTAGAATTTTTCCTCTATAAATAGTGAGCCATTTCCTCATTGTTTCTCACCCCTTTCTAACATACTTTCCCCTAGAGTTAAAAACTCTCTAACCTCAGATCCAAGAGATCTATGTTTGTAGTTTTGTTTTTGTGTGATCTTCTAGGTCCCTCTTAAAGGCAAGATAACCACCTTTGAAGTCGAGTAAGCTCAAGTCCATGAGTTGCCATGCTTTCTCATCATCAAGACTACTGAAGTCTTCTTGTTGATGATTGTTTTTCTTTTCTAAGAAGTGTTGAAGACATTAGTGAAAGGTGTCTCAAGTGTCCATATCATATCATAAGCACTTGTAGTAGGTGCTTAGAAGTCAAGACTAGAAGCATTGGTGAAGGGTGCTTAGAAGTCAAGACACAAGACATTAGTGAAGGGTGTCTTCAAGATCTAGTTAAAGGCATTAGTGAAAGGTGCCTTAGATGTACATTCGATATGGTGTGTTTCGAAGTACAAGATAGATTAGTACTAGATCCAAGGATATTGATATCCTTGATGATGTTGTAGAAAGGAGTTGATCTCCTTTGAGATTAGCCGTTGGTGTAGTGTTGGGTAGTAGTTCATCCATTGCAATGGAACTAGGTGCTTAGCCTAGTAACTAATAAAGGGTAGGCGACGTTGTGTAGGTGTGGTTCACCTTGGTGTGAAAGAACTAGGTACTTAGCCTAGTACCTAATATAGGGTAGGCAACGTTTTGTAGGTGTGGTTCACCTTGGAGTGAAAGAACCCGGTGGTTAGCCTAGCACCGGAAAAAGGGTAGGCGACGTTGTGAAGGCTTCTCCGCCATAAGGAGATTGGTGTAGTGTTTACGAACTCTTGAGTAGGTGACTCGGGGAGTGGAGTAGGGCAAGGAAGGTATCCTTGTAGCCGAACCACTATAAATACTCGCGTTGTGGTTTTGTGCTTCTTACTCTTATCTTTTCATTACATACTTTTATATGCTTGTTTATCAACATCCAACATATACGTCCAAATAGATTGACATAAGTCGATCTAAATAGTTTAAAAGGAAGTTTTAATTGGCAAAACTATTCAACCCCCCTTCTAGTTTTCCACACTTTTGACATCTTTCACCTATGTCTTCAACACAACACTTCTAATGAGAGAAGGAAGAACTATCAACAAGATAACATCAGTAGTCTTGATGATGATGAAGCTTGGCAACCCATGGACTTGAGCTTGCTCGACTTCAAGAGGTGGTGATCTCGCCTTTAAGAGGAACCTAGAGAATCACACAAACACAAAACTACATAAAAAGATCCTTTAGAGCTGAGGTTAGAGACTTTACAACACTAAGAGAGAATGTGTGTAAAAGGGGTTAGTTACAATGAAGAAATGGCTCACTATTTATAGAGAAAAAATCACTACTGTTCCACGGATCCCACGGATCCATTGCTTGAGGGATCCATCCAGTGTATTTCTGGGGATCCGTAGGACGCTCCCCCTAAATGGGTTATGGGTCATGGATCATGGGTTATGGACTTTGGATCATGGGTATCCAAATAGATACAATGTATCTAGATGATGCAATGCATCTAGTCAATGGGTCATGGGTTAGCTCCATGGGTCATGGATAATACCTATTATGACTTATGCATGATGTCATGCAATGGGTCATGGGTTATGGATCATGATCCATGGGTATGGGTTATGGACTTTGGACTTTACTCAACTACATTCAATGTATTTACTCAATGAGTCAAATACTTAGACTTCTACCTATTATATTACCCAATACAATGCATACTAAGTATGTATATATATACCCATTATGTAAACACTAGTTGTTATACATATGCACTACTATAACATGAAAACACTATTACTTGTTTAGTGTTTTATATGAGAACGTAAGTGTGTTAGTAAACTATTGGCTTAAACCATTTACGTATTTTATTTGTTTCGTTAAAATGATTTTACGTTTGTTATCGACAAAACATTAGAAGATCGTAAAATATAAATAAATGTTTTTACGGCTTATTTGTATTAACATGCATGCAATAGTGATGGAAAAAGATTCGGAGATCATCAAAGGTAAAAGAGAGAAAGTCAAATCCGTTGCTCGTAAGGCAAGAACGGAATATAGTGATGATGAAGAATCTTGCTCGGATAGTGAAGACGAAGAGTGTGCCATGACCGTAAGAGATTTCAAAAAGTTCTTTAGAAGAAGAGGAAAGTTTGTAAGGCAACCCCGAGATGAAAAGAAGTCATTCAGGAAAAACTTAGATGACAAAAAGGAAAAAAGTAAAAAAAAAAAAAAAAAAAAAAAGTGCTTTAAATGCGCCTATAATCATTCGAAGGACCTTTTTGCTTTGTTCGAAGTAAGCTACGGATTCTTACCTCAACATGATACAATGAAAATTTGTAAATCTTGATTTATGAAAGTGAACAAGCTTTTTTACAAAATTTAACTTGATGGTCTAAATAACTAGCTAGCTTGAACAAGCATCATTAAACAAGCTCTTTTATTAAGGCCACATTGAGTCAAGAGTAGGGGTGAGCGAAAAAATCGAAAAAATCGAATAAACCGAAAATGAACCGAATCGAAAATAACCGAATGGAAAATAACCGAACTGAACTAATAACTGAACCGAATTTGCTAAAACCGAACTGAACCGAACTACTAATTCGGTTGTTGGTTTGGATATGGATTTGGACAAAAACGTATAAAAACGGATAAAAACGGATGAAAACGTAAGAAAACGGACGAAAACGTAAAAAACGGAGTAAAGCGTAAAAAAACGGACGAAAACATAGAAAAATGGACGAAAACGTAAGAAAACAGACGAAAACGTAAATAAACGTAAGAAAACGGACGAAAACGTAAAAAAACGGAGTTGAAAGTAAGAAAACCTAAGAAAACGGACGAAAACGTAAAAGAACGGACAAAAAGTGTAAACTACACCGTTCGTCCTTATGGTGTTGAAATGACGATTATACCCTCAGGTTAACAAGACTTAACGACCGTTAGTGTGGTCCGTTAGAGGGAGGGACTAATGGCGCATAACGTTTGCCACTTAAGGATGGACGGTGCAACTTTTCTGGTCAAAGGACGAACTCCTGCGGTCAACGCAAACCACAAGGACGAACGATGTAATTTACTCAATTTATTATATATTTATATATTTTTATGTATAGTTATATATAAATAAATATTATTAAAAGGTTATTATAATATAATAAAACACTTTTTATGCTTGAAATATATTTTTTTCTAAATATCTATGTAATTATTAATTTTTTTTTAAATAGTGAAATTCGGGTTATTCGGGTCAAACCAAGAACCGAACCGAACCGAAAACCAAATTTGAATTTGATTCGGTTCAATTCTCGGGTTGACCTAGAAAAAAATTTAACCGAATTAACCGAACAACTCGATAACCGAACTGATCAACACCCCTAGTCAAGAGTCAAGACTTAATACGACCCATGAAGATAAGCATCGTAACTATCTATAGACCAGATTTGGTCATTAAATATAAACTTACACGTCTTATCAAAAACTATCATATCATTATATTTGTATTCGACCATCTCAATGTCATTATCACTGCAATCCTTGTCACGGTTACCCTCCATTTATCCTACAACTTAACAACTGGAGTAATTTCTATTTATTCATGCTAATTCTACAATTTGGCAACTATTGTTAATTAAAAAACTATTGCAAGACAACAAAACTAAACACGCAAACCCAATACTACAACTTGAAAGAACATATAGAAATGTAACTTTAATCTTTGAGACTTTGACCTACAAAAGCAACTAGACAAAAAGTATTTTGGCAGCAAAACTTTAAGAGAAAAAAAAGTTGTAAGATATTGAGGAACCAACTTGCAATTACTCGAATTTTAGTTGCAACTATGGTCATGTTTGGCAACAAGCATTTGGAAGCGTTTAAGAGCGACAAGCGACAAGCTGTAAGCATTATAGATGAAAAGCTTGTTTGGCAACACCTCAACAAGCGTTAAAATATTGTATTACCGCTCCAATCTAAATGCTTCTTGATTAAGCATTTCACAGTTGCTCCAAGCGTTTAGTAAATGAAATTACATATATACCCTCATTTGTTTAATCATTTATTTTATTTTAATATGTATATGACCTTTTTCGTAATTTTACAATTTATAATTACTGCTACAGCTACGTTACCAAACACATTTTTTAAACAAACAACTACAGCTTACTGCTTACTGCTACTGCTTACTACTTACTACTTATCGTGTACTAAAGATGAGTACACATTTTTTAAACAAACAACTACACATTTTTTAACTAGGGGTATCGTGTACTAAAGATGAGTACAACGCAAGGGTGTGGGGGAATTACTCAACCGATGTGGAAGAAGTAATTATATTACGGGTATCAATCAAGGGTTATCCTAATGCCTCTTATCATTTAGTTACTCCTAACTACACAAGTGTAGTCTTACTAGCGATCTTGGGATGCGTCACAAAACAAGTTCTAGAATCTAATATACTACCGGTTCACACACTAAGCATTAAAGATGAATGCTTTAATTCCTACTAATCTAAGGGCGATCCTCACATTTTGGGTGGAATTTAAGTGGTAAAGGGTTTTTGTGCTAGTCATATAACTTCCTATCCATGAGACGCTTTATTAAGACTAATGGCCCACTCCTATATGTCATGAAAAAATTTAAATTTGGTGCCAAAATTACCCTAACCGACATTTTCTCATGGTTTATTACACAAATGCAATTGGACAAAGCAAATAATCAAGGATAAGCATAGTTTCAAAGTTCCCGTTTTATTTTCCCTCCCTACACTTAAACTGAACATTGTCCCCAATGTTACCCGAAAGTATCAAAGTTATGATAATAGAAGGTAATTAAAAATGAAAGAAACTAGTACTCCCCTGATTAACTAGGCAGGATCCGTGTGAAGTAGTGGTTAAATATTTCTTCAAGAAGAATGTTATGCGTAAAAAGCTTCTTCCAATCTTTTGTATCTTCTTCTTGACAAATTAAACCTGCACACTTGAAGAAAACAGACAAACCAAATCATCAAACCGAACAAAGAAAAACCACAGCAAGATGTAATTCCAGACTTAAATAAGATATAATGCTTGTGGAATGGATGTTTACAGATTTTTTAGAAAATTCAGACCTGGAAAATTCCAAAAATTTATAAGTAGCTCAGAAAACAAGAAAAAGTAGTAAGCAGTTTCTGCTCCTCCTGACGCCGTCAGGTTGCGACCCTGACGCCGTCAGGTTATTCTGACAGAAACTGGTCTGCAATTTTCTGAAAAAAAAAATTCTGGAAATTTTTTATCTTTAGAATATGGAAAAAGTCCTGCAAAAACATCCATTATGACTCGATACAAGCATTTGACTCGAACAAACACACATGTATATCTTTTAAATAATTGAAATTCTCATGTTCACGTTTCTTTTGAAAACGTGTGTTCCTCCCTACACTTATCCCTTATGTAAAATACCTTTATATGTAATTAAGACAAGGTTAAAGACAAAATAAAGTATTTTTACAAATTTAAACATGAGAATAAACAATCATTAAAAGATATATGACACACAAATTAAAAAAAAGAAAAACAAATGCACATGGGTTGCCTCCCAAGAAGCGCTTGTTTTTGTTCGAGTCACGAGCTTGACTCTACCCTTATTTAATGGATAAAGGGGAGGTTTTCCCTACACTTAAGTTTAAGTGCGGGTGATAGTAGCGATACACACCCTTAGGGTAGCAATTTGCCACGTGAGGTGAAGGGGGTGTGTGAATGGCTTCCTTCATCCTAAAACTACCCGGACTAAATCGGTTGATGGGTGGGTCAGTTCCTATTTTGTCTCCTAGATGTATATCTAAGGATGGAAATAAAGATTGAGGTTCCGGTTCATCAACACTAGGAAATTCCCTAGAACTAAGAGTAAGATTGAGACTACAAGTATTCAAACCTATATTCTCTAGTTGCGTTTGGTTCAAATGTTCTACCTCCATCGGATTCCTAAAGTCTCTTCTACTACTTTCGGGTAAGTCACGTGCGGTGTGTATGCCTTAAATGATGGTGGGACTTGTGGGATACCTTGTGGGTCTAGACTTCTCACCTTATCCTCAATCACATCTACATCATCTATATGCTCGTCATGTATTTATTTCCTTAGGTCGTGATGAAACCAAATCTAGTAATTGATCCAACTTACGGTTTAATCCTTGGTTGCTTACCATAATATTTTCACAAATTTGGTCAGTTCTCCTAAGGGCCTTACTAAAAATAGTTTCTAAACACGGAGGTTGTTCACGAAAGTCTATCCTAGGTGAAGGCTCAAACGAAGCATAGGTTTCACTAGATGAGGTATTTTATGGACTTGATGGAATGGTGAAACCCTCAAAAGGTTTATGGACTTGGTTACTTTCTTCCCACCATCTTGGATAATCCGCATTAGTAATATCATAATTCTTTATGAAAAAACCTAATCGCGGATATAGTGGATTCACGTTCTCCATAATGGTGAACGGAAGAGTCAATGGAAAAGTTTTACGAACAAAGGCACAAAGAAGGGGGATAGACTACAAGGAAGCTAATAAAAAGAAAAAATCTCACTTGATAGGAAACTTGTGAGTAGACCTAAACGAGATATAAATCAAGCCTAAGCAATAACTATTCCCCGGCAGCGGCGCCAAAAACTTGATACGCTTACACAGCGCGTTCGGGGTCAAAGGAACTTCCTTTTCGTCGAGCAAGTTTTTCAACACCCTAGGCAGTGAACCTAATCGTTGTAGTGTAGTATTAGGGTAAGCCACGGGTATTGATATCGTTCTCTAGGGGAATAGTGTCGTTAGGCTGAAGTGTATGTCGATTTAAGTCTAAAGGTGAGGGATGATTATTTTTGTATTTTTATATTTTATGAATCTCGGTTTTGGAGGGGAGGGTGGAACTAGTTGCTAGTCAACTATCCCAAAAGATACTAACTAACTTAGGGGTCCACCAGGAATGTGAAGCGTATCTACTTATGATGTATTACTCCTTGCTAGCTATCCAATTCTACCTACTGAATTGTCACGTCCTATTGATGGTTGAATTGTCACGTCCTTATTCTTAACGCGTTGTGTTTTCTAAGGTCGTAAGGTGTGCATTCCCTAACTCTTTGAAGTCACCTTTAAGTGTAGTAAACGAAATCCACTAAGTTATTCATAAACTATCCAAGATTTATCAAGTATTAAACACAACGATAGCCTAGTCGCACTCCTAAGCCAATTACAATTAAGATAAGAGAAAACAAATCAAACAAGAGACAGTAGGATGCAAGAATTATAAACTAAACCAATTAGACTCATTGAAATTGTCACACCCCTAATGATGAAGATAGTCACAAGCATCATTAAGAAATCAATAAGATCTAATTAATTATATACAAGTTTCATACAATCATAAGCAAATACTAGGTGAATTAGCCAAGCATAATTAATGAAGAGCAAGCAACAATTATGATAATTGAAGACATACCATAGGATTGGATTAACAAACAAACCATTACATGATGTTTATAGAGTGTTTGAAACCCTTTAAGTTGCCGTAAAAACACCTACCTAAACCCCAAAATCGGACTTAGGGTTTAGGGCTTACAAAAAGTGAAGTTATAATGTTATATTTATAGGCAGATTTTCTGTCGGCAAAGAGCGACGACATCACACCTAAAGATTGACGGCGTCACGACCACTTTTTCACCAAACTGTAGATTTTCTCGTTTCGGTCGCGTGGGCTTTTGAATCACCTAAATCCGAGTTCGTATGCAAAAGTTATGGCCAAAACAATATCAGCTACTTCGCGCGCATGTTGCAGCTTGTGACGGCGTCACCTTATGGTTGTGACGCCGTCAGCTTCATCTTCTGACGCCGTCTGGATCAAATCTAGTCCGTCTGAGCTACGATGCCCTACTCTTTTAAAACATGAAGCCGTCACTTGTAAATGAGCAATTTGGCTACTGAGCCGTCACAAAAGTTGTCCGACGGCGTCACTAGTTGTGCCTGACGCCGTCACCTTCAGTTCCAGCAGCCTGAGTGTCTCGAATCTTGACTTTGGCCATTTTCTTCGTATATTCACGCCTTTTCGTCCGAATAAGTGTCATTCCAGCATTTTCCTTCAAGATACCTAAAAATTGAAAAGGAACGATATTAAGTAATAACGGATACAAAAGTGATCAAATAAGGGCTTAAACGACCCCTAAAAAAGGTACATTTTAAAACCTTATCACCTCCGATAGCAATCCTAAGCTGCACAGATGTAGAAGAGTGAGTTGTAGTTAACCCTAGCTACCCTGAGCAAACGGTGGTAATAGGAAAACAACTCCCGGCGAATTTCAAGGCGAAGCTCACGGAACTGTTGCAGACTAACCTTGATATTTTTGCTTGGAAATATTCTGACATGACAGGGGTCCCAAGAACATTTCTAATAGACGGATAGTCATTCGGAACGGAGCATAAACTCAATGAGTAAAAATACATTGAGCCAATAAAACAGAAAAGGAGGAGCCTAGCCCCCGAAAGAAACATTGCAGCCTGCAAAGAAGTTGATGAACTCACACAAGCAGGTATCCTAAGGGAAGTTAAATACCAAACTTGGGTAGCCAACCCAGTATTGGTCAAAAAGAGCGACGGAGGGTGGCGCATGTGCGTTGACTTCACTGACATCAACAAAGCATGCCCGAAGGATTGCTACCCCCTACCAGAAATTGACTGGAAAGTAGAATCCTTGGCAGGCTTCTGGCTAAAATGCTTCTTAGATGCCTACAAAGGGTATCATCAGATCCAGATGGCAAAGGAGGACGAAGAAAAGACAGCCTTCTACACAAGTAAAGGTGTCTACTGTTACAGAAAGATGCCCTTTGGATTAAAGAACGCAGGGGCAACATACCAACGTCTCGTAGATAAAGCCTTCAACAAACAAATAGGCAGAAATCTCGAAGCATACGTTGACAACATGGTTATCAAAAGCAAGACAGAGGAAGACCTACTCCTCGATGTACAGGAAACCTTTGACCAGCTTCGGGCGATTAACATGAAGCTGAACCCTAAGAAATGCTCCTTCGGTGTCGAAGAAGGGCAATTCCTAGGGCATTTTATTACTAAGCAGGGGATAAAGGCTAATCCCTCCAAAGTCAAGGCAATTACGGATCTTCAAGCTCCCAAGTGTCTAAAAGATGTGCAGAGCCTGAATGGGAAGCTGGCGGCTCTAAGTCGATTTTTGTCAAAGGGGGCTGACAGGTTGATAAGGTTTTAAAAGGTACCTTTTTGAGGGGTCGTTTAAGCCCTTATTTGATCACTTTTGTATCCGTTATTGCTAAATATCGTTCATTTTCACTTTTTAGGTCTCTTGAAGGCAAAATGCTGGAATGGCACTTATTTGGACGAAAAGGCGCGAATATACGAAGAAAATGGCCAAAGTCAGAATCGAGACACTCAAAGCTGCTGAAAACATAAGATGACGGCGTCACAGCTTATACGCGACGCCGTCAGAGGATTTTGTGACGGGACAGAAGCCAAAACTCCTATTTTCAAGTGACGACGTCAAGTTGTAAGAGAGTAGGCCGTCGCAACTCATACGGCCTAGATGCAATCCGGACGGCGTCAGAAGCTGAAGTGGACGGCGTCACAAGCATAAGGTGGCGCCGTCGCAAGTCTAACGTGGCCAAGACGAAACCCTAATGACGGCGACACGACGGCGTCACAAAACATAAGGTGACGCCGTCTCATGTGTAATCTTATATATAGAATCCGGATTTTTCAGTATTTGTGTGTAGTCTTTTGGAGTAAAAACCTAAACCGAACCAAGGCTGTCTTGTACAGTATTTTAGGGTTCCAAACCCTATCTTACACCAAGATAAGTGTTTTACTTCATTAATACAATTATGTCTTTGATTATTTGTGTGTATGCTTACATGTTCTCCATGTCCGGCTAATTTATTTGTGTGTTTGATTAGGGAATATGAAACTTAATTATTGAATATTGATTGGTTGTCTCTTATCTTAGTTGATTAATGATCTAGTAATGCGATAGGTCATTCGTTGTGTACTTAATGCTTGATTAAATCTTTGTGAACCTTAGAATATAACTCCTTGAGTAGTTGTAAGCTAAACCATCCAAAGAGTGCCTTAGAGTAAGAGTTTATCATCCCTAGTGGGTTTTGTAGACGAGACCCTTTGGTAAGTTCAAAGAGTTAGGGAGAAACGCATACCCTACAACCTTAGACACACAACGCAACTAAGAATAAGGACGTGACAATTCAACCACCAATAGGAGATAATTAAGGAGTAGTAAAACCTAAGTAAACACATCTTTAAACTATCATACGAGCACACAATAATTAGACATAGACTACATACACCTTAGATTAGATAATTAGATAAGTAGAGTAATCGGTAGTAATACCAACCCCCCAAATCCAAACCCCGAGATTCGTACCTTTCCTTTTCTTAAAAATATAAAAAGATACAAAATAATCTTCCTCAACCCCAACCTTAGCGTAGTAACTTCTCACTAGCATTCCTATTCCCCTAGAGAACGATATCAATACCCGTGGCTTACCCTAATACTACACTACAACGATTAGGTTCACTGCCTAGGGTGTTGAAAAACTTGCTCGACGAAAAGGAAGTTCCTTTGACCCCGAACGACGCGTGTAGCGTTATCAAGTTTTTGGCGCCGCTGCCGGGGAATAGAATATCTAGTTAGGAGTCCACCTCGTTTAGGTTCCCTTGCTTGATTCCTATCAAGTAAGATTTTTTCTCATTTTTAGCTTCCTTGTAGTCTATCCCCCTTCTTCGTGACCTTTGTTCGTAACCCCATCACTTTTCATCATGGAAGGTGATAACCCACCACCATTCATCAACCTACCACCAAATGACCCGCCAAGAGGCCGTACTCTTGGTGAATACTCGAGACCAATCCACCTAAGCTATAGAAACACCATTGAGCTTCCCGACCAAGCCCAAACTACGGCCCTGCGATTCGACACCATCCGGTTGGTGCAAAACGGATGTGCATTCCATGGACTTCGTTCCGAAGATCCTAATTAGCATCTTAAGGATTTCCTTAAAATTGTCGATTCCATCGACCTCGATGCTACTACTCGGGAGACCACGCGTCTGCGTCTCTTCCAATTCTCTCTACGGGACCAAGCTAGTAATTGGCTTGACCGACTTCCCGCCAGATCCATCTCAAGCTGGGATGATCTCACCACTCGTTTCCTCGCCCAATTTTTCCCACCGGAGAGAACTACCAAACTTAGGAATGACATCTTGATGTTCCAACAACGTCAAGATGAAACTCTGTACGAGGCGTGGACTCGATTTAAGGACTTGCTCCATAAAGTCCCTCATCACGACATTGATCTTTGGCTCCAAGTCCAAATCTTTTATGATCATGTCAACTTCCCCACCAAGCGATCCATTGACCAAGCGGCCGGTGGAAAACTTAGTGATCTCACCGCGGAAGAATCATGGGGTATAATAGAGGACCTTGCCCTCTATGACAACGAAAGTTGGGATGACCCCCGTGAGCTGCCTAAAACCATTAAGGCAATCTCCTTGCCTCCCATTACCTCACAATCTTTCGACCGTAGGATGACCGAACTTGAAGATCAAGTTAAATTCCTAATGAGTTCCTATGAAAATCCTAAGTCCTCACGTCAAGTGAATAAAATCACTCTACCTTGTGAGTTATGTAGTGGTCCCCATGACACTCGTGATTGCACAAGACTCCCCGAACAAGCTTTTGCGGACTACGCCTCCATGCGTACCGACGGAGCGGGAGAGAAGTGGTACACTTTCAAGCCCGAACAAAACAACTTAGGAAACTCTTACAACCCCTCATGGAGAAATCACCCTAACCTTAAGTGGAACCAAAACTCAAGCACACCCCAAAGCTCATCTAGTCCACCTAATAGGTTCAACTCTCTAAATACCGGGAACCCCACTAATCTTGAGGCAATTGCATCTAGATTCCTGTCATCTCAAGAGACTCGATTGACTAAGCTTGAAGCCGATTTTAAGCAAAGACAAAGCGAGATGACAAACAAGCTTGATGCCCTCTTAAAAGCCTTCAATGAACGGGAATTTGGAGCACTCCCAAGTGATACTATAAAGAACCCAAAAGTGAATTCGATTTCGTCTACTTCATGTTCTTGTTCACCATGGGACAATGCACATCCATGCCCCTCACACCCAACAGTTCACTCGGTAAATGCTATCAAAAAGGGTTCCAAGCCATCCAAAATGAGGTACCAAGGCCCTGCACCATTGGTAGAACCTACTCTTGAGAAACCCGTCAACCAAGAATCCAAACCTAGTTTAGAGGAGGAGTACAAGGAACTCCATCAAGAAAAACCGATTCTTGAGGTCTTAGCTCATGCACCTTATTATAATGCTTTAAAAGAAAAATATGAGTTAGAACTTAAGCTTGGAAAACATGGGTCCGCTTTTGTGCGAAATAATTTACCTAAGAAGTTAGACGATCCTGGGCTATTTACTCTTCCGTGTAGGCTTGGAACTTCCAAACCTCTCGACGCTCTAGCCGACTTAGGGTCATGCATCAATCTTATTCCGTTGTCCCTCCATAGAAGCCTTAACTTAGGTAAAATAGAACCAACAGAAACCATCTTAGGTCTAGCGGACGGTAGTGTTGCACGTCCGGTAGGAATAATAAAAGACATGGTAGTACACGTAGGAGAGTTGACTCTTTTGGCCGACTTTCATGTGCTAGACATGAATAAGGACCTGACATGCCCATTACTAGTAGGAAGAGGATTCTTAGCTACCGCTAGTGCCATCATAGATTGTAAGATGTCCAAGATAGTGGTAGGAGAGGGGAGTGCTAGGTCAATTTACGATGTCAAAAAGCATACGTACTACAAAGAAGAGGAAATTCCACATGAAATTAGGTTGGATAGAGAGCCTTCTAGATATGAACCTTGGATAGATAAGAACCTCATAGGCCCCCAAAGACCTTTTTACCTAGATGAAGCCTTCACTAGTAAAGCAACTTTCCAAGAAAAAGAAATGGCTAGGGACATGGAAGTGAACCCGTTCGAGGACGCCTTAGTATTTAGGAAGATGACCGAGTTCCTAGGAAGCTTGCCCGTCAACCTTGTCATGAATAAGTGGAAAGTTGAGAAATCTAAACACAAATGGGATTGGGATAGACCGCCTAGTGACGGTGATGGAGAGTGGCACATTAGGATAACAATCTATGATCCCGATGGAGAGAAGTTTGAAAAGGCATATCTAACCGAACGTACTACTAGGAACTTGAATGATAAGTTTGATCCTTGTGACATTGTTGAGGATAGGCTTACTTATATCGGTACGTAGGAGCACGACTACGAGTCTAGCTATAAGACTCTCAAATAAAGAAAAGCACTTCGTGGGAGGAAACCCATGCTTAATTGTTTGCTTGTTAGTGTCATATGTCTTTTATTGATTGTTTATTCTCATGTTTAAATTTGTAAAAATGCTTTATTTTGTTTTTAACCTCGTCTTAATTGCATATAAAGGTATTTTACATAAGGGATAAGTGTAGGGAGGATTACACACGTTTTCAAAAGAAACGTAAACATGAGAATAACAATTCATTAAAAGATATATATTTGTGTTTGTTCGAGTCAAATGCTTGTATCGAGTCATAATGGATGTTTTGCAGAAATGTTTCCAGATTCTAAAGATGTAAATTTTCCAGAATTTTTTCCAGAAAATCGCAGACCAGTTTTTGTCAGGATAACCTGGCGGTGTCAGGATAGCAACCTGACGGCATCAGGAAGGAGTAAAAACAACAGATTACTTTTTTCTCGTTTTCTGAGCTACTTAAAAATTTTTGGAATTTTCCAGGTCTTAATTTTCCAGAAATTCTGTAAACATCCATTCCACAAGCATTATATCCTAGTTTAAATCGAGTCTTATATATATTATTACCGCCGATTTTACGCGAAGGTTTCGTTTGTTTTCTTCAAGTGTGCAGGTTTAATTTATCAAGAAGAAGTTACATAAAATTGGAAGGAGCTTTTCACGCATAAATTCTTCTTGGAAAGGATTTAACCACTACTTTACACGGATCCTACCGAGCTAATCAGGGGAGTACTAGTTTCTTTCGTTTTTAGTTACCTTCCATTATCATAACTTTGATACTTTTGGGGAACATTGGGGACAATGTTCAGTTTAAGTGTAGGGAGGGAAAATAAAACGAGAACTTTGAAACTATGCTTATCCTTGAATATTTGCTTTGTCCAATTGTATTTGTGTAATAAACCAAGAGAAAATGTCGGTTAGGGTAATTTTGGCACCAAATTTAAAATTTTTCATGACATATAGGAGTGGGCCATTAGTTTTAACAAAAGCATCTCATAGATAGGAAGTTGCATGACTAGCACAAAAACCCTTTACCACCTAAATTCCACCCAAAATGTGAGGATCGCCCTTAGATTAGTAGGAATTGAAGCATTCATCTTTAATGCTTAAAGTGTGAACCGGTAGTATATTAGATTCTAGAACTTGTTATGTGATGCATTCCGAGATCGCTAGTAAGACTACACTTGTGTAGTTAGGAATAACTAAATGATAAGAGGCATTAGGATAACCCTTGTTTGATACCCGTAATATAATTACTTCTTCCACTTCGGTTGAGTAATTCCCCCACACCTTTTGCGTTGTACTCATCTTTAGTACACGATACCCCTAGTTAACCCCTCAGAGCCTATCCTTTTCGCGGTTCTCGTGATTTTTCGGTTTTTTCGGAATATCAATGAAGATCATTGTTTACACCCCACCCCCAAATATACACCCAAATCGCCTTAGCCTACCTTGTATGCACTCACTTTTAGTACATTATTGTTATCACCCTAAACCCTTAGTTCAATTATCTGGTTGCTTGCATGAGTTGCTAAGTCGAGTCATATCCTTTGTATACAGTTTTGGGACGATTGGGATTCATGGGAAAAGTTAAAGTTTATGAAATGACGGGAAGGGAACGTTAAATTCAAATTCCCTTTGTTTGCATAATAATGTACCCTAAGTGTTTTGATCTTTTCAATTCGGGTCAAATTAGTGTTAGAGTAATAAAAACTCAAGTGTAGGGATGTGCCTATAAATCCCTATCATTTTTATGTTACCATAGAGGATGGTAGAGTAAAAGTGTATGAAAAAAAAAAAAAAAAAAAAAAAAAAAACATGCGGGCTACCATTCTACATCTATCCTTTAAATTTATGTTTGTTTATTTCAGTTAGCTAGAGTCTAGAGTGTCGAGTCTTGGCTTAGCAACGCCATTCTTCGTATGCATTAACATAGAGATTTTTGACTTGCCATCACTATATAGCCTATCCCAGCAAACCCTTTGTTTCCCTACCGTAAGCCTAACGTTACAACCCTTTAAAGACCTCTTTGATAGTCTTTCCTAGGTGCTTACGCCAAAGCGATGGAGGTTTGATCTATTCTCAAGCCTATGGTAATCTATGTACTAGGACCGGTTAATGAGTGTTTATCTTCCATTTCCAATTTGTTATATTTCATATACACCCGAGAGAGATGTGAGTATCCAAACACACCATGTGAGGTGCTAGTATGTGATTTCCGTGCTTGTTATGAATTTTGCGGGGCTTATATGTGTTGTGGACCGTTTCAAACCAATGCTTCATGACCCCTAACTTATAAATTAATTGGCTAAAAGCACATTTGCTTGAGGACAAGCAAATACCAAGTGTAGGGATATTTGATAAGGTTTTAAAAGGTACCTTTTTGAGGGGTCGTTTAAGCCCTTATTTGATCACTTTTGTATCCGTTATTGCTTAATATCGTTCCTTTTCACTTTTTAGGTCTCTTGAAGGCAAAATGCTGGAATGGCACTTATTTGGACGAAAAGGCGCGAATATACGAAGAAAATGGCCAAAGTCAGAATCGAGACACTCAAAGCTGCTGAAAACATAAGATGACGGCGTCACAGCTTATACGCGACGCCGTCAGAGGATTTTGTGACGGGACAGAAGCCAAAACTCCTATTTTCAAGTGACGACGTCAAGTTGTAAGAGAGTAGGCCGTCGCAACTCATACGGCCTAGATGCAATCCGGACGGCGTCAGAAGCTGAAGAGGACGGCGTCACAAGTCTAACGTGGCCAAGACGAAACCCTAATGACGGCGACACGACGGCGTCACAAAACATAAGGTGACGCCGTCGCATGTGTAATCTTATATATAGAATCCGAATTTTTCAGTATTTGTGTGTAGTCTTTTGGAGTAAAAACCTAAACCGAACCAAGGCTGTCTTGTACAGTATTTTAGGGTTCCAAACCCTATCTTACACCAAGATAAGTGTTTTACTTCATTAATACAATTATGTCTTTGATTATTTGTGTGTATGCTTGCATGTTCTCCATGTCCAGCTAATTTATTTGTGTGTTTGCTTAGGGAATATGAAACTTAATTATTGAATATTGATTGGTTGTCTCTTATCTTAGTTGATTAATGATCTAGTAATGCGATAGGTCATTCGTTGTGTACTTAATGCTTGATTAAATCTTTTTGAACCTTAGAATATAACTCCTTGAGTAGTTGTAAGCTAAACCATCCAAAGAGTGCCTTAGAGTAAGAGTTTATTATCCCTAGTGGGTTTTGTAGACGAGACCCTTTGGTAAGTTCAAAGAGTTAGGGAGAAACGCATACCCTATAACCTTAGACACACAACGCAACTAAGAATAAGGACGTGACAATTCAACCACCAATAGGATATAATTAAGGAGTAGTGTTAGGTCAATTTACAACACAAGCTTAATAGAAAGAGATAAAGGCGATTGAACAATAAATCAAACACACACACACGATACAAGTAAACGGTTATGCGTAGAGTATATGTGAAAGACATAGATTGAACAACCAACCCTCAAGTGAGGGTTATACAAGAGTATTTATAGGAGGGAAGCTAGGGCAACACTTCCTAGTCCCTTCCTTTCTCCTATGGGCTTGGGCCTAAGCTCATGGGCCTTCTACATAAGCTTAAGGCTAATAACAAACATAAAGGCCATAATTAAGCTAACTATTACATATGAATTACTAACACTTGATTTAGGTTTAGGAGTGATTCCAACAATCTCCCCCTAAGTGTTAGTGATGAATAAACGGTGAAGGTGCAGTAGTAATAGTAGCTTTGACGTCTTCTGACAGTCTTCTTTCTTGTGAGAAGAATTACCTTGATTCGAACAATCTCCCCAGTGTAGAGAGACAGTTTTCTTTGAACAGTTTTGCTTTGACATCATCTATAAATTTGTTCTTTGATCATTGTTCTTTGTGATGAAAGTGATAGAATGTTGTAGTCTGCATCAAGTTTGCCTCAGGTATACTTCGCTGCTACAGTGTCTCCACGTCATTCTTCAACATGCTCACACGCTCTTTAACGTTTGATAACAGTGCTGATGAAGTTCTTTAAGTCTTTAACTTTGTAGATTCTTTGATTTGACGAAGAATCATTCTGACTTTTGTGTTGCTTTAAGTTAGAACTTCCATTAGTGATGATGTTGGCATAAGCATGAGAAGAATATGCACGATCATTCCGCTCCAGAGCTTCCATAAGAAGAAAACATTAAAACGGTTAGTAATAAGCGGATTCCGGCACTTACAGGTTAGAACTTCGAGAGTGTTAACAACATAGTGTAAAAACACAACTCTAATTCTCACAAAGGCCGTTCCTGAACTGGAGTCCTACAAGTGAAATAACGCGATGTACTGAAGTACACCTACAGTTCAGATGAGTCGCTGAGATACACCGAAGCATCACCTCACGACTGTAGACCGTTTGAGACACACTAAGCATAATCCACAGGGAGTTACCGAAGTGACCTGCTGTCAGGGCTGTTTGATGTTGACCCTGGCAGGAGTTTCCATTCAATCACTGAGGATCACAGTTGTGAACCTCTCATAAATGTTCTCGATAGATTGCTAAGATCTGTGAAGGACTCGATAACGTACAACTGATGTTCTTATTGTTGAACACCAAGTGATGAAATGTCAAGTGTACCTAAGAGATCTTTTGATGAATCTCGTGGCTCTAGACTCAATAGTGCGTTTTGGTTTTCCTGAGCGGAGACTAGGGAGAGGGTCTCCTTCTTCAATACCAGAAATCTCTAAGAGAAAGCCGATAGTTTATGTAGGGTTCCCTGTGAGAATGAAACAAGCTTCTTTTGAGAGAAACTTGAATGGCTAAGAAGGTTTAGTGCATGCGTCACTGGGTCCATGACGGCTTTTATTCTTCAATACCGGTGTCATCAAGTGACAACCAGTAGCATATGAATTGAACCCGGTGTCTGCCCTAAGTTGAATAATTTGGAGGGCTATTTCTTTTCACCCTTTTCTTTGCATTTCTTTTTAATTCTTCAACTCCTTCTTTCTCCAATTCTCATTTTCTCCTTTTTATAATCATACCTAAGGACTTCTAAGTACTAACTATCTGTGATGTCCTTAGGTAGATCCCTCCGGCTCTGGCGGATCATAGGACGGTTATTCCTAACCTTAATCTCCTTATAACTCCATTGCCATAAAACCATTCTTCATGAAAATCTCTCAAAGTGTTTGTGAATGAAAAACATGTTTGAACACTTCAAGAGTTTTAGATTTTCAGAAATACTCCCCCTCCACATGTGCTTAAGAGTTTTTACAAAAATCTGCATAGTGAGGAAAGAGCTCGCACTTTTGAATTGATCGACTCAAGATAGACAATTCCCCGAGGGACACTGTTACGTTGCATAGTTAAAGAGATACATTGTTAGCTTTTAGGTGACAACTAGCTCTAATAACTACCTTGAAGGTGTGTACAAACCTCGATAGGTTGTCAAACCGGTCAAAGTTCATGTCTATCAAGAGTTTCTCGAATAGGTACAATTTACTTGGATAAGTCTTTGGAAGACAAATATTTTCAATGTAAGACTGTTAGATCCCGTCAATTCATGGGTTGAAGTCTTTTCACACGAGGATTCAACTAGCAAAACACAACATATTTCTTATCACATATTTTCTCCCCCTCAAAAATGGCATATAAATGTTGTTTTTGAAGAAATGTTGAGAATAAATATGACCATTTCGAGTGTTGCGGGAAGATGACCACTGTGAACAATTTGTGAACAAAGTTTTAATTCAAATACTCCCCCTCAACAAGTGATATAAACGGTTGAGGTTTTGAAAAATCATACGAGGAAGTACTTGTTCTTTTGAGCAAAGCCTTGAAAAATGAAAGGTTTGATAGGTTTTACTCAAAAGTAAGAAGCTTTCGCTCCTTTTATAAGGATTATGGTACTGAAGCGTACCACAGGGTCCTTTCTTGACAAGAACGGGTTGTACACTGTAATGTGTGCACAAGCCATGGACATATATAATCGCACATCCAAAGTAATAATGAAAGAAGCAGTTCAAGGGGTACCAGGAAGTCCAGTGATGTTGCCAGGAGTGCGAACCGGGCGTTGATAGCCGGTGATGTTAATCCTGGGTCGACCACCAACAAAGCTTTCCAATGTTCTGAACTAATCCCGTCGATACAACCTTTCATCAATCATTCTGATGATCCTCTGCACATCCCTTCTGTCCTGAGAGTTCCATCGCTTTTGAGACCCTATGCCTTCATATATCGCCTTCAACCGATAAGCCAATCCGTCCCTAACCTTCTTCAAAGTGTGATCCCCAAACTTGTGAAGATCTCTACACGCCATCAAGCAATTTCGTTGAAGTTCACTGCGATAAACGACGCCGAATGGTTTGCTGACGAGTGTGTATTGTGGAAGCTGGTTGATGTCGGGAAGATCTAGCTGAGGTGGAGTGAAGTTGCCACGGGTCTAATATGATTCAACTGCAAGCTGGAGATCTTCTACACGTTCCTGTATGACTATGCTTCTGATGAATATTAGCAAGGAATTGATGTATTCACGTTGTACTTCAGTCGAGAATTGTCTCATGCATCCCTGTACTTTGGCAAGATACAGATCTTCAATGTCGTTGAGAGACAAATTATGAAAGTCCGCTTCACTAAATGCATAATCTCTTTCGTCTTGTCTTTTGACCACGATATTCTTGAGAAAAGTGTAGTCCCATTTAGACGAAAAATCAACATGTTTAACAGCAACGATTCCTTTAGTACTGAACACTTCATTTTGAGACTTCTGAACTTGGCAGCTTCTGTAGTAGATTTGTTGGCGTTCCGGCCAATGGTGAATCCCATACATTGCATCACGGTCATACAATTCCACATTGTTAGAAAACATGTGGGTAGCCTTTTCCTCGATGGCTATGCAGTTTGAGTATATGGCTGCCGGGAACGGAAGTGTCAGAGATGTAGCATATTTCCTTGAATTATCACTGTGGTGTAGAAGAAATTCCAATTCTTTGTTGAAGAAATATCAGAATGGAATCCTAGGCTCATCTGGTTGGCCAATTTTTGGTAGAGGTTTAGACCAGTCGGTGTAATATGGAGGGTTGTCCCGTTTGGTGAAGTCGATGTTTGCTTCTGGGTTGAGCCAATCCATGTTGTTAGACATAGCGCGAGCAATGTTTTCAAGGTGATATTCGACCTCGATGGCACTTTCAGAGCTTTCTTTTAACAGTTGAAAAGCTTCATTCTTGATTCGCCTCAACTCAGATTTCGTCATCTTCTTTACTCGGAATTTTTCTTGCAGTATCTTAGCATGCTCCAATGTATTACCGTCTACCAGATCTTGACCTTCTGCTAGATAGGGGGTGGAGTTAACAAGTGTAGAAAACCATTCAAATTCTTCAGTGTTATCTTCATCTAGCCATGATACGACGTCAGCCTTGGGCGCCTTCTTCTTCTTTTTCTTATGCCTAGATGAGGATTCTGGTTTCTGTACTTTTTTGGGAGAGGGGGGTTGTTGTTGGGGCTCATGGAATTCCTCATCGTCACCACCCGTATACTCAAAGTGATCACCGGTTTTCTGAGTCTCGGGTGGTAACTCAAAAGAATCCTGAGGTTTTTCAGTAGAAGAACGAGGAGGAGACCTTTGTTGTGCTGGAGTCCGTTTGGGTGGAGGTTGCATAGAAGATGATTCACCAGACTTCTTCGAGCGTTTATGCTCGTCATTCTTATCCTGATCCTTATCTTCATCGTCGCGTGGACGTTTCGGCCTTTCAGCTTCTTCTCGGCATGCTGATTTGAGTTGATATTCCAGCAATGCTTTAAGCAATTTACCTTTGTGAGAGGCAAGTGTTGCAGATCGTTTGGACATTTGAGCTACCAGCCGGTCAACTAACTCAGCATCTGAGAATATTATGGGATCAACTGGATTGATGTTCATGTGCATTGGTGTTCATTTCATAGTCTGCTTGGCCAGATGAAGTAGATTCGGATAGAGTTGTTTGGTGAACAACTCCTTTGTAACTTTAGGAACAATGTCAAGAAGGTACTGATGAGTGTACCCTTTGATCATTTCGTCCATTTTCCCTTGAAGATCATCTTTCATGAGCTTCTGTACATACTCCCTCTCAACTTTCATCTCGTCATTCTCGTCATGAAGGTACTGTATCTGATCAGCGCAGAAATTCATCTTCCTGTAGAGCATGTCTTTCTTTCTGACTTGTTTGACAACATTCACAATTCTTTTATGAGTATGAGAAATCCAAGATCGAGTTGGCTTCTTCACTGATTTGGATGTTGATTTGGTTGATCTTTTAGATGGTGGTGGTGAGGAGTGAGAAGATGAATCTGATGATGATGAGATGTGAGGAGACTCTGGGTCCTTTGGTGGTTCAGAAGTTTTCTCCTTAGACCGTACGGGACTGTCAAGAAGAAACTTTTCATAATCAATATCATCATCATTTCTAGACTTAGCTTCTTCATCAGCTTTATCTTTCTCAGACTTCTCCTTTTCTGGTTCCTCAATGTTATAATCAATAGAGTCCTCCACAAGCTTTTGCTGTTGCACAAGAGTGGTGGCACCAGTTCCCTTATCGGGTCGATTAACCGCATCAGGATCTGGTGAAGAGTGGACACCACCACTCGACCCTCCGAGGCCACGCATTTGATCTTGTTCAAATTCTTTAGCTTTTTGTAGGTGTCTAACGATTTTAAACTTCTTCCTGTAGGATTTATCCAGTTGCTCTTCTTCTGAGCTATCCTCTTCATAAGGCACAAGTATTGGAGTCTTCCCTTTGCTTATAATTGCTGGTGGACTGGGAGGTTTTGCTACTGAAGGAGGTGCTTCGGTTGCAGATTCAGAGTAGAAGACCTCTTCGTCTGATTGTGTATCTTCAGAGCTTTCGTCCACTAGCTTTCTTTGTGGTTCAAGCTTTGAAATGGGAATAGGAGCAGCTTCCTTAGAAGGAACAGTCTTTTTACGAGGAGGATTCCTCTTGGGGAACTTCCTCTGAGTCTCAGTGCTTGCAGCACTCCCTGCACTACCTCTTCTGGTTCTCCGTGTAGGTGTCCCAGAAGGTTTCTCATCAAGATGACCAACTTTGCCTTCATTTACTGCTACCAGATACCTTTTGTATGTCTTGAGCTTTTTGATTTCGTTTGACAGAAGGTGATCAGGTAATACAGCACCCTGTTTCTTTGTTGACGATTCCTTGATTCTGACAGTTAAAATAGGCTCAGTCAACATGTCGTGATTGTCGGGGTCATTGAGCCTCTTGGGAATATCGGGATGAAGTCCAAGTGCTCTCTGGATCAACAGTTTAGTGTATCTGACATAGGGAATCTTTGAGCCAAGCTTTTTGAGAAATGACATCATGTCATCCCATATCAGAGCTTCAAGCTCGATGTGCTTCATGTTGATTAATGACCAAAAAATTTGCAGTTCTATGAGCTTGGGATGCTCATAGCCGCTATCAAGACCAGAGACAGATTTGGTAATGATGATGTAGAGAGTTCTCCACGGTTGAGGTATGTTCTTAAGCTCCACATGAGAATGCTTAGTGATAATTCCTGAAGCTTCATCATAGCCAATATCAATCAAGAATTTCAAAACTGTCTCTTCAGCAGGTGTGGCATAGAAGTCGGTTGGCTCGATGTCAGGGATGAGAAGAACAGCCCGTAAGTCTTCATGTGTGATGGTGACTTGTTTGTGATTGAGCGTCACTGTCACTGCACTTTGACTTTTGTTCCTCTGCATTAAATTCCAGAACTGTTGAATGTAGATCTCTGGTACTGTAGCAGAATGTGAGAGCATGTTCTGGTAGGGATGATTCTTGAGAATATCTATAGCAATCAAACAGGAAGATTCAGAGCAGGTGAGGGTTTCAAAATCAACCCGAAGGTTGTTCTTTCCAATCTTTCTTGGATAGCCATTATGGAAGATATCAGCAATTGTGAGAACATCTGGTGCATCCACATTCATTTGAGCAGCCATGTTGTGATCTGAAATAACATTAGCCAAAAGAACCAACATATCGAAAGACATTATGTTAGTCAGCAGAAGGTTTTATTGTCTAATTATTGAATGTACAATGTCAATGATTGTTACGAGTCCAAAGTCACTTATGTGTCCAATAGTCCAATGACGTTGTGATAAATTTCATGAGTTAGTTAACTTTACCTTTTAAAGTTTATGTTATCACTTATTTTACACAACATATTAAACATTTAAGCTTATTAGTGACATTATTGGTTTCGTGACGTTATGATTTGTTTATTTACAAGATTGCACGCGTAACAATTCATAATTAAGGTCAATCAAGACTTAGGCATAAATGTGGAAAAGTTATGCGTAAACAGTAGTGGTATATGCGTAGACGAAAGCTTATGCGTAGGATCCTGACTTACGTGTAAGAAATATTACGCGTAGGAACAGGGAACCTTATGCGTAGAGCTTAAGCTTAGGCGTATAAAAACCTTACACGTAAGGTATACTCGTAAGAGTAGACCTTATGCGTAGAGGTCACTGTTTCCGCATATCCTTCACAGGATACGCGTAGTCCCATTGTAGAACCTTATGCGTAGACGCTACGCGTAAGATTACTCTTACGCATAACATGCTACGCGTAAGGTGATCCTTATGCGTAGTTTGCTAAGAACCTTGATTCTGAATTCTCACTTGTAACAAACCTGAAATAAATTCATCATATCATCAATTATTAACACATACATTCATCTTATAACAGATCATGGCATGAATTTTCATCAAATAGTTTACGCGTAAGATAACTTATGCGTAGAACTTAAACCCTAGAGTTCATGAATTACGCATATGATTTCTAGCCATAGGATTTACACCAAATTGTTTCTGGGAGGTCTAAGAAGCATATAGAGTATGTTTATCCAAGTTTTAACATCAAGTAAACCATGAATCAAAAATACCTAATTCGTATGAACTAGAACCCTAATTTTCAATTTACGAATCATTAGTGTTTCTGGGTGATTTCTGGGTTTAAATATGCTCAATTCAACTTGAAAACAACCTCATACAACAATCTTTATCACCAAAAACGTTCTCATTTGAAAACACCCAAATTAACGCATAAACCCTAATTTTGAAAATCAATCAATTCATGTTTCTGGGTGGGTTTTGAGGATAAACATAGTATCATTGATGTTATTAAAACATTTTGAAACTCTTATTTTAACCACAAACACATACCAATGATTGTGTGTTCATACGCTTATGCGTAGAACACATAATCACTCATATCTCATAATTTAGCCGTTGGATTTGCATAAAAATCAAAACCTTTGCTTGTAATTACGTTAAGATTATGAAAACACTTACACTTTGATGATCAAAAACACAGATTTCTTGAACGATTTGTATGCGTAGGATTAGTTAGGTTTGTGTAATAAATGTGAGATGAAATAGTTAGGTGGAGGAGTTTTATTAAAAATAACTTTAAGCTTTTGGCAGTTTGGTCCCTCCATCTTTTCCATTTTCATCCAAAGCCTTTTAACTTCCATTTTGGTTACCAAATGATAGATTTTAAGAAAGAAACTTGACGACACTCCCCCTTGACTTAAGAAATAATGAAAGGTTATAAATTTTAATCCGAGGAGTGTCATTGAACCAGAAAATGTGACCACCATTTTAAAGAAACAACCAGGATAGGATAACATGCAAGTACACGGATGTTTTGAGACAATTAAGTATTTATTTTCTCCCCCTCAACACTTGATCGAAAAAATACTGAATTTTGTAAGATTTGAGTGTTGACGGAAGAAATGTACTTGCCATGTTTGAAGAAATATGGATAGAAGAATATTTTTGTTGTTTTATCTGATTTTATATTTTTGTATTTTGTTTTTGAAAAATTATTTACAAGAGAGATTTTGGTGTTTGACAGGTTTTTAAGACTGTTTTAGGAGGTCATCCAATTCCTCTTGAGTCAAACACCTCATACCAATCCGGTGGACCAACTCATTAAACCTAGCAGGAGGCAAGGCTTTGGTGAGTAGATCTGCCAATTGGTATTCTGTACCCACGAAGTATAATTCAATTGTACCCTGTTCCACGTGGTTCTTGATGAAATGATAGTGAAGATCGATGTGCTTTGACTTCGAGTGCTGAACTGAGTTGCACGATATCGCAATGGCACTCCGATTCTCGCAGTACATCGGGATTTTGTCAAATACGTAACCATAGTCTTTGAGTTGTGTTCTCATCCAGATGACTTGAGCACAACAAGCCGACATGGCTACATATTCTGCTTTAGTTGATGACAGCGATGTACAATCCTGCTTCTTCGATTGCCAGGACACCAGTTTATCACCAAGAAATTGTAGTGCTCCTGAAGTACTTTTTCGTGAATCTAAACATCCTGCGTGATCAGCATCTGAAAAAGCGATTAGTTCAAAACCAGAATCCTTCGGATACCAGATCCCCAAATTAATGGTTCCCTTGATGTATCGGAGGATTCTTTTAGCCTCAGAGAGGTGGGTTTCAGTTGGTCGTGACTGATAACGGGAGCATAGATAAACGGCAAAGACAATATCAGGTCTGCTAGCTGTTAGATACATGAGAGACCCAATAATACTTCGGTATTTAGTAGGGTCTACTAATTTCCCATGTAAATCAGTGTCTAGCTTCTTGGTATGAGTCATTGGTGTGGCATAAGTGTCACAGGTTTTCATTCCAAATTTGTTTAATAATTCAAGGGCATATTTGGACTGACTCAAGAAAATACCACGGGGTGATTGATGAACTTGCAGTCCTAGAAAGAACGTAAGTTCACCCATCATGGACATTTAAAAAAATTTCTTCATTAGTTTTGCAAAAGCGATTGAGTACTTTTTATGTGTAGACCCAAAAATGATGGCATCCACGTAAATTTGAACAATTAAGATATGTGCCCCGTGATATTGTATAAAAAGAGTAGGGTCGACCGAACCTTTGGTGAAATTATTGGCAATGAGGAAAGATGATAGCTTATCGTACCATGCCCGAGGAGCTTGTTTGAGACCATACAGAGCTTTGTTCAGTTTGTAGACATGGTTCGGGAACTCGGGATCAACGAATCCTTCTGGTTGGCTGACATAAACCGTTTCTTTCAGTTGTCCATTGAGAAACGTAGTTTTGACATCCATCTGAAAGACTGTCATATTCATATGAGCCGCGAACGCGAGAAATATCCGAACAGCCTCAAGACGAGCAACCGGAGCAAAAGATTCTTCAAAGTCTATTCCCTCTTCCTGACGATAACCCTTAGCAACTAGACGTGATTTGTTTCGGATTACGTTCCCTTCAGCATCCAATTTGTTTTTCCAAATCCATTTGAGACCAATGACGTAGACCCCTGTTGGTCTTTCAACCAGTTCCCATACTTCAAGACGTTTGAATTGGTTGAGTTCTTCTTGCATGGATTCAATCCAGTTGTGGTTTGTCATTGCGTCTTTAATGTTTTTAGGCTCAGATTGGCAGACAGTGAGTGCATAAATGCAATGTTCACCATCTGTGTGAAGACGTTGTCTTGTAACGACTGGTTGATTCGGGTTGCCAATAATATTTGCCAGAGGATGGTCTTTTGTCCATCGATGTGTAGAGGGTTGATGTTGGTATACATTGTGCAGATTCTGAGGATTCAAATGGTTTGTTGATGATTCCGCGACATCAGGTGCAGCAGTGTCCTTAGCAAACGGGTTAAAGAACGCATTTGGATCAAAATCTGCAGGTGGGGGTACTTCATTAAGAATATCATTAGCTGGATCATCATTGTTGGAAGCGGTTTGTTCAACTGTTGTGGTGGAGTCAACTGGTGGTGCTTCTTCAACAGTAGTTGTTGTAGCAGGTGTATCAGGTATAAGAGTAGTATCAGGTTGAGCAGCGGAAACAGCGGATATACCTGGAGCACGTTCATCAATATCGTCACTGAACAGCGGAGCAAATAACCTTTCCATTTGTTGACGAGTGAGCTGGGGGCTTTGTTCAGCTGATGATGGGGGTTGAGGGAAGTTTAAGCGGTTGTGACAGGGTTCCAAGTTGTTATACTCAGAAGCCATTTCCGTAAATTCATCAAAATGAGCATGAATCGTTTCGATAACCTGCTTTGTACGACGATTCCAGATCCGGTAACCTTTAGAATTCTCACAATATCCAATAAAGACTTCCAATGTCAGCTTTGTCTTTGAGCTTTCCAAAATCATCACGATCATTATTCGGATAGCAAAGGGATCCAAATACATGAAAGTGTTTGAGATTCGTTTTATGGTTATGGAGAAGCTCAAAAGGTGTTTTGTTGTGGCGTTTAGTAATCATCGAACGGTTTTGAGTATAGCATGCAGTAGATACAGCTTCTGCCCATAAGTAATCTAGAAGTTTAGCATTGATTAACATTGTTCTTGCAGCTTCCACTAACGTTCGGTTTCGTCTTTCAACAACTCCGTTTTGTTCTGGTGTACGTGCAATAGATGTCTGATGCTCAATTCCCACTTTCTCATAAAATTCACGAAGGGTTTGGTTAACAAATTCAGTTCCTTTGTCTGTTCTGATTTGGCGGACGGTGTTCCGGAGCTGAACTTGAATTTTCGTGAGAAAGGTGATGATCATTTGTGGAGCTTGGTCTTTGCTTCGAAGAAAGTAGACCCAAGTCCATCATGAATAGTCATCAACAATTACTAAGATGTAGCGTTTTCCATTGATCGGTTGCACGCGCATCGGGCCACACAAATCCATGTGAAGAAGATGAAGCACATGCTGAGAGATGTGTTCTACCTTTGAAGGAAAATGAGCACGAGTGCTTTTCCCTTGTTCACAAGCTGAGCAAAGGTGATCTTTAGAATACCGAAATCGTGGGAGACCTTCAACTAGTTTGTGTCGAGCAAGATTGGTTATAGTTTGAAAGTTTAAATGTGAGAGACGATGGTGCCATAGCCAGGATTTTGTTGATGTTGCCTTTGAAAGTAAGCAGATGGGAGATGAAGCAACCATGTCTTGCATAGAGATAGTGTAAAGACTTGAGTTACGCGAGCCAGACATAAGATCGTTCCCTTGTAGATCACGAATGAAACAAGATTTCTCCCTGAAAGCAACCTCCAAATCTCCATCACAGAACTGACCTACTGAAAACAGATTGTGACCGAGGCCTTCCACATAATAAACCCTGCTAATTTCGATGTTCCCATTGATATAGTCTCCGTAGCCCATGATAGCTGCGAAGTGATCATTCCCGAATCTGACAGTGCCAATGAACTTTGCAATAAAGTTTGATAATAGTTTAAGGTTGCCTGTCATGTGTCGGGAACATCCGCTATCAACAATCCAGAGAATGATCTGTATCACCTGCATTACACACAGACGACACAGATGGAATAGAAGTAGATGTAGAACCCGAAATGTTAGAGGGTTCCAGAGCAGTTATAGTAGACATACACACATCAATAACTTTAGGCATCCATTTAAATCCTAGTGTGTTATATATCCATTTCTGCCATCTCCAACTAGTATTTGCTTTAGTCTTAGTGAATGCACTAGGTGGTACTACATTCTTAGGAGGTGAAACTGGAGCTACAGGGACAGCAATGCGTTTCTTAGAATCGAAAGAGGGCGGTTTACCAAGCACAGAATTAGAAAGATTAGTGGGCCTAGAGGTATTCCGATTCTTAGGATTTCGTAAACGAGAGATGATAGCTTTAGCAACACATTTTTCATGACAATCAGAATTCATACTTTTACGACAAATAACACAAGGTGCATCAGACTGAATATCAAAAGTACTTAAAGGTTTAGCATTCGTTACATCACTATTTCTATTACATTTGCCAGACGCAATATCTATAGTGGAAGTAACGTGAGTCTTATTCATAGTCCTAGGGTGTTCTTCTACTTTAGCATTCCTTATTGATCTTTTCTTAGGTCGCAACTTCCTATTCTTCGATGTAGTGCTCCTAGGCTGTGAAGTGCGGACGTTTGGAAAAGACGCAACTATTCTTGTTTCAGTAGAAGGAAGCACGTTAGCAACTTGTGTTTTGGCAGAAGGCATTCTAGGTTCATGATTACTAAGTGTTACAGGTGCTAATCTCGTAATGATGGTTGGCGGAAGTTGTTCATACTTTCCTAACATTTCTCTTAACTTAGAGATAGTGTGAATCAAATCTTGATTTTCAGAACGAATATTACCAGCAAAATTCATTACTTCTCTAGTGTGTGCAAGATAATGATCAAGTTCGTTTGATGCTTCATGACGAGTCTTATTGAGTAAATCAAATATGACACCATATTCCTATTTAACTTTTACACGTTCTTGTTCATATTTTGAGATTTGACTTTTTAAAGACACGTTTTGAGCATCCAGTTGCTCAATTTTAGGATCAGAAGATTTTGCACGCAACTGAGAGATTTTGTTTTGAAAAACAAGTTGTTGATTGTGAATATCTTTTTGACACCAATTAAGACGACGTTTTGCATTGGAAAGTTCGTTAAGCAATCGTTCATTTTCAGCTTTTAAAGACCCGATCTGAAGCACATTATCAGTATTCTCAACAGTTACCACAGAGTCAACAGTATCAGCAGAGATATAATCAGATGCATATGACACAAAATTCAATAACACAACATTATGGATATCATCACAGATAACATCATTCAATAGTCGATCAACATCTTTTCTCAACATTTTCTTTTTACGTTTAGTATTAGAAATAGATGTTTCTGTTTTCTCGAAAACGACCTTCATCACTCCAAGTTCCTTATGAAAGTCCCGTTCCCAAGACAATGCACAATTTTTCAAATTTTTAACATTTGGTAAAAGATTTTTCTGAAAAATGTCTCTTTGTTCTCGTGCCAGAGGCGATTGAAAATGTTGAACTTTGATTTCAGAATGATATTCTATCTGATGTTGTAAAGTTTTGAGGTCAGCCATGAAAATGTCAAAATATCTAAGAATTTTGCGATTTTTAGGGTTTGAGTTTACTTCACTGATGGAAGGTAAAGGACCATAAATTTGTGCATAATCTGGTTGGGGATTAACATTAGAAGACTCAAACGTTTTTACGATAACCCTTGGTGTGTTAGAAGAATCCGTTGGTGTGACGAAAGTGACCGGTTTAGAATAATTAAAAGGTTTGTTGTAAACAACATTTTTTAATTTTGATCGACTCACGTCTTCTGCATCTAATTCCTCTTGACGATGATATTCAACAACACTCATAACAGAATTATCAATTTTATATTCTGCACTGGAAACTTTAGGATTTGGTTTGAATGCTTTGGTTGAAAGCTTAGGTTTGTAATCAGCAAGATTTGGTCCATATCCATTTGGATTGGGTTTTAAAGTAAACTTTTCAATAGCAGTTACTGACTCACCATGTTTGTAAACAACAGTTTTAAACTCTTTAAGTTTGTTTTGCTAGCCGATAATTTCTTCAAGATGATCATCTATTCGTTTCGTTGAATGCTTTTTGTATGCAGAGAACTGTTTTTGACAAGTTAACAACTCAGCCTTAGCTTTTTGATTTTCCAAGGTGAGAGCGTTAATTTGCTTTTTATGTTCATGTTTCAGTTGTTCTATTTCAGACAACAAAGCATTCATCGAAGCGGCTAGATCTCGCATCTGTCTCTCTAAATATTTTTCGTTTTGATGAGATTTAGCAAAGGCGGCTTCAAAACCTTTTTCACGGTTTTCTTGAGTTTTGAAAAAGTTGAGTTGTTTTTGTAAACATTCAAAATCCTTGGTTAACAGTGCATTTTTACTTTTTAAGGTCTGATTTAATGCACAACATTCTTCAATTTGGGATTGCTGGTCTTTAAGTAATAGAGCAAGATCTGGATGAGGCAAAAGTTCGGCGTGTTCAACGTGAGTCACAACATGATCATTACTTAGATCCTCAAGTATAACCACGGAGTCAATTTGATTATCAATGGAAACCATAAGGTCATCTTGATCGTCAAATGTAACTACGGGGTCTAATTGAAAATCGTCGGAATGAGATGTGGATGACTCATTTTGAACATTCTGAGCCTTGCCGGATTCAGATGTTGGTGGAGATATTAGATCAGAGATAAATATGGTTTATTCGGGTACCTGAGACAAGCCATCAGTTTCATACACTAGGCCTGTGTCACTCATGTGTAACTCATGCATATTAGCCATCAACATAACAGCTGCATTGGCCTGCAAGTCCTCCATATCATCATATGAGTCTACATCTGCCATAAAACTCTGTTCTTTGTCTGTGAGAGTTCCACCAGCTTCATCCTTAAGAGCCAAAAGAAGAGCCTCTTTGTGATAAGCACTACCCCTAGTCCTCGGCTTTGGGCATGCATTAGCCAGGTGTCCCTTCTCATTGCAGTTGTAGCATCGAAGACCATTCATCCCATTTTGAGCATTTCCCTGTTCCACCAATTGAACTCTGTTGTTATTCCTACCCATAGCATTAAACCCTTTACCACCGCCCATCTGACGACCATAACCACGATTCTAAACTTCAACTCGTCCATTGTTCACAACAGCCTGATTTCGTGTGTTAGATGAGGAACGAATACGATTGTTGGATTTGTTGGTATAACGGCTAAAAGCATTAGCAATCATAACAAATCCTTGTTGCAATGCTTCGAACGGATCGGATTCCTCATTAGCTTCACTAACAAATGCTTGAGCATTGTTGTTGTTGTATGGAACCAATTGATTATGTTGAGACTGTTGTGATTGATCATTTGGTGTGGTAGTGGCAGTTGGTTGAGTTGTTGGTTGAGGAGGATAACTGTTTTGAGCATACAAGGCAAGTTGTTGATTTTCCGGATGTGCAGGTGAAGCAATTTGAGCACGGAGAATCCTTTCCCTATCAACTTCCTTTTCATGAGGCTTCAAGTAATCGTACAACAATCCGTATGTAGAATGATGCATGTTCTTCGCTTGTCGGAGAAAAATGACATACTTCTCCCATTCAGGACCAAGACTACTCAGGAACTTAGTATTAACTGCAATTCTTGGCATGATGATGTTGTGTTTATCCAAATCATTGATGATGTCTGAGAATCGATGATGAAAAGACTCTAGTGTCTCTCCAGGTTCAATCAAGAAGTGTTCATAAGCCAAATAAATTTTGGATTCCATATCCTCCTGATTGAGTGTAGATCCTTCCATAAGTAGATGAATGTTTTCCCACATTTTCTTTGCAGTCTTTTGAGCATCAACACTTCGAAGAATGGGGTTTGGCAATCCTAACAGGATATATTGCATTGCAAGCTCATCAGCTTCATAGTGTAGAAGTTCTTCTGGATTCAGGTCTGCAACAGTAGCAATGTTTGATTGTTCATCCCTTTGTGGATTAGCATTTGGATCTCCGGGTACAATGACAGTAGGCATCTGAAATGGACCTTCCAAGATAACCTTCTTTAAGAACTTTCCATGTGGCTTCTTCAGATCACAAAACCTAAAGAACCTAATTACCCATTGATCGTAGTTTCCTGGAGTGAGCATTGGAGGTCTATCAAGTGATCCAGCCTCATGAATTGATTATTGGATGCTTAAAGCTTCACACATCTTTGCAAACCAAGTAGGTTCCTTCATAGTGTTCCTTGATGGATGTTGATTGAAATCGTTTGTGTAGGGTTGAACTTGAAGACTTGGTGGTGTTTGAACCATTTGTGGTGGAGGAATTGCTCCAAGTTGTGGAGTATGTTGTTGATAAATTGCTTGTTGTTGATTCCATTGTTGATGTTGTGGACTTAGTTGTTGTTGTCGTTGAGAATAAGTGTAAGGGAAGTAGTTAGAGTATGGTGGTTGTGACATGTTGAAAACTTGTGTTGGTAAAAATGGATCTTTGTAGTCGAATGAACCTTTGTTGATGAAGTATCCTTAGGCGTAGAAATCACAATAGCCAAGTAGCACTTATGCGTAAAAACACCAAAGTTACGCGTAACAATCAAGAGTTACGCGTAGGTTTAGCTTACGTGTAAGTAGGGAAAAGACACTAAAGTTATGCGTAGACACAAAGTTAGGTGTAGAAACTTAGGCGTAGGATTACCTTATGCGTAAGACTAGGCTTAGGCGTAAGATGAATCTTATGCGTAGGATTTTCTACGCGTAAGCTTTATGCTTATGCGTAAGTTTAGGGTTTTATCCCAAGTGATCTTTTACACTGTCACAGTGCAAAAGATATCCAAAGTTGACGTGTTTTCAGGCTTATCCAAGCAAGAAAACACGGAGTAAACCACGAAACTGAAGATCAAACCAAGGAAAAAGTTACGCGTAAAACTAGGGTTTTGATACGCGTAGCTTTACTCGTAAAAATGATTTTGCCCAAAGATGTTTCTAAAACAGATTTTTGTGATGAGATAGCTTCAATATCACCAAAATAACACAAAAGTGTGAAACTTGATGATCCAAAACTTCTAAAACCGTTACGCGTAGGATGAAACCCTCGTACAAGAACTAGCTTAAAAACGTAGATCCACGCGTAAAGTTTGAAACTTTTTGCCAAAAACAAGTATTTTAACACCTTAAAACATTGAAAGTACAAGAATCTTGGATTAAAAAGTGTAAAAAACGTGTTTTTAAGCAAACCAAAGTATCAAGGCCGAAGCGTATGTTCTACGCGTAGACTAAACAAACGTTCACCCAACTATTAGGCGATTGATACCACTGTTAGGTCACTAGATTTACAACACAAGCTTAATAGAAAGATATAAAGGCGATTGAACAATAAATCAAACACACACACACGATACAAGTAAACGGTTATGCGTAGAGTATATGTGAAAGAAATAGATTGAACAACCAACCCTCAAGTGAGGGTTATACAAGAGTATTTATAGGAGGGAAGCTAGGGCAACACTTCCTAGTCCCTTCCTTTCTCCTATGGGCTTGGGCCTAAGCTCATGGGCCTTCTACATAAGCTTAAGGCTAATAACAAACATAAATGCCATAATTAAGCTAACTATTACATATGAATTACTAACACTTGATTTAGGTTTAGGAGTGATTCCAACAAGTAGTAAAACCTAAGTAAACACATCTTTAAACTATCATACGAGCACACAATAATTAGACATAGACTACATACATCTTAGATTAGATAATTAGATAAGTAGAGTAATCGGTAGCAATACCAACCCCCCAAATCCAAACCTCGAGATTCGTACCTTTCCTTTTCTTAAAAATATAAAAAGATAAAAAATAATCTTCCTCAACCCCAACATTAGCATAGTAACTTCTCACTAGCATTCCTATTCCCCTAGAGAACGATATCAATACCCGTGGCTTACCCTAATACTACACTACAACGATTAGGTTCACTGCCTAGGGTGTTGAAAAACTTGCTCGACGAAAAGGAAGTTCCTTTGACCCTGAACGATGCGTGTAGCGTTATCACAGGTCCCCACCATACTTTAAAACATTCAAATGATGCGTGGATAAGAAGACTTTTCAGTGGAATCAGGATGCAGAAGCTGCCTTTTAGAAGATGAAGGAGTTCATCGAAATCCTTCCAACACTTACAGCCCCAATCAAAGGCGAGGTGTTGTTCATGTACTTAGCATCCTCAATGGAGAGTATTAGCGCAGTCCTTATGGCAGAACGAGACAAACGATAGATCCCCATTTACTTTGTCAGCAGGGTCTTACAGGGGGCAGAAATCAACTATCCAACATTGGAGAAGTTAATACTAGCCCTAATCTACGCAACAAGGAGGCTCCGGCGCTATTTCCAGGCCCATCCAATCACAGTCTTAACCGACAAGCCACTCAAACAGATCTTGTCAAAACCTGAAAAGTCTGGGAGGGTGGCTAAATGGGCTATTGAACTTGGAGAGCATGAAATAGAGTTCAAGGGTCGAAACTCTATTAAAGGGCAAATTCTGGCAGACTTCTTGGCAGAGACACCTTCCGGGCCAGACGCAGAAAAGGAAGAGCCCAAAGCTAAACTCACTCAAATACAGGATGACTGGAAAATTTATACAGACGGAGCATCCAGCTCCGATGGTTCTGGAGCAGGTCTAATGCTGGTCAGCCCTGAAAGGGAGAAGCATATGTATACTCTTCATTTTGAGTTCGAAGCCACAAATAATGAAGCGGAGTACGAAGCCCTGCTAGGAGGCCTTCGATTAGCTAAAGATATGGAAGTCAAAGAACTCGTTGTTTTCGTAGACTCCCAATTAGTATCCAACCAAGTGACAGGCTCCTATGAAGCAAGGCAGCCCGTCATCAAACAGTACTTGGAAAAAAACGAAGGAGATGCTGGAAAATTTCGACTCCTACACCATCCAACATGTCTGTAGGAATCAGAATAAGAAGGCAGATGCACTGAGCAAGCTAGCCTCTATGGCCTTCGTCCATCTCACCAAAGAAGTACTTGTCGAAGTCTTACCTGAAAGATCCATCATTCGTAAGGAAGTTGCAAACGTGGTTCATGAGGAAGGAGAGACATGGATGACCCCCATCAGGGAATATCTGATAAGCGGTCTTCTCCCTGAAGATCCCAAGCTAGCAAGGAAAATTCAGGTCAAGTCCCCACAGTACCAGCTAATAGGGGAAACTCTATATAGAAGGTCATTTCTATCACCTTGGTTAAGATGTGTGGAACCCAAGCAGGCTACGAGCATTATCGCTGAAGTCCACGAGGGATCCTGCGGCCTCCATGCAGGACCTCGCTCAGTTGTCTCGAAAATAATGAAGTTAGGCTACTATTGGCCTTCGATGCATAGGGATGCGGCAGAAATCATTCTCAAATGTGAAGCTTGTCAAATACACTTAAACGTCTCCAAGATGCCAAAGCAGGACATGACAAGCGTGACATCCGCATGGCCTTTCTCCCAATGGGGCATTGATATTGTCGGACCCATGCCTGTAGCTCCTGGAGGAGTCAAATTCTTGCTCGTAGCAATTGATTACTTTACTAAGTGGGTAGAGGCTAAACCCTTAGCCTCCGTCACGGGGAGACAGATCGAGAAGTTTGTGTGGGAGCACATTGTTTGTAGATTCGGAGTACCTCACATAATCATATCTGACAATGGAAAGCAGTTCGCTGAAGGAGTCTTCTACGACTTCTGTCAAGGACTCAACATAAAGCAGTCATGGACATCTGTCTACCATCCACAAGGTAACGGTATGGTCAACAGAGATATCGTAAAGGGGATAGAGAAAAGGCTGGGACGAACTCACCATGGATGGGTAGATGAACTCGCTCAAGTACTATGGGCCCATCGCACACACCCTAAGTCCATCAATGGTGAAACCCCCTTCAGCCTAACATACGGAACAAAAGCGGTCATCCCTTTGGAACTAAGTGTACACACGGAGCCTGTGGCAACGTATGATGCCTCCCAAAATGATGAAAGGATCAGGGAGAACCTGGATCTATTAGAAGAAAGAAGAGAGATAGCCTCCATTCGAGAAGCAATGCACAAGCATAAGATCGAAGGTTACTATAACAAAAGGGTCAGACCTTCCACCTTCAAGCCTGGGGAATATGTGCTACGCCTCAACAGTGCAAGCAAAGCAGAATACCAGGGAAAGCTGGGACCTACTTGGGAAGGACCTTACATGGTAGCTGAGGCCTACGGCAACGGAGCCTACAAACTGGTAACTCTTCTCGGAGAACCCATCGACAGGACATGGAATGGTACGAACCTTCGAAAGTTCTATGTTTGAGAAGTACTTTTACTTTTTCATTATTGTAATTAGAATCTTCTCAAGAGAAAGCATACATTATTGGTAGTTGTCTTAGTTTTCATTTCAAGAATGATGTAATCCTCTCTACCAATTCAATGATCAATAAGACATTTCCCAAAAATCTCTTGCTTCGTTTCTTAAACACAAAGATTTGTTCAACCAAGTCATTTATGAGTTTCAATGTCGAATAAAAGGGCATAGGGTGTAATATACGCCTCACCATTTACGCCTACTTAAACATTCACATTAACTCTCCTAGTAGTCTATGGCGCTTGTGAAAATATATACAAAGTCATACTACCTAAAGGATTTGAGATAGAGTGGGTCGCGACCCTCTGTCAATGATCAAATTTGGTCATTATATTCTTGGTGTTGAAATTTACACACAATGAGGTTGTTTAACCTTAGGATGTAAAACTTAAGCGTCGGAAAAATGGCGTACGAGAAGATCACAAGACAAACACAAATAATAAGTCAAGTGTGTAGAGGTATTCCCCCACACTATATTATTCAAAATGAGGGCTAGTGCCCTTGTACCTACACAAAAGGATTCTAGGCCCCAAATAAGTTGTCTTTGGCCCAAGGCCATACATCACAAGCATTCAAATTGTTTAGAAAAAAAGACAAGCATTGTCAAATAAGATAAATTGTCTTAAAGGGTACATGCCACCCTTGAAACCAAATTACTGCCAACATGGCAGCCTTCATTCCTGCTTCTGTGGGGAGGGGGTTGGAGACGGTAGAACTGAGGTAGGCTTGGCAGACACTGTCTTCTAGGTAGGAGTCGTAGGCTTGAGCTTGCGGGGTTTCTTGGAAAGGAGTTCTTCTAGTGGTGCCATAGGATCTTTGGTAGCTTCAATTAGGAAGGAGTACTCTGCTGTTGCAAACGCATTTCCTGCCTCATCATACCCAGCTTTTGATGTGGGACGGTAGCATTCAATTTTGGAGAGGTCTACGGGTTTTCCTGTTTTAGCAGCCTCCTCCAACGCTAAGCACCTCCCATGAAAAATAGCTGATTTGATGACCTTCCACATTTGTGCTCCTAACTCATCACTATGATAAAGTTCCATGGCTATATATCGCACCACCTTAGATACAACTTCCGCACGATCCTTTTGCAGCATCTTGTATCTCATTTGCAAGCCATCAATCTCCTCCCTTAATTTAATTTCCACCTCTCCAAGCCTAGACCTCTCACTCTCTAAACCAGCACACTTTGCTTCAAGTACAGCATTTTAACCAATGAGAGTCACTATCCTACCCTCCTCTACCTTGAGTCTGACAATTTCATTAGTCAACTCTGCAACCTTTTGATGGAGGTCTTGAACGAGAGGATTCTTTTCAAGGTCCTTCTCAATCTCATCAAACTTGGCCTCCAACTTTGCATACTCCTGATCCCTATGTTTTTCCCTTTCCAACATGACATCCATCTCCTGTCTAGCCTTGGTCACAGCCCTGAGCAACTCACTGGTTCTGCTATTTAAGTGATTATCCAATACTGCTTGCCTCGCTACACCATTGTCATGCATATCACAAACCTTTTCAATGGACATATTGTCAAGCAAACCTTTCCATTGAGGGGGGTGACATGATCCACAATCCGGTGACAAGCCAAAGCATTGGGAAGCTCCTTTGTTTCTGGAAGGCCTGCGACCAATACAATGTATAAGGGTTAAGCTAATTTTGACAATTATCACTTCACATGTTTTATAAGGAAAAACTGCTTACCATGAACCTCCACAGATTCATCTGGTAACTCAAAGGCTGACTTCACAAACTTTCTACCTTCCGCACTCTTCTGCTTCATAGCCCTAGATCCGAAGGCAGGAAGGGGATTCTTCCTCTTTTTGGTAGACTTAACAGCCTTGGCTGCTGTTCCCTTTCTGCTTTTTAACCTATCAGCTATTCCGATGGAACCTACAACCGGGACATCCTCCTCCGTAGGATCGTCCGAATCAGCAACATTTTCAACAAGTTGAGAAGGACCCTCCAGCGCAAGTTGTGGGGGTGCTGATGTAAGGGGCTCCAGCTTTGGAGTATCCACCTCATTGTTGTTGACGGATGTGGAGGGAGAGCCAACACCGTAAGACTCTTCGGCCTTATCCGCTGGCATGAAACTCAAGTCTTCATCCAAATCTTGGTACATAAAGTTCCTGAATGACATCTCTGCAAAAAAGAAACAAAAGGAAATAAATATCAGTGCTACATTGGTCCTACTTTACAAGAAGTAGAGAAACATAATTTGTCCATAATACATGATAACAGGCTTCTTGGGAGACCCCTCCCAGCTCTGGGCAATCCCAGCCATGTATAAGATTGGCTCGGGGAACACTTGCACATCAACAGGGTATTTAGCCAAACGCTGATAGCAGGGATCCCTTCGCACCTCATATGGCAAGGGGTCATTATACCGTTTTGCATCAAACATATATTCCTTATTCAGCAACTCTGGATAGTTGGGCGGGATAAAAGTGTTTTGCACATAAAAGAAACTGCCTTCCCAAGCTGTTATGTGTGTGTATACTCTCCCAAACAGATTCGGCACATCTGCCTCAGGCCTCTTAGCCAATGTTAACCAGTTTCCCCCAGGATACAAATTCAAAAAACCCCTTAACACCTTTAAAGTTGGTTCATAGCCGTATCCTTTACACATTACTATAAATGTGGTCAGTTTGGCTAAACCAAATGGGTTGAACCTAGAAATATGAACCTTGTAGTATTGCATAAACTCTAATATCAGTGGGTGCAGTGGAATCCTAAGGTTGGAATGGCTAAATGCATGTGTGTACAACCCTACGAAACCTTCAGGAGCATCAAATATACCCTGATTAAACTTATGAAACATGATTTTATACTCAAATGGGATCAGAAAATCAGCAAGGTGATCGTGCAAATCTTTTGCAGACAATGTACATTTTTGCTGTTTAATGATAAATTTGGAATCCATTTTAAACTAAAGATGAAGAAGGATGTTTACCTTTTTCGAAGAATGGTGTGCGCTCTAAGAGTTTACTGCATGAAAAATATGGCAGAGAGAGTGAAAATGTTTTAGGATTTCAACAACCCCTCCTTAAATACTGTTTTTACCGCTTTCCTAGCCGCACACGTGTAACTAAAATTTACTCTTATCCGATCTCAATAATTTTTAAATTTTAAATAAAGTCTTTTGGTCTCCGGGTAGAATGGGAAATTGTGATTCCTGTAGCGGGCAGCCGAAAGGATTAATTAGCATTAAATGCGCTGAGTTAGGTGCATAGTCATCTTCCAACTAATACGATTAGCAGCAAGATGGTATTTTTTCGAAGCATGAAGTCGAAAGCAATGCCTCTTCGCTCATATGCATCACTTTTGACTGGGGGCTTGATGATGTACCCTCCGAACAGCTCGAAGGACACTCCTCCAAGACGTGTCGAAGCCCTTCTATTCGAAGGCCTAAGTTAGGATTTCAGAATATCCATAGGCGTCAAACCATTCGTTATCACGAAGGTTACCTCAAGGGAATTCGCCATTCGAAGCCATAAGCCCTTCGGGGTACGGTTGACGAAGAAGTAATGGATAGGAGAACCTCCTGACTTGGTCAACCCCACGATCTCCCTCTCTTTCCTGGTTTCCCCGCCAAGCTTGAGAACGTGGGTCACTAAGCCCTAGCGGTTACCCACAATCATGGGACGCCCCCATGATCTTCGACATTTGCGCAGAAGTACCTCTAACCCTATTTCTTCCACTATAAATAGGTTGGACGGGCAATGGATTATGGTATGCTCTTTTCACACTCATCTCTTTACTTACACACACTTACCTAACCATAACTCATACTTACTCTCACGCCGGAGGTGGTTCGCAGGGTCCTACCCCTGCGTAATCACTTAACGTAGTGTTTCATATTTCTTAATCTCAGGTGAAAGGCAAGTCTTGGCTGGAACATACACCCCTCATACCTTTGATCATCATCGAAGCCTGGTAGTGCAATCTATTGTACAATTAGTTGTCAAACAAACTTTTCAACAAAATCGCTTACTACTTGTCGCTCCTAAACATTTCCAAATGCTTGTTGCTAAACATAGTTTATATAGGTTTCTATTTTGGAGAAAAGTTCAACATATATCACAATTTTTTAAAGATCGAATGAACAAATTTTAGCCACTCATTTTTTTTTATCAAATTAAAAAACTCATTTTCATCATTCTTTTTAAAAATTAAATATCTCATAAACCGTTAATCATTAAGCGAAACAAATCATACCATGGCGATAAGAATTAAATCATCTTTCTATAGAAGGGCATTTCTATATACTTTCGACGCACCTTTTTCGAGTTTTTTTAGTGTTGAATTTTCGTTAAAAAAAATCATACGTGATTCATAAAATCATAGTTGATTTGTTATTTTATAAATCGCATGTGATTTATGAAAACACGTGTGATTTTTTAAAATAACAAGTCACATGTTATTTTTCTGTGGGAAAATTTCAACACTAAAAAATAAAGCTCGAGAGAAAAAATGTCAAAAGTATATCGAAGTGCCATCTACTGAAACACATGACCCAATGCTTGTAATGGTGACCTTATAGGTGACCCAACAGTTTTATTAATTAAAATTTCATTAATAATTAATAAAAAAAATTACATAATAATTCAAATAAAAAAATATTACAATAAAATTAGTGTTCATTTGTTCGACGCCAAATGTGTTCCACTAAATCGTCTTTAAGACTTGGAACACATCTTCTTGTGCTCGTACGTGATCATCTTCATGATGTTGCTCCTCCGAATAAAAGTTTAAGACCTCAGTTTTCACGGTAATAATTTATTATTATTTCATATGCTTCCTAGTTAAATCTTGTCACTCTAATATACTCTCGTTAGCCTAAATGACCTCCTATGAATTAAGTTTTAAAGCAAATAGGACCCTCTTTGCAACAACTCTGATATCAAGGACTAAACTTGCCAAATGGTGAAAGTTAAATTATAATTCATATAAGACTTATGATAAGTCTAGAAAACCATAGAACATTCGACTTTTTTTTTTTTTTTGGTATACTGGGTTTCCGACTCGACATTGCGAGCCGACTAATCTCAGGGCGACTTCTGCACAGGTGAACCTCCATGACTAATGGAGGATTAATAACATTTAACATAATTCCTTCCCCCCCCCCCTCTCCCTTCTCTCACGTAACACATCACACACACACACATCAAGAACTAGGGTTTGATTCAAGATTAATTTTAAGCAAGGTTTAAGCAAGATATCACCTCATATAAGCTCAGAAATGTGTAAGCTAGGGTTCCACAATCAATTCTAGGAAAAAATCTTATCTTTGATCTTAATTGGTGTTTTGGTGCTACCCTCTGGTGGTTAATGCTTAAAGATGAAGTCAGTGTGCCATTTGTGGGGTTCTTGTAGAATTTTACATGATTATGTGAAGTTATGATTTTAAGAAATCACAAAGAACACTTGTAATCATGTGTAAGTGTTTATATAAGTGCTGGGTACCTTGTTAAGGTGTCATAACACTAGAAAGAATGTTGGTGTGGTTATATAAGTCATGAACTAAACACCCCCGTATGGCTTAATTCTATTTTGATGCTTGCTAAGACAAGCTAAGTCATACTTCTAATAAGCTCCATGTATTTAAATGTTCGTAGGTTATAAGGGTTAGTCAAGGACGTTTTATAGGAGCTCGTGTTAGTATTCAAGTGTGTTCGAGGTAAGTAACATATATAAGAATAGAAACGGGTCATTAGTAACCCGTTAGACGTACCACATATTTTGTGGTGCTTAAGATAAACTTTTATAGTATGTACACATATTATACTCGTATTACAAGTATGTTAGTATAATTGTATATTATGAGTTCTAATGCTTTATGTGAAATAACCTATACGGGTCAAAACAACTTGTAACGACCCGTGTGGTCTTAGTAGCATGTTTTTAGTTAAAATGTTATGTTATTGCTTGTTTAACGTCCTTAGTGGATGACATTGTTAATACAAATAAACTATAAACATTTATTTATATCTTACGATCTTCTTATGTTTTGTCGACAACAATCGTAAAATCATTTTAACGAAATAAATAAAATACGTAAGTTTTTGAGCCAATAATTTACTAACTCATTTCATTAAACAAATAAACCATCAAACATGTTTACTTAAGTAGTTTACATAAAACCAAAACAATTTATATACAAACTGTTAATACAAATATCATCCAAAAAACGTTATTTATATTTTATGATCTTTACCTTATTTTGTTAATGACAAAAGTAAATTTCATTTTCGCAAAGTATAAAGCTTGTCAAGATTATTAGACATTAGTACAAGCTTTTCTTAAATAAGTCTTCAATATTTAAGCATTTGTATCTTATCACATTTTGATTAACTACATGTCAATTCACATAGTTAATATTCTAAACTATAATGTGCATCAACATTTTTAGATCAAGTATGTTTAGTTTCTTAAACAAAACATTACATAAGTATTTACTTATATAATATGTTAATTCTAAAAATTGAAAACTACATATTACATCATGGCTTGCATCATATTGGAAATATTTAGAAGATTTTATAGAATATTCTGTATTTACTTATCATATCTTACATAATCTTGGAGAGATTTGGATAATCTTTGAAAGAGTTTTTGTGATCTCCAACATTGAATTGAATCATAACAGGGGCCAAGAAATAAAACTGATCTTGCATCACATTCCCATGCTCTGCCAACAATGCTTTCAAAAGCAAGTTACGAAAACGTAAGCATATATGCAGCTTGAGTTAGACTTACTCATGTACAAACAGGTATCTTCCAGTTTAAAGTATGACAAATGTTTCTTCAAATTTAGATTTAATTACTATCTATACTATTTTATAATACATTTGGGACTTTTCGAAAAGGAAAGGCTTAAAAATCAGATTTAACACTTGCTTATAATGGAAACAATTGTCTTGCTTTTGCTATGAAATCAATACATACACAAAAATAGAAGTTACATTACATTCTGAAAATTAAATGACTTGTAACAACCCATTAATACCATAATCATCATCGTTACTCCTGGTTGATACATGATAAACCGAATCTCCTAACCATATATAACCAAACACTCAAAGCAAAGAATAATAATAATAATAATAATAATAATAATAATAATAATAATAATAATAATAATAATAATAATAATAATAATAATAATAATAATAATAATAATAATAATAATAATAATAATAATAATAATAATAACTATATTTTTAGTAGGGTTTGTGTAGGATCGATAATATTATTGTGTTGATGATTCGGGTGGTCTTGGATGATCAAAATACATGTTTGCCATATTTAGAGAGAGAAAGATAGAGAGGGTGTTCTTGCTAGAGACTTGGTTCACAAAATATGGAATGTTAGATTATGAGAAGCACCACCCCTTCCATGGATGGAAGGGGTATTTATAGTTACAGACACAACGACCTCCTATCGGCCTGTGGATCAGGTATACAGTGGATAAAGACCCGTCCTTCCTCCACGGTGTTACTCTAAACTATTCTACGCTACTGACTAACTAAATAACTATTAAATAACGTAAACAATGACAAATCTACGAGCTAACATATGCTAGACCATTATTGGGGTGACCGACACTTTAACATGGAATTTGCAATTCCTAACAATCTCCCCCTAAGGGAGGTCACCCCATGAAATACATTTTGCTTCCTAGCATCCTATCTTTGACTTCGTTCTTGAGCTCGTAGACTTGAATTCTTCATTTCCGCAATCTTTGTGCTTAAGTAGCGATTCTTTAAAGTCCCCGTTGATTTGTACTTTAAGTGGAGGCCATAAAACTGATCCACATCTTTGATGATCTTCGAGCTTTCATTGAGATCATCAGCCACAGTAAATCTCTCTGGATCATCCATAGTTGTGTTGCCATCATGTGATGTTGTGACTTTTGGACCGACATGCTCACACTTTTGAATCATGACATCTTTCCATCAGAGTAGCGGAAGCTTTACTGGTTCATAATATTTGCAGCAGCGTAGCAGAAGCATAGTATAAAAATATCAGAACCAGGTTATGTAGATATGCACCAGTCATGATTTCTTTAATTAAGTGTGGATGCTGTGAGCATGCGGCTTTGGATTGACTCCTTAATTCTGATCAGCTGCAACCGTCCAAATGTACCTGCAAACAACAGTTAGCAATAAGACACACGAAAGTGTCTTTGATCACTTTCGTTGAATTGAGGTCCACGGCCCACGGTTCCCCGTTGATCAGTACAAGTACTGCCTGTGATCAGGTAGGATTCCTAAGAATCTCCTTGGCAGGGTTTCGCAGCTGCTCTAGCCGTTCTCAAACCGAAACGTCTCAAAGAAGACAACACGGAATGAGTGAACCAGCGAATTGAGATTCACTGATTGATGAAAAATGATTTGAAAAACAATCGCGTATTACTTAGAAGAAAGAGTTTTGCAATACGATGAAGGTTTTATGAGAAAGATCAATTTTCAATCAAAATACTTTTTGTATTAGAGAATGAGTACACATTCGACGTGCTAGCGAAAAGAAGAGATTCGCACATCGAACGGTTTTTCTAAAAGTACTTTTCAATAAGAGATACTTTTTGAATTTGAAATGAATACACATTCGACGTGCTAGAGAAAAGAAGATTTGCACATCGAACGGTTTTTCCAAAAGTATTCGTCAATTCCATTCCTGGACCAAGGTTGATTAATGAATGAATCGCTCCATTGTTTCTATCCAGTTGTCACAAGCTTGATCTTTTGCAAGATCTCACATGTCACCCACCAAGAGCTTGTTTGATGTTGGCTCTAGAAGGATTTCCATCTTCATCGTGAATATTTTTACATATCACTCGGATGTTCTGGCAAAACCACAAGGATAATGCGTAGGACTCTTAATATATACTTACTTTCCACATTGTGTGAAACAGTAAGTCTTCATTAATTTAGTGTCCTAATGAGATATTGTGGACGATCTCTTGGCTCTAGACTCAAAAGTGCACATTTGGTTCCTATGCCGGAGACTAGGGAGAGGGTCTCCTTCTTCAGTATCAACAATCTCTAAGAGAAAGTCGATAGATAATGTCGGTTCCCCGTGAGAATGAAACAAGCCCTTTTAAGAGGAACTTGAGTAGTTTGGGAAGTTTAGTGCAGTGCGTCACTGGGTTCATGACGTCTTGTCTTCAATACCGGCGTTACCTTAGTAACCACCAGTAGCATATGTATTGAACCCGGTTTCTGCCCTAAGGTTGAATTATTGGAGGGCTATTTCTTTTCACCCTTTTCACATTCATTTCGTTTTCATTCTTCAACCCCTTCAGTGCTTACCGAGACTTCATTACTAGAACCTTGTTGGGTTTATTCCAGTTCTAGCTCTATCTCAGTCCGCACTCTTCCCATATCTCACTTTTCTCCTTTTTTTCATCATACCTAAGGACTTCTACACTATCTAGTGGATTGTCCCTGGGTAGATCCCTCCGGTTCTGGCGGATCGTGGGAACAAATACCTAACCTCACCATCCTTATAACTCCATGCAGAAAGTAAAATGGTCGGTCTTTTGGTACAGTTCATTCCTTCTCAAAACCAATTGAAAAATCATTTGGAAAATCAATCAAGGTACTTGTGATACGAGATCAAAGCATTTTGTACCTTAATAGTTTTGATCATTTAGAAATGCTCCCCCTCAACATGTGCATATGATTAGTAAATTGTTTAGCACATGGAGGCAAGAGTTCTTTTGAAATAAAATCTTGATCACAATTTCCATGGAAAAAGCCATTTGATTTTCTTTGGTAAATTATCCCCCTCAATATGTGCGTAGGATATTTGAAATCATTTTATCACATAGAGGCAAGAGTTCTTTTGAAGTACTTTTCACGATCACACAAGCCATTAAGAAACCATTCGCTCCCCCTCAATATGTGCATCAATATATGAAAGATTTTAGCACATATTAGAGAGAGCCAGCACATTGAATCAAATGGTCACCTTTTATCAAATTTCATATTAAATCACAAATTCTCCCCCGATCAAAAATATCAAACCCTTTGAGATTTTAGATCTCAAGTGATTTAATCAGGTTTGGAAAACATGGGAGAATATGTGGCCAGGTTTAAATACTCATCTTGTTTTTGGATAAATGCTCCTCCTCAACATGTGCATTGTATATTTCAAATCGTTTGGCACATGGAGGCAGGAGTGCCTTTGAAGGACTAAAACAGATTTGAGATTTAAATCACGATCTCTCCCCTGATCAAAAATATCAAATCAATTGAGATTTTGGATCCCGATTGATTTAAATCATTTAGAAAATTTTAGGGAAAGACGTGGCAAAATTTAATTTAGAAACATGATTAATAAGGAACAGTTTTTCGACATTAAAGATTGTTAGTGTCAGGTATGATTGTTTTAAGAGATCTTTAAGTAAAATAAAACAATTTCACAATCAAACAAGAACAGAAAAAATTTCATTTTGAAAGACCTTGATTCAAAAGAAAAATCATACCATGACATAACATTAAATCTTTAGATCACCACTTTATTTCGTACAAACAGAACTTTTGTGAAGAAATATCATTGAAAATATTTTATTTTAAATCACTCTCCCCCTCAATCCATGACAGAAGTCAATAATTGAGTGACTTAGGTTTTGATAAAAAGAAGTCCGGTGATTTTCAAATTTTAGTTCAATTTATTTTCAAAACAATATTTTTCCATTTTCAAAACAATTTAATCAAATTATTCAAAATTGTTTAAAAATGGTATCATGCACAAAGAATCACTTATCTATATCAACCCCTATGAAAAATCATGTACTTATTGATCGTGAATATGTGAATTGTCCCCTACGTTTCGATGTTGGTATTCGTTCGGCTAATCTACTTCCTCTGGATATGTCTGATTTTGATATTATATTGGGTATGGACTGGTTGGCCTTGCATAGGGCTACCATTGATTGTCATGCTCGTAATGTTATCTTCGGTAATGTTCATCATCCTGATTTTGTATACCATGGTGCTCAACCACTCAAGTCGGCTGATGAGTGTCTAAAAACTCATCATTTTTACATAATCTAAACTGCAAAATCATCTGAAAACACTCAGAAACACATCAAAATGATCAAATTATCACAAATCAGTGTTTTATGTGTTTTAAATTCAAAAATATCAAAATCAGATGAAAAATGTATAAAGTTTGCAAAATTGGCAGTTTTAGTCCCCCGAGTTTTAAAAGTTGTCAAATCTAGTCCCTGGAAATTCAAAAATGTGGAAATTTATCATTCAAGGTCCTTGAAGTATTCTAAGTTGTTTAAAATGATCCTTGAATGATTCTTTGGTCAATTGGCAAGAAAGGTCCCTAAACTTTGGAAATTTACAAAAATAGTCCTTGGACCTTTGAAAATGGATTTTATGCAAAAAGGGCCCTTGTTTTATCAATGATTGTCAAAATTGGTCCTTGTGAGAAGTTTGGAAATGTTCAAATTCAGTCCTTGAAGTTTGGTCAAATTACACTTTTGGTCCTTGTTTACTAAACCAAACCAAACGGACTCTTTAAATAATCCAAGCCCAATTACAAGCCCAAACCCAACTGCCCTTGACCCCCCTTGGACCTTGACCCCCAGGTCACATCCCCTTTTGACCCCAGCCACATCCCTTTTTGACCCCTTTGTATTATTAAGGCTCGGTCAAGGAAAGTCAAACCCAAGAAACGCGCTCAAATACCAGAGCTACTGTAGCTCCACCTCTTCCCCAACAGAAAACCCAAAACCATGACTGGTTTTCCCACAATTTCAACTCCCCTCCCATTCCTTGTCCCCTCTACACTCCAAATCCTTTAATTACTTCAACCAAAACCAATTAAAGCAAAAACCTGCTATGAGGAATTTTTGGCGCCAAAAAGCTAAGTGGACGGATATGATTAATCTGAGTGATCCAAGGGCTCAAGTTTGGTGGGAAAGTCTCAGAGACACGTGGGAAGTATGAAAAGCCTATAAAGAATAGGAGTTATGCAATGTATTGATGTATCTAGTGTAATTTTTATTTTTCATGTCGTTTTAGTGTTTTTTTCAAGTAAAAGTGTAACTTAAATCCTTCAAGCACTCTGTTTAAGTCTTTTAATGTATTGTAAAGCTTTTCCAATTAGTAATTTCAAGTTGTAATCACTTTTCAAGTTTATGCAAATTTCTCATATTTATGCAAAATCTCAAATGTTTCAAATGATGTTATTGGTTGTTTATATGGACTAAAGTAAGACACATAAGCTCCCATATAGCTTTTATAAGCTATTAGAAACCCTAAAATTCAGTTTAGAAGAAAAAAATAGAAAATCACAAAAATTCCAAGAAAATAGTCAAAAAATCAAAAATCACTTGAAAGGTACAAGAAAAGCTGGAGCAAGGTTTATCTTGGATGGCCTTGGTTTAGAGCTCTGTGGAGAGCATTTAGGATTGGTTTAAGGTCCTGGTTCTCAATATTAAGCTTGGAAGCTTTTGTAAGCTCTTTTTGATTAATTTGGCATTTTAATGTTGTAGTGGTTAAATAGCTTATATTTCTGTTTCTTTGTGATATCTAGTCATAATTAAGTGTTTCTAAACTTTTAAATCATTAGCTTGCTCTTTTCAATTTGTAGTTTGCAAAAATTTATATTCAACAGTCAAATTTGCAATTTCATCAATTCCTAGTTTTATGTTGTTATAACTGTGGATTCAAGCTTATTTAGTTCTATTTAATCATAATTCAAGGTCTGCAATTAAGCTTATGGTTTCTAATTGTGATTTGGTTTGAAAAAGTTCATAACAGTCAAGTATAAGGTGTGTTTGGTTTTTTATGTTCAAAGGGTCTTTGGTTCTTAGTTTTGTTGGAAACTTGTCTAAATAGGTCTAAACAACTCATATTAGTCAAGAAAACAAGTCCTTAATAGCAGAAAGTCAAAAATCACTTTGGTCTTAAATTGTGCAGCCACTGTTGACAGTTCTTGATCCAAGATCATTGTTTTGTGTTAGAAAGTTGATAATATTGCTCTAGTTAGTCTTATCTCAACTTATAACATCATATTAAGTGCTTAAGATCAAATCAAAAGTCACTTTGGTCAACTTTTGGTTTCTGTCAAAAAAGTCAAAATCTCAAATGGTCGTTTTTGAATAAAATTGGGAATTTCACTGAGGGTTCATTAGTAGGTTTCAGTTTATAAGCTCTTGGGGAATTGAAGTCTAGTTGGTATAGAAAATTACAAAAATACTAGTTCTTGGTTTCTCAGCTGTTAAAGTGCTTATTTCTTTGCTTATTGAGAGTACCTGTTCTGTATATCTGTCCTGTGCACAGAAAATAAGCCTCAATTGATAAGCTTGCATCAAGCTCATTACTTGTCCAAATCTCTTGATCTCTGGTTCTTTGGAAAGCCAACCTGGTCTTCTTGAGTTGTCAAGTTTTATTTTTCACTTTTGAGCTTGTTTACTAGGGCTGCTAAGGGCTTGAAACTTGTCCCATTTTCTGTTTTTCACCACAACAGTCAAATAGCTTATTGACTTATTAGAGCTTTTCAGTTTAAGTTTTTGTGTCTTTTAGCTTCTAGTCAGTTGCTATAACCTATTTTTATCTTAATCTAGCTTTTGTTTCAGTGTACAAGCTTATTTGAGCTTATTTCCACCCAAACAAGCTTATTTATCCACTGTTGGATCAATAAGCTTTCAAAACAGCTTATTTGAGTTTTGTAAATTTTTTGTCTTCATTAAAGTTTCATAATATTAGTATATAAGTAGTTTCCAAAAATAAAAATCATAAAAACATCAATATAAAAATAGTGATAGCGTTTATTTAAGATTTTTTAGCTTTTTGATTTTTCTTTTCAACTTTTTAATAAGAAAAGCTTGTTTTTCTACTTTTCTTAGGTTTCTGTCATCTTATAGGATTTTTAGAAAAAGTTTCAGATTTTTCTCTATCTTTTTAGTATTTATTATAATTTTAAATAGTTAAAAATAGTAATTAATTAGTAATAAATAATTAAAAAGTCTAAAAAATATATTTTCTGTTTTAAAATTAGTTTTATCATATTTTAGATTTTTCAAAGTTAAAATTTTATTTTTCCAAGTTTATTTTGTATTTTCTAGTATTTAAGTGTATTTTAAATAGTTATTAATTAGTAATAATTATATAAAAAGTGTGAAAAATATATTTTTAGTTTTAAAATTAGTTTTATAGTATTTTAGATTTTTCAGAATCATAAGTTTATTTTTCTAGCCTTATTTTCTATTTTCTTCTATTTTAGAGTATTTATTAAATAGTTAAAATAGTTTTTAATTAATAATAATTAATTAAATAGTGTTAAAAATAATTTTCTTTTTCTAATAATTTTCTTTTATTTTTAGGATTCCAAAAATGTCATTTTTATATTTTTAGGCCTTTTATTTCTTAGTGTTCACTTTTTATTTTGTGCGTATACGTAGTTTCTAAAACTTACGTTTACGTTTCTTTGATCTGGTTGTTGTGCTTTCCAAATCTGTACTCAATTCCTTTCCAATCAATCAGTAGTGTAATTTCTAATCATAACCTTTACAGATCACTATCCTTAGTGATCATCCCATCATCTGAATCAGTTTTACACACCATTGAGTCTCCTTGGGACTAAACGACCCGGGAATTCAATCTATTCTCCAGGACTTAATTGTATTTGTGTCTGAGCAGTTTTAAGTCTATTTGACTTGACTGTTTTGTGCAGATCAAAATTTTGGCGCCGCTGCCGGGGAGGCTTTAGCGTGTGTTTAGCCATTTTCAGATCCATTGTTGCACATACCCATCATTTGTAAAAAGTTTTTGTAAAGTTATAGAAAATCAAAAAAGTCATTAACACTTTTCCTAAAGTGTTAAAACACCAAAAAAATATAAAACAACAAAACAATCGGAACGTTTTCTATTTTGTATTCTCTTTTAAGGTGATTCTTGAAGAGATACGATTTGGTTAAACGGGACGATAACAAAAATATTGTCCAAAAAGTTTTTAAACCCATCTGCACAAATCTAACCTACGTCTTTTCAGTGGTACTTAATTGAATACATAAAAATCAACCACCGCAAACCAAGGCAGTGCACTACCTAACTGGGGGTGCGACCATTAATAAGTTCCCGAACATCAGATTTAAAACTTGCCTTTGTGTCACTTGTGATTTGGTGTACCTTTTTCAAAGAAGCCATTTCATCTGTGATTATTGGTTAAGTTCACTTGTGTTTTGCCTCATTTGTTTTGAAAATTGGTTTTTATACATAGTGCATGCGCACTCGTTCTTCCAGTTCTACAAGTCCACTTTCTGAACTTGGAAACATTCCTCGAAGACGTAGAGGACGTTCAGCTCCTTCAGCCGTGACTGAGGAACGTCTACCACCACCACCTCCTGTCGAAATGGCAGAAGACAAACCCATGAATGAGCTTCTCCAAGCACCCATCGAGGGTTACGGAGATGCCATTGTTGTTCCAGCCATCGTGGCTGACACTTTCGAGCTCAAAACCGGGTTACTTAATCTAGTAACCCAAAGCCAATTCTACGGTTTTGAGCGGGATGATCCTCATGCACACATTCGATGGTTTAACAAGATAGCATCTACCATCAAGTACAAGAATGTCCCATCCGAAGCTATCAAGCTTCTTCTATTCCCATTTTCTCTAGAGGGACAAGCCCGGAATTGGCTTGAGAAACAACCCCCTCGTTCTATAGAGACATGGGAAGATCTTGTCACCAAATTCGTTAACGAGTTCTATCCTCCATCCCGAACCACAAGTCTTAAGAATGAGATAATGAAATTTTCTCAGAGATTTGCTGAATCATTCGGGGAGGCATGGGATCGTTACAAAGAGTTGCTTCGCAAGTGTCCGCATCACGGTTTTACCGAGTTAATGCAAATGGATACTTTCTACAACGGTCTCAATCAGGCTAATCAAGATTCTTTGAATGCCTCCGCGGGAGGTAATTTCCTGAGCAAGACCACCAAAGAGGCCTTGCAGATCATTGAGAACAAATCTCAGGTCCGTCCTTTCAGAGCTAAAACATATCAGTCTAATGCTGGACCTTCTTCTTCTTCATCCTCCGTGAGTACATCTAGCACCGATGCTAAGATTGATAAACTCACAGACATAGTTCAGGCTTTGGTTCTTGCTAACCAGAAGAAAGTCTCCTTCACTCAGCCACCAACACATGCTGAAGTGAAGAAAGTTGAAGTTTGTGTCACTTGTGGTGGTCCTCATGCTTACTACAATTGTACTGCCACCGATGGTAGTCCTTTTGAGGCCAATGCTTTAGCCGGTAGTTCACAACAAGGAGGTAATCAATACCGTCCTCAAAATGAACCACACTACCGTGCTAACACTAATCAGGCACCACCCGGTTTCAATCCAAATCACAACATGCAAAACAGGAATCAGAACCAATCAAGAATGAACCAAGGTTATCAAAACCAAGGTAATTTCTATCCTGGACCCAATCAAGGTTTCCAACATCAGGGGAACCTTCATCAAAACAATTTCAATCGAGGGAATCAATTTCATGGGAATATGAATCCTAATCAAGGGAATTTTGGTCATAATCAAAACATACGACCTCAAATTATTCCTCCAGCTCCTCCCGTCATTACTCCTCCGGGACCATCATCTGATGAGTTACTGAAGCAGTTTATGAAATCCCAAGATGAAATGAATAGGTTGTTGGTCAGTCAGATTGCTGATCTGAAGAAGTCTTTAAATGATCGACCCTCGGGCTCAGGTACTTTACCGAGCAACACGATCGCTAACCCGAGGGGCGATGCCAAGGCGATCACAACCCGAAGTGGTGTTTCATACACTGGACCTACTGTTCCTACTACCTCTTCTTCTTCTTCTTCTCTTCCTAAGGTAGTGGACAGTGAACCTCCAAAACACAATGGACCTACGACTCCAATGCCACCTCCTCCTGTGCCAATGAGTCAAGTTATCAAGGATACTACGGACAAAGTGCATAATTCAAGCCCACGAAGTACCGCACACGTCCAACCTTCGGTAGTCCAACCTCAAGTGGTCCAGAAACCCCAGTCTAATCAAGGAGTTGTTTTTGAACCTCCTGTAGCTCCTGTTGAGAATCAAAAATCCAAATCTTCTATTCCTTACCCATCGCGCTTGAATGAGCAAAAGCTCCGCGAGAAAGCTAGTCATCAAATGGATAAATTTTTCCAAATTTTCCAAGAGTTACATTTTGACATAAGCTTTGCGGATGCTATCATGCTGATGCCCAAATTTGCATCTACTCTCAAACACATGTTAAGCAATAAGGAAAAGCTGTTCGAAATGGCTAAGACTCCTCTTAACGAGAACTGCTCAGCAGTTATTCTGAAGAAGCTTCCTGAAAAGCTTGGAGATCCTGGGAAATTTCTCTTACCATGTGTATTCCCAGGAATGGTTGAATGCTTTGCCCTAGCAGATCTTGGTGCAAGCATTAATCTTATGCCATATTCAGTGTGGAAGAAACTCTCTCTTCCGGAACTCACTCCTACATGCATGACTCTCGAGCTTGCTGATCGTTCCATATCCCGTCCTCTTGGCATTGCTGAGGACGTATTTGTGAAAGTAGGAAAGTTCCATTTCCCAGCTGACTTCGTGGTTGTTGATTTTGATGCCGATCATCGGGTTCCTCTCATTGTTGGTCGAGGATTCCTGAGAACGGGCCGTGCTCTCATAGATGTATTTGAGCAAGAAATCACATTGCGTGTTGGTAATGAAGCTGTCACCTTCAACCTTGACCAAACTTCGAGGTACTCCGCAAATTATGATTCTGAATCGGTCAACCGAATAGATATCATTGATGTTGCTTCTGATGAGTACTCTCAAGAAGTTCTTGGTTATTCTCATAATTCTGTGAGTGGGGATTCCACCACATCTTCTCAGCCTATCATAGCCAATTCTACTCCTTCTATCACTCCGTTTGAGGGAAGCGACTTCATCTTAGATGAGATTGAAGCATATTTGGCTAGTGATTCTGTACCTTGGGAAATTGATCACGCTCCAATTGATATTGAGGGGGATATACTTCTTATTGAGAAGTTGCTCAATGATGATCCATCATCAACCCCTCATCCCAGTGATTCAATCCCAGTTGAGATTAATCAAAATGAGATTAATCTGGAGGGAGATATTCTTCTTAAGAAAGTGTCAAATCTGGATACTTCTCTTCCTCTCCCTCCCGTCAAACTTCATAACAAGGAAATCAAGTCAGTTGAGAAAACTGAAGAATTTCCTGAGGTTGAGCTTAAGGACTTACCTCCTCATCTTGAGTATGCATTTCTAGAAGGTGATGATAAATTACCCGTCATTATTGCTCGAGATTTGAGTAAAGATGAAAAAGCTGCTCTCATTAAAATCTTGAAGTCACACAAGCAAGCAATTGCTTGGAAACTCTCCGACATCAAAGGTATAAACCCTGAGTTTTGTACTCATAAAATCTTGATGGAGGATGACTTTAAACCAGCAGTTCAACATCAGAGACGAGTGAATCCAAAAATCCATGATGTTATCAAACAAGAGGTTATCAAACTTCTTGATGCTGGATTGATTTACCCGATCTCAGACAGTCCTTGGGTCAGCCCAATTCATTGTGTCCCGAAAAAGGGTGGTATTACTGTTATCACAAATGAAGATAACGAGTTAATTCCAACTCGATTGGTTACGGGATGACGTGTTTGCATCGACTATCGTAAGTTGAATGACGCCACCCGTAAAGACCATTTTCCTCTACCCTTCATGGACCAGATGCTTGAGAGATTAGCAGGGAATGAGTACTATTGCTTCCTTGATGGTTTCTCGGGTTACTTTCAGATCCCTATTGATCCACAGGATCAAGAGAAGACCACATTCACTTGCCCATACGGAACTTTTGCCTACAAACGTATGCCTTTTGGCTTATGTAATGCTCCTGGCACGTTCCAACGATGTATGATGGCCATATTCCACGACATGATCGGGGAAACAATGGAAGTGTTTATGGATGACTTCTCGGTCATTGGGGATTCTTTTCAATCATGTCTTTCCCATTTAGATAAAATGCTTCAAAGGTGTGAAAACACCAATCTTTGTCTAAATTGGGAGAAGAGCCACTTTATGGTCAAAGAAGGCATTGTCCTTGGCCATAAGATTTCTAAGAACGGGATTGAGGTAGATAGAGCAAAAGTTGATGTCATTGCTAAGCTACCTCATCCTACTACCGTCAAGGGTATTAGGAGTTTTTTGGGTCATGCCGGTTTCTATCGTAGATTCATTCAAGATTTTTCCAAAATCGCCCGGCCAATGACCCATCTTCTTGAAAAGGATGCTCCTTTTATCTTCTCACCCGAGTGCATCATAGCTTTTGAAACATTGAAGAAAAAGCTAACTGAAGCACCCATTCTCGTTGCTCCCGACTGGGACTTGCCTTTTGAGCTCATGTGCGATGCAAGTGATTTTGCTATCGGTGCAGTCCTAGGGCAACGAAGAAATAAGCACTTTCAGCCTATTCACTACGCAAGCAAAACTATGACTGAGGCTCAAACTCATTACACCACCACAGAAAAAGAGCTATTAGCCGTGGTGTATGCTTTTGAGAAGTTTCGGCCGTATCTTATCTTGACCAAATGCGTAGTGTATACGGATCACTCGGCTCTTAAATATCTCTTTGCAAAACAAGATGCAAAGCCGAGATTGCTTCGCTGGATTCTCCTCCTCCAAGAATTTGATATCATCATACGTGATAAAAAAGGAGCCGAGAATCTAGCTGCTGATCATCTGTCCAGATTAGAAAACCCTCACCAAGATGTTTTCGAGAAAAAGGATATAAATGAAACATTTCCTCTCGAGACACTCAATGCGGTTTCTTTTCGTGGAAATTCTACCACCCCATGGTTTGCTGACTTTGCAAATTACCATGCGGGTAACTTCATTGTGAAAGGGATGTCGACCCAGCAGAAGAACAAATTCTTCAAAGATGTTAAACATTATTTCTGGGACGACCCTTTCTTGTTCAAAATCTGTGCGGATCAAGTCATCCGACGGTGTGTTTATGGGCAGGAAGCTATTGACATTCTCATAGCTTGCCATTCTGGACCCACCGGGGGCCATCATAGTCCAAACTACACCGCCAAAAAGGTGTTTGATTCCGGGTTCTATTGGCCTACAATCTATAAGGATGCCCACGATTATGTCAAAACCTGTGACGCTTGTCAGCGTCATGGTAATATATCTCAAAGGAATGAAATGCCACAAAATGCCATTCAAGTTTGTGAGATATTTGACATATGGGGTATTGATTTTATGGGGCCATTTCCATCTTCTCGTGGTAACAAGTACATACTCGTGGCTGTTGACTATCTGTCAAAATGGGTTGAAGCAAAAGCTTTACCCACCAATGATGCCCGAGTAGTTGTGAAGTTTTTGAAATCTCTGTTTGCCAGGTTTGGAACTCCGAGAGCGATAATCAGTGATCGTGGTACACATTTCTGTAATGACCAATTTGAAAGAGTCATGCAAAAATATGGTGTTACCCATCGTCTCTCCACTGCATACCACCCCCAAACAAGTGGGCAGGTGGAAGTTTCAAACCGTGGTATTAAAAGAATTCTTGAAAGGACAGTAGGCGAGAATCGTGCATCCTGGTCGGATAAGCTTGATGACGCACTCTGGGCCTTCCGTACAGCTTTCAAAACACCTATCGGGTGTACTCCATACAAGCTAGTGTACGGAAAGGCATGTCATCTTCCGATCGAGTTAGAGCACAAGGCTTACTGGGCCTTAAAGCATGCAAACTTCGATATACAGACAGCCGGTGATCACAGAAAAGTTCAAATGAATGAACTTAATGAACTTCGTGATCAAGCTTATGAGAACTCTTTGATCTACAAGCAAAAGACAAAGAAGATTCATGACTCCAAGATCAAGAACCGCGTTTTCAACGTTGGTGATCGAGTCCTTCTTTTCAATTCTAGATTGAAGATTTTCTCGGGAAAGCTTAAGTCCCGCTGGTCTGGTCCATTCACTATCGCTAAGGTTTATCCTTATGGTACCGTTGAGTTATCTCAGCCCGATGGTCCTAATTTTAAAGTGAATGGTCATCGAGTTAAGCATTACTTTGGAGAGGACATTCCCCCTGTGGTTGTCCCGGATTTACAAACATTCCCCATTAACCAATGAATGCGGGGATCGAGTCAAGCTAGTGACTCGGTAATCAAAAACATTAGCACGCACCATATGGGTTTTCACCCATAATTCTGTCTTCTTATCCCCTTTCTACCACCCTAGTGTGGGGGAGTTTCCCCACACTGTTGTATATTCTCAATCTTTCCAAAAAAAAAAAAAAAAAAAAAAAAAAAAAAAAAAAATCTTCTTTCTAAATAATGGCCGTAATATTTCCCTTTAACGTTCTTTGTTTCGGCATAACCGCCGGTACTTTGAATATTGAGGGCAATATTCATTTCTAAGTGTGGGGGGGAATTCTCGCGAATTTCATATATTATTTACCCAATTCCCCCGTTTTTGGCCAAAAAAATTTTTTTTTTGAGTAAGTGTTTTACACTTTCTCATTAGGTTATCAGTCCGCCTTGTCTGTAAGACAAAAGGATTGGCTAATCCAGGAGCAAACGGCTCTTGGTAAAGATTTCTCAAATCCGTTTATATGGCTTGCAATTTGCCCAAAATTGTATGGTTCTTCAGCTCCCCATCATCCTCAAAAGATAATGAGTTGGCTAGCCCGCAAGGTTATGGCTTGTGGTAAAGGCAGTGGAAAATCCATAATTGGTATTCAGATCACCAAAGATAATATTGATAATTTATCTAAGAGTTGGCTAGTCCAGAAGGGTACGGCTTCTGGTAAAGACACATCAAATCCGTTATATGGTTTATGATTTGCCAATAAATCATCTGGTTATCGTTGTACCAAGATTCTTACTTGAATCAAAACAATTGGCTACTCCAGAAGTGATGGCTTTTGGTAAAGAGTTTTTCAAATCCATCAAGGTTTTCTCAAATCATTGCTAGGGACTAGCAATATCTCAGTGTGGGGGATTGATGAGTGTCTAAAAACTCATCATTTTTACATAATCTAAACTGCAAAATCATCTGAAAACACTCAGAAACACATCAAAATGATCAAATTATCACAAATCAGTGTTTTATGTGTTTTAAATTCAAAAATATCAAAATCAGATGAAAAATGTATAAAGTTTGCAAAATTGGCAGTTTTAGTCCCCCGAGTTTTAAAAGTTGTCAAATCTAGTCCCTGGAAATTCAAAAATGTGGAAATTTATCATTCAAGGTCCTTGAAGTATTCTAAGTTGTTTAAAATGATCCTTGAATGATTCTTTGGTCAATTGGCAAGAAAGGTCCCTAAACTTTGGAAATTTACAAAAATAGTCCTTGGACCTTTGAAAATGGATTTTATGCAAAAAGGGCCCTTGTTTTATCAATGATTGTCAAAATTGGTCCTTGTGAGAAGTTTGGAAATGTTCAAATTCAGTCCTTGAAGTTTGGTCAAATTACACTTTTGGTCCTTATTTACTAAACCAAACCAAACGGACTCTTTAAATAATCCAAGCCCAATTACAAGCCCAAACCCAACTGCCCTTGACCCCCCTTGGACCTTGACCCCCAGGTCACATCCCCTTTTGACCCCAGCCACATCCCTTTTTGACCCCTTTGTATTATTAAGGCTCGGTCAAGGAAAGTCAAACCCAAGAAACGCGCTCAAATACCAGAGCTACTGTAGCTCCACCTCTTCCCCAACAGAAAACCCAAAACCATGACTGGTTTTCCCACAATTTCAACTCCCCTCCCATTCCTTGTCCCCTCTACACTCCAAATCCTTTAATTACTTCAACCAAAACCAATTAAAGCAAAAACCTGCTATGAGGAATTTTTGGCGCCAAAAAGCTAAGTGGACGGATATGATTAATCTGAGTGATCCAAGGGCTCAAGTTTGGTGGGAAAGTCTCAGAGACACGTGGGAAGTATGAAAAGCCTATAAAGAAGAGGAGTTATGCAATGTATTGATGTATCTAGTGTAATTTTTATTTTTCATGTCGTTTTAGTGTTTTTTTCAAGTAAAAGTGTAACTTAAATCCTTCAAGCACTCTGTTTAAGTCTTTTAATGTATTGTAAAGCTTTTCCAATTAGTAATTTCAAGTTGTAATCACTTTTCAAGTTTATGCAAATTTCTCATATTTATGCAAAATCTCAAATGTTTCAAATGATGTTATTGGTTGTTTATATGGACTAAAGTAAGACACATAAGCTCCCATATAGCTTTTATAAGCTATTAGAAACCCTAAAATTCAGTTTAGAAGAAAAAAATAGAAAATCACAAAAATTCCAAGAAAATAGTCAAAAAATCAAAAATCACTTGAAAGGTACAAGAAAAGCTGGAGCAAGGTTTATCTTGGATGGCCTTGGTTTAGAGCTCTGTGGAGAGCATTTAGGATTGGTTTAAGGTCCTGGTTCTCAATATTAAGCTTGGAAGCTTTTGTAAGCTCTTTTTGATTAATTTGGCATTTTAATGTTGTAGTGGTTAAATAGCTTATATTTCTGTTTCTTTGTGATATCTAGTCATAATTAAGTGTTTCTAAACTTTTAAATCATTAGCTTGCTCTTTTCAATTTGTAGTTTGCAAAAATTTATATTCAACAGTCAAATTTGCAATTTCATCAATTCCTAGTTTTATGTTGTTATAACTGTGGATTCAAGCTTATTTAGTTCTATTTAATCATAATTCAAGGTCTGCAATTAAGCTTATGGTTTCTAATTGTGATTTGGTTTGAAAAAGTTCATAACAGTCAAGTATAAGGTGTGTTTGGTTTTTTATGTTCAAAGGGTCTTTGGTTCTTAGTTTTGTTGGAAACTTGTCTAAATAGGTCTAAACAACTCATATTAGTCAAGAAAACAAGTCCTTAATAGCAGAAAGTCAAAAATCACTTTGGTCTTAAATTGTGCAGCCACTGTTGACAGTTTCAGATCAAGATCATTGATTTTGTGTTAGAAAGTTGATAATATTGCTCTAGTTAGTCTTATCTCAACTTATAACATCATATTAAGTGCTTAAGATCAAATCAAAAGTCACTTTGGTCAACTTTTGGTTTCTGTCAAAAAAGTCAAAATCTCAAATGGTCGTTTTTGAATAAAATTGGGAATTTCACTGAGGGTTCATTAGTAGGTTTCAGTTTATAAGCTCTTGGGGAATTGAAGTCTAGTTGGTATAGAAAATTACAAAAATACTAGTTCTTGGTTTCTCAGCTGTTAAAGTGCTTATTTAACTGCTTTTGTGGGTACCTGTTCTGATAACTGCCCTGTGCACAGAAATTGGTCCCAATTGATAAGCTTGCATCAAGCTCATTACTTGTCCAAATCTCTTGATCTCTGGTTCTTTGGAAAGCCAACCTGGTCTTCTTGAGTTGTCAAGTTTTATTTTTCACTTTTGAGCTTGTTTACTAGGGCTGCTAAGGGCTTGAAACTTGTCCCATTTTATGTTTTTCACCACAACAGTCAAATAGCTTATTGACTTATTAGAGCTTTTCAGTTTAAGTTTTTGTGTCTTTTAGCTTCTAGTCAGTTGCTATAACCTATTTTTATCTTAATCTAGCTTTTGTTTCAGTGTACAAGCTTATTTGAGCTTATTTCCACCCAAACAAGCTTATTTATCCACTGTTGGATCAATAAGCTTTCAAAACAGCTTATTTGAGTTTTGTAAATTTTTTGTCTTCATTAAAGTTTCATAATATTAGTATATAAGTAGTTTCCAAAAATAAAAATCATAAAAACATCAATATAAAAATAGTGATAGCGTTTATTTAAGATTTTTTAGCTTTTTGATTTTTCTTTTCAACTTTTTAATAAGCAAAGCTTGTTTTTCTACTTTTCTTAGGTTTCTGTCATCTTATAGGATTTTTAGAAAAAGTTTCAGATTTTTCTCTATCTTTTTAGTATTTATTATAATTTTAAATAGTTAAAAATAGTAATTAATTAGTAATAAATAATTAAAAAGTCTAAAAAATATATTTTCTGTTTTAAAATTAGTTTTATCATATTTTAGATTTTTCAAAGTTAAAATTTTATTTTTCCAAGTTTATTTTGTATTTTCTAGTATTTAAGTGTATTTTAAATAGTTATTAATTAGTAATAATTATATAAAAAGTGTGAAAAATATATTTTTAGTTTTAAAATTAGTTTTATAGTATTTTAGATTTTTCAGAATCATAAGTTTATTTTTCTAGCCTTATTTTCTATTTTCTTCTATTTTAGAGTATTTATTAAATAGTTAAAATAGTTTTTAATTAATAATAATTAATTAAATAGTGTTAAAAATAATTTTCTTTTTCTAATAATTTTCTTTTATTTTTAGGATTCCAAAAATGTCATTTTTATATTTTTAGGCCTTTTATTTCTTAGTGTTCACTTTTTATTTTGTGCGTATACGTAGTTTCTAAAACTTACGTTTACGTTTCTTTGATCTGGTTGTTGTGCTTTCCAAATCTGTACTCAATTCCTTTCCAATCAATCAGTAGTGTAATTTCTAATCATAACCTTTACAGATCACTATCCTTAGTGATCATCCCATCATCTGAATCAGTTTTACACACCATTGAGTCTCCTTGGGACTAAACGACCCGGGAATTCAATCTATTCTCCAGGACTTAATTGTATTTGTGTCTGAGCAGTTTTAAGTCTATTTGACTTGACTGTTTTGTGCAGATCATCGGCTAAGATCATCTCAGCTATGAAAGCCCGCACTCTCATTTCTCATGGTTGCCAAGGCTTTCTGGCATCCATCAAAGATACTTCTTTGGAAGTTCCGACTATTGAAAGTCTCGCTGTTGTGCGTGAATTCTCTGATGTTTTTCCTGATGAACTTCCTGGCATTCCTCCGGCTAAGGAAGTTGAATTTGGCATTGATTTGATTCCTGGTGCCGAATGATCGATGCCAAACCGTCAAGTTTTATCACACAAGCTGACCACTTGTGAATGGTCAACCGTAATAAACTTCAAACAGTTCAGACACCAATGCAATGAAGATCAAGAGGAGTGTAGTGTTTCCCCAGGTCGTTAAGTCCCAACGAGCTGTGCGATGAATAATCAAACGAATAGTGATCGGGAGAATTTGAACGGGAAAAGGTTTATGATTGATTATACCTAAAGAAAAAGTTTATAAATTACAGGGGCTTAAATGCAAATTAAAGAAAATTAAAAAGATAAATTATATTAAATAAACGCTATCACTATTTTTAAAATCTGATGTTTTTGATTTTTCTTTTATAAAATTTAAATTAAAAACTACGTAACGTACAAAAGAAATTGAGAAACTGAAACAATATTAACCCTAAAAATATAAAAATGACATTTTTACAAACCTAGTGATAAGAGAAAATTTTGAGAAAAAGAAAATTATTTTTATGACTATTTATTTAATTATTATTAATTAAAAACTATTTTTACCAATTTAATAATACCCTAAAATATAAGAAAATATGAAATAAAGCTAGAAAAATAAAATTATGACTTAGAAAAATCTAAAATAACTAAAGAGAATTTTCAAAACTAATTTTGTATTTTTTTGATTATTTTTCTATTTTCTATGAATTAAAAACTGTTTTAAACTAATTAAATTGCTAAAAATTACAAATTTAACTAAGAAAAATCTGGAAAAATATTTTTTTGACTTTTTATATTTATCTTAACCTAGGAAAATTGAAAAATTATTTTTTTGAAACTTTTCTGATTTAATTGCAATAAAAGCTAATTTAAAAGTCCTAAAAACTGATTTAAAATAAAGAAAAATAGCAAACAGTGCTAGAAAAATATGAAAAATTCAGGAAAAGTCTAAATTAATATTCTGAATCTAAGAAAAATATAAAAACAGTAGCTTATGTGTGAGAATATGAGGCTGCAATGAGAAGTGCTTATAAATAAGCACTCAAAATAAGCTAGAGATACCAAATGAGCACCAACTTATCACAGAAGCTATAATAAGCTAAAACTACTAGAAATGAGCTAAATTCAACTAATCTATACTACTGAAATGCAAACTACAAAGATTTGGTGATTTGAACTTAAGTGCCAAAAACAGTTTTTAGCTACTAAGTTGCAGTCTAAAAATAAGCTACCCAATAAGCTGGAAATTGAAACCAGATATTGGACTCTCAAGAAGACCTGGCTAGCTACTTAAAAACCAAAATTCAGACCAAGATAAGCTCTAATGAGCTTGTGACAAGCTCTGCACAACACCTGTGCACACTCAGTATACACTGAGTCAGTGCACAGGGGATTTATGACCAAATTGACAAGCTGTTTTGAAGCTTGTACAAAATTACTAAAAATCTACAAAAATCATTTTTCAAATCTTGACCAATTGAAGTTTTTAAACCCAAAGTTTTACTTGAATTGACCCAAAATTGAATCAATGAAAAATCACCCCAGTTGGGTGAAAACTAAGATTTTCAACTTTTGACTTTTTAACTGTTTTGCAAAGTTTGACTTAAATGAGTTTTGATTCAATTTTATGAACTGAATATGATGTTTTATGGTGAAATGAAACTAATGCAAGCTATCTCTATGTATTATAAACCTAAATACTGATTTTGACCAACTGACTCAAGTAAATCTGATCACAAGGACAGATTTTATGCAATTCTGACTTTGAGCTAGTGCAGATGCAAGATGGTGACTAAATTGATTCAAGTGGACCTAATTTAGACTGAGTAGACAGATTTTAAACACAAACAAAAGCTCAAGCTCAAACAAGCTACTGATCCAAACACACCTTAGCTAACTGATTTGCTAATAACTCTACTTAATCCTTTTATTCTAACACTTAATCCTAATCAGTGATTCAACTAACACCTAAATTATGCTATTTAACCAACTAACACAATCAAATGAACAATAGGCTTAAAAATAAGATTATGACAGATATAGATTGTGTGAAAACTCACTTGTGTCCACAGCCACTATGGCTTGCCAAGAATCAAAGAACCACTGACCTATTCTAAACCATACCCTAACTCAAATTCAACCCATATCCAATTCTGCATCAACCCATATCCACTTCCATGATTGCTTAACCAAAATCTCTTCACAGGTTGACTTTTGTTGACCAAATACCAAAGTTGCTTGAAACTGAATTATGAGCTTATTAAAAGCTATAAACAGCTTAAATAAGCTTGTTTAAATTAAAATGAAGCTACTTGGAGCTTTGAGTATAAGAGCTTGAAACTGAATTTTATAACAGTGGATATAAAAACATGAAACTTAAATGAAACCTTGAATTAATACTTGAAATGAGTTTCAATACACTGGAACAACTTAGTTTGATACAATAGAACTTGAAATCACAACTTAGAACCTATTTAAGACATAGAAAGTTTAAAACGACATACATGTGAAATTAAAAACTAAGTACTACTCTCTCCTTCTATCTTTTTCCTCCTTTTATACTTCAAAAGTGCTTATCTCTCCTATCTGAGCATTTCCCACTTTCATTTGCAGCCATTGGATCATTTGAGGAGATATTGGCCATAGATGAGGTTTTGGCGGGAAAAAGATATATTGCAACTGGTGGGGGTTGAGTGCAAGGAGGGGGGAGCATTTAATGCTTCTTGGCTTGTTGGGTGAGGTGGAAGGATAAGGGTGTGGGAGATGAGCTGGAGGTGAGGTATGTTGAGTGTTTGCAGGTGAGCAGGTGGGAAGGAGGAAAAAGGGAGGGAAAGGGTGGTTTGGGTTGACTTGTTTGACTGGTGGTGATAATAGTGGACGGGGGGTCCAAAAAAAGGGGGGGTCAAGTGTTTGGCAGGGGTCCAAAGGGGTTCAAAGGTCCAAGGGTGTTTGGTTATTAATAACAAGGACCAAAGATGCAATTTCTTAAAAACCAAGGACCAAAACTGCCACATTTTCAAAGTTGTTCCAAGGGACCAAAAATGACAAGTTTCAATAGTACAAGGACCATTAAAGACATTTTCAAACTTCCAAGGACTATTTTTGTCAAATTTGAAACTTGAAGGACCAAACTTGTAATTTCTCAAAACTTTTGACATTTTTCACCAAAGGACTAATTTTGACAACTTATGATTTTAAAAGGACCTTTGGTGACTTTTCTTTTAAAATAAGTGCTCAGGGACTATTTCTGACAACTTTTGAAACTTGGAGGACTGAAACTGCCAATTATGCAAACTTAGCTCATTTTTCATCTGATTTTAAACATTTTGCATCTGAAATATATAAAATGCAATTTTGAGATATTTTCAGTATTTTGATGCATTTTTGAGCATTTTTAAATGTTTTGCAGTTCAGATTTGACCAAAAATGATGAGTATTTACACACTCATCACCGAACCTATATCTAAAGCTCCATATCATATGGCACCGATTGAATTGAAAGAGTTGAAAGAACAGTTGCAAGAACTTTTGGAGAACGGCTTTATTAGACCCAGTGTTTCACCTTGGGGCGCACCTGTGTTATTTGTTAAGAAGAAAGATGGGAGTATGAGATTGTGTATTGACTACCGCGAGCTGAATCGTATCACTATTCGTAACCGTTATCCCCTTCCGCGCATCGATGACTTGTTTGACCAATTACAAGGTGCCAAATTCTTCTCTAAGATTGATTTGAGGTCCGGTTATCATCAATTACGTGTGAAGGAGCAAGATGTTCCTAAAACCGCGTTTCGTACTCGTTATGGCCATTATGAGTTTATGGTTATGCCGTTTGGTTTGACTAATGCACCTGCAGTTTTCATGGATCTTATGAATCGGATTTTCCACGAGTACCTTGATAAATTTGTAATTGTCTTCATCGATGACATCCTTGTGTATTCTAAGAGTGAGGCTGAGCACGAGCAGCACCTTCGTATTGTATTGGAGACCCTTCGACAGCAGAAGTTGTATGCGAAGTTTTCTAAGTGTGAATTCTGGTTGAACCAAGTTGCTTTCCTTGGTCATGTTGTGTCTGCTAATGGTATCAAGATGGACACGTCCAAGGTTGAGGCTATCACTAAATGGCCGAGACCTACTACCGTGACGGAGGTTAGAAGTTTTCTGGGGCTTGCTGGCTATTACCGTCGGTTTGTTGAGGGTTTCTCTCGATTGGCGTTACCCTTGACGCAATTGATGAGGAAAGGAGAAAAGTTTGAATGGACGGAAGAGCGTGAACAGTGTTTCGAGGAGTTGAAACGGAGATTGGTTACTGCGCCTATTTTGACACTTCCATCGGGTTCCGGAGGTTTTCAAATTTATAGTGACGCGTCGAAGAAAGGTTTGGGTTGTGTGTTGATGCAACATGGTAAGTTAATCGCCTATGATTCAAGGCAATTGAAATCGTATGAGGAGAATTATCCTACGCATGATTTAGAATTGGTTGCGGTGGTTTTTGCCTTAAAGATTTGGAGGCATTACTTGTACGGTGAGTCGTGTGATATCTTTACTGACCACAAAAGTTTAAAGTATATATTCACACAGAAGGAGCTCAATATGAGACAACGGAGGTGGTTAGAACTCCTTAAAGATTATGACACGAACATCCAGTATCATCCGGGTAAGGCTAATGTGGTTGCAGATGCGCTGAGCCGAAAGTCAGGTATGATTGCGAGTTTGGAGATTGAGCCCAGGGTTCTTCATGATTTAGAGCTTTTGGATGTTGAGTTTTGTGTACGAGGTTATGGAGGTTACTGGGCTAGTATGAAGGTGGAGTCAAACATCATTTTGTGGATCAAGGAAGCTCAGAAGGATGACGGTGAGCTTTGGTCTATTGTTCAGAACATTGAGGAAGGGAAACAATCGGAGTTTCGGGTTGATAGCTCTGGTGTGGTATGGTTTGGTGACCGGCTTTGTGTTCCGAATGATCCTGATTTGCGCGAGACGGTGTTGTCTGAAGCTCACAGTTCTCCATTCACTATTCACCCGGGTTCTACTAAGATGTACCGAGATCTTAAGCAGCATTTCTGGTGGAATGGCATGAAGCAGGATGTGGCCTTGTATGTCTCTAAGTGTATGAAATGTCAGCAGGTCAAAATAGAACATCAGCGAGCTAGTGGACTACTTCAGCCATTGGATATTCCTACTTGGAAGTGGGAAGAGATTTCTATGGATTTTGTCACCGGTTTGCCTCTCACTCGTAAAAGACATGATGCGATTTGGGTGGTCGTTGATCGGCTAACCAAGTCTGCTCATTTCTTACCCATCCGTACCGGCGATAGGGTTAGTAAGTTGGCCGAGATCTTTCAGCAAGAAATCATTCGACTCCATAGTACCCCAACAACGATTGTGTCAGATAGAGATCCTCGTTTCACGTCTCGTTTTTGGAAGAGTTTGCATAAGGCTTGGGGCACTCGTCTTAAGTTCAGTACGGTGTTTCATCCTCAGACAGATGGTCAGTCGGAGAGGACCATCCAGACATTGGAAGACATGTTGCGAGCTTGTGCTTTAGAGTGGACCGGGAGTTGGGATGAGTATTTATGCTTGGTGGAGTTTTCCTACAACAATAGTTGGCATGCTAGCATCAAGGCTGCACCTTATGAACTGCTATATGGGAGGAAATGTAGAGCACCTATTTGTTGGGATGAAGTAGGTGAGCGTTTGATTGAGGGGCCTGAGATTATTGATATCACTAATGAAAAAGTAACGGTTGCTAAGGAGAAGTTGAAGTAGGCTCGTACGCGGCAAAAGAGTTATGCAGATAAACATCGTCGTGATTTGGAGTTTCAGGTTGGTGATCGGGTATTTCTGAAAGTGTCGCCATTTCGGGGTGTTAAACGTTTTGGAATTAAAGGGAAGCTCAGTCCTCGTTTTATTGGGCCGTTTGAGATTCTCGAGCGCATCGGAGAGGTTTCTTATCGTTTGGCTCTTCCGCCGCAGTTATCGCATGTGCACGACGTTTTTCATATATCTCTTTTGAGGGGATACAACTACCATCCTTTGCATGTAGCATCATATCCGTTTGATCAGATTCAGCCTGATATGTCTCTTTCGGAGGAACCCGAAGCTATTTTGGATCGGCAAGATCGAGTCATGAGAAACAAAGTAATTCCGTTTGTTAAGATTTTTTTGAGGAATCACCCAGAGCGTGAAGCTACCTGGGAGACTGAGGAATCGATGCGAACAAGTTACCCTCACTTCTTTTCGCAATCTGGTATGTCTTCGTTGTTTCTTTCGTTTCCTTTTCAATTTTCGAGGACGAAAATATTTTTTTAGAGGGGAAGAGTTGTAAAACCCTAAAACCGTGAACGCGTCTAAAAGACCATAATACCCCTCATTATAAAAACATTTCGTAAAATAAAAGGAGCTCGTTAAAGAAAGAAAAAAAACGTTACATGTTCACAAATAATTATGCAAGACATGGACGAATAAAACTTATATTTAACCTACCAATATATATAACACGCTAGAATGCTGCATGGACAAACATCTAGACAAATTAAATTAAATGTACATTATATCTTTGGCAAGTAAATATTTTTGAATTGGTCCCTTTGTGATCCCTATTAGTTCGGCCAAATCACACGCTCAATCACCCATATATCCTCCAAATTTGGCTCACTCTTATCACATTATAACTTCCCATATTCCTTCAAATCTTGCACATTGAAAACCGTAACTCCCTACACAAAGTATACGGCAACCATCTTCCTTCTACATCCAGTTTCTGTCGACCCTAGAGCAGGCCAAGGTGAGGTTCGAAATTCTCTTTCAAGGCTGAATACGTGTGTCTTTGGTTCTAGTATTAATTCGTTTTGTTGTGGGTTTCATTTGTTGTTGCTGTCGTGGCGAGATAGCGCACACAAAGGACTGTTTTGGTCGACTTTGATCTTGTTTCTTCCTTTTTTCATACGCTACAAGGTAACATTTAAGACCCTCGTCTCGTCTTTCTTTCGTCATGAATCTGGTTGTGTGTATGTAATACCATGCGCCTACTTTTGGACCTGAAAATCATGTTATATATATTACAACTTAAATGTGGGGAAGCCTAGTATTAACTACATAGAATCATGAAAAACAAAGCCTATATACGTCGACTATACACTTATCAAATCCTGGTGGTCTAGTGATTCTGGTCGTGGGTTATTTGGGTACCATGCGCATGCTTTTGCACTAAAATTGTGTCACATTTATTTGCCTACTCATGAAATAATAAACCTAATATAAGTGTTATATAAAGTCATGAAAACCAAGGCCTATGCATGTCGATATAAACATAACGAACCTGATATTGTTCCACTTTCTGGTCGTAGTGTAAGAGCACCCTACGCATGCCTTTTGTGCATATAACGTGTTACTTAAGATGTTAAAAGAGCCTAGTCGTATGGTTCGCTCCCAAACCGTCAAGTTTTCTCACACAAGCCGGCCACTTGTGAATGGCCGACCGTAAGAAACTTAAAACGGTTCAGAAACGAATGCAATGAAGATCTGGGGAGTATAGTGTTTCCCCGGGTCAGCGAGCTATGCAATGGATCACCAAACGTATAGTGATCGAGAAATTTGAATGAGAAAAGAGATCTGATTTATTATAACTACAGAAATAGCCTATAAAGGAAATTAAAAAGATAAAAACTATTAAATAAACGCTATCACTATTTTTAAAATGATGTTTTTGTATTTATGTTTTTATAAAACTGAATTAAAAACTACGTAACGTACAAAATAAAATGTGAAACTTTAACAATATAAATCCTAAAAATATGAAAATGACATTTTTACAAACCTAATGATAAAAGAAAATTTATAGAAAAAGAAAATTATTTTTATAACTAATTATCTAATTATTATTAATTAAAAACTATTTTTAACTATTTAATATTAGCCTAAAATACAAGAAAATAGGAAATAAAGCTAGAAAAATAAAATTATGACTTGGAAAAATCTAAAACATCAAAAGAGAATTTTCAAAACTATTTTTGTATTTTTCTGATTATTTTTGTATTTTCTAGGAATTAAAAACTATTTAAAACTACTTAAATTACTTAAAAATACAAATTTAACTAAGAAAAATCTGAAAAAATATTTTTTTGACTTTTTATATTTATCTAAACTTAAGAAAAATGAAAAATTATTTTTTTGAACTTTTTCTTAATTAATTGTATTAAATCCTAATTAAAAATGCTTAAAAACTAATTTAAATTAAGAAAAATAGCAAACAAGACAGGAAAAATATGAAAAATTCAAGATAAGCTTAAAATATTATAGAGAATCTAGGAAAAATAGAAAAACAGGTGGTTGTGTGTGAGAAATTTCAACTGCTATGCCAAGGGCTTATAAATAAGCACTTAAAATAAGCAAGTGAACACCCAAGGCCACCCAACTGAAACAGAAGCAATATTATGCTAAAAGAACCTAAATGCAACAGATATTACACAAGCTTTAACCTCTGATCAACAAGCTCAACAGATTTGAGGTTTTGACTAATAAGCTAAAAACAGTTGTGAGGGTGCTTCTTTGGACATGAAAATAAGCACTCAAGATAAGTTGAAATTGAAAACCAACAAATGGAACTTGAACTAGACCTGGCTGAGACCTAGTAAACCAAAAAGGAGCCTTGGACAAGCTCTCAAGAGCTTGTTACAAGGGCTGCAAGACCCTGTGCAGACTCAGTGTTGACTGAGTCTATGCACATGGCAATTATGCCCATATTGAACAGTGATTATGAGGCTTATAAAAAATTAACAAAAATCCACAAAAATCACCATAAGAAATTAGACCAGTGGAAGTTTTTTAAAACCACAAGATTCACTAAAATTGACTCAGAAATGAGTCCAAGAAAAATCCCTCTAGATTGGCTTAAAACTGATTTTCACCATTTTGACTTTTAAAGCAGAAATGAAATGTTGACCAAATTGAAATTTGAAGACAATTTATGGACTGATATCAATGTGTTATGATGAAATAAACCTACTGCAATCTATATCTATGTAAATGAAACACAAAACAAGCTTCTAGCTTTCAAAAATTCCAACAGTAAGCAAGTTAAGACAGTGGACTGAAGATTTTGACTTTGGAGCTTTGCAGGCACAAGTTAAAGACAGATAAGAGTATATTTGAACTAAACAAACCACAAACAACAAAAATCTATCACTGAATACACCTCTAACACAGTTTAAGCTATAAATCCAAACACCCTTTCATTGACTGATTTGCAAATTAAATCTATACTAACTACTGAAACAACAAGTAATAATGATCAAACTGAGTTAAGCTCACTTAATTAACACTAATTGAACAGGTTTTAATTACTTATCAATACAAAAAAACAGATTATGCTATGAGATTTGACAATCACTTACAAATGGTCCCTAGCCACTATGGCTTGAAACAGCAATCAAACCAGAACATCTAACCTATATAAAACACCCATTTAACTCTGAATCCACCCATTTCCATTTCTGCTTCAACCCATTGCCATTTCCAAGACCAAATGAACCCTGTTTGACTTTTGTTGACCAAAATCCAATATTGTTTGAAACTGAAATGTGATCTTACAGAAAGCCTTAATAAGCTTGAATGAGCATGTTTGAGCTTAAAAACCAGTTACTAAGAGCTTGTTCATAAGATTTGGAAACTGAAAAATTCAACAGTGCACAAAAATATGAAATTATAACATTAACTTAAATTGATACTTGAAATAAGTTGCAATACACTTAAGTACTTTTGTTTGATACAAATAAGCTTGAAAATACAACTGAAAACTATTTAAGACATGATAAGCTAAAAAACGACATACATTGTGAAAATTAAACTAATTACTATCTTTTTCTTCCTTCCTCTTGCTCTTTTTATACACCAATCATCTTCTCTCACCTCTCTCTTCAAATCCCAGCATTAATATTGACCCTTGGATTGCTAAGATAGATTTTGGCCATAGGATGAGTTTTTGGCGCCAAAACTGTTTTTAACAGCTGGGGTTGAGTGTTTGGTAGAATGGGCATTAAATGTATCTTGGCTTGGTGTATTTGGAGTGCTAAGGAGTAGGGGTGATGATGGAGGTGGAGTGTTAGCAGGTGTTGCAGGGGGAGGGAAATGATGGTGGTAACCCGTGAGTTTGGAGGGATAGGTGGAGTCAAAGGGGATTTGACTGGGATTATTAAAATGGGGGTGGTCCAACGTGTTAATGACAGCGGTCCAATTTGGCTTATGGCAGGGGGTCAAATGGGATTTTGACAAGGGACCAAGGGTTTAGGGGTTTTAAATACACAAGGACCTTTGTGTAATTTCTGAAAATTAAGGGACCTACTCTGCCAATTATGCAAAGTTGTTCCAAGGGCTGAAAATGACAAGTGTTAATAGTACAAGGACCAAAGCTGACATTTTCAAATTTTCCAAGGACCATTTTTGCCAATTTTTAAACTTGGAGGACCAAACTTGTAATTTCTCAAAACTTTTGATATTTTTCACCAAAGGACTAATTTTGACAACTTATGATTTTAAAAGGACCTTTGGTGATTTTTCTTTTGAAACTATGGCTCAGGGACTATTTCTGACAATTTTTAAAACTTGGGGGACTGAAACTGCCAATTATGCAAACTTAGCTCATTTTCATCTGATTTTGAACATTTTGCATCTGAAACATATAAAATGCAATTTTGGAATATTTTCAGTATTTTGATGCATTTCTGAGCATTTTTAACCGTTTTGCAGTTCAGATTTAACCAAAAATGATGAGTATTTACACACTCATCAATCCCCCACACTAAACTATTGCTAGTCCCTAGCAATCTTTTGAGAAAAACTTAATGGATTTGAATCTCTTTACCAAAAGCCATTACTTCTGGAGTAGCCAAATGTTTCAGTTCAAGTAAGAACCATGGTACACCGATAACCATGTGATTTTGAGCAAACCACCAGCTTCCAACGGATTTGATTTGTCTTTACCAGAAGCCGTTTGCTCTGGACTAGCCAACTCTTAGATAAATTATCAATATTATCTTTGGTGAGCTGATTACCAATTATGGTTTTTCCACTGCCTTTACCACAAGCCATAAACTTGCGGGCTAGCCAACTCTTCACTTTTAAGGATATGGTGAGCTGAATACCATACAATTTTGGGCAAATTGCAAGCCGTCAACGGATTTGAGATATCTTTACCAAGAGCCGTTTGCTCCTGGATTAGCCAATCCTTTTGTTTATTAGACAAGGCGGACTGATAACCAAATGAGTAAGTGCAAAAACACTTACTCCAAAAAAAAATTTGGCCAAAAATGGGGGAATTAGGCGGTATAATTACATGATAAAATTCGTGAGAATTCCCCCCCACACTTAGAAATGAATATTGCCCTCAATATTCAAAGTACCGGCGGTTATGCCGAAACTGAGAACGTAAAAGGGAAATACTACGGCCATTATTTAGAAGATTTTTTTTTTTTTTTTTATATATATACAACATGTGGGGCAACTCCCCCACACTAGGGTGGTACACACGGGTGAAAACCCATGTTTAGCTACTGTTTTTGATTACCGAGTCGCTAGCTTGACTCGACCCCGAATTAATTTGTTCATGGGGAAGCAAAGTGGAAGAAACAATCTCCATTGGACTTTCATTCAAGATGTTTGGACAACATTTGAAGCGCGTGAAAGTTCCACACCGATGAGATATATTCCCGGCTCAAGATAATGGTACATGAAAATGCCGGGATCAAAGATAATTTCTTCATTCCCGAAGGAGTGAAGAACAGGAGAAGCCACGGGATAGGTGAAGAAGAGATAGAAAATCATGATAAACATCATGACTAACTCATCATCATCAGAAGGAGAATTCATAATAGCATGAATCTCATCATTTAAGCTCAATTGGTCTAGACATATCCCGGGTGTGACTAGATCAAAGTAGAAGTTATCATACTCCGGCGGAGATATGATATGAGTGAGTTCATCTGAGAACTCCATGAAGGTGAATGAATCATATTCAGAATTGATATGAGTGGGTTCACTGGCGAACTCCTCAAAAGTAAATGATTCATGATCGAGGAGAGAATTATGAGAATGAGAAGTGGTACTGCCACTAATCTTCTCTCCCATATTATCAAAACAGAAGGCTTTCATTTCCGGAATAGAATCATCGGAAAGAATGTCACTATCCTTAATGGGGATAGGAGATGAAATAGGTTTCTCTTTGAAAGCCTCGATTTTAGAAATGAGAAGACTGACATTCAATAATGTTGCTCGAAGAGCTTCATCTTTGATTTCAGTGTCAGTAACTTCATCATTCTCTTCTTCTAAGCTAACAAGCTCAGAAGGTGAATCTTCCACATAAATGATGTCTCCACAAGATAACGAATCATCATCATCAGAATCGGAGAACATCTCAACATGATCTTTTGGGAAGACAAGAGGGGTAGGGATATCACACAAATGCTCGAGAATTCCCTGTGACTCTCTTGGGATTGGGACAAGGTTCTCAACACTAGAATTTATGAATTCGTCCGATTCCTTTTCAGGAACAGTGTCAAGATGCTCGTCCCCCATGCTCAGAGAGTGAGTGGGAGCTTCGGGTGTGATAGCAGTTGTTTGAGATGGAATCTCAACTGCTGGGATATCAACTGACTGAGGGAGTTGAGAAATATTATCTTTAAAAGGATAAAAACTCTCCTCGTCATCGTCATATAGAGCTGCCTTGAGAAATTGGGAACGCCTTAGAGCTGCATGCTCTAGGACTAATAATTCTTCCCTAGATTTGCGAGCCTCTCGTTCTTCTCGTTCTTCGGCCAGCAATTCTCCTATGGTCTTTTCACCACTCACTTGATTCTTAAAGTTACTAATCATATCATCAAGTGTTTTCATTGTGGTTTCAAAATCTTGGGAGATTTCTTGAGATAACGGCTCAGGTGGAGTTTAAACCGTATGGTGCTGTGGAGGTTGGAAATTTTCAAACCTGTAAGAGTCATGATTGTTACAAGGAAATGGATTCCCTATTTGACAATCAGAGCTGAAGTGGGGACCTCCACAGTACTCACAACAGTAAAACTGTTGAGTCTGGACTGGTGAATTATATGGATATTGGTCATAACTAAAGTTCTGAGCATCACTGGAAAACTGTTCATAGACAAACGTGTTTCCGGATTGACACTCAAATCCTTGGTGAGGACCTCCACAAAATTCACAGTAGATATATTGATTATCTGAAGATAAGTCGGGCTGTGGTGGGTAATTGGCAAAGTTTGAGGGGTCGTTAAATGAGTTCGGATTAGGATCATAATCAAATGAATTCCTCGAACCACAAAACAAACAACTCCCGTTATGAATATCATTACCACATTGTACACACGTACACCAACGACAGGGTGAACCAAAGAGAGGTTCACCACAACCGACACAAGGAATAAACGATTGCATTTGATAGTTATGAAAAGGAATCAGTTTATCCAAAGAATCAACAAAACCAACATGGTGATCCGAATGACTATCAAGTCTCGAAGAACATTTTGAAAAATCAGGAGGTGGGACAAGTGGTGTGCTCTGAGAGCTAGCAATTTCCACCACTTCCGTTATGGTCTCCGGTTCTTGAACGGGTTCATCGGGTTGTGGCGGATGGTCGGAAAAACTTGGAGAATCATCGAGAGAGTTATCAGATAATTCGCACCAATAACAATATTTTCTTGCACCCATCCTTCCACATCGCTTGCATAAACAATCCGGATTCTGACAATAGAGCTGATCCTCTTCCATACGGCTTTTGCAGTGGAAACAACGAGGATAATCGATCGTCGCCATGAGAATTAAACATGTAGAGGGTTAAAGAAATAGAATTAAACGGTTTTGAGGTTAAAGAAGAGTAGAATCAAACGGTACGAGGGGGTAAGAGAAATAGAATCATACGGATAAGAGGAATGAGAAGAGTATTTTTGTATTTTTATAAGAAAATATAAATATATGTAGATGGATGGTATGAACAAAGAGTGAATATTCAAATCACTAATCTGCTAAACGGAAGATAATCAGCACAGCTCCCCGGCAGCGGCGCCAAAAATTTGATCCGCTCCCAAACCGTCAAGTTTTCTCACACAAGCCGGCCACTTGTGAATGGATGGTCGACCGTAAGAAACTTAAAACAGTTTAAACACCAATGCAATGAAGATCAGGGGAGTATAGTGTTTCCCCGGGTCGTTATGTCCCAGCGAGCTATGCAATGGATCACCAAACGTATAGTGATCGAGAGATTTGAACAGAAAACGGGATTTGAGAATGATTATGACTACAGAAAAAGTACATAAACTACAACGGCTTAAATGCAAATTAAAGGAAATTAAAAGGATAAAAACTATTAAATAAACGCTATCACTATTTTTAAAATGATGTTTTTGTATTTATGTTTTTATAAAACTGAATTAAAAACTACGTAACGTACAAAATAAAATGTGAAACTTTAACAATATAAATCCTAAAAATATGAAAATGACATTTTTACAAACCTAATGATAAAAGAAAATTTATAGAAAAAGAAAATTATTTTTATAACTAATTATCTAATTATTATTAATTAAAAACTATTTTTAACTATTTAATATTAGCCTAAAATACAAGAAAATAGGAAATAAAGCTAGAAAAATAAAATTATGACTTGGAAAAATCTAAAACATCAAAAGAGAATTTTCAAAACTATTTTTGTATTTTTCTGATTATTTTTGTATTTTCTAGGAATTAAAAACTATTTAAAACTACTTAAATTACTTAAAAATACAAATTTAACTAAGAAAAATCTGAAAAAATATTTTTTTGACTTTTTATATTTATCTAAACTTAAGAAAAATGAAAAATTATTTTTTTGAACTTTTTCTTAATTAATTGTATTAAATCCTAATTAAAAATGCTTAAAAACTAATTTAAATTAAGAAAAATAGCAAACAAGACAGGAAAAATATGAAAAATTCAAGATAAGCTTAAAATATTATAGAGAATCTAGGAAAAATAGAAAAACAGGTGGTTGTGTGTGAGAAATTTCAACTGCTATGCCAAGGGCTTATAAATAAGCACTTAAAATAAGCAAGTGAACACCCAAGGCCACCCAACTGAAACAGAAGCAATATTATGCTAAAAGAACCTAAATGCAACAGATATTACACAAGCTTTAACCTCTGATCAACAAGCTCAACAGATTTGAGGTTTTGACTAATAAGCTAAAAACAGTTGTGAGGGTGCTTCTTTGGACATGAAAATAAGCACTCAAGATAAGTTGAAATTGAAAACCAACAAATGGAACTTGAACTAGACCTGGCTGAGACCTAGTAAACCAAAAAGGAGCCTTGGACAAGCTCTCAAGAGCTTGTTACAAGGGCTGCAAGACCCTGTGCAGACTCAGTGTTGACTGAGTCTATGCACATGGCAATTATGCCCATATTGAACAGTGATTATGAGGCTTATAAAAAATTAACAAAAATCCACAAAAATCACCATAAGAAATTAGACCAGTGGAAGTTTTTTAAAACCACAAGATTCACTGAAATTGACTCAGAAATGAGTCCAAGAAAAATCCCTCTAGATTGGCTTAAAACTGATTTTCACCATTTTGACTTTTAAAGCAGAAATGAAATGTTGACCAAATTGAAATTTGAAGACAATTTATGGACTGATATCAATGTGTTATGATGAAATAAACCTACTGCAATCTATATCTATGTAAATGAAACACAAAACAAGCTTCTAGCTTTCAAAAATTCCAATAGTAAGCAAGTTAAGACAGTGGACTGAAGATTTTGACTTTGGAGCTTTGCAGGCACAAGTTAAAGACAGATAAGAGTATATTTGAACTAAACAAACCACAAACAACAAAAATCTATCACTGAATACACCTCTAACACAGTTTAAGCTATAAATCCAAACACCCTTTCATTGACTGATTTGCAAATTAAATCTATACTAACTACTGAAACAACAAGTAATAATGATCAAACTGAGTTAAGCTCACTTAATTAACACTAATTGAACAGGTTTTAATTACTTATCAATACAAAAAAACAGATTATGCTATGAGATTTGACAATCACTTACAAATGGTCCCTAGCCACTATGGCTTGAAACAGCAATCAAACCAGAACATCTAACCTATATAAAACACCCATTTAACTCTGAATCCACCCATTTCCATTTCTGCTTCAACCCATTGCCATTTCCAAGACCAAATGAACCCTGTTTGACTTTTGTTGACCAAAATCCAATATTGTTTGAAACTGAAATGTGATCTTACAGAAAGCCTTAATAAGCTTGAATGAGCATGTTTGAGCTTAAAAACCAGTTACTAAGAGCTTGTTCATAAGATTTGGAAACTGAAAAATTCAACAGTGCACAAAAATATGAAATTATAACATTAACTTAAATTGATACTTGAAATAAGTTGCAATACACTTAAGTACTTTTGTTTGATACAAATAAGCTTGAAAATACAACTGAAAACTATTTAAGACATGATAAGCTAAAAAATGACATACATTGTGAAAATTAAACTAAGTACTATCTTTTTCTTCCTTCCTCTTGCTCTTTTTATACACCAATCATCTTCTCTCACCTCTCTCTTCAAATCCCAGCATTAATATTGACCCTTGGATTGCTAAGATAGATTTTGGCCATAGGATGAGTTTTTGGCGCCAAAACTGTTTTTAACAGCTGGGGTTGAGTGTTTGGTAGAATGGGCATTAAATGTATCTTGGCTTGGTGTATTTGGAGTGCTAAGGAGTAGGGGTGATGATGGAGGTGGAGTGTTAGCAGGTGTTGCAGGGGGAGGGAAATGATGGTGGTAACCCGTGAGTTTGGAGGGAAAGGTGGAGTCAAAGGGGATTTGACTGGGATTATTAAAATGGGGGTGGTCCAAAGTGTTAATGACAGGGGTCCAATTTGGCTTATGGCAGGGGTTCAAATGGGATTTTGACAAGGGACCAAGGGTTTAGGGGTTTTAAATACGCAAGGACCTTTGTGTAATTTCTTAAAATTAAGGGACCTTCTCTGCCAATTATGCAAAGTTGTTCCAAGGGCTGAAAATGACAAGTGTTAATAGTACAAGGACCAAAGCTGACATTTTCAAATTTTCCAAGGACCATTTTTGCCAATTTTTAAACTTGGAGGACCAAACTTGTAATTTCTCAAAACTTTTGATATTTTTCACCAAAGGACTAATTTTGACAACTTATGATTTTAAAAGGACCTTTGGTGATTTTTCTTTTGAAATTATGGCTCAGGGACTATTTCTGACAATTTTTGAAACTTAGGGGACTGAAACTGCCAATTATGCAAACTTAGCTCATTTTTCATCTGATTTTGAACATTTTGCATCTGAAACATATAAAATGCAATTTTGGAATATTTTCAGTATTTTGATGCATTTCTGAGCATTTTTAACCGTTTTGCAGTTCAGATTTAACCAAAAATGATGAGTATTTACACACTCATCAATCCCCCACACTAAACCTGCTAAAAATAGAAAGCCGTCTAAAACGAGTAATCTGTTTCTTATGGAGCGTTATCTAATTCATATAGGTTCCGGGCGACGGAATTGATCTCATTTCTTGGTTTTGCTTTCATTGTTGATTTGCTTCGAATAAGGTACAGATATTCTGACCTTCTCATAAGGTTTCTCATGAACTCATTTATCTCTTGCTATTGTTATTGAACCTTTGTTATTGATCCTTTGTTATTGAACCTTTGCTATTGACCCTCTGCTATTGAACCATTGTTATTGAACCTTTGCTATTGACTCTTTGATATTGACCTTTGATATTGAGCCATTGATATTGGACTATTGCTATTGAATTGGGAACTATTGAACTTTTGATTATGATGACTCACTTATTGTATACTTGGACCTTTTTCATTGACCTGTCAGTTTGACACCCGAGCCATTAACTAGGCATGGGGGTTCCATGTCCGTGTCATTGATGCACCAATGGAATGACTCCAGTGTGGATGAGTGATGTTCCACACCGTCCCCATATTGTATTGATTATTGCGCGCTTCAGATATATATATTATATTGGCCATTATTGTATTGCAGGGGGCGTATGGATGCATCCTAGATTTGTATTGTATTGATTGATTGTATTGATATTGTATTGGTGATGTGGTGCGTGTGTGCAATACACCCCCTCACATATTGGGAGCTGATCACTCCACTAGCTACTTGAGGTCTCCCCTCTTATTGGATTGGTATTCCGAGGTCACCCCTCCGAATACACTGACTACTATTGATATTGGATTACTATTGATTGATTGTATTGTACTGATTGTTGGCTCGTGGTAGATACTGACCCCCTTTCATTGTTTCCTTTACCCTACTCTATATTGTTTCAATTCGTTTCTTATCGTATTTATCTTGGTTTCAGTTCCTCATTATTGCTATTGTGTTGTTATATCTGTTCACTGAGCTTTTTAAGCTCAGCCGCGTTTCTTTTCCTGTGGCAGGTTATTAAGCTAGGAGCTGGGGATTTTCATGGGGTTGAGAGTGGGATGATGTGTGTGGATTGACCTTAGTCATCTTAGACTTTGATTACCATTGTTATTTTGTTTTGGAGACTTAGACGTTGTATCGTTTCTTTTCCTTTGGACACTTTTTGGAACTTTTGTAATGTTCAAGTTGTGTTGACTTGTTATCCTTTGACATTTATTATAAGACTTCCGCTTGCATGGTTTATATGTATTGTTCTGATTTGGCACCATAAATGTGATACTTTTACCCTTATCGGGTTGGGGTGTTACATATATGGTGGTCGACATCACCCAAACAGCAATCGACTAATAAAAGTCAATTCAACATATCAATCAGATCATAAAAGGTATGGGAATTATGTGTTCATCAAACTCTAATCATCTAAACCTAACAATCACATCCTAGAAACCTAGTCCTTCAACATAGGCAATTGTATTTTACAGATAAGCACGTAGGATGATTAAGATAATCTCGTTAGAAGATACAGATTTGAAAACACTCTCCCCCTCAATCAATGACTTAAATTTCTGAAAAGTTTAAAAGCGCTGAAGTCATTGATTGAGTTTTCAATTTTAACGAAAACTCTGAAACTGATTGTATTTCAAGCAACTCATTTTACCACCATTTTTTTTTTGAAAACACACCAAATATTTTTCTGAAGAATTTTAGACGGAAAAACATTTGTGTAGGAACAACAGTCTTTTTGACGACATGCTTTCCTTGTTTTGTTTTAGGATAAGTGCACGAAATATTTGAAAAATTGGTTTAGCGCAACACTTTCCTTTCTTTAAGAGCGGGTTGCTATCTGAAATAATAGCAAGCCATGGTTTAAGCGCGGGTTACAGTCTGAAATAACTGTAAGCCATTTGATATGTGACATGTTTTGAAAAAGAATATTTACATCTCCTGCTCGAACTTCATCTATGGTCTCGTGCCATTATTGAATGACATTTCTAAGACCGTAGATGTTATCGATACCAGAAGACATGTCTAGGAAAACATATTTTTGATATTTTTCAAAATTTTCTGATTTTTATGGATTTTTGAAGGTTTTATATTTTTCTATTTTCTTTTGTTGGTTTTATATTTTTGTATTTGGTTTTTCAGATAAATATATACACAGATAGAGTAGATGATATAGTTTAAGAAGATGATGATACGAGTACCGAGATAAGGATATCGAGCAGCCCCGTTGTAGAAGATTGAAGTCATCATCCCTAAAACTTTCACTACCAAAGCTTCCAAGACTCTTGAATCGAAGAGAGAAATTGAGCCACTTGAAAGTGAGACTTTGGTAGCTTCCCCCCAAACCTTAAATCTTCTTAATGAGCAGATTCTAAGCTTTCTTTCAAGCTTGCCTTAGCCAGATGCACAAGAATGCACACCATATCATTGATCTTGCTGCTCCATATATGAAGGATCATTGTAAGTCTCCGTTCGGGGTTATATCATCAACAAGAACAGCAACGTATCATCCCACTCTTTAAAATTCTTCTCAAATTTCATAACCACTGAAGTCTGACGCAATCCATTCCAAAAGGTGTCAAGAGACCACTTCTCCCGAGTAGTTGAATTGATGCAGTCAGTCTCTTAGACTAGAGCTCACGAACCCGAATACACATACCCGAAGACAAAGAAACTTATACCATCGAAGTAGCAGATTAAGTCCAATAGCCAAAGAATAACCCCGATGTATACTTTTCTCTCCCCCTGAAGAAAGTGTATGAAGCTCAAGAACCCGAAGTACCCGAATGCCCAAAGAGAGAATAACCGATAACATTGAAGAAGCAGGCCGAATCACTGATTATCTCTGCGAAGGACTATCTCTGCGGATTTCAACTCTGGAATAAGTGATCTCTGGATCACTGATTAAGCACTCAAGTGAAACAGCTGAGCGTCCCCAATGTACACAATCCTCTCTCCCCTGATGATTGCGATAACATCGAAATCATCACACACTTGTGTACCTCTTTTGATCATCAGAAACTAACTCTTACATCTCTTCCCCCACGTAGTTGGAATAAGAACACTAAACGCCTTAATGAGTAAACCTTGAGTTTCTCTGCGGTCATGACATATGTTTTCCCGGGATATCTTCAATCACTTAGAAGAATTAAGTTCATCAAGTTTACTCGCCATGAGTCAAACCTTGAGTTTCTCTGCGGTAATAACATTTGTCTTCCCGGGATATCTTCAATTACTTAGAAGTATTAAGTTCATCAAGTTTACTCGCGTTTAGATACGTGTCTCCTTCCCCCTTGCTGGTTTTGACACTTCAGAATCAGCAACATATCATAAGCCCAAATACTAGAAATCTGTTGAGAAGAACGCTTGAAGTCTTTGTGAGAATCAACTTGCTGAAGTACAGTGTGAGCATGTCTAATTGTGGATTAAATCAGACATTTCACCCTCCCCCAATTAGTGCTCTCCCCTAAACCGACAATCTTTATGATGAATGCATGAATTAAGAAGAAGTCTTTAAATACTCAAATGCAACTCGTCTTAAGTCTTCTAACATGTAGCAGAGAATGTAGAACCGACTGTAGACTCGACCTTCTTCAAGATTGTTCAGTTAGGGAATAGATAGTTAACATCTTCAACTCACACCAAAAAGCATCCCACCAAAAAGCATCCCAATTAACTTACATCTTGCAAATCCCCTTAACTAAAATCCCTCCCAATCAAACAAGAACAGAAAGATGTTCATCAAGGAAATCAGCAATCAGGCCGCATCGAACACTTGAAATGGTAACACCAAACAAACAATCACATCAAACAAGAACAGAAGGTTGCCCGGAATCATCACGTCAAAGTATACGTGAAGCATTAATCGGAAGCACTTTGTCGATAAACTCATCAATCCGAGTGAAGATGTCAACCAGCGGCTCTTAGAAGAAACTCCATGTAAAGATTATCCGATAAGAAGAAGCTCGGTTCTTACCTGAGTTAGGAGCCGTATGACCATATATTCTCATAAGTCAATCAACCATGCAGAATTATCACACTTCTTCTCCCCCTCAAGAATTGCATACAGAGATGCCATTCTTGATTAAACAAGTGAATATCATCCAAATGTAGTCTATTCACACTTCTCCCCTGCAAAATTAGCACAGGATGTCGCCATCGTCATTATAGTTGAGAAAGTGGAATCAGAAAACAATCAACAGTAGCCCGATTCACTTGATGACTGAAGCGCATGGAAAAAGTATGAAGCATGTTGATGATAATGGTCATAATAAGAAGATTTCTCTTCTTCAGAAGATAAAGCGCACTGACACGTACACCTTTCTTTTCTTTAGAGAACGAGGCTTGAACTGTTGTGTTCAAACATCATAATGTTGAGGTACGAGGCCTGAACTGATGTGAACAGACGTCATAATCTCTCTCTTTTCATCATCTCTTGGAAAACTTGTAATCAACCCATTATCATTCAGTAGGCTCTTTGTAGTGACAGCTGATGGAGAAAACCCGATATAATGAATTTGACCCTGAAGTAAACTACCCCGAACTCGTGACTTAAACTTGCACATATGTAACAAAGAGCGGTTCCGATTTCCATTAGCATCTCTAAGTACTCTCTATGTACTCTATACTCTTCAACCAACCAACCATCAAGTATAAGACGTACATTACCTCTTGAAAATCCACAATTGAATGTGACACTGAGCACTACAACGTAACTCCTTAAAGTGATAGTTATTTTGTAGTGGTATGAGCCCAATTCCGTCAAGTGGTAAAAGAAAAGGTAAAAGAAACCCAACAATAACTAGATTTCCAAGTCTTCATTTTTTATAATAAGCTCGAACAAGGATCATGAAGAATCTTCATCCAACCATCCCCGATACCTTCAGATACTAAGTACACTCGCCCGTGATAATTCACTTCAACCTCAAATAAATAATACTGAATTAACGCCGTTGTCGCATCTTCTGATTAAAAGCTCAAATCTAGCCTCATTTGACGTTTTAAGTGAACTATGATAATGGTTTTCATCCCGACCATGGTTGAAAGCACATAACCCCGTAAAACCTTGTAATAACCAAACTACCATGAAGACAGCCCAAACACACACCCAATTCATGAAGTACACCCTTTTTATCCCTTCTTTGAAGCAGAAACTGTAGCACCAGCATCAGATAAGATACAGAATTACACTTTCCTTTCTCCAGGATGGTTCCATCATTATGGGATTTTACAATTCCATGGTTTAAACCGAGAAATAGATTCTTTCGCGGGATTTTACAAAACCAAGAATAAACCGTAAGATAGATCCGGAAATGCACTTTACAATTACCAGGATGTTTCCATTGTCACGGGATTTTACATGTCAATGATTTAAACTGAGAAATAGGTTCTTTCGCGGGATTTTACAAAATCAAGACAAAACCGTAAACAATGTCTGCTTGAATTTGTTATGACAATATTGGTTTCGATGAATATATGTTTTAGGGGAACATGCAGTGGTTCATTAACGGTTCATTATCCAACAACATCAACATCATCAACGACCATCCAATAAACACCTCGGTAAATACCTCATTCACGCATACAGTCGGCTATTGTAGTGACCACATGGAGAAGTAAACTCGATATACCAAATTTGATCATGAAGTAGAATTCCACAGATTTGTTAATTAAACTTGTACTAATCCTCGTGAACAAGAAACGGTGTACCCAATGTACAAAACCTCTTGACATTCTCAACTGAGTGAGACACCGAAGTGATAGTTACGTTGTGAGTTAAGCGAGAAAGAATCACATTCGTAATTAAATGGCCAAGTCTTTATCACACACTATAACTGCCCAAACAAGTCATCTTCGCGGAAGGGTAGAAAGAAAGAAGACGAAATAAGTAAACGCGCCCGGAAAAACCTCACTTCAAATCCAAATAAGAAATACCGTACATAAACAAACCGTAGTCAACATTGATCAATCATTGATTCAAGCCGTAACATATTACCTTTCGTGAAAATGCATAAACCAAAGTATTGCCCGCACAACACATCAGATCTCAACAACAACTCAAAACATCAAATCTCATGTTTCAAAAATAAGCATTTGATCCAATAATCCATTAAGCTCATTCCACTCCAATCCAATTCAACTCCGACTCATCATTAATATTTCGAATTTATAAAGAAGGTTCAACATTTTCGACGCCAGGCCGTGAATCAGTGTATTCTATGTGAAATTTCATATACCAAAGATACCACACGGATTACCAATAATATCAAATGTAAATCCAAAAATAAATTTGGATAACACATTTGAGATTATATAATACTCGGCTCACCATGCACTTCATCATAACGTTCATTGTGAAAACTCATTTCATCTAACCGGATTTAACATCACAACGCCCAATCATATCCGAGTGAGGCCCATGATCCAAATGCAAGCAACATATTTGTTTCAAAAAAAAACATAACCCGATCCATACTATGAGTGCATACCAGATCCAATACATCATACTACCCTAATTTTTAGGGTATTTAATAGCATAACTCACACATCCATACCCTAATATCACACATATTATTTCCTCCGCCTCTCACAAATCTCAGTCACTTATCAAACCCTAATCTCTTCAAAACATCCGCCCCCATTCATAATATTCACTCACATCTGCTTCACCAAATATTTGCAAACCCTAACATCAAAAAAATCCGCCTCTCACCTTCTTAAAAAAATAAGCGCATCAAGTAACCATGTCTTGCCACAGAGATGGCTTTGAGACAGTGAAGAAGCCACAGGGATGGTTTCTGTTTTTACGAGTTCCAATAATAAGCCACAGAGATGGTTTGATACCTTGATGACAGCCATGAGATCAACCCACATAAGATCTTAAGGTAGGTTTCAGGCAAAAGACACGGGTAAGATTTATGTTTTTGAGTCATGGGTCAAACGAATCAAAGACATGGTTTTGACATAGTTGTTAAAGTCATATCTTTATTTTCGTACATTATCAAGAATATCTTGGTCAATGATGATTAACTTACTTCATGTTAAAGACTCTTTGGTAGTCTTGATATTTCTTTTGAGAGCCATGAATTAATGAAACTGAGATCAAAAAACCAATTCGTATTTCGAGTCTTTGATTTGTTTGAGACTTAGTACAGGAAATAATGATATGATGTTTTGATATTGTTTATAACTGTTAGAAATGATATTGGACTAATGAAGTGATGAAACTGAGGTCATGTGGTGTTATTCGTATCTGGTATAATGTGGTTGAGATCTCTTCTTGTCAAGTCGCTATAGTAGAGTCAAGTTGCTACATGTCATACCCAAGTCGCTAAGCTTTTAAGAATCAACTCGCTACTTGATCAATATCAAGTTGCTAGTATTTTTCTTTCCAAGTCGCTAGGTCTTTTCCTTGACATAAGTCGCTAGTCTTCAAACTAAACAAGTCGCTAGCACACCTTTTTAACCAAGTCGCTACTTTGATAAAAATCAAATCGCTACCGTTTTTCTTTACAAACAGGTTGCTAAGATGTATTTGACTCAAAAGTAAAAACAATAACTCGCTAAATGAGATCAGGTCGCTAACTTAATGACAAGTCGCTGCACTTGTAAATACAAGTCGCTAAGATGATTCAATGAATCTGGACTGAGTGACAAGTCGCTAGCAAGATCAAGATTTTTTCCGGTGAGTTTTCCGACAATAAAACCAGTACACCTTCCATCAAACCCAGAAAATGCAGAAAATATACTTCTTTGACCATATAGACCACTTTAATATAACCAAATGACCACTTAGCATACATTATTTGATTGGACCAAGATATTGACACAAGACTGTTGTGAAATGAAAAGCCAGTTTGGACCATTGACCAAAAGCAGATACATAAAAAACTTGTTTAAAAAGATAATATCACCAACAGTACGTAACACAAAAATATTCGACACACAAAAGTGATATAAAATCAGTTTAGACAGGATTCAAGCCGCAACAAATCATCAAAACACAAAAACCTTGGCTCTGGTACCAATTGTAGGATCGATAATATTATTGTGTTGATGATTCGGGTGGTCTTGGATGATCAAAATACATGTTTGCCATATTTAGAGAGAGAAAGATAGAGAGGGTGTTCTTGCTAGAGACTTGGTTCACAAAATATGGAATGTTAGATTATGAGAAGCACCACCCCTTCCATGGATGGAAGGGGTATTTATAGTTACAGACACAACGACCTCCTATCGGCCTGTGGATCAGGTATACAGTGGGTAAAGACCCGTCCTTCCTCCACGGTGTTACTCTAAACTATTCTACGCTACTGACTAACTAAATAACTATTAAATAACAACGACAAATCTACGAGCTAACATATGCTAGACCATTATTGGGGTGACCGACACTTTAACATGGAATTTCCAATTCCTAACAGTTTGTTTCGCTATTGCTAGAGGAGTGGGGGCCCAGTTAGTCTCTCGGCTCCCCACTAATTTCTTGTAATTTCCTATGATTTTCTAAGGAAGCGATGTTTTTATAAAAAAAAAATAAATAAAAAAAAAAAAAATAATAATAATAATAATAATAATAATAATAATAATAATAATAATAATAATAATAATAATAATAATAATAATAATAATAATAATAATAATAATAATAATAATAAGCGTATTCGACGATTCTCTATGACCCAATCTGGGTTGATTGATTTTATACCAGGGCGAGCGATCAGTGATGCTGCACAGCGTAAAAGGGTCAAGTACGATGCTAAATGTGCGGATATTGGATATGGGTTTCTCCCCTTCTCTTTTTCTTCTTTTGGAGAACTTGAGAAAGATGCAGTCACCTTACTTAAGCGTATTCGACGATTCTCTATGACCCAAGACATTGGAGCGCGTGCAACAGTTCATATCTTTAATAGGATTGGTTTTACCATTGCTAGAGGTGTGGGGGCTCAGTTGGTTTCGAGGCTCCCCACTAATTTTTTGTAAAAAATAAAAAAATAATAATAAAAAAAAATAAATAATAATAATAATAATAATAATAATAATAATAATAATAATAATAATAATAATAATAATAATAATAATAATAATAATAATAATAATAATAATAATAATAATAATAATAATAATAATAATAATAATAATAATAATAATATTATTATTATTAACACAGGCGTGTAAACACTTAATGATTACTAAGTTTATGTATTACTTATCCTGTTAGGGCTTACATCAACTATCTTAAGATGTTAATGAAGTAATTGTGGGAGGTGTATGACAGCGCGAACAAGCCACGATAAACTCAATATATAATCAAAGCACATGCACTAATAAACCAAATAAACATCAAATATACTTTAATCGATGGGAAAGCAGATTAAATGCGAGTCATATGGCGGTGACAAGGCACGCAGTCCTGATGGATTAAAGAGTACGAATACAAATAAACGACCCTATTTATGAACTAACGTATGAGCAGAACCTACTTATGCCTCTGAATTCTTCTTCTGGTTGTGTCTAGTGTGGTCTGGTCATCCTCTTCTTTCTCTTGTCTTTGATCTCTGTCTTCGGTATCTTCTGTATATCGAATGAGGCTGTCGATCCAGTATTTATACTTTCTGGAATCGGAAATGATACGGCGTATCAGTTTTCTCGATACGCCATATCTAAGTAACATCACGTGGGGTCTAAGATTATTTTTGTTGTTCCCTATTCACTATCTTAAAAAATAATTAAGTATGTAAAACAAGTTAATAGTGAATCAATGACTGAAAAGATATAAGTAAAACACTAAGAGTAATTTTCAACATCATATTCTTATTAGAAATGAATCAAAAGAATACGTTACCCTAGTACTTGCGGAACAGTACTAGGGATTGAAATGACAAAGTGTTGTAACCCCTCACGAAGCTCAGGCTAAGTCTGAGCACAACTACAAGTACCCACTGAGCTATCTCAGGGATTAAGTTGTATTTGGAGGAGAGAAAGATGGCTTGCGTGTATGTATGTTTTTACAATTCACAAGCTTAAACTTTCACTCCATCTCTTATGCTATTTATACAAGTATGAGTTTTAACTCTTTCCTAAGTGACAAACTGACAATTTGCAGAAGACAAAATACTGAAGTATTTTGTCTCTGTTTACAAAGACTATATTAGGCAAAGGGACCAAGTCACTTTCTTCATGTCAGTACTGATGCTGATTCTAAAAAGGAAAACTTTCAAGATAAGTACTCCGTCTTATTCGTTTCCAATGTAACCGTTTTATCCCGCCCATTCTTCAGTCTTCATAGTCTTCAGTCTTTAGTTTCAGTTTGTCTTCAGTGTAAGTAGTTGGTGAGGAGTTGAGGGATTTAGTGAGTTATTGTCATCACTCACTGAATCCACCATCTTCTTCTTGACTCAGTCTTCACTCTTTAAGTTCCGCCTTACTAAGTGGAGAGACTTCTTCTTCGCCTCATACTGAGTATTCTGAAGATGGCTCACTGAGAGACTATGCACTCAGTGACCTGTTAGTGTTTAACAGACTAATCACTTAGGTTATTTTCTATTCAAATCCTAGATTAAGGGGTTTGGGTATTTACTGAACCCAACAGTCTCCCCCTATTTGGATATACAAATAGCCTAAGTGGTTGATCAGTGTAAGTGAGCAAATGGCTTCTTCTTACACTGAATGTACTAATGAATACAATAAGGAACACTGAGAATTTAAACAAAAATACATCTTTTATTCATCACATTACATGGTTCCTATCACTAGTATAAAAGATAAAACAAAATGATGTTAGTCCAGATGGATTCCCAGTGCTTCAAGCTTGACTTTCTTGGTGATGAGTGTTTCCCTGTCAGGATGATCTCTTATCTTGGCGTTTAAGTTAGCACAGAACCTGACGTTGGCAGGAGTCTGAATTTGAGAGGCCACAGGTATGTAGCTCAGCATTGCAGCCACACCTTCCTGATCAATGTCACTCCATCTTTGAAATGTTGGGTTTCCATAGACATCAATGTAGAACAGACCTCTTTCAGGCTTTTCAATCACCAGACAGTTCACGAACTTAACACCCTCAGGCAGCTCCCTGTTGCATTCGAGTCCAGGCACTTTGATCTCAGGCTGGAACTCAACCCTCTTTCTTTTGCCCTGTGATGACTGAGGTTGAGATGCTTGTGGTGCAGTTAAGGCAGGCTGAATCCCCAGTTGTGCTGGTACATCCCTCAGTATTTCATACCTTTTACTGAGCATCTTCATCAGCTCCTTAACCACCGCATTCTGCTTCTTTTGAATTAATGGACCAAGTTCATCGAGTTCAGTGATCCCAAAGTCAGTGCATTTTAGGGGATCATGAACCTCGAAATGTCTTTTATCATCCCCCCTGTAGACGTTCATTGCCAGTGGTTTAGAATTGGGGATGATTTTGAAATCAGTGATATTCTCAGGCAGCCTTCTGCTTGTCATTGTCCAGTTGTAATGATCAATTCTTGCTTGCCTGATGGCTGCAGTTCTTTTGTTCTTTTCTTCCAACTGCTTTCTCATTTCAGCCATCTTAGCAGCCTGAGCATCCTTAAACTTTTGTCCTGCCTGACCCTTCTGAAGCTTCTTTGGATCTATTCCCAAATTCTCAGCTTCTTTAGCAACAACTTTTATCAGTGCTTCTTTGCTCTTCCTTTCCTTCTCGGCTAGTTTCTGTTTCCTTTCTTCTTTTGCAAGATAGGAACTTAGCTGTTGTGGTGTGAGCAGGTATTCAGTGTCGCCGATCTTGTAGGGAATCTTCTCAGGCTCAGGAGTTTGCATTATGCCTTTTCCTTTGTCCTGGCCTAAGGAAGATGATGAAGCTACCAGTGGTGGTGTTGTTGTCGTGATGGGTGTAACTGTCATAGCAATTGTTGTTGTTGTTGATGATAAGGGTGGGATTGATGAAATTGGTACAGCTGGGACTGGTGGTGTTTCCCCCTCAGTGTGAGAGGAGGTCTCTTCAGTGGTCTTCTCCCCCTCAACTGTTGCGGCAACTTCAGTGAGAGCAAGAGTTGGCTCTGACATTGGGGAGTTTGGGTGGCTTGAACTTTGAAGGCTTGGTAGATTTCAGTGACCATAGCCTTGATATCAGATGTATCCTTTTGAAGACTAGTGACATGTGTTTCCAGATTAGCTTGAGAAAGTTCCAAGGCAGTCATGCGTGGCCCAATATTCCAAGCCATTGATGAGGAAGCCTTAGCTAAGTTGGTCACTTGAGCATCCAAAGACCCCAGTGTTGCCTGAAGAGACTGAACTGAAGATTGAAGACCCTGAACATTGGCAGACTTTAGCATAGTGATCAGTTCAGTAAGGTCTGAGGAATTCTTCAAGTAAGCCTCAGTAGCCTCCAGCACTTTTGAGTTGAGTGCTGGGTCTTCTTTGACCGAGTCCCTGATTTCATCAATTTTTGTTCCACAACCCTGAAGATGTTTGAGAAACTTAGCCAGGTTATCATCCAATCTATGAAGCTGCTCGTACATAATATCTTTGTGCTCATCAGTGTTAGCATTGAAAGTGAGCACATCGGATCTTAGATCAGCATAACTTGCAGCAGATTCAGTATGTTGATCCCACAATGTGTCAGTGACCCTAGAATATAGCTTCCTTGAAGCTTTGGTGATCAACATAACCAGTTACCTCTCTGTCAGTGGAAGAGTGTTATCAAATCTCCTGAATTCTTCAGGACAGGAAGATGTTGAAGAGTCAGAGTCATTATCTTCTGGCTGGAATGGTGACTCTTTAGACTTTTGTGGATCAGGCTGAGGCTCTTGCACAGATTGGGCATCAGCGTCCACTTCTTCTCTTGCTGATAAAATTGCATCTTCACTGTCAGCTTATTCTTCTTTAGAGAATATCAGATCAGCAACCTCAGCAACAGTTAACAATGTGGGGGTGATGGGTTCCGTATCAGTGGGTGGTATATTTCCCTCAGAGTCTTTGTCCCCCGTTGACCCCTCATACACTAGTGGGCGTTTCCCAGTGCCTTCTCTGGAGTCAGGATTGGTGGTAGGTTCTGTATCGGCGGGTTATTCCTTTCCCTTCGAGTCTTTGTCCCCCTGTGACCCCTGAGACACTGATGGGTATTTCCCAGTGCCTTTGGCGGAGTCAGTGGCAGTTATATCCCTATCAGCTGGTTGTTTAGTTCCCTCTGAGTCTTTGGGATCAATCAGTGTGCCCTCAGACAAGGGCTGTGATTTGCTAATGTCATCCTTGGGCGAAGTGGAGGGCACTCCCCTACCAGCGGGTTGTATGTTTCCATTTGGATCTTGGGGAGTAGTAGTTGGGACCAAGGGCACTGATTGTGATTTATCAGTGTCCTTCGTTATCACCAGGGTGGATGTTGCTTGGTCTCCAGTGGGTGGTATATCAGTCTTGGGCTTCTTTTGCCTTTTGGGCTGTGTTCTTGAAGCCTCAGGGCCCTGAGACTTGGGTTTGATCTTAGTCCCAGTCTGAGACTTCCCCTTCCTCTTTTTAGGAGCAGGGTTTGGAGACACTGAATCCCTCTGATTGTTTAGAGCAATCATATGGGCCGTCAATACAATATCAGTGACTTGGTTACGATATGTATTTCGTCCTAGTTTTGCTCAGTAGCTTGGTTACGAGATCACTGTAAATGATCTCCCCAATTTTGACATTGACCCCATTTATCAAACAGTATGCCATCATCAACTGAATAGAGTTAACTTGTTCAGTTGATGAGTGGTTCCCACCGAGAACCTGAATCACAAATGTGAATAGGATCTTCCAAGCCGTGGGAAATGAGTTTTTGGTGACTGGGGTCTTTTCCAAAAAATTTGGATCCAAAACTATTTGTTTTAACCCATCCTTCACTGTGGTGGGTTCAGGATGGGCGACATAAACTCCCTTGTTGTAGTCTAACCCTGTTGAGGTGCAAAAGGTTTTGTAATCCAGGGTGACTGATCTTTCCCCATTAAACAGAATGAACTTAATGAGATACTCCCTGAGTGGTCTTAGGTCTGTCTCATTAGTTGCGGGTGTCGGGTCATAGGCCACTGTAGTAGCCCAAAAATCCCTGAGGAGATTTTGGTATACAATTGAGGGACATTGAACAAAGGCCTTTTTCAGTGGGCAGTTATACAAAAATTTTATAATGTCCTTGTAGGCTGGGACAGTTTGAGGATATTCAAAATTGCCTATGACATTATTGGTTTTAAATTCAACATTGGTGAGATCCCCTACCCACTGAGGTGCAAACTGGAGAGATTGTGTTCTAGCCATTTCCATTAGAAGACTTTTTAGGGTTTTGAAAGAAAGTTTGATCTAGAACAATCAAAGAGTGTTAAATCTCTCAAGTTTGTAATGAAAAACTTTTTTGTAAATGTTTACAGAGGAGGTTTTTCAGAAAAAGATTTGAAGAACACAAAGATTTCTGGGTTTGAAAGAGATTTTGACAGAGTTTTGTTAGCAGAAATCTTTTGTGTGTGTTATAAGGATTTTGTGAGGGATATTTATAGAGTGTTGAGAGGGGTTGTTTGTGCATACTTGTGGATTTGTATAGTCGGTTTTTGAAAACATTTTGAATTTCCACATTTAATGCCACCCTCCACTACCCGCAGTAAAATCATGTTTTTCAAGGAAACAGTTGCAGTGTACAGTAAAAGTGCACTTTTGCAGTAATAAAATATCCACAGGATATTTTATGTGAGACGAGGCATTTAATGCCAAGTGGTGTGAGGTAAGGTGTTGAGAGACCCTTGACATGGATGACAGTAAGACGAAGAGACATATATTCCTATATTAAATTGGCATGGTTACCAACCTAGGACATTTAAGTAACTGATACTTGGAGCATTTAGTTACTCATTCAATGCTCAATATCAACTGACAGGGTCCCTGAATGAGTCTTACTCATTCAGTGAGATGGTTGTTTTGGATTATGTTCAGGGAGGATGGACCATTTCGGAGAAAACTTACTGAGATTGGGATTGGTTTTCAGGTTGCTGACTTTCAATGTCTAGCATTCCCAATTCAGCTTTCAGTCTCCTGAAGGTAGGTTCATCTAAGGGTTTGGTGAAGATATCAGCAAGTTGATATTCAGTAGGGATGAAATGAAGTTCAATGTCTCCTTTCATTATGTGGTCCCTGATGAAATGATATCTGATATCAATGTGTTTGGTTCTTTGGTGAAGGACAGGGTTGTTGGAGATTGCAATAGCACTGGTGTTATCACAGAAGATGGGTACCATTTTGTAATGGATGTCATAGTCACTGAGTGGACTTTTCATCCATAAGACATTGGCACAGCATCCTGCAGCAGCCACATACTCAGCTTCAGCTGAAGACATAGCCAGTGATTGTTGCTTTTTAGCACTCCAACAAACCATTTTTCCTCCAAGAAATTGACAGGACCCTGAGGTACTTTTTCTGTCCGTATTGCAGCCAGCATAGTCAGAGTCAAAGTATCCTTTGAGGTCAAACCCTGAGCACTTTGGATAGTAAAGTCCAAGGCTTGGAGTTCCCTTCAGGTATCTGAGGATTCTTTTGGCTGCAGTGAGATGGGATTCTTTGGGATTGGACTGATATCTTGTTATTAGATAGACTGAGAATTGAATGTCTGGTCTGAAAGCAGTTAGATACATCAGTGAGCCAACAATCCCTCTGAAATGAGTTTGGTTGACTAATTTGCCAGTGAGATCAGGTCAAAGGTTGTTAGGAGGGACCATTGGTGTCTTCACTGAGACACAGTCAGATATCTCATATTTTTTTAAGAGATTTCTGGTGTACTTCTCTTGACTGATGGAGACTCCTTTATCTGTTTGCCTGATTTGTAGTCCAAGGAAGTATGTGAGTTCACCCATCATGCTCATTTCAAACTTTTTTGTCATCAGTTTTTCAAACTGTTTGCAAAGAGTGTAGTTTGTTGAGCCAAAGATGATGTCATCAACATATACTTGGACTAGTATCATCTCTTGTTTTGTCCTATAGATAAACAATATGTTGTCTATCTTTCCTCTAACAAACTTGTTTTGAATCAGGAAGGCTGAGAGAGTTTCATACCATGCTCTGGGAGCTTATTTCAGTCCATAAAGGGCTTTATCAAGCTTGCAGACATAGTCAGGGAATTCACTACTCTCAAAGCCAGGAGGTTACTAAACATACACATCTTCCTTGAGTTCACCATTCAGGAATGCACTTTTTACATCCATTTGGTAAACTTTGAAGTTCATGTAGGTAGCAAATGCAAGGAAGATCCTGATGGCTTCCATTCTTGCAACAGGAGCAAATGTCTCATCATAGTTAATGCCTTCTTGTTGACTGTAACCTTTGGCTACAAGTCTGGCTTTGTTTTTAATGACAGTGCCGTTTTCATCAGTTTTGTTCCTGAAAACCCACTTCATTCCTATAACTATGACATCCTGAGGACATTTGATCAAGGTCATGACCTTGTTTTTATCAAACTGTTGAAGTTATTATTTCATAGCCTGAACCCAGCTTGGATGTTTTAGAGCCTCAGTGACACTCTTGGGTTCTATATCTGATAGGAAATCAGCATATAGACATTCATTGGCTGAATCTGCAGTTAAGTTAGCAGCCATGCTTCTAGTGAGCATGCCTTCAGTGGGTTCACCAATGATGCTTACAAGCTCAATGTCATGAGATTTTGTCCACTTACTTTGTGGTCTAGGATCTGAGCTTGAAGAGGTCATTGGAAACTCAGGAGTGAGTTCAGGTGCTGGAGCCACAGAATCATTAAAAACATCTGTTGAGATGTCTAGTTCAGGTTGGGGTTCTTGAATCACAGGTTCCTGAACATTTGGTTCAGTGTTACCTATCCCAGCAGGGACTGATTGATTATCAATGAATTCACTGATAGTTGGTTGTGACAGGTTGTGAGGCAAGACATAATATGAGATGTCAGCATCAGCTTGGTATGAGGAATTGGTTTCAGTGTTATACTCATCAGGAGGATATCTTGATGAGTTATCAATTCCTATTTCCTCCACTGAGGTGTTGGTAAACCTGATGCTTTCTGAACTCTCATCAAAGGTGACATGAAAGGTTTCCTCAACTTGTTGTCTCCTTGTGTTAAATACCCTGAAGGCTTTGGAGATCAATGAGTAACCTAGAAAGTATCCATCATCAGCTTTAGCATCAAATTTGCCTAGATGATCCTTGTGATTATGAATAAACACAGGACATCCAAACACATAAAAGTAGTTGATATCAGAAAGTCTACCTTTGAATATCTCATATGGGGTTTTGTTATGTCTTTTGACAATGATTGACTTGTTTTGAGTGTAACAGGCTGTTTTGACTGCTTCAGTCCAGAAATGTTTTGATAGAGCTGAGCCATTTAACATAGTTCTAGCAGCCTCAATGAGAGTTCTGTTTTTCCTTTCAGCTACCCCATTTTGTTCAGGGGTGTAAGGAGATGCAAATTTTTGGGAGATTCCCTTTTCATCACAGAAATTCTCAAGCTCATCATTTCTGAACTCAGTACCATTGTCTGTTCTGATTTGTTTTACTGTAATGTCATTCTGGTTTTCAATGTTCCTGATGAATGACATTACAGTATCAGCTGCCTGACTCTTTTTGGAAAGAAAGTATACCCAAGTGTATCTTGAGAACTCATTAACAATGACAAGTGTATACTTCTCATGCTGGATTGATCTAGGACTGACTGGTCCAAAGAGATCCATATGCAGGAGGTGAAGGTAGCTTTTGATTGAGAAATTTTGTTTTGTTTTGAAAGATGCTCTTTGATGTTTGCCTTTTTCACAGGCTGAGCATGGTTTGTCTTTTGCAAAAACCAGTGATGGTAAGCCAAAGACCTTGTTTTGTTTTGCCAAGTTGTTGATATTTTTGAAGTTTAAGTGAGAGAGTCTCTTATGCCACAGCCAGTTGACAGTTTCAGTGGCTTTGGCAAAGAGACAAGTTCCATTTTTAGAGAGTGTTGACATGTCTAAGACATAAACATCATCCCTTCTAGGAGCTATCAAAACAACTTCTTTGTTGGCATTGAAAATGGTACCTTGTTTGTCATTGAATTGCACAATGTACTTTGCATCACAAAGTTGACTGACACTGATGAGATTGTATTTTAGACCTTTGACATAAGCTATTCTAGAGAAAACTATTCCATTACATTATACTGAACCATAACCTTCAGTGGGACATGATGAGTTATCACCAAATACTACCTTGGGTCCTGGTTCCTTTACATACTTGTGCAGATACTCCTTAACACCAGTCATGCTTCTTGAGCATCCAATATCTAGGTGCCAGATAGGCTCCCTGGCGTGTCTCTGCACAAGTAGTAAAGTGGATTAGTTTCTCTTACTGACCCACTTACTAGTGGGCTTGGGTCTAATGGTCTGCTTGAATTTAGCAATCGACTCATGGTCAGTGGTTGAGTGCATTGTGCTACCACAGGTTTTGCATTTAGAGACTGAGGATGACTCAGTGATTCTTGGTAGCTTTGAACTTCTCCTTGTATTGATGACATTGTCATGCTGGGATGTCTCATGAGCTGGATTTCCGCAAATATCACAACACGTGTTCATGAGACAATCATCAGGATGATGATCATTAAAGCCACAGTGTGGGCAAGGAGAAAAGGGTTTTGCTCTAAACTTTTGAGCAGATTTTGAGGTTGAAGCATACTGATGACCAACTTTGGTATAGTTTGCTTTACTGAGAGAACTTACATATTGTAAGTGATCAAAAGTTCTGTGATCCTCTTTTTTGCAGATCATACAAAAAAGGATTCTATAACAGTTGTCAGTTGTATGACTGGTATAATGGCATAGATCACACTTCTACTTGGATTTTGTGGTGGCTTTTGACTTTGAGGAACTAGAGGAAGCTGACTTTGTTTCCTTGATTGATTCAGGGACTTTTTCGATGGATTCCATCTTATCAGTTAGCTTCCTCACAAGTTCAGTCAGTTGCTAAATTTGGTCAGCTTCAGTGGGGACAGAGGATGTGGAAGTCTCAGTGGGGGTAGATTCTTGTTGAATTGGTTTTGTTGGTCTTTTCAGGATGGTTCTACGAAGTCCAGATCTTTCTTTTGGTGAGTGTGGATTGAATTGTAATGGAGTAAGCTCAGAGCTAGGAGCAGCACCCTGAAGAGGTTCCAGGGGTGGAAGCGGTGCTTGAGATTCTGCTTCAGACTCAGAGATGTGTTCAATACTACTGGGCACATCAGGGAGTCCAAGCATGCTCTTTAGAGCTTGACTTTCAGGCTCTAGAATTCTTCCAGAATCGAAATTTGGAAGCTTACTCTCAAGATTAACCCGTTCAATCCAATCACTGGGCTTGGGAATAGTCAACACATTGGTAATCATGCCACCAGACAGAAATGATTTGGGAGACTGGTCTTTGTTGTGAGAGTCAGGGAGATGATCTTCACCTATGACTCTCTTTTTGCTACTGGGAGCTCCCACAGCATCAAAGACTCTTGGATTCTTAGCAGTCCAACTAGCAATGATTTCCTTTTCTTTCTTAAGTTCTTCTTGAAGAGCATGATTTCTTTTAACTAATTCAGTGTTTTGAATTTGCAAAGTGATAGCCTCAAGCTTATTTTGTTTTAAAAGAAGCAATTCATCCCTATACTTGTTTAGTTCAAAACTTAGCTTGTTATATTTTGAAAAAAGATTTAATCGTTGCTCTTCTACAAACTTAAGATCGACATTGATATAGTTCATATAGGACTGCCAATCAGAGTCATCATCTATAGAAAGTAAAATATTTACCTTCTTCATTGTAATGTTGACCCACTTTCCATTTCTGGCATGATTTTTTCCCACAGCCAGCTTGTCCTCTTCGGAGAGAGCCATCAGTGCACTGACTTGCACCATTTCGTCATCAGATGAGACAGGCTCTTCATCCCAATCGAAGACTTCAGCAACAAGACCTTTGTTTTTACCCTGCACAGATTTAGCCTTGGCTTTCTTGTATTTAGCTTCAAAATCTACAGTTTTGTTTTGATCATATTTTTTTTGAAAATTTTGATGAGAATGATAGATTTTTGGTTGAAATTTGCTAAAGCCTAAAGACTGATTAGACCCTGATGGTTTGTAAGAGGGTTCAGAAATTGTTTTTGAAAAACAGTCTTTTGCAAAATGACCTCTTTTATGACACTTAAAGCATTCAGTGTCTTCAATTGCTTTAGAAGTTGAAAAACCTTTGTTTCTTTTTATAAACCTTCGAGAGTTAGCAAGGAGTGCTCTTTCCTGAAATTCAGCGTTCAGGTCATTTAGGTACTCCTCACTTGATCTCTCATCAGGCTCATCATCTGAATTTTCTTAGAAATTTTGAACCACATTGTTAGAAAAGAAAGCAGTTGATATTGGTGATGAGGTGGTGGTCAGGGACTTCTTGACTTCCTGAGACTTCTTTAAGTCAGGGTATCGTCTGTTGATGAGGTTTTCCTCATAGACAAATTTCCCATAAATTTCAGGAAGCTCAAGATTCTGGATATGATTAGCATTCCTAAGTCCCTGAAAGAAATTCAACCACTTCTCAGGCAGACTATTGACAAAACCAACATTGATTTCATGTTTGGACAACTTAACACCATCATTTGACAGTTCATTTAAAAGAGTTTTGTACCGAGTGTAAGTTTGAGAAAGAGTTTCTGAGTCCTTAGCCCTGAAGATGTTATACTGAAGTTTCAGGTCCATTATCCTGTTTTCCTTGGTATCAGATGGGCCTTCACGGCTATGAACTAGGTCATCCCAGGTTTGTTTAGCTGTACTACAGCTTATAACTGACTCCATAATATCATCAGGAAGACATGATATGATGATACTTTTGAGTCTTTGGTCCTGGTTGACCACTCTCCTCTCATCCTGAGTCCACTGAGCTTCAGGTTTAGGCAAACCTTCAGCAGTCTTTGGGATAAATGGACCTTCATTTATACACTTGATATAATAAGGTTCCATCCCAATCAAATAGCAAAGCATACGCTTTTTCCATTTGTTAAATTTACCAACTTCAAGTCTAGGGGCAACAGCTGAATAAGCTCCACCCTTTTTGTCGACTAGTTGAGGTACATCAAATTCAGCCATTTTAGGATCCTGATTTAAAAATGTTTAGAGCGGCTTAAAAACAGTTTTATAATCAGCCTTGCTCTGATACCACTTGTTGTTCCCTATTCACTATCTTAAAAAACAGTTAAGTATGTAAAACAAGTTAATAGTGAATCAATGACTGAAAAGATATAAGTAAAACACTAAGAGTAATTTTCAACATCATATTCTTATTAGAAATGAATCAAAAGAATACGTTACCCTAGTACTTGCGGAACAATACTAGGGATTGAAATGACAAAGTGTTGTAAACCCCTCACGAAGCTCAGGCTAAGTCTGAGCACAACTACAAGTACCCACTGAGCTATCTCAGGGATTAAGTTGTATTTGGAGGAGTGAAAGATGGCTTGCGTGTATGTGTGTTTTTACAATTCACAAGCTTAAACTTTCACTCCATCTCTTATGCTATTTATACAAGTATGAGTTTTAACTCTTTCCTAAGTGACAAACTGACAATTTGCAGAAGACAAAATACTGAAGTATTTTGTCTCTGTTTACAAAGACTATATTAGGCAAATGGAACAAGTCACTTTCTTCATGTCAGTACTGATGCTGATTCTAAAAAGGGAAACTTTCAGGATAAGTACTCCGTCTTATTCGTTTCCAATGTAACCGTTTTATCCCGCCCATTCTTCAGTATTCATAGTCTTAAGTCTTCAGTTTCAGTTTGTCTTCAGTGTAAGTAGTTGGTGAGGAGTTGAGGGATTCAGTGAGTTATTGTCATCACTCACTGAATCCACCATCTTCTTTTTGACTCAGTCTTCACTCTTTAAGTTCTGCCTTACTGAGTGGAGAGACTTCTTCTTCGCCTCATACTGAGTATCCTGAAGATGGCTCACTGAGAGACTATGCACTCAGTGACCTGTTAGTGTTTAAAGGACTAATCACTTAGGTTATTTTCTATTCAAATCCTAGGTTAAGGGGTTTGGGTATTTACTGAACCCAACAATTTTATTCTGAAATATTCGTACACCGCCTTAAGATACAACATATCTTCAGTTTTCATACGGCGTATGTATCTTCTAATCTTGGAATTACGTGGTGAAATCTTCAGGTTGATACGGCGCATGTCAAAGATTTTATGCGGCGTATCTTGAGCAGATAAGTCAGATCTCTGTGTTGACCAAGGTTTTATATACGACACATGGAAGAATTCCATACGGCGTATTCTTGAAAGTCAGGCAATGGTCTTTACATTCGTCTAAGTGTTGATGTACGGCGTATCCATCTAGAATGATACGGCGTATCTTCCTTTAGTTTAGTAGACTTTACAAATATGATCCATTTTGCTCCATGTTACGTCAAAAATAGCTAACTTTCATCAAATGCTTGTTTTCAACTGAGAAATACAAAAGTAATCGATTAAGTATCAATTCTCATATAAAATAATATAAAACAAGCAATATATGTACGATAAATGAGACCAATAAACTGTTGTTATTTGATATCATCATCAATAATAACTAGTTATAATACCCGTACCACGCACGGGGTTTTGATAAAAAAAATTATTCTGTATTAATACTGAATATTGTGTCTTTAAAGGTAATTGCATATAATTATATAGTTATAAGTTTCGTGCATGCACAAAGTTTACACATAAATCAAATTTATTTTAACATTTTAGTTCAGTATATACACATATAAGAATTTGCTCATGAAAATTGTGATATAAGTACAACTAATACTTATGCACGAGTTTTTCATTATGCATTAATATCCATTAAAATTTGGTAAAATATTTGTAAAATTTTATGTTAGTTAACTCAAAATTTAATTTTATTTAGCTGACAAAGATGTTGATGTTGTTATTTAAATTTACTACTAATATTATGTTGTGCACATGATGCAAGTTTAATAGCACATAATGAGCTTTGATAAAGTTAAAGTATACTCTTTAAAGTTTTTTAAAAATGTACTTCTAGATATCCTTATATAAATAAATAAGAATTACATGAGTCATTGTCATAAATACAATCACGTATGTTTATTTTTATATTAAAGTAACCCGTGCTTAAAATTTGATAATTATATTCTCGTTTTCAGTAATTTAGCTGTATTTAAAATGTAAACTCGTGTCCACGTAAGTTAAACTTTTAAAAATGAAATAAATTAGTCATTATTGAACCTATATAGTAAAAAAAATTGATACTTATAATCTTATTCAAATTTATATGTTGTTATTTTAAAACAACTTATACATTGTATTTTATAAGATATAAAGTATAAAGGGTATAAACTATAAGGGGGTATTTGTTTATAATTCAAAGTTATTAAAAAACATGAAGGCTTACAATATTACACTTAACTCTATATAATTTTTAAAAATTCAACCACTAAAGTTTTATTAATTACGTCATCTTTTTTTAAGTTTTTATTTTAACAAATTTGATACCTATATTTTTATGTGTTATTTTTATTAACCAAATTTCTCCACCAAATTTATTAAAGTTTGACCAAAATCAATTTAACTTTGACTTTTATTAACCAATCACATCACACGATTTTGCTTATGTGGCGAAATCGAGCTTTCCTATTGGCCAAATTGTTTTTTCAATAAGAATGAATTCACAAAATTACTCCGAAATGATGTAATTCCTTTATTAGATAAAAGATAATAATAATAATAATAATAATAATAATAATAATAATAATAATAATAATAATAATAATAATAATAATAATAATAATAATAATAATAATAATAATAATAATAATAATAATAATAATAATAATAATAATAATAATAATAATAATAATAAATAAATAAATAAATAAATAAAAATAAAAAACATGCTCACCATTTTTTTTTTCTCAAACACAAACACACATCATCTCAGTTGTTAAACACACATGCTATTATCATCATCACCGGCTAAACAATTGTTGCTTGCTACCATCGGGTTTTGTTGCCGCCATAGACACCGCCACCACTATCAATTGAATCCGCCACCAGCACCACTTAAAACCAGTGGTGTTTGAGTTTCGATGCTTCCCTTGATGTTTATGTGGTCTCGGTGGTGTTTTTGATAGGTTTGGTGATGTTTTGAGTTTGTTTTTGTGGTTTTAGTGGTTTAAAAATTGGTTGATGTTTTTGTTAAGATTTTTTCCCTTTTGTTTATATATCTTTTGAGATCGGTTGTGATGTTTTATGCGATGTACACTGCTAGATATGTGGTTTTAGTTATGTCATGATGTTGGAGTAGTGATAACGCTACACGCGTCGTTCGGGGTCAAAGAAACTTCCTTTTCATCGAGCAAGTTTTTCAACACCCTAGGCAGTGAACCTGATGCGCGCAAAACTGTCAAGTTCTCTCACGCAAGCGTAAGAAAACTTAAAACAGCTTAAGCACGAAATCAATGAGGATCTGAGGAGTATAGGGTCTCCCCGGGTCGTTATGTCCCAGCGAGCTGTGCAATGGATCACCCAACGTATAGTGATCGAGAGATTTGAACGGGAAAAGGATTTTGAGATTATTATAACTACGGAAAAAGCACATAAACTACAACGGCTTAAATGCAAATTAAAGGAAATTAAAAAGATAAAAACTATTAAATAAACGCTATCACTATTTTTACAAAATGATGTTTTTGTGATTTTATAAAACAAAATATCTTAAATAAACTATTTTAATTAAAACGTAAACTTAAATTACTTAAAAATGTGACTTAAAATGAAAACGTACGTTATGTACAAAAATTACGCTGGAGCGCAAGATAAAACGTAAAATTTAAGAAATAAAAGGCCTACGAGTGTAAAATCAATTTTCTCACGTACTACATGACAAAAGAAAATTTTAGGAAAAAGCCGGGTATTTTTTTGAGTTTTATTTTATTTATTACGAATTAAAAACGATTTAACACTAATTAAATAATTAAAAATACTAAAACTTTTTGGAAAAATCTGAAAATTGTACAGAAAATACTTTAAGTGCTACTGGATCTAGGAAAAATGTAAAAGCTGGGTGTTGCTTTGAGAAATAAGCTAAAAATAAGCTAAATAAGTGCTATAAACTAAACTGCCAAACCTACTTAAATATTAAGTTGTGTAAAGAAATAACCAAACAAGTCCCAAGGGCAATTGGTTAAGTGAGTGGTGTTGGAGCGTGGGCAGTGTCTGCAGGAGGTCCCATGTTCGAATCCCCCTTCATCCCCTTTTTCCACTTATTTTTCCTTTTGATTTTTTCTTCTTTTGCAAAACAAAATAAGAAAAACTACACCTTTTTAACTCAATTTAAAACTTGGGTCAAGCATAAACAAGCTGTAACAGCTTGTTAACAGCAAAATGAAAAAAAAAAATAATGAAAGGGGCTGTTAAAGGGGCGTTTGGGACAGTGGGCTGTTTGGTTTTTAAGAGCAACAAAAAGACTAAAAAGCTATAAGAAAGTTAGTGAAAAGCTGAAACATGATGGAATCTACTTTAATAAGCTAAAATGGACTAGGGAAAGGAGACAATAAGCTGTAGGACAGCTTACTTCTCAACAAAATGGGCCTAAGGGGCTGTTGGTTTTGGCAGCAAGCTAAGGACACCTAGGGGCACAATAAACTATCAAAAAGCTCGTAAAAAGCTACAACTAATTTGGAACAAGTTGAAGGACCTAAAGCACTATAGGAAGGACAAAAATAAGCAAAATGAAAACACTAATAGACTAAGAAAACTACTGATTTGCTGCATGTATAGATGCTGTCACAGAGGACTGAAAACGGCCCTACATGGGGCTTTTTAAGCACTCAAAAATTACTAGTGTAAGCTTATGTAACCTCTAAAGCTGATAATAAGCTAATGAACATGGCCAAGAACTAGATTTAAACAAACTTAACTAATCTAAATGAAAGAAGCAGTTGGCAAATGCACTAACTAGGGGAGTCCTAAAATCATAAAATGAGGAAATAAGCAAAGGTAAAACATAATTAAGCACTAATAAGCTAAAGATTAGACTATCCTAAACAATTACACTAATTTGCACCTAAGGGATTTAATTAAGCTACAAGAAGGGACTAACAAACACTTACAAGAAAGAAGCATAGAGCTGCTGCTGTGGTGAGCTCTTGTTGGGGTCTGCTGTTGCAGACACAAACAGCCCAAAGTGGGGCTTTCAAGCTTATTTATAAGCACCAAAATCAACTCCTAGTCTTCCAAAAAGCGAAGAACAGAAAAAGTAGAGATTGTAGGCTCTCAGAAAAACTAACTTGCAACTGTTTTTAAGGCTTTTAACTGCTAAATAGAGGTTTGCAAAAAGGCTCATGGGACTGTCTCAAGGTTAAGACAGATTCTTATTTCTTTTGAAAACTCAAATCCAAACTTGTTTTGATAATGAAAACTACTGACACTACTTATAACGCATGGAACAAGCATTTAACTAATCCTAGTTGGACACCCAACATGGTTAAAAACATGAATTTAACCCATAAACCAAGCTAATCCAAGCACTACTTCAAGGAGCAGGATAGAGATTCTTGAAACTGTGAAGATTTAAGATTTTGAGAAAACTAATTTGCATCACTAGCATAAGCTCAAAAGTACTGTTAAAACAACTTCTAAAACACCTTCTAACCATGACTGTAAGTGGACAGAATTGAAGAAAATAAAAACTGCATTAATCTTGAAAATTCGAATTACAACTAAATTCAAAGTAAACTTAAAAGGTAAAACAGAAATTTAAATTAGTACAAGAAATATAACAAGGACTAGAGACTGAATTTCTAGACTAACTAAAACTGAATTAAAACAAGAAAAAAAAAAAAAAAACTAACAACTAACTACTCTTCTTCAAGCTTCATTCCTCCCTTTTTATAGTTCCAATCTGTTTCTCTCACATGTCTGAGCAAATCCCACATCATTTTTGGGCCATTGGATGACTTAAACTGATCCTAGCCATCAAATGGGTTTTGGCGGGAAAATGGATATTTAACAGTTGAGTGTTGAGAGGGGAAGTAATCAAAGATTTCTTGGATTCTAATGTTTGGAGGGAACAAATTGAGTGGAAAGGTGAGTTGGAGGAGGGGGAGATGGAGTGTGGCAGAGTTTTTGCAGAAGCAGGCAATGGTGATGATGGATATGGGTATCTCGTGAAGGAGAGAGGGAAAAGGGTGGTCAACTGAGGTTTGACTGGTATTTTAATAACAGGGGGTCCAATGGCAGGGGTCAAATGGGTTAGGCAGGGTTCAAAAATGAATTGTGACAAGGGCCAAGGTGGTTTAAATGGTATTAATAACATAAGGACTTAGTATGCAATTTCTGAAACTTCAAGGACCTGATCTGCCAAATCTCAAAGTTGCTCCAAGGACTGAAATTGACAAGTGTTAATATTACAAGGACCAAAGTTGCCATTTTCAGATTTTCCAGGGACCATTTCTGCCAATTTTGAAACTTGAAGGACTAATTTTGTAATTTTCTCAAACTTTTGACATTTTTCACCAAAGGACTAAATTTGATAACTTATGATTTAAAAAGGACCTTTGATGACTTTTCTTTTGAAATTATGTGCTCAGGGACTGTTTTTGACAACTTTTGAAAGTTGGGGGACTAAAACTGCAATTTTTGCAAATTTGATACGTTTTTCATCTGATTTTGATATTTTTGTATTTAAAACACATAAAACACTGATTTGTGATATTTTTATCATTTTGATGTGTTTCTGAGTGTTTTCAGATGATTTTGCAGTTTATTTTGTACAAAAATGATGAGTATTTAGACACTCATCAAAAGACAAGGGATGATGGAGATGAACT